>CM077188.1:16148016-16848016 GCA_039654105.1 Coreius guichenoti
CCTTTGCTCATTTGCTCCTTTCAGCTTCAGTTACTGGAGTATTTATCAAATAGACACATGATCAGGGCAGAGGCGGCTGTTTGGGCCAGCTGCCGTGCAGCGCTCTCGCTGTGCAACTATTCTCGGTTTGTTTGATGTTGGTATTCAGGGGGCATGAGGGTGGGAAATGCACGCTTTTGACTGAACAGGGGAGTAGTTTGGACCACCATGGGTTTTTCCCTCACACATATAGACAATTGGAAAACAGTGCTGTCCCACATTTTGCATGAATATTTACATGGGTGTTTCCATAGCAATCTAATGCATATCCTCATATCCTTGCTTTCCAAAAATATCACAAAGAATGTACGTGTTTGGTCCATTTATTGTTTAGATGAGTGCGTAAATCTGATTGTAGCTGGGATGTCAGCAAAACAAGTCATCTGCTTCCTTAGTTATATTTTAAGAAGTGTTAAACCCATCCTTGTTTTCATCAGATTTATAATATATAATATATAATTATATAACCGTTCTGTAGTGCTTGCGTAGGTCATAATGCGCCTAATTATCACATTTACATCCAAAGCGACTTACAAACGAGGAATACAAGCGATTCATCATAATGACATGATGAAGTGCAGGTAATACAAAGTTTCAGTCATTGTTTATAATAGTATAAACTAAAACAGGGAGAGATTAAGAAATAGTGAAAGCTAGGGCTGTGCAATTAATCGCAATCGTAAAACAATCGCGATTTGAGCACATGCGATTTCTAAATGGCATAAGGCTGCGTTTTTATTTATTAATTTATTTATATACATTTACGTTCTTGTGCGCATGTTTAAGATGTTAACCAATCAGAGCTCACTCAGCAGACCGCACAAATGACGACGAAGCTGAGCGGGAGAACCGAATAGGCGAACGGGAGGAAAGAACACATAAAATATGGATGCAGGTCATATAAAAATTATTTGGTGCCAAAGAGAAATTCAACATCAGTTGTTTGGGAGTATTTTGGATTCAGGAGAGAGAGGATGTGTCACAGAGCAAGGTAATTTGCAAGACCTGTGAAATGATTATTGCAACGAAACGGGGCAATACTACAAACCTGTTCCAACACTTAAAACAGCGCCATAAAAACTGTATGGTCAATGCATGTCGACAAAGTCCATCAAAACACCTCAAAGCCAGCCTGAACTGACTGAACAAGTATCCATCGTTCAAGCATTTGCAAGCGTCACGCCTTATGAGAAAGGATCAAAACGGCACAAAGAAATTACCGATGCAATCACCTATCATATATGCAAAGACATGGTGCCTGCATATCAATAGTATGTAACAATAACATGAATCAAACGTTGTCACTGTTAACATTAGTTAATGCACCATGAACAAACATGAATAACTGTACATGTTAGTTCATGGTGCATTAACTAATGTTAGTTAACCTTAATTTATTTTATGCTGTCTGTTTTAAAGACAGTTTATTACAGTTTTGTTTATCAAGCTGTTAATACTGTTATTTCATTGTGAAATGTTTTATGCACTTCTTGTGCACTGAATACATTTAGAATATAGCATGTTTGAAAAACAATTGCCAATATCGCAAATAAAATCGCAATTGCAGTATTCATTTTTTTAAAAATCGCAATGTTTATTTTGTCCATATTGTACAGCCCTAGTGAAAGCATAGATTTTTTTCAGGTTGCAGTTGAGTGCTAACGGAAGAGATGGGTTTTACGCTGTTTCTTGAATATTGTCAGAGATCCGGCATTCCGGTTAGAAATGCCAAATTACTTTTCCTGCTAACCATTTAATTGAATAATTGGAGGTGAGATTAAAAATAGCTCATATTCAGATGATGACAGGTGAGACTGATGCTTGGTTTGGGTTTGTCTGAAAGCTGAAAAATGAGCAGGCAATATGCAGAGGTTGGAAGGCATCAGGGCACGTCTAAATCTGATGTTTGTGTAGCATCCTGGCTGCATCAGAATATGCATGCTTCCCTACCATATAGTAGGCAAAAAAAGAGAAAAGAGTGTTTCCATTTGTGAAAAGAGTCACATGTCCGAACATAAACAATAATATGACCTACTGCTTCTGGGTGCAAAGTACTTATTCGAAAGAACTCCTTACTCAGAGTTTGCAAATGGCATTAGATGGAACAGTAAAAAAAAAAAAAAAAATCTTCATTCATAAATGTCCATGTTGTGTTTTTTTATTTTTTTATTTGTGACTTTTGTACCAATAAATAAGCATTGTACCAACAACCTATTTGCTGGGTTATCAAAATAGCTCGTTCAGTTCCGTTGCCCTCTATGCTCAGTAGCATGTAGGGCAGCAACCAGTGTTGGGCAAGTTACTGAAAATTGGTAATTAGTTAGTTACTAGTTACTTCTTTTAAAAGTAATTGAATTACTTTACCAATTACTGTATATCAAAAGTAATTAGTTACTAGGGAAAGTAACTTAAGTTACTTTTATGTCTGCTTTTTAAATGTAAATATGAACAGTACTGAACAGTCAAACACAATAAACATAATTTTTAGACCTATTTATTGTAATCAACAAGGCAACAGGCCTTCAAATCAAGCAGTAGTACAAAAGTCCCTTTTAATACTTGAAACGAAATAACTGTCTCAGTCATTTAACAGTGTTTTTTTACCACATTAGGCCCAATGAAATAAAAGTGATTGGCCTACAGTATTAACACTAATTAAACGAGAAAACAAAGGTGCCTTGAGGTGCTGCATATAATTGAATGTGATTTAACAAAAGCTTAACAAAATGGTTTAACAAACATGCCTCATAAGGCAAAGCTAAATAGAGATAAGAGATGAGATTCTCAACAAACGTTAAAATGGGCTAACAAGTCTCATCTCTCAAAGCTCATCGATCTGAAAAGCGTGGCGTGCTCTGATTGGCCAGAGATCCAGTGCATTGTGATTGGCCCGAATACCTAATGCGTCTGACAGAAATGTCACGCTTTTTACCATATTTGGAACATCAGCTCCCAAAGCAAAGCAATATTGACAGATGATAATGTCGGTTCTACCTTATCAATTCAAGCACGAATCTGATGCGGATGATGCAGATGACCAAGCTGATCGATCAACGTCACCAGCGCGACTGGACCAGAAAGTATCAGTTTGGTAAGTTTGCATTTGTTATCGTAGAAACGGTCTGTGCTCTCCCAGGTGCTAGAAACAGTCCTCCGAAAAATGCGCAGCTGAGTCGAATATTTGGTACTGTTCTGGAACAGTGTTGTAACTAAAGCGTAGCCACTGTTTTCTAATTGTCTTCTCTTTTGGAAGGCCAAACAAAGTAGACATGGCGGCGCGGGCGGCAACAATACTACAGCGAGAATGAGCTGCTTGTCTGCAAGCATTCATTTTTCCCAAAAGAGAGTAACGCGAGTAACGAACTCATTTAAATTTCAGTAATTGTAATTGCATTACTTGATTAAAAAAAATATGTAGTTACATGCGCGTTACCGCTAAAAGTAGTGGAATTACAGTAACGCGTTACTTTGTAGCGCGTTACCCCCAACACTGGCAGCAACAAAGGCTTACCACTCCTGTCTGTTTTGGGCCAGTTTCTGAATGGTACCCCAGGTGTGGTTCAGGGCCTTAAGTTATGCTTCCACTGTTCGACACCAGGTGTTCTTGGGTCTTCCTCTCTTTCGTTTATCCTCTGGTGTCCAGAAGAGGGCAATCCGTGCGATGGCATCTTGTTCCCTCCAGATGACATGTCCAATCCATCTCCATCGCCTTCTCATGATGATGGTGTCCATACTTTCTTGCTTGCACTGGGCGAGCAGTGGTTGGATATTATTCAACAAAGACGAACAGTAAATCATTGTATAGTAATGGTGGGAATCTTTAGGCATCTTGTGATCCTATTCCGATTCTGGGAGTCACGATCTGATTCCAAAACAATTCTTGAACTTTTTTCTTAATTAATCTTAATACAACTTAAAATCTTTTTTTTTTTTATTATTATTATATATGTAATTATAAGTACTTTTTAAAAAGAATTACACATAAAAAAATTGCATGTTAAGAATTTTAAATATATAAACTAATATAGCTTCAAAACAAAAGCTAGTAAATAATAAAAAGGAACAAAAAACATATTACAAGCAATGAACAAAGAGTGCTTTCAGAATTTGAGTATCTGAACGTTTTCCATTTCAAGAGCTGAGTGATTTTTCTCTTTCTCAGCTTTACTGTTGCTTGATTATTAATGATGACATCATAGACAGCGGGAGATCTGCATTCACACTAATGCACAGATCTCTTTTGAAATATAAGATGTGGTTTGTCCTGTCTGTTTAATTCCATGAGACATTACTGACTGTTTACATTAATTTTGCGTCATAAAAGCATTTTGAGATGCGCACAGCCGCTCCACTCCTCACTAAGTGCGGCGCAAGCATTTAAAACTGAAAGCCTTCTGTCAGTGAGTTTCCTATTTTTAATATATAAACCCACTGCATTCCAAACGACATAAAGGAAGCCTTCGTAGAGTATTTGTAAGGAAAATACCGGCGGGCGAGAACACACACTGTAAGCGTAACAGCAAGCAAAACGCATGTTTCTCACAACGCATATCTTGCGCAATGAAGCCCGCGAATGTCACTAATTCGTTTCAACCTTTCTGAACGTTATGAAATATTATTTTATGGTTCGAGTGGTGTGTGTGAGAGGAAATGGAAGCAAGCAGAATACGGGTGTTTCTAAAACACATGCAGCGCTATTGCGCACCTGCAGTTAAAATCTAAGCTCAGAATTGATCCAGAATCATTGGAGAGAGAATCTTTTCTCCCACCCCTATTGTATAGTATGACCAACATAATATTAGATCGATTAAACACAAACTGTTCTTTCCTTTAGGCCAGGTCTGTAGGCGTAACATGCCATGTTGATGCTTCTTCTGCAGACTGCTTTACTCTCGCGGGTCACGTGACCAGAGTGTAATCGCAGCCTTTGCGGTTAAAAAATCGTGTTTTATCATATCGCGATTATAATCGCAAATGCAATTAATCGTTTAGCCCTAGTGGAAAGGACGCAGCTCTGGTACAGTCTCAGTTTAGATTGGGTGCTATATTGTGATGACCTCCACACTAGGGTTGTCAAAAGTACTGGTACTTTAGTACTAAGTTGGTACTGAAATTTAAAAATGTGATGATACCAGCATTTCCCCCTAGCATTTTGAGCTCTGTTGAGTGGATTCTGACTAAACTTCACACGCTCAACAGATATGACTATGATTGGCTACAATGATCAACGCTTCGAAAACATGTTGTAAATGGACATCTTTGACACTCTTCTCAGAGCGCTTACACAGATACGTACATACGGGAGCATTGAAAGCAGGCATCTATGAAATGTTGAAAATGGTTGTGCTGCTTAATATTTTTGTGGAAACCATGATAATTTTTTTTCAGAATTCTTTGATGAATGGAAAGTTCTAACGATTTTTTTTTTAAAAGGATTTTTTTTTGTATTATTGTAAATATATTGACTTTTATAGTCAGTTTTGATCAATTTATTGCATCCTTGCTGAACAAAAGTAAATTTATTTAAAAACATTTTTTGACATCCAAACTTTTAAATGGTACTGTACCTTCTTACATAACACTGTCTGTTTAGCTATTAACTAATCAGGCTAGGCTAAATAATGTATTTTTAAGCTAAGTTATTTTATTTTCCTGGTCTGCAGAAGCTGTTAAGGAATTCTTGGAAGAAATCATCAAGACTGGTGTTTATTCTCTCCTGTTGATCAATATGAGCCGGTGCAATCCAGAGCTCAAGGTTAAAATGTCTCTAAGTAATTAGGGCCCAAGCCCTGAAAGGGCTCGACAGCTCCCCCTTAAGATGGGTCTGAAAACTTGGTCCATATATCAAACACACTTGCACGTAGATGTATGAAACTGGGTACACATATAGACCTCATCGGGCCGAACAACTTTCATGCTCTAAGTTATACGTCAGCCCAACAGGAAGTCGGCTATCATAGGTTGTTCGGAAAATGTATGCTCTGGAATTTGATATACTCCTCCTAGGCGATTCACCCGATCAGTGCCAAACTCGGTCAGCATGAAGTCAAGACATTGAGGATGCTAAATTGCAAGCGGATTTTTGATATCTCGAACGGTTTGGCCGTGGCGAGGAGACAAATTTAAGGCGAGAAAAGGGAAACAGGAAGTGTGTTACTTCCTGTTTCTTCTGCATAAATTGATTCATTTTGATGAAACTTAAGCTGTGTGTTCGTTGTAAGAGGCCGATCACATGGATGTGTCTATTGTGAGTCAAACTTATAGCGCCACCAGCTGGCAGCAGGAAGTGTGTCATTTTCAAAATGCTTTGAAATCACCATCTTATTTTTACCCTATTTGCTTCAAACTTCATCAGTATCATGTCAAAACATAGCAGATGTAAACCTGGTAAGCACTTCTTGATATTGTAAATATTGTTGCCATGGCAACACATCAAACTATAATATTCTTTTTTTGATGCTTTTGAGACTCTTACAATGCTTCAAATTGCATGAAACTCGACACACACAGAGATGTGTGTCAGAGATGCCGTCCAGTAGATACGGGCAAAGACTTAAAAATGGGCGTGGTGGAGGGGCTCAGTAGCACCATCTTTTGACAAAAGTGGGGGGGTTTGTTTTATCTACAGTCACCAAACTTGGTATATATATTGTTCTCTTTGAGCTGGACAACTTTCTAATTTACAGTCATTAGCTCCGACCAACAGGAAATCAGATATTTAGGGCCCGAGGTGTGAGGACCCTATTGTAATTGCTCAGCCTATTATTCTTCTTCTCCAAAATTAATCACATTTTTGAGGGCCTAAACATGCTCGAAAACTCATGAGACTTTGCACACGCATCAGAAGTGGTGCAAATTTACGTTTGATATGGGTTTCAGAATTAGGCGGGGCAAAATGGTTCGATAGCGCCACCTACAAAATTTCAATTAAGCGCCATTCGCACTACTTTTCATGTATGAGTATGAAAATTCGGTAGACTCATTTAACAGCCCAATACCTACAAAAAAGTCCCTGGGTGCCAAATCTGAAAACCCAACAGGAAGTGAGATATTTTGAATTTTCTCTGCAATATTGTTGCAAATTTTGCCATTTCCAGACGTTGTACTTTAACGAACTCCTCCTTGAGATTTAATCAGATCAACATCATATTTGCACAGTCTAATCTAAAGGCCTTTGCGACGTTAAATTGTGAAGATCTTGAGCTTTCCCTGAAGGGTGTGTCCGTGGCGGCCTCACAAAGTTCGATGTTTCACCATGAAACAGGAAGTTGTTGTAACTCGGGCATACAATCTGCCCCAAACTTCACATGTTTTATTAGAGTCCTGGCCTGAACACATCTACATGTCAATATTCAGTTACAGTCATAGCGCCACCTGAGGGCAAAAGGAAAATCCTTGTTTTACATTGTGATTAACTCCTCCTAGAGATTTAACCAGAACAACCTCATATTTGCACAGTCTAATCTAAAGGCCTTGGTGATGTTAAATTGAGAAGATCTTGAGTTTTCCATGAAGGGCGTGTCAGTGACGGCCTGACAAAGTCTGTTTCGTCATGAAAGAGGAAGTTGTTGTAACTCAGTCATACAATGTCCGATCTGCCCCAAACCTCACATGTTTGATAAGAGTCCTGGCCTGAAGACAACTACATGCCAATATTCAGTTAGTCATAGTGTCATTCAGTCATATTTTGAATAATCAGGCTCTGAGTTTTTATCTCGTAGGAGATGCATGGAATCGACACCAAACTCAGTCAACATGAAACAAAGACACTGAAGATGCTATATTGAGAACGATTATAGGATATCTCACACGGTGCTGCTATGGCGAGGGATTAAAGTAATGACAAAAAGGGAAACAGAAATTGTCTCATATCTTGTAAAATCATTTTTTAATTTAAATTACATTTAAGATTGTATGTTCAGTAATTTAACCTGGATGAATTTAAAATGAATGTACTATTTTTAAGATCAATGTATTTATTTATTTAACATATTTCTTCTGAATCTCACTCTCTGTCTCTCTGTCTGCCCTCCCCTGGTTCACCAAAAGAGGGCACCATTGCTTTATTTTTAGACAGAAAAACCTGCCTCTCACTCTCTCTGCCTCTCTCTCTTTTTGTGTGTGTGTGTGTGTGTGTGTGTGTGTGTGGAGGGGGGATGGGTGGGTGTCAGCTGCATTTTGATGGTGTAAAGATGAACTTTCATTGCTGTGTGCTTTGGCCTGCATTAAAGGATAAGAAATCTCTTAATCTGTGTTTGAATAAAAATAATAAATGTATCAACCAGGTAATTTTGTAGGGCACTGAAAATATAGATTATATTATTATATTAGTTTAATAATTGTGTTAATAAAATAAAAAGACCTCTAGATAAATACTGGACTTCTGAAGACAACTTTTCACTCATTTCAAAGTGACCTATGACATCCTTTGGCATGAAATTAATCTAAATTAAAATGATCTCATCGATGTGGCTGTTGTGGTTCACGATCATATTTGCTGCAGTAAATGTGGCGCATTCAGATGACTTTGATAGTTATTTTACATTTCTGGGTTTAAATTCATATTGCAGCAAATGATAACTTCACATTTGAAATTAAACTATGACACTATATCACTATTCGGACAGGACTAGTTTTCTAAATGACATTTGAGTTGCAATTCTTATCACCTGACATCTGTGAGTTCATGTACTCATTCAGACAGGACTAACATCTTTGCGTTTTTTAGGAGTGCGTTTGTGTTTTCTATACATGGGCTTTCCAGATGGTCATGTGCTGTGTTTGCGAACATCACGTATGATGCATATGTCTTTAAATTAATTATTTATTGATTCAATTAATATTTATTAAAAAAAGTTAATTTCACATGATTTTATAAAAGTGGCTGTAAACTTCCATAAAATTTAAACACACATCTTAATCTTACATGACACTGATATTAAAATCATCTTTGCAGTTTCTGTGATTTGACTCTTACTTACTTTTTTAATTAAATTTATTTTTTATTCAATGCCACCCATATTGAAATGAAAGCATGCTTTTTGGTGCATAAGATTAGTGCACAAACGGTAGTTAAGGTAGGCCAAAAAACACAAGAGAAGTGTTAGGATAATACAACATCAGCATTCAGACAGTATTCTGCACTCATTTGAAATTGACCCTTGACATCATATGAAATGCATTTAAATTTAATTGGTCTTGTAGATGTGACTGTTGTGGTCCGTGGTCATAGCAGCACCAACTGCTGCAGTTAATGTGGTGAATTCAAATGACTTTGATATAATCCTTTTATGTTTTCCCATTTTAAATGCCTATTGCCTGCTGTGCACAGTTAAGCTGATGCCACCAGGGTGGCGGTGCCACCGGCTTGGGCCTGTCATCGCTGCTTGCAGCTTTAATTTAGATTTATGTTATTCTCCTAAGAAAACTCACAGCTTGCAGAGGCGACCACTACCGACTTGCTACTTGATTTAGATGTAGTATTTCTTACCCTCACAACTTTCTGCAGCAGAGTGGAAAGAACTTAAGTTATCACCAGAGTTGATTTTATTCAATAGGATTATAGTCAGATGTTGATGCTCAGCTCCAGAGTGTACTTGGCCTGAGGAATACCCCATCCTATCCTCATAACCGGTTTCCTCTGAAACAAACCGCACTCTCACGTCCAGGCTTGATGCAGGTCACAAGCCTCATGAATTTGGCAAGATGCGCCAGGAGTCGTCGATCAACATGACTGCTCCCCTCTGCTTCTCTTTTTCCTTTGTCTTCTACTTCTTATGTGGTTAATGTACAAAGAAGAATATTCTACAAACAACCAGTGGCGGTGTGCTTAGGTCCCCATCATCTGTGATATCAAAAGGTGCCCAAAACATGGCGCTCTGTCGGCGGCATTAACTTTATCATCTCTCCTGCTCTCAGCAGAATTGTGCTCATTTTCTCGAGGACTGTTCTTCTGTCATTCAGCCTTGTTTGTTTTTCCATCAGCCAGGGAATCCAGAGGGACCCATGGCTCAGGTTGTATTATGCCTGCACTTCTAGGTGAAAAACAAGAAAGGACCACAGTGTTTGCCATCTTGTGAGAGCCTATTAGTTGAGCCCTTGTGCTATTGTTGTGAAAATTAATACATTTTCTTTTGAGAGACTCTTGAATTCTGGGTAAAACTCTCCTCAAGGGCTGGTGAAGGAGATTTTCTAGCTCCAGGAACAGACAAACATATTGCAGACTCTAATGGCAGTTGTAATAAGGTTCATTACCACTAATGCTTCTAATGATTGTGCATGATTTTGTTTCTCATTTCACAGCGTGTGCCCCTCTTCTCCCATAAATGACAGTGTTACTCGTCAGGAAGGTCCATAGCTGGAGCATGAGGTTAAACTCGGTGTGACTCACCAGATGTGACGCGTTTTTAAAAAGTCAAGCTTCTGTGTTATTCTGATTTTTATTCTAACTAGCCATGACCACGACAAGCAACACTGCGTTTTGTCACCACTAGGGTTTCTGGGCCCCCTGAACAGTTTATTGCCACGGCCTCCATTAGTTAAAATCTCGTTCCAGGCCCCTTCGTCGGAAAATGCAGGGCCCCCTGTAAAATCAGGGCCCTTAGAATCGTCCGAACCGTTCCTGTACAGCGCTTCTATTTGTCAGTCACTTGGTTTAAATTTTGCAATAATTTTGCATTAAATTAAATTGAACATTTAATAAGAAGTATTTTTAAGCACCAAATCAGCATTTTAGAATGGATCATGTGACACATAATATGGATTGTGACATTAAAGACTGGAGTAATGGCCTGAAAATTCAGCTTTGCCATTACATGAATAAATTACATTTTTAAATATATTAAAATAGAGAAGTTATTTTAAATTGTAATATTTCACAATATTAATATTGGTGCATCCCTAATCTCATTGGACTGAAGTACCACTCCTCGTGCATAGTGATTATCAAATGTGGATGAGGAGAGTCTGATTGTGGAAGTTGAGAAATAATATGACCCTGAATCCCTGAATTTCCACAATGAAAATGATTAAAAGTATTACGCTTGATAAGCATCATGGAAAACATTGATTGTTTCTCATTATGAAGCATTTTGGACAGACAAATTGCTTGTCACTTGAATCTTATTGTGTTGCTTCTGGTTAGGACATGGTGTCAGTTAGATTGTGAAACAAATTCGGTTCTCAGTTTTACAGGCAGAGTAGAGTTTAGCGTTGGAAGAAACAGTTGGCGCCTTTGCCTTGTTTGCACCTGTATGTAATCCATCTCATCCCTCCAACTACACCTCTACCCCCAGGCCTACAATTATTTATTTATTTTTTCTCTTCCATGTTTGTTTTGTGTCTTTATTCTTACTTGCGCTCCTGTGGCATGATATCTCCTGCTACCCACGCTCTGCTAATGGTGGGTTTAATTGCTTTCTACCGACCTGGTTGTTTACACAAAGATTTGGTACGCCGCTCTATATCTGTGCTCGACGCCTCAATGAATTCACCATGTTGCTCATGAAATGACAAGAACGCAAAACCGCTCACTCTCTTCCTCATCGCTCTCTCTGCGTTCTGAAGCTTTTGATGTAACTGTGCTTGCTTTCTTTTTTGCTTTTTTCCTCCTCAACCAAAACACCCTTCCTTCTCCTATCCCCCTCCCTACACACACACACTCACACTCTCTCTCTCTCTCTCTCTCTCTCTCTCTCTCTCTCTCTCTCTCTCTCCCCCGTTTTCCCTTGCTTCTGTCTTTTAGGCAAGCTATGAGAGATTCTTAGATTGTGTAAGGGATTTCCTACTTCCCTTGGGTCACATGACTGCAGACAGGGTGTGGCCTTTTTCAGGCAGCCAAGCTGTTTGTGTCAGTGAGTCAGTGTTCATGCCAACCCCACAATCCCAGCACACACAGACTCTCACAGTATGCACTCAGAAAGAGATGGGTGTGGCTGTACCTCCCACCTGAGCCAGTCTATATAAACAGGACATTGAAAAAAAAAAAAAAAAATAGTTAGTGCTACTGGCCAATGCAAAACTTGCTAGGGCTTCTGAGTGTTTTTAGCATGTTACTATGTATTTGCTGGGGTGCTCTGGGTGATTGCTAGGGCATTGGTAACTTGTTGCAAGGGTATTCTTGGTGTTTGGTGGGTGGCTGCAACTCCCTTACAGTGCCTTTTTAGGGGGCATGCATCTTTTAACTGTCACATTAAAGAACATAGATTTAAGTTTGATAATTTTGGGTATGCATAATTATTCAAAATATCAGTTGTCGGCCAATAAAAGTGACTTTATCAGTATATCGGTTGATTTTTGGATATTTAGGTGTGCATGCTTTTTTTGTCTTACCTAGAATACCTTTGCCATCCTTTAACACTCAGAATAGTATAGAATTTAATATTTATAATTTACTGTTCAAAAGTTTGGGGTTGGTAAGGTTTTATGTTGTTGAAAGAAATATCTTATGCTCACTAAGACTGCATTTATTTGATCAAAAACAATAGTAAAACAGTAATTTGTAAAATATTTATTTATTTATTTATTAATATTTATTTCTGTAATGCAAAGATGAATTGATCAATTTAATACATCCATGCTGAATAAAAGTATTCATTACATTAAAACTGATATACTATTTTATGTTCTATACTATTTTGTACATATGGTGTATTTAGTGCATTCTTGATATAGTAATCAATTACTTTGTAATCCGTTACACCCAACACTGTGTGAGATGAGTACTTTAAGGTTAGAAGTTTGCACAAAGTTCACCAGAAGCTTTTTAATGTGAGGCCTGTTTGGAATGTATTTTTTGCTTAATTAAGTTGCACATTTAACAGTTTCACAGGGAATGTGGTTGTGCTCATTTACTAATAGTGCTTTGGCAAAAAAAAAAAATCCTAAGCCAGCCGCTGTTTAACAGCATACTACACACTACCACACAGGGCTCGAAATTAACTTTTTTTTTTACTTGCTAGCACTGGTGCTCCCAACTTCAAAAAGTTAGGAACACCAGCAAAAATTTAGGAGCACCACAACTACACACACTTGTTCCGGCATTTCTTGTGCTTGGCCCTCTCCCTTGTGTTTAATCAAGCTCTCGTGCTTAAAATGTGTGGATTAGTGATGCGGTTATATTCGCGGATAATTCACGGCTTGGTAGGGCCAGTAATAAAAATAACATTCCAATTAAATGCGGGTGCGTCGCGGATGGATGAGAGAGAAATCATTAATCTGTTGATTTTAATAAAGACACGGAACTGTCATTTCACGGTAAAATGCAATAAATGTGTGTCACTCTTTTACTTTCGGTTTCAACAACAATGTATAACTCTTCAGGGAAAACCAATCAAGGAAAACATGCCTCAAGCACCTCCTAGTGGTCATTATAATATGCAATAATTATTCTGATAAAAGTGTTTTCCAACATTATGTTGGAAATATTAAAGGTCCCATATTGTCAACTGAAATTTCCTGTGTTTTTTCATGATAACTCCGGTCTAGGGGCTATGTAACTACCATATAAGTTTCAAAACAGTCAATCCACAGTCAAATGCACACAGCCTGCATAAAGTAGCTGTGCCTTTTCACGAGCCGTTGAGACTTCCGTAAGAATGTGATGTCACAACTACTCAGTCACCGCCTTCAGTCACCACCCCGAGCACTGCCCAGTGTCCCGCCTGCCTCCTCGCATCGTCTTACTGTATTCATATCGATATCCTGTTTTCTGCTAGTTGTGGTGAAAGCATTTTGTGAGAGAAAACGTGTTGCAATGACGAGATCACAGCATTCACACAATCAACACAGTCTGTCTACTCAGTGCTCATCACTGCAACCTTTCATGTGATCGGAAAAGATATAAAAATAATGCTATAATCAACACTTTTCATTAATCTCGACAGCTGTAATAGTAAAAAAAGTAGTAAAAGTATTCGAGAGGGTTCCACATACGTAATACGTATTTCAAATGCAAAGATGTCAGCCAATCACAGCAGTGGGCATTTACACTGAAGTCTCACAGCAGACACGCCCCTTCAAGCAGAGCGTTTAGGCCAAAGGGCTAAAAGAAAAATGCCTTTTATTTCTAAATTATGACATTTTATGATGTAAAAAATCATACTAACAATATAAGTACACCTCAGGAAACATAATAAAATAATACAAAAAATCCACAATATGGGACCTTTAATGTTTTTTTCGTCAGGCACTAATTTGCAGACTCATTAAGCTACGCAGTTGCGGAGGCCACTTGTTTAAGCAGCAATGGAGGCAAAACAGATCCAAGAGAAATTTCAAAAAGGAGAATTAAAAACAAAAGGAAGGAAAGTAAAGTACCATGTAGGAGAGTTTTAGTGAAGTAGACAAACCAAGTGCTGGGTATGTGATATGTAACAGTGTTCTTTTCATCTTCTCTCTTCAGCTCTTTACATTTTGCATGCTAAGTTAGCTCCCTGTCACATGACAATGTAGCGCAGTGAAAGGGAGTGATTGATTGGCTAATTTTAACCAACCTAAAATCTGATTTAAAGTTAAGAATGTAAAGATGAAGTTTAATTGGTTGTGTGATAGAACGGTGGACTGTATCAGTTTACAGCAGGCACATACTGTGCAGTAATTAGCCAACGTTTTGTAGAGAAATGAAAACTGGTCGCACCTCAACAATTATTGCTCTCTCACAAATGCTCCCAAATATATTTTGAGGTCACACAGATTAAATTTTGGGAGCATATGCGACCATAATGGTCGCAATGTCGAGCCTTGCCACACAGTTGCAGTATAAGGGTTTTTTGGTATACTGCACCCTTGAATTATGGGATACACAACTCCGTTAAGACTGTACAATGCCACATTGACTCAATGCCATGCCACAACTTGGTGGTGGGTTACTTTTCGATTACTACAATTTGATTAAAGGTTTTGTGTGCGTCAAGTGAGCGTGAGTTTGCTGGATTGGTGCAGAGCGAGCAGCTGGGTCCAGGGCTCCGCATTCTGCCGCTTTAGTATGCAAGGCAGGTGTGGCTGCAGTCAGAGGGAGGGTGGGCGCAGACCGACGCCTCGACACACAGACACAGTGTTTCGCTCCCGGCCGCATCCAATTACACGCCCCCTGTTACACAAACGTACACACAACCAAGCACAATCATTTTCTGTCCCTTTTTCTTTCCCTTTCTATACGGCTCATCTGTCTGTTCGACATGCCTTCCTTTCCATCTCACATCTTGCTGTCTTCCCCTCTCAGTCAAAATGCCTCCTCGTCCATCTCTTGTAGTCGTTTTCCAGCTATGCCGCCTTAAAAAAAAAAATACAGTCCTTGTGTACTTTGATGCACATCCACTATCATCCTTTTTTCCGATCAGCCCTCCTTGTCATCTGTTTCAGCCACAGCTTATTTGGTTCTCGCTTTCCCTGTCAGGGATCTAGGGGCAGCTGATGAATGAAAAGCTGAAATTTAAGAGCTGAGGGAAGCAAAGACGGATGACCTGTCTGTCCAGCAATGTACAGCCCTTCTTGAAAAGGGAAAGAGGGACAACATCCACCATTTAGGTGCTATTGACTGGTCAGCACCCCCTTTAGAGGGTTAAAAATGACTAACTATGCACTCAGTACTGGGCATCTGTTGCTTTTCCAACATTACAAAATGAGAATTCGCAAGTTCCTGGCGTGACACTATTTGTCACACTCTCTCCAGGGAGCTACTGGTTGTCTGTGTGCCCTCATAGCCCTTTCCATGATCCAAATGGATGTTTTCGCGTATTACAGATGAAGCCGATGCTCAAAAATAAACCGTCTTCCTTTTAGCATACTTTGTGTAAACGGATTCCCCTCTGCCTTACCTGAATTGAACTTCATCCTTTCAGGGGTAATTTAATAGCTTCCTCCATCTGGTGCTCCGCCTTTAATTATTGGGAGTGCATCAGACTGTTTGATTCACCCCTCTGGCTTTGATGGCTTGAACTGGCCTACTTTGCTTCGTTGCATCTCCCTGTAGCCATATATTGTTGAAATGCAAAAAAAAAAAAAATCGAGACTTCCGCCCAGCTCTCTTCCACACGATTTTGATAGATGAATTAGGTAGCTGCCTAATTTGATTCACTTTCTGATTAAAGGCAGATAAAACTACCACACTCAGTCTAAAACGATAAAGCAGCATTATTGGGTTTTTGGTAATGGCTGGCAGACTGCACTCGGCAGACATTTCAGCAGTGAGCAAGAGCATTATTGTAATTTTTAGACTTTAACAGCATAAAGCGGCTTTGTCTGCAGGGAACTGAGATGTTTTCTCTTCTTTTAGATGTGCACTAACTTGCATGTTTTACTCTCAAACTTTTGCGATATAATGTAGACTGATGAGTCACTCTTATAAAAACCCGACAGAGTGAGAGGGTGGAGAGAGAGGAACGAAAGACTGAAGAAAGGAAGAGGTGGTGAGGCAGTGTAGGGTTTGTGGTGCTGCAGAGCCCCAGTGGAGTGGAGGCGGATATGGGGCCTAAAGGCCTGCGCTGGCACCACTGCTGCAGGACAGCGGAGGAAACAGATGTGGCCATGATTTACATCTGCTGCCTACCAGTGACTGCTCATACGCTTTAATCTCACAGCAATGCCTCACTCTTATTTCCTTCCTCTCTCCCTTACTTTGGCATCTTCCGCTCACCCAGATGTCCCCACCCACTTTTGCACTCCCCCGGTGTCTCACAGCCTCTCTATCACCACCGCAACCACTCCCCACCCTCCGTTCTCTCCAGCTTGATCCACACGTTCAGCCATAGTGATACAGCCTGAGCTCAGATGCTTTAATCCTCTCACTGTCTTACCATCCTCCTCACGCTCACACTTGATGCACACTCTTCTCCATTTACACAGCCACACTATTCCGCCACCGCTGAGATTTTTAGCAGACGCCGACCTCTCTTTTTACTTAACCATGTGTCTGGTGACTGCTACAGGGTATAAATGCCTTTTATGTTGAGCATCACTACCCAAATGAGCTTTGAAATCAACAATTTACTGATGAAATTTCTATAGGCTATAACTTTTTTATAGTAAATGTGGATCACAGCAAGAGGACCTCCAGGCCATTGTCATCTTGCCAGAACACCATTCTGCTTTGCAATAAGATGTCTGCAGCTTCATATGAGGTCATGGAGACTGCTGTCATGGTGAAGGGATGAATAAAGGAAAATATTGTTATAAAATGATTAGTTCCAGTCCTTGATTCTGATTTGTCAATAGCTGTGTTTTATTCACGATAAAACACGGCTATGACCGCTTCACCCAACAGTTCTCTGTATCACTGCACAACACTCTTAGCAACCACTCTTAGCAATGTAAACATGTTTGTTCTCATTGAAGCTTGTATTATTGTGAGAGAGATTGAGTGACAGAGTGCATTACCTGCATTCAGATTTAGCATATTCCTTAAGGCGGGCATACACTGTGCGGGTTACCAACTCACACTATACGAGTAGATCGGATGCGATTTAAAGTCAAACCTCACGATTTATGTGCTCACACTGTATGGTCCGATCGTTGAGCGCGACTTGTCTGTTCACACTATATGTGTGAATATGCGCGATAAACCGCGAATAGACCATGATATCCAGAGATCGTCAAAAGCATCAGCTATCGATATCAAGCGGATTTTCATGTATTAAAGTTTTATTATTAGGGCCCGAGCACTGATGGTGTGAGGACCCTATTGGAATTGCTCAGCCTATTATTATTCTTCTCCCAAATGAATTGCATTTTTGATGGCCTAAACATGCTCGAAAACTCATGAAACTTTGCACATGCGTCAAAAGTGGTGAAAATTTACGTCTGGTATGGGTTTCAGAATTAGTGTGGCAAAATGGCTCGATAGCGCCACCTACAACATTTCAACGAAGTGCCCCTCCCGCTACGTTTCACGTACAGGTGTGAAATTCGGTAGACACATGTAACAGCCCAATACCTACAAAAAAGTATCCTGGTACGAAATCTGAAAACCAACAGGAAGTGAGATATTTTGAATTTTCTTTGCAAAATTGTTGCAAATTTTGCCATTTCCAGACGTTGTACTTTAACGAACTCCTCCTAGAGATTTAATCAGATCAACATCATATTTGGTCAGTCTAATCTAAAGGCCTTTGCGACGTTAAATTGCGAAGATCTTGAGTTTTCCCTGAAGGGCGTGTCCGTGGCAGCCTCACAAAGTTGATGTTTCGCCATAAAACAGGAAGTTGTTGTAACTCGGTCATACAATGTCCGATCTGCCCCAAACTTCACATGTATTATTAGAGTCCTGGCCCGAAGACATCTACACGCCATTATTCAGTTACAGGCATAGCACCACCTGTGGGCAACAGGAAATGGCATGCTTTACACCGTGATGAGTATCCTCACTGAGATTTAACCAGAACAACATCATGTTTGGTCAGTCTAATCTTAAGGCCTTGGTGATGTTAAATTGCGATGATCTTGAGTTTTCGCTGAAGGGTGTGTCCGTGGCGGCCTGTCAAAGTCTGATGTTTCGCCCCAAACTTCACATGTTTGATAAGAGTCCTGGCCTGAAGACATCTACATGGCAATATTCAGTTATAGTCAAAGCGCCACCTGCTGGAAACAGGAAATGGCATGTTTTACACTGTAATTCTCTCCCAGAAACACATTTAAATATGCCATCAAGTCCTAAACATGCTACAAACACATTAAATCAAGCAACACGTGGCTAAGTGCTAATGTATGCGATTTACGCCACAAAACAGGAAGTTGTTGTAAGTCAGGCATACAGTGTCCGATCTGCCCCAAACTTCACGTTTGATAATAGTCCAGGCCTGAAGACATCTACATGCCAATATTCGGTTATAGTCAAAGCGCCACCTGCTGGCAGCAGGAAGTGTGGCACATTGAAGTGCCTTTGCCATATTTCTCCTATATTTACCCACTTAAATGCATGTCGCCCACTATTCGCTGTTTTCCTGAGGCCAGCGGGTGGCGCTGCTCCCGGGTGCAAGGGCCCTTTCATCGATGCTTGCAGCTTTAATAATAATAATTATTATTATTATTATTATTATTATTATTATTATTATTATTATTATTATTGGTAGGCCTATAGCCTACTTATTTAATTTACTATTTATTATTACGTTTATATTTGCCCCACAATAATTTCAGCGCATCATCGCATAAATGACGAGCTGCGAGGATAATAAAAGATTAGATAGATTAGTTTACTACTCCTCATTGAAAATTATTTGAAAAAATTTAGGTCGATTATACAATGAATTGCATGCCTATAATTAAAATGATTAACCGTTTATAAAAGGCCTAATATGTCCGAACACTGCAATGATCAGTCATCGATGAAAATTAAGAGCAGCTTTATTTCAAAAACAACTTGTTTAACACAAACTACTTCTCTTCTCAATTTTTCACTAGGCATATAGGCCACAAAAGAAGTATTAAGAAAATAAATTAAGACAGTTATAGCCTACCGTTATCAGCATGTTGAAATAGATTTATCTCTCATTGTCTCTGAGAGAATATGTGCTGAAAGCTCGTCAGTTTTTACTTTCACTTTCTGTAGCTAAATAATTGACTCAAAATTGAGGTTTGAGACTTCACCGACATAACTCTCGGGCAAAGTTTGCACATTGCTTGTGTGATATCCATTGACTCACATTCATGGTTTAAAATGGAAAATAAGTCCAATATTGCGACGTGATTTTTTTTTTCTTTATCACCAATTGCCAAATGATGGACAATGGTTCACATTTCCCCGTGGTAATAAAATGAAGTATTGCTTTAATATTCAATACCATTTTTTTATACCACGGGGAAAAACTGCCATGTATACTGCCATTATAGTTTAATATCTCAATATTTTTGTCCATCCATTGAAATTCTAGTCAATCAGTGTTTTCAAGCTACAAAAAGTACAACACATCGTAACAGTAATTCATATGAATCAAGTGGTTTAATCTGTCTTCTGAAGAGACATAACTATAATAAACAGATTTTAATTTAGACTTTTTTTTCGATATAAACATTGATCAATTACCAGGATTTTGGTGGTGTAAACATTATTTATTATTATTTGAGAGTGCGCAATAGTTCTGCTGTGATCTTTGTTTGGAACTATTTTGTTGGTGAAATAAACAAAAACAGTCAATATTGTGTCTGAAATTTATGTTACACTTGGCATTAACAAGTGTATCCGGATGTTGTCCACATACACATTGAAAAGACAAGTGTAAACGCGTTTCTGATCGGAATGTTATCTGATCAGCGTGTCCTGGTCCAGAGGTAGTCGAGGATGCATTGTGATCGGATCTCAGTGTAATGTAAACGCAATCCAGCCATCATATCTGCATTCACAGGTCGACGTCATATAAATCCCCGCCCACTCTCTCTGAAGGCTGTTGGAAAATAATAGACGGACGCAGTTTTGACAAGAAATTAAACGTCTTCCACCTTGACAATAATTTTAAAACTGGTTATTTACACTTACATATCCTCTGTGCCATCTTTCATTTTAATTGTGCAACAGTATCTGAATGAGGTCATTGTCACTCAGCGCTGCCGGTGTAAATCAGTTGTGATGAAGAGCTGCACGCTGCTCAAATTAACATTAGGCCTACTTACTGACAGAGGAATAATCGGAATACACGATGAATTTTATTTTTAATGTTAGCTACCCTATATGTTTTTATTGCTTCAGCATGTTTATTATAAATTGTCTTCCATTTTTGTCTACAATATGCATTGCATGCTACAATCAGCACTTAAACCTGGATGATATGACTCATTTAACATGGTCAACCCAGTTAAATTATCAACTTTGGAAATATTTCTTCATTTAAACAACTTTGATCTACAAACCCGATTCCAAAAAAGTTGGGACACTGTACAAATTGTGAAAAAAAAGAAATGCAATAATTTACAAATCTCATAAACTTATATTTTATTCACAATAGAATATAGATAACATATCAAATGTTGAAAGTGAGACATTTTGAAATGTCATGCCAAATATTGGCTCATTTTGGATTTCATGAGAGCTACACATTACAAAAAAGTTGGGACAGGTAGCAATAAGAGGCCGGAAAAGTTAAATGTACATGTAAGGAACAGCTGGAGGACCAATTTGCAACTTATTAGGTCAGTTGGCAACATGATTGGGTATAAAAAGAGCCTCTCAGAGTGGCAGTGTCTCTCAGAAGTCAAGATGGGCAGAGGATCACCAATTCCCCCAATGCTGCGGCGAAAAATAGTGGAGCAATATCAGAAAGGAGTTTCTCAGAGAACAATTGCAAGGAGTTTGAAGTTATCATCTACAGTGCATAATATCATCCAAAGATTCAGAGAATCTGGAACAATCTCTGTGTGTAAGGGTCAAGGCTGGAAAACCATACTGGATGCCTGTGATCTTTGGGCCCTTAGACGGCACTGCATCACATACAGGAATGCTACTGTAATGGAAATCACAACATGGGTTCAGGAATACTTCCAGAAAACATTGTCGGTGAACACAATCCACCGTGCCATTCGCCATTGCCGGCTAAAACTCTATAGGTCAAAAAAGAAGCCATATCTAAACATGATCTAGAAGCGCAGGCGTTTTCTCTGGGCCAAGGCTCATTTAAAATGGACTGTGGCGAAGTGGAAAACTGTTCTGTGGTCAGACGAATCAAAATTTGAAGTTCTTTTTGGAAAACTGGGACGCCATGTCATCCGGACTAAAGAGGACAAGGACAACCCAAGTTGTTATCAGCGCTCAGTTCAGAAGCCTGCGTCTCTGATGGTATGGGGTTGCATGAGTGCGTGTGGCATGGGCAGCTTACACATCTGGAAAGGCACCATCAATGCTGAAAGGTATATCCAAGTTCTAGAACAACATATGCTCCCATCCAGACGTCGTCTCTTTCAGGGAAGACCTTGCATTTTCCAACATGACAATGCCAGACCACATACTGCATCAATTACAACATCATGGCTGCGTAGAAGATCCGGGTACTGAAATGGCCAGCCTGCAGTCCAGATCTTTCACCCATAGAAAACATTTGCCGCATCATAAAGAGGAAGATGCGACAAAGAAGACCTAAGACAGTTGAGCAACTAGAAGCCTGTATTAGACAAGAATGGGACAACATTCCTATTCCTAAACTTGAGCAACTTGTCTCCTCAGTCCCCAGACGTTTGCAGACTGTTATAAAAAGAAGAAAGGGATGCCACACAGTGGTAAACATGGCCTTGTCCCAACTTTTTTGAGATGTGTTGATGCCATGAAATTTAAAATCAACTTATTTTTCTCTTAAAATTATACGTTTTCTCAGTTTAAACATTTGATATGTCATCTATGTTGTATTCTGAATAAAATATTGAAATTTGAAACTTCCACATCATTGTATTCTGTTTTTATTCACAATTTGTACAGTGTCCCAACTTTTGTGGAATCGGGTTTGTAAGACTGGAGATCGTATCAGAAAGTAAAGTAGGCTAAGTGAATGAAAGCAGTGCAAGCATTGTTTAATTTGTACCATTTTTACTTGTACATCAATAAACCATGTGATACATAGCCACCCTTGTTTAGATCTAATTAATTCTCTTTGTGATGTGTTTGTTGTATTTCTTTAATAAAAAGGTCGTTAGATTCTGATCGCTTTCTGCCTACAGTAGCCTATAAAAATACTTGCGTGCTCTTGCGTCGAAATAAAATTTTTCTTTGTTTCATCATACAAGATTAATGTTGGAAAACTTAAACTGGTAGAATAAGTACCTTATATGAATAAATCACAAAAATCCTGTGCTATATGGGCACTGCCTATTAATTGAGGTTAAAGCGGAAGTTGTTTTACACTCCGTGATAAAGGCCTATTACAGACCTAATTTAAATATTTTGCGGGAAACAGAAGTCCGATCAGGATATCCAGATACAGAGACCACTTGATGTGAACAAATGTAAACGCGCCGTGTCCTGATTGACTGACGATCCGATCTGCTTGATCAGATCACGGTGATCGCATGTTAATGTAAACACAGCCTAACTTAATATTAACTACTTGTTTATTGAACTATAAAATCAATGTAACATTTGCAATCGTTATATTATTCAGCCAAACAGCTCTCTTGGTCGTGTTATATTACTTACTATATCATATGTTATAAAAAAAAAATTCAACATTTTGAATTTTTTACCTCAGTATGTTTCTTTGTGTGCTGTTACGCTCATTTGTTTTGATTTCTCCATATTTTTTTTTTGTCACTGTTTTAATCAGGCTACTTGTATGGTCGGCCAATTAAAATTTTCTTTCACTTGCCCCTTCAAAAAATACACTTGACCTGGACAAGCGGACAAGAGTTAATGTCGATCCCTGACATTCGCTTTCTTTCTCTACTGTTTACATTCACTTAAGACATAACCGATTGTGTTTACATGAATACTTGCCAAAACAGGCATTTTTACATAATTTAGTACGTATTTGACTGTTTAAACACAATAAGGCACGAAAAAGAACTCAATATGGTACCCGCGAGCTGTTGAGTGGTGGCTTTAAGTGTGCGCGCTTTGGGTGTGAGTGCAAAACCTGAGGGAATGGGTAAAATTATGACGAAAATCAGGCCCTGTAACACCAGACCGAATGAGACAAGTGAGTGAGAGGAGGATGATGTTTGTCACTCACTGTCGGAGACCAGAGAGAGAAAGTGCAGCAGGAATCGGTGCATCAATACTGCGGGAAAAGAGTATTGGAACCGTTTAGGATATTTCAGTATTGATACGTATCTCAAAATCTATATTTTTGACAACACTATTAGGGATAATTGCATTATGAGTGCTTGGGCAACAGCTCTGAAATATTTGAGTTTGTGCAAAATATAAACATAGGTAGAACAGATAAATAGACTAGGGCTGAATATTGATTCAGATTTTAATTCAATTCTGATTTGCACTTTTTGATTCAGATTTGTTTGGGTATATTTCCATTTATAGTGTCCATTTAGCTTCTATTTGAAAGCAATTCTCTCTGTTAATGGCAGTTGTATTGAGCAATGTTATTACTTATTTTAGGAGGATTTATATTTATATTTAAATTATTTATTTTTAATTGGGTTTTATTTTTTATTTTCATTTCTTTTTTTTTTTTTAGGTTTTATTAATGTTATATTTATATTACTTTTATAGTTTTAATTTATTTATTTTATTTAACTGACTTATTTGAGTTAGTTGCCAAGGCAACACTTCTAATTTTTAGGTTTGTCTAATATTTATATTTTTGTCTAATATTTATAGAGGCTATGCATGGATGTCACTTTCCCGCCGGAACACGCCCCTCTCAGCCTGAGTGAGTGGCAGAAGAGCTGCTGCGTGACTGGAGTTAATAGGGAAAACTGCGAAAACGCGAGTAAAATAAACGAGTTTCAGTTTAAACTAAAGGTTGGACTCGATATAGTGTTCCTTACAACTTACCAAAGATCCAGTGATCCATGGATATTGACATGAACGTTTCCTGACATTTATATGTGCCTGATTTCAGCGCCACTGAAATACATAAATCAAATTTGCCGTGTGAATGCTTTAAATAAGTACAATATACGTAGGTCTAAATCCGGGTAACCACTTATATCAATGTTATATCGTCATATCGACTCGTCCAGCCCTAAAACTTGTATAGTTTTTGTCAGTGTTTATTTAAAAACATCCAATAATGCAGAATCTAATGCTGGGGACACACTTAACAACTAGCTGAAAAATTCTAAGACTGAACTGAACACACTTATAGACTTTCCTTCGACTGGAGCAGATTTTAATCTTTGGCAGTCAGAGAAGAGCACAAACGTTTACGACGGAGCCAGACTGCTACAAAACACACTGAACGTTTGGTGAGTCACAGCGGGCATATGCCGCGATAACTCGCGCAAGATCTTATACCAAAACGAACATAGACGTAAACAAACAGCTAGTGCTATTTATCTGCAGTTCCATTTGTTTGGACACATTACTATTTTTAATGTTTTTGAAAGAAGTCTCTTATGCTCATGAAGCCTACATTTATTTGATCAAAATACAGAAAAAAAAAAAAAACAGAAACACTGTGAAATATTATCATCATTGTTGGAAACAGTTGTGCTGCTTAATATGTTTTTGGAACCTGTGATGTGTTTTTTTTTCTTAGGATTCACTGAATAAAAAGTAAAAAAAAAAAAAAAAACAGCATTTATGCAAAATATAATTTTTTTCTAACAATATAAGTCTTTACTATCACTTTTTATCAATTTAACACATCCTTGCTGAATAAACGTATTCATTTCTTTCAAAAGAGGGGATGGTCTAAATGAATTGTATCGAAAGAAAGCTTACCTGACACGTCCAAAGCTTCCACGATAGCAGCCCAGCTTCTTTCCTTATCGTTTCTATTGTGGTATTCCAAATCAGTTTTTCTTCCATACCGGTTGTCCAATGTATTTTCAAGTTGCAAACTTTTTTTGATACCATTTCTCTGCTTGTTTACAACCTTGATAGCACCGTGACTGATACAGTCTCCAAGGAAACAGTGACGTCATCTCTGCATGATCGCCGGTGTCATCAGACTCAAATATTAAACGTAAAAAAATATTAAAATATTAAAGACGCAAATATTAAACTAGAAATCTTTGTGAGGAGGACTGGCAATGACTGTTTCTTAAATTCTAAGACTAGAATCTTTAGATACAGCACACTGCATGATTTTTCACACCCACTGTAAACACAGACTGAACGCAACTGTCCCTGATTCGGCGCGTTTGAGCATGATCAATCGTAACAACCAAATTCCATTCATAATCGGTTAGGTGTGTCCCCGGCTTTAGATGTAAATATTTAAATGGAGTTGTCAGTACAATATTTAACAATATAGGGTATGATTTTTACCACAAATTTCAACACATTGACACAAAATGATAACTGCAAATCCATGTTTCGCTGACTGGAGTCCAGTTTCTAAATGAGTAGAATTAATTATGGCCCCTTTTAGAGCTGCACGCTCCCTGTTGAACTGTCTGCATTGTATGTGTGCCTCGAGCACCCTCGTGTATACGGGTTATTTCTGTCTTTTTGTTGCTCTTTTTAATGTTATTTTATTAAGTAACGCTGTGGACTTAGAACGTTTGTGACGGACAGTTACACGAGTTTCACGTGGTATAAAGTGCGAGCTGTGAAATGTCAATCGCCTCTGTGAAGTCTCTAGCCAAGCGAGCTATCCCTATTTCCTCCGGACACAATGCGTTACAAGTTGTTTCTGTGAATTGCAACAATCCATTTGCTTCTGTTTTCTGCAGGTTTCGTCAGTCTTTAAAAATATACCTCAGATTCACAGTCAATCTCAAAGCTCTTTCCCGTTTTAGATGTGTTTTGAGTGTTTTTCGTGGCATTCACGCTGAAAACCTATGCTGCTGCTCAGTCTTTCTGCCACTCAGTGGGCGTAACCGCAGTCACTCCGGCCGACGGTGACGTCTCGCGCATACCCTCTATACTTTTTAAAAAAATATATATTTCAGCTTTATTTCAATACTGAAATATATATACTTTTTTTTTTTTTATAAATTAGTTTTAGGAAACAGTAACACAACTGATTTAAATCAATTAAATAAATCACTTAAATGGCTCATGAGTCATTTGCTTGAGAATCAGACCACTTTGGCTTTGTTGTATGTAGGGCTGAAACGATTCCTCGAGTAACTCGAATACAAAAAATCATTGAGGCAAATGATTTGCCTTGAAGCTTCGTTTAGTCCATTTAACTACACACGGTGCAGAAAAATGTGCCAAGACATTTTATGTGTAAGGAGTAGTGGGTCAGGTGAGTAAAGTAATAAAAAATAACATTGAAAAGGGTGGATGAGAGATAAATCATTAATGTGTTGATTTTAATAAAGACGCGGAACTCTGTTCATGGTAAAACGCAATGAACGTGTGTCATTCTTTAACTTTCGTTTTCAGCTCATTTCAAGATCAAAGACCGCAATGCGAAAGAGAGCGGCATCAGCACTGGTAATATAATTTAGTCTTGCTATTTTTAAATGAAGACAACTGTGTGTTGAGCTTCAGGATGCGACGCTGAGCATTTAGGTTTCTTTTGCGGCAGTTTGCGCTTCAGCTGAAGAGATACGAGCTACTTGAAACACCTAAAGCGATCAGCATGAACGGAGGTTGCACATGCATCACCATCATTGTGATGTGTATGTGAAATGTTTAATGGTACTTTATATACTTGATATCTCCGAAATACACCATTAAAATGTTCTCAAAGCTAAGTGCAACAAATAGCAGAACAAACTGTAACTGTTGTGTGTGCGTGATGCGCAGCTCTCCTGCTTTCAGAGCTGCGTGCTTTCATTGATTCGCGTAATTTAAATCTCACACTTTAATCATATTTATACCTTAAAACAAGCTGTGTTACTATGATGAATGATTACCTTAAAACGTAGATCTGTATGTGCAATGTACTTTATCTGAATTAAATACAAACACATCTCTCGCTTTTGCTCACGTTCCAGCAATTACTCCTCCGTGTGCTAAAGCATAGGTTGTCGACCCCTTGTTTAGGCTATTTAAGAAATGTAAAACCTACTTCAGTGTAATATGTTACGATAGCATCGCGCTTAACACTGCGAATTTGAATAATTGTAATGTGACGATGGGGTGCTGATATCTAAATCAGAGAAAATTATGTGCGGGTGGATGGTTTGTTTTTAACAGCGGGTTCGGGTGACGTTAGACGTTAGAGCTGATCCGCGCATATCTAGTATGGACTCTTGTTCTTGTTCCAAGTTACCTTCCTGTCCACTAATTTTGGCCTCTTACAAAAGCCACAAAGCCTTCCAAGATGACAGTAAAGGCTTATGTCATGCCTCAGCTGTAGTTAGGCTGAAACTTGAAAGTTAAGTTGCACAACATAAATGCAATGTTTAGGTATTATTCTTGTTTTTATTAATATTATTTTGATTTATAGGTTGTAGGTTTAGTTTTAGGTTGTACTATGTTTACCTTTTTTTTTTAAAGTAAAAGATTTTTATATTTTTATGATTTTTTTATTTATATATTTGTATTTGCATTTTGAATGTAAAATAGCAATTTAATGCACTTCAATGGGTTTAGTTTTCACAGATATTGAGCAATTTCAACAATAAAAATTGCTGATAATTTTTCTAAAAAGGAAACAAATTAGTTCATTTTAATAGACCTGTCTTATTTTCTCTTGTATATTTAGTATTGCTCTTTAATAAAGAAAAGGTTCTTCTTATCCGATTAATCGATGGTATAATCAGTAGAATACACGATTACTAAAATAAACGATAGCTGCAGCCCTAATTGTATGCTTGGTTTTGCGTGCAGCCTGCAGCCACAAATCAATATTGTGATCATTCAAATGATAATTATAATCATAAACTATTTTTACCCAGCCTTAAAATAGACATAAATATTTAAGTTTTGCTCACATGGATTGGCCCACAGTAGGCCTTTTCTTCCACATATATTAAACTGTCAACCATGTTGTGTCAGCTAACAACCTTTGGACCTGTTTGGTTGCACATTCACCATATACACCCAGAGCGAAAATGCTGGTTTTATATGCCAGGCCTATTGCACTTCTTACACCAGCCTGCAGCCGTTTCATTTTGATGCATGCAAATGGCTCTTTGGGCTGAGCTCATCCTCTAAATGCATTGTAGGAAGGCTTAAAGCATTTAAAATGATTTGTTAAATGCACCTTAAGGGACTGTGTGATAAATTGCCCCATTCTTATGTGAAAGTCAGCGCAACTGTCAGGCCTCCACACAAAAGGTCTGTAGTCAAATTGGTTTAGCAGTATGACCTTGGCAAATGGTTATCTTGTAGTACTTTTCATGGAATATTGTACCACCCACTTGTATAGTATGGTGTTGGAAACAGCC
Organism: Coreius guichenoti; assembly: GCA_039654105.1. NCBI lineage: Eukaryota > Metazoa > Chordata > Actinopteri > Cypriniformes > Gobionidae > Coreius > Coreius guichenoti. The sequence continues at coordinate 16,176,943 of CM077188.1, forward strand.
CTATTTTTCACTCTGGTTTTTCATGGGTGATTCTTTGATATAAAAAGGTGGCATGAGAATCTTAACAATGTTACAGAGGTGATAAAGGGTGGAGTGATTTGCATTAGTGTGTGGTTTTGGCACCATGTTACTGGACTACACTGACCGCTTGAGTTACAGCTACTGACAATTTGACAGCTTTATAGTTCGCCATGGGTAGTATTATTCAGTGCATTGAAGTATGTGTAATTGAAATGGGCATTTCATTTTTTTGTTTTTTTTACTTTTGTTGCTTGTTTTCTTTTTTTTTTTTGTTTTTTTTTTTGGTGGGTGGTGGGTATTAGCCTTGCGTACATCCAGCATGATTTAACAGCATTTTTCACTCTGGGTCATACAGTGCAGACAACTAATTGTAGTGCTGGCATGTAATCACAGTGTTGTGAGGAGCATTTGCTGAGGCAAGCATCACCATTACTATCGCTCATACTTGAGTTTAGTAATTTGAACAAACTTCTAAAACTATTTTTTAAACTTTGGTGTGTAACTCATCCAAGGTGTTCATGCTGCAGAGATGAATCTCTTGGAAATGCACACTTGACAGTAGCGGTAGCTTTAACTTGATTTGGGATGCAGATGTAAATTTACTTTTATTAACAAAAAGAGTTACAAAATTGTAACTAAAAAATGTTATGTTCAAGCTCTGTGTGGTTTAAACGAATAGTGCTTGTATATATGTGTATGTATATTTTCTGGAAATGGTTCAACCATCTAGCCAGGTATGCCTTTTAATACTCAAGTCTTTGTTATTAATGAATACATTTTTTCTAGACTTTGAATGTAAAGAATACTGATGATATTTCTGAGGTAGAATAATACCCAAGCAACCACATAGAACTGTTTTAAAAACATTAATCAAACCAAACCACCTGCCACACTGTAATGTTGTAGCGGTGAGTTTTGCACAGGCTTTTTTCCTCATAAAATGTAAAAATCGAGTTCCTAGTTCCATTCCTACTATCAGAGTTGAACTTGGGTGGGTCCTCTTAAGCATGGCATGTGACATTGCTTTATAGATTTAGTTTTTTTTTCGTCCACAGAAGCACTCAAACATTTTATGTGCTCTGCTAATCTGAAGGCTTGGTAATGGCCTCCCTCAATGCCTTGGGCAATGGATGACATTTGTTTGGAAACATTGTAGAGCTTGTTCTTGTGGCATTTACACATTTTGACATTTTACAGACATCCGTTACATTAGTACTAATGTTAGAATTAAACTCAAGCTGTACTGTGTCCTGACTAATGTGGTTTGTTCAAACACACACTTGTTCATAAAACAGAACAATGGAGATGTGTTTTTAAAATTTGACCTCACTTTAGGTACTTCAAACTATGATGAGACCTTTAGCCACAGGGATAAATTAATGCTGAAAAGAGGGAAGAATCATTGACCTTGGCAGTTCAACAGTTCATTCATGTTTCAATACAAGAATCAGGTCACTTTGCTCAGAATAAAACCACCCTGGTCTGATGTCTCTTCCGAGGTTAAGAGGTCAAAGCAGTGTACAGTGAGGCTGAAGTTTGAATGACACTGAAGGAGGAGTGGACAGTAATCCGATCTGAGTTAAAATCCATCTCAGGGCTTTCCAGCATCCAGCGCTTTCCTTTTTATGGCTACCATCACTGACTGTATAAGTGTGATAGTGGGAAATTGGCCGTAGCGCTGGTAGATGAATCCTAGTCCAAAATTTCATCTCGGATCACTGAGAGCACACATCAAAGAGTGACCTCCATTTTTTTATTTTCTGTGTGCATAAGAAAACCCGACAGAGTTGGAAGCTCCCGTATCTCACATTAACACAGACCCCCTTATCTCTGATATTGCCAGAGGTTTTTTTTTTTTTTTTTTTAGCTGCCAGCTTATTTAGAACCCAGTGCCCTCTCTTTCTACCTCTGTTTTCCTCCCACCCTCTTCTGTGGGCTTGGAGACTGGCAACAAATCAGTAAACACTTTAATTTGCTCCCAAACTATGGATTCCTCCAGGGGTTAATTATTTATGTATGACAGAAAATGGGTCTGAGATGGAGACTCCCATTAGATGTGCAAATTTGGTACATTTTATGGGTTGCATCTGTATATTGTGAGTGTTCAAGCGCATGAGGAAGTTTGTAGAACTGCTGTGTGAAAAGGCAGATCTGTATTTAGTAACATTTTGTCTTTTTGCCCACTATTTTATCACAACATGATGCTTCATTCACAAGCACAATTGTCCCTAGTCATTTAGATGGTGTCAACATTTCCTGTCTGTTCTGTCACAAAATGTTCAAACTTAGAAATTAGGCCATTTTTCAGTTGTTTTACAAAATAATTTTAAACCTGTCTGTTTCTTGTTCTGTTCCAGTTTCTCTGTGGTACATCTCGCACAGCAAGACCACTTGAACTTGGGAACGTTGTATCACCTGCCTGAAGCATACCTTCATCACTCAGTCTTACGTTTACAAGCTGATCGATTGGACGTCTCACATCTTGTCAAAATGGCTAACAACACTGCAGACCACCCACCAGGGAACTCGGTCACCGAGGTTGACCACGATGGGGACTTTGGCTGCACGATGATGCAGCTCCGTGAGCTGATGGAGCTCCGCAGTGGCGATGCGGTCAACAAGATTGCAGAATGCTACGGAGACGTGCAAGGGATCTGCCGCAGGCTCAAGACCTCACCTATCGAGGGTAAGAGGCATTGAAGATCTACATCTACACATGCATGACCACTTGACACAGTTGTGCCCTATGCAGAAAGCACTGGTGCGTGTTGCAAACGTTCTCAGACACGTAACCAATTCTTTATTTCAACTGAATTACATTTTTGAGTTTTATTATTTCAAAACTATTTTTTTTATTGATTTATATTAGAAACTATTATTTATCAAAAAGCTAAATTGAAATATGTTGCATATTTTAGGTTTTGTTTTATCCCATTTTAATATTTGTTGAATCCTTTGCAGCAATGAAAGCTTTAAATATTTAGATGAAAAGAATCCCCGCAGCATGACTCTGCACCACCATACTTCCCTGTAGGCATGGTGTTATGTTTGTGGGAAGTGTTGTGCTTTACACGTGCTTTTGTAAAAGTTCCATCATCTTGTCATCTGACCACAAAATCTTTTCTTGCGTCACAGCTGGATCACATGGGCTTTTGCAGCCAACTCCGGACATGCTTTGCATGGTTCCTTTAGAGTAATGGCTGCTTTTGTGCCACCCTCAGATACGTGCCAATGTTATGCAGAGCTTTTGAGATGGGTCGCTTTATTTTGTTCCCTTCTACTGAGCTCTGTGATTGTTCGCTGCTTTGTGGTTTCACATCCAGTCTGCCTTGTCAAGCAGAGTGTCTTCGGGGACAGGCTTTTATAGATAGTGTTTTGGTAATTTGATGTTTCTACTTCTTGGTAATTGAACCGCTTTTCCTAATTTAAGCATTTTAGTTACTTTGTTCCAGACTGCTTTGGAATGTTCTTCAGTCTTAGGTTTCACAGCTGACCTTCAGATTCACTAAGGGAATATTTTGGGTTAAATACAAGTTAAGCTCTATTTATGGCACCTACGAAGTTGCTTATTTTATTTGTTTACAGTTTGATTTATTTACTTATTTCTTCACTTTATTCTTTTTACTTATTTACTTTTATTTGCTTATTTAACGTTTTACCTATTTGCTTTTTATGTTTTACTATTTACTTATGATTTTTTTTATTACTTTTCATTTGTTTATATACTGATTTATTTACAATCAAAACTCATAATATTCTTTAAACTAAGAGGTTTTTAATCCCTATAATATGGTACTTTTTAGTCCTTTCTGACACATTTTTTTCACACAGGGGCAATTCCATGCAAAGGTCATCCTTACCATGAAAAAATAAAGTTTTTACCAAAAGAACAAAAGCCTTTTTAAGTTGTCCATTTAGGTCTGTAATATACTGTGTTAATGTGCTATAACAGAAATTAAGAAAATTGCCTTGTTTATCCACCACATATGAGATGAGCAACAATGCTAAAATTACATTTTCAACCAACCATATTTCATGCTTTCAAAAGAGGGATCAAAGACCCCCCTTTTTAAACTTTATTTAAACAGTAAGCGTTTTGCAGAAAGATGGAGGCATGCCTGAGAAATAAATAAATTGATTTTGTCATAACAGCACTGCCTGTTGAATATATAAGGGCTATAATTAAGAGGTCATGGCGCTTCAGTGCTCTGTCACGTCCATAACATTTTAAAGGTTAAGTTTATATAATATAACAATTATAAATACAAATAACTTGAAACTTTATATACAAAACTAAATTATGTCTATGCTTATTAGGATCGACAATTCATCTTACTACTTTGCTCTAAACAACCATAAAAATGCGTTATGGATGTGACCGTTACGGACGCTTCATATTATATGCATATGACTATTGCTGTGATCTGTTTCAGGCGTACCGTATATCAGATTCAGTGCATATCCAGTAATCGCAATAATCTTTGTGCTTTGTTAGTTTTAATATGAAAAAAGGTCTCAACTTTCAAGTTCAGTTGATTTTATTACAAAATTCAAACAATAGCCTAGATGTCGCGCTCTTTAATAAAGTGTGACTGTAGCGTCTCAGTGGAAGCGGCAGATCAAGCGGATCATGCGCACATGAACCGATCTTCTCTTCTTCTTTTTCAGTTACAGAACAATATATGAATGTCAGAAGGTAGGCTATATGATACAGTACAACTTACAAAAGAGCATTGTGTCTCATAGGACACTCAGGATATCACGTTTTTCCCTCTTGGTTAAAACATGAATAGGCCTATTCATCATAATCCTGTGATCAAGCTGACAAAATAATAATAATGATATTGCAATAATTTTTAAATGTTTTAAAATAAAATGCGATCATTTTGATTCACGACATTTGTACTTTGAACTGCATAAACTGGCCGAAAACTGTGCGATCATTTAGACACAAAACATAAAACTGACATGATTGCTAGTGCGTCTCACACCAATAGTGTCAATCGGTTCACTTGACTATGGGGGAAACCTGCGATTTGGACTCCTATATGATGAGCATTAATATTTCTTTATGAATTTTAGCAAGCAGTTCTGTTAGAAGGAAAATCATGGTCTCTAAATTGAGTCTTGAACAACGCACTCGCTTGTCAACATGAGAAATAATCCATAACCATTTGAAATACAGCGATTTAGTATAATAAAGTTGATTTAATTGTGCAATCTTACCATACTGGTGTCGCAGATGTCAATATTTGGTGGTTTAAATGCCCACTTGAGGTCTCTGTGAAAGTTTTAAAGCAGTCTTTTAGTGCCGCTTTCAGACCGGTCACGTCCGTAACTGAAATCTGTCACGCCTGTAACACAGTTTTTTCCTCATAAATGCGAACACGAAAAATAAAATAAAATGAATATTTTATGTTCTGTGGAGAGCCAACCCTTCTTCATTCAGTGGGTATTACTACTTTTGGTTTACGCAGTGTAATTCACAGAATTCCTAAAAAATGTTATCACCTAAAACTTAGAGACTTCTTTTGTCACGTCCATAACGCATGTATATTTCCCTCAGCTAGAATATAAAACTCGTGTGTAGACTGAAATTTTTTTAATGTCTGGACTCCTTTATTAAGGGACTATGAATATATAAAAAACTGTTCAGTATATTGGTATTAAATGCATTCTCTAAGAATTTCAAGTTTTGACTGCAGATGTCACATCCATAACGCTGGAATTGCCCACAGATGTAATGAAACATCTTCTGATGCTTCCCAAGGTCCTCTGGTTTTTCGGGTCTCTCAAACATCAGACACCCTCACTCGGGTGACCCAACTAAAGTTAATCAAGCCTCTGCTTGTGCCCTAGCAGCACTCCCACAGATCCACTCTCTTGATCCAGAGCCACCCAGAAGCTTTCTCTGCGGCCTCTGTGCTGTTATAGATAGCCGCCCTCTTCCTTTCACTTGTGATGCCGAGTGCAGTATAAGCCCTACAGAGGGACTGTTCTGTAAAGCCTCTGCACCCTACCTTGGTCTAGTGGTCAGCTTGTGCTAACCACAAGACCATGGCCCTAAATCTAGCCTGTAATTTTCTTATCTCTCTTTTGCCTTTTTATTTTGTTCCATTACATGGCTAGTGCTGTATGAATGCCAAAAGCTACCAACATTTAGCATTTTTAGTTAAGCATCTAAAGTATTTCAAGTTAAAAAGCCTTATCATGTGTTACATATGCAGTGTGATTTGAGTAATTTTTGCTTTAAGTGACACTTGATGACAAGATAATTCTACTTTCAGGATATGGTCTTGTTTTGCTCTGTGGATCAGGAAGGTTGTTTACCGTCAACCCTTAAACAATTCTTTGGATTTAGGATACTTACTTGGCACTGAAGGTGACATAGCTTATCTAAAGAAAAGCTGAACCTTCATGCTGACCTTTTAAAGATATTCACAAGCACTCGCTGAATAAGCAGTCCAGTTAACAGAACGGCAGTCCTCCTACCCAACGGCCTTAGTGATATTTCATCATAAACAAGTTTGTCACGCCATCTAGGCTTTCTTATTTCACCTCTGTCGGTGCAAGGTGAGATTAGGCTTTGCTGTCGCCCTAATGAACAGCACGGTCGTGCTAAGCAAACACCGGTAGGGCTCTCATCTCCACTTCAGCATATGGGCTCTGTTGGATCATTCTAGCATTGAAATTTGCTCCACACCGTGTCCTTAATTACATTTTAGATCATCACTCTGTTCCATTTAGTAATGAAGGGACAGCTGTACAGACTTCCCCACACAAGAAATGACTCATTTTATTGAAGGGGGCATAATTATGTTTTCTCTTTCACCTTTAAATGAAGGAGTGGGTTGAAAAAGCAAAGTAGCATTTCTTTTAAAGGTGCTGTGGAGACCATTTGATATGGTTTTACAATCTTATCACATAGCATAAACAGGTTTTATCTGGGGTTTGTAAGTCTGACTGCATTTATACATTTGTCAAAAGAGGCAAAAACATTGAAATTGACATTAGAGGCGTATTAGTTTGGCACTGGATTCTTGATGTTAGCTCTTGTTGCATACTTGGCTTGTGAGGGAAAATGAATCATCACTGGTTTGCTGTAATATTTTTTTTTTTTTAAATCCAAGCCTCTCCTGTTTGCATTACAGCAAAACACAGACCGCTAAAGCTAATACCATTACAGTCCATTCTAGAGTTATAGGTTCAGCAGATATTTGTGTTCTATTTATGATCGATTTACATTTGTCTTTTGTCTTTATCTATGATTTTGAGTTTTCTTAGGAAACCACAATTTCAACCTCTTATCTCAGCCTTTAGACTTTGCAGGTTGTACTCAACCACTCCTCAAATTCCACCCCAAATCAATTCAAGTTGTTTTCACACCCATGGCTCTGAGTGTACTTTGTTGGAATTTTTTGAGGAATGTTGTCCAGTCATCTTGTAATGATAATTTAAGTAATATTAAAAAGTAATGCGAATTTAATTAATATTATAAAGTAATTTAAGGATATTTTAACTAGGTAAAGGTCAGTTATAATTGTGCTTGTTATAGTCACCAACTGCAATGTCTCTTATAATACTAACTGTTAAATTAAAACTTTTCTTACAGTTTGATTAAAAGTCTATATTGCTCACCAAGGCTACATTTATTTGATCAAAAATACAGTAAAAACAGTAATATTGTGAAATATTATTACAATTTAAAATAACTGTTTTTTTTTTTTAATGTATTTTAATATAATTTATTCCTGTGATGGCAAAGCTGAATTTTTAGCATCTATTACATCTGTCTTTACTGTTGTCACATGTTTTTTTTTTTCAGGAGTCTTAGATCAATAGAAAGCTCAAAAGAACAATTTATTTGAAATGGAACATAAATGTCTTTGTCACTTTTGATCACTTAATGTAAACCAGCTAAATAAAAGTATTCATTTTCTTTTTTTTAAAAAAATCTTACAGACCCCAAACTTTTGAAAATATAATGAATGTGTCAAGGCTATAATGTAACTTAAAAGTGCCATTTATACATATGAATGAAAAGAGCTCATTTACCATGTAATACTGTGGACAAGAGCCTAGCTGTTTAAAGTGCAATTTGAATACCCACTATAGCAAGTTGCCATGGCAGCAGAAGCATATTGCAGCCCACTGTTAAGTCCAATTACAGGTTTATATCTGCATAGATTTACTTGGTCAATTAATGTGGATATTTCCTGATCATCCGAGGTAGTCTGACAGAGAAGCTAAAATTCCACCCATCTATTCAGCAGGTCTAAACAATTACACATTAGAAATTGAGGGAGAGCATAAATGATTATGGCAGATATAATTTCCTCTCTGCTTTCCTCTCTTATCTGAGATCTGTGATTACAACACATCTCACAGCCACCATAATGTTATCCAGTTATATCTATGCAGTGAGCAGCACTATAATGATAATGTGATATGATTTCAGTTTCTGTAGAATTAATGAAATCTGTTGAAACTCAAGTGAAACTCAAACTCTGAGCTGTAATATGTTCAATGTGAAATTAACCTGTTGAGTTTGTTCAGAAACCCCAGAGGTTCTTGAGTGCCAAGAGGAGAGTCAGAGGTGGTGTTTTGAAAGGGCACTGAAAGCAGGGGACAAAGATGTATCAAAAGTCCCTCATGCACACCATTGGACCCCATATCTCATTCTTCTCCCTCCTTCTCTCCAATGACTTGAGGATCCTTCCATCAATAGTAACTTTAGAGCCTTTTGCTAAAAAAGAGAGAATCCATTGATAAGGCTTTGAACTAGAGATTTGTTCGCCACTTTGTTTATCATTTCCTAGCATGAGTTGTGTGACAAAACAAGACAGCAGTCACTACAATCAAGGGTTGTGTACCATTCAGAAAGAGAATGCCATTTAAATTCGAATTCAGTTCCTGAATTTAAATCAAGTTTGAAGTAAGCTAGCAAACTGAATGTAGACTTCCAATTCAAATTTTAAATTGAAATTCAAGTTTCATAAAGTTTTATAAAAAAGTTTAAAGATTTATAGGCCAAAGATATATTTATGTAGGATTTCCATCCTAATAATTCCAATTCAACTTCCTATGTGCCAGTTCAATTCAAATTCACACTAATGGATGGAAAGGGAACCAGTTCTTCAACTGTGAATTTTGCCCAACCCTGCTATAATCATGACATCAGCCATGAGTAGTGTAGTACTCTCAGCTCTATTTAACAGATTTTACCACGTTTAAATCCATTATTTCCTCTCCTGCAAAACAGGTTTTGGTTCTGGTGATAAGCATGTGTGCATGTTTGTTTTAAAAGGATGAGGTCAGAGATTTGTGTTTATATTTTTGAGGCTGTACACACAGAAAAGGACAGACACATTAATCTGCATACACATTGTATGGTTCATCATTTGTTTTTGCCAAAAAGCAGCAGTGTATTGAGATTTCTATGCACAAATGCATTACTGGAATGCAATTAAGAATTACTAGTGCAAAACAGACAAATGAAAACAAATATGGAGGTTGTTTTCTTTAAGTGCCTGTGGTCTGGTGTGTATTAATAGGGGGTGTTCTTCATCAGATGTGAGCTAGCTGAAAAAAAAAACACATTAAAACGACACATTTTTTTCTTGCCTTGTTCTCCCCTAGTGTTTAAAAAAAAGTTAAATGCTAATTGAAGAACAGTCTTGCATGACAAACTAAGACCTTTATTAAGTGCACACCTCCTTAAATTCTCCTGAAGTGTTCTAGCCAGCAAGAGCGGTGTGTCCTGTTATCAGTAGTTATTGCTTTTATCCCACTGCACAGGCAAGTTGGGCACCCCTACATACTTGACATGTCATAAAGAGTTGATGAACACTTGCTTAACTAGACAGAAAGAAGCAGATTGGAAAATGGTCTTTCCTTGCTATTTTTGTGTACCTAAGCTACATAGGACCCAGGTTAACAGTCCCAGTAGTACTGTTAGATATGAATGTATGATAAATTTAATTCAAATAGCCTTTAGGTTGGCCAGGCAAAACACTTTGAAGATAAGCATATGATATAATATCACGTATCTTGGAAATGTTGTGAAAACGTCATGTTTCAATGTAAAACACATCAATTGTGATTTTGTAATTTTAATTAGTTAGATTTCAAGAGGATTTTTTTAAATATGAAATGATTTACCTGTCCAGTTTTGTTGCCTTTTAACAGATGAATAAGCCGTCATGTTGTTCCTTTGACTTCCTTCCTTCAGTTGACCACAAAAGATGTAAGGCAGCATGTTTATGTAGGTCCAAATAGGTGGACTATAGAAGATGTAGCTAAACGAAAATTCTGGGCTGAAACCGAAAATTCAGGATGCACAGGATGAAAATACATATTAACAGAATTAATTAATCAAACTTATTTAATAATCAACACTCAATTAGCTAAAACTGAGTTGTACAAACATTTAAATTGCACATAAGGCAGTTTTAAAAAAAATTGTAATAACAGAATTGTTTCTTCTCCAGTTTCCTGGCGAAATATAAACATTTAAATGACAATAAACTGTAATAACTGGTTTTCATTACAGATTTACTGTTAAACATACATTAATGAAGACATCACTAACAGGTTTGGTAAAAAATATAATGAATATGTAATACAGTGCATATTAGGGCTGCACAATTTGGGGGAAAATTTTTTTTAATTTTTTTTTAATAAACGAATAAAAAAATTATATATATATACACACACACACCCGGTTTATATAAGAACATCCGTTTTTTTGTGCTTGTTTGTAGGGCTGCATGATTTGGCCACACATTTTGTGCTTTATATATTAATATGCCTAATAATTATCAAGGCTCCAGACTGTGACCAAATGGTGCACACGTTTTTCCTGCCGGTGCGACTAAATCTTTTGAGTTTGCGCTGGTGCGACCACCCTATTGCATAACTGATAAGAGCTGCCATTTCTGTTGCATATGAGAAACATTAAATGGCAAATGAATTGAAAGCGGAATGAAACTGCGCTTCTCGTTTGAGCTGCGCAGCGTGGACCATTTATTAGGTCGGACCAATAATAGACAGCGCAGCCCGAGCTCAGAACAGATCCGATCTCGATCACGCCACACCATTACTACACAGCGCTGGAAGATCCTGGGAGAAAGCATTTGAATTAGTCGCAGTATTATCGCTGCCTTATCTAGTGAGAAGCATTCAAATTCGGCGCAGATATCAGACCAAACAGCGCTGACATGGAAACCAGGAGGAATATTGTGCCATGAACGAACAAGTTAAAGAAGTCCACGAATCACCAACATTCACAATGGATTTAATGTAACACTAACTGTAACCATGGTATTGTGGCAGAAATAGTCGAATGTTTTTACATAATTCATTTCAGGGTTCATACAACCTTTTGAGAGTGAAATTCAAGCTGTTTTCAAGGACTTTCAAGTGCTTTGCACTTTTTCCAGCACTTCAAAGGTCTAAATATTATCGCTTAAATGTTATTTTTAATGTGATGACCAAAAACATTATTGGTTCATCTATCAAAGATTGTCCCCATTTGTAAAACGAAAAGTTTTAAGATGTAGGAAAACGAAGACGTGGCAAACACAAACGTTTTTTTTTTTTTTTTTTATATAATTAAAAAAAGACTGATTTCGACCCTACAAAACCATTTCGGCTTGAAACCACAAAATAGCTGGTTTGTCCAAAAAGTTTCGATAGCCGATATTCCGGTGCATCCCTGTACAGAAGTATTATAAAATTGGTCCATATGACTTGTGTGCTATAATCCAAATCTATTGCAAGTCTTTCAATAGCTTTATGTGAGGAAGAGACCAAAATTTCAGTTGTTATCAGAACAGCAGAAAGTCTTCCTCTCCTTCACCATGTTCCTATACTTGGCTTAAACACATACAAGATTCATTCTTTAATTTATTGACTGTCATTTTACAAACAGTTAGTGGGTTTGAGCTACACAGGTTACAATAAACAGCCAGGACATAGTGTGTTGCCCTGGTGTATTTAATGCTAGGCTGTGGGCTTCAGGTTGACTATATTCTGAGGGAATGATGGCCATGTTGTTCAGAGAGAGAGAGAGAGAGAGAGAGAGAGAGAGAGAGAGAGAGAGAGTGAGTTTGTGTATCTGTATGGGGTGTGACAGGCTCTCCTCCAGACAGCCACAGCCTTATGCCTTCCATGTGTTCAGGGTCTCTGTCTCATGCTGGACAATAGAGCAAAATTTAAGGTGGAATTCATAGTTCAAGGTTTGTTTGCATAAAATGAGCCTGGTTGCTAAAATCCAAAACAAATTTTGAAAAATAAATAAATAAATAATTGAACAGACATGCGCTACCATTCAAAAGTTTCAATTTTTTTTAATTTTTTTTTTTATAAATGTCACTAACCAACTCACTAAGGCTGCATTTATTTGATCAGAAACACAATAGAACAGTAGTATCGTGTGAAATTATTCTAATTTAAAATAACTTTTCTATTTTAGTTTTCAGCAGGGCCTTCATTTTTTTTGGGGGGGGGGGGGGGGTGAGGCGTATCATTACCCTAACAATTGCTGCATCTCTGGCCAAGAAGAGCGCTGTGTAAAGTGTACTGAGAGGGGACCTCTGTTAACTGCATTCCCTTCTTGCTAATAGTTATAACTTTTATAACACAACAATTCATATTCCACACTGCTAATTTTAATATTGCAAATACCATGTTGAACCATATAAATTCCACAATGCAGAAAATGTGGACAGAATCACTGAATCCAGTCACAAATAGAACTTATATAATAACATATATAAAACAGAATATCCCAGAATTTTTGGATGAATAAATCAATAGAAGGACTGTACAATGAATCAAATCATGATATGGACTAGTATCTGTGAATATTAACGTCTATTCACACTAAGTGCAAATAGCCCGCCTTGTTGGCAGAGGCTATTTACACGTAGGCATTTATTTGTAATAAAAATTTGAAAATTGTCTAACGTGTGTTTAATAGTAAAGTGTTTCTTGGTTAGGGGTAGGTGTAGGAAGGGCTTTATTGTCCCAATAAGGCGGCATCCATTTAATAATTTTAATAAATATAATTATTTACACTGTTATTATTGCATACCGTTTAATGTACAACAACACTGAGGTGCAAATAGTATCTGCCACTATTTGTAAGTATAAATAGCATCTAACTACTATTTACACTTATTGCAAAGAAAATACTGATATTTTTACATAGTGTAAATAGCCGCTGCTGAATATTAAAGTTTAAAAAGACTGCTATTGAAATCTGAAAGTATGTATGTTCTCTATAACTAGGGATGTTGACGATTAATCAATGATCGATTAATTGTCGATTAATACATTTAATCAATAAAACTTATCGATCGTCGATTAAGCAGGGTCATGAGCGAGCGTGCTGCTCAACCGCGAAACACGTAAAGCAGACACAATGAAAAAATTAAGAGAGTGCGCCGGAGTTCTGTTGGGGACCATTTTACAGCTGGAGTTACACCTTCATCATGACTATAAGTGTGCGTGTGCATTCGCAGCCTTTTGTTTTATGCAAATGTAAGTTGTGATGTTGTTTATTTTGTGTAGGTCTATATAACCTGAACAAAATTATAAACGCAACACTTTTGTTTTTGCCCCCGTTTTTCATGAGCTGAACTCAAAGATCTAAGACTTTTTCTATGTACACAAAAGGCCTATTTCTCTCAAATATTGTTCACAAATCTGTCTAGATCTGTGTTAGTGAGCACTTCTCCTTTGCCGAGATAATCCATCCACCTCACAGGTGTGGCATATCAAGATGCTTATTAGACACCATGTTTATTGCACAGGTGTGCCTTAGGCTGGCCACAAAAAAAGGCCACTCTAAAATGTGCAGTTTTACTGGGGGGGTCCGGGGGGGTCCCGGGGGGTCCAAAAAATAAGTCAATATCTGGTGCGACCACCATTTGCCTCACGCAGTGCAACACATCTCCTTCGCATAGAGTTGATCAGGTTGTTGATTGTGGCCTGTGGAATGTTGGTCCACTCCTCTTCAATGGCTGTGCGAAGTTGCTGGATATTGGCAGGAACTGGAACACGCTGTTGTATACGCTGATCCAGAGCATCCCAAACATGCTCAATGGGTGACATGTCCGGTGAGTATGCTGGCCATGCAAGAACTGGGATGTTTTCAGCTTCCAGGAATTGTGCACAGATCCTTGCAACATGGGGCCGTGCATGTACACTGAACCTCTTTGCAAGAGCATTATTTAGCTCAAAGAAACGCATCCTATATGAGATTGATCAGATATATACAAAATAAACATAATATTACAAATTACATCTGCACAAAATGATGCGAATGCACAAGTGAACTTGAACTAAGTTAAGTGCGAGTCAGAATGCATGACTCATGTTGTGGACGCGCTCTTCCTGGAGCAACGCACTGAAACAGGCAACTAAACCCAAATAATTCACAATGTTTTATTACAACATTGATCTAATGTTATGTAATATGACAGTCCCAATCATAGTCATTATTAGTTGTGCATTACTTTTTGAGCTGCATGCGCTGAAGCTGATCACCGGCGTTCTTTACTACTGCTCTAATTCTTAACCAGATGCATCCTATATGGGAAAAATCAGATATAGATAGGCCTACACAGAATGAATAAACAACATTACAGCTTACATTTGCACAAAACAAAAGGCTGCGAATGCACACACACACTTAGTCATGATGAAGGTGTAACTCCAGCTGTAAAATGGTACCAAACATAACTCCGGCGCGCTTGCTTCATTTTTCCTCCTGTGTTTCGCGGTTGAGCAGCACACACGCGCATGACCCTGCTTAATCGATGATCGATAAGTTTTATCGATTGAATGTGTTATTGACAATTAACCGATCATCGATTTAATCGTTAACATCCCTACACGAGAGCGAGCAGAACTCAGCACTAAATAAAAACTCCGGCATTTTGAGCGGTGAGTGGATTCTAACTTAAACACCTCTGATTGGCCATTGCGTTCCAGAGATCATCAAGCATGTCTATGATTGGCTACATTTCTCACCGTTGCAAAACACGCTGTAAATGGAATTTCACGTTCTCGTTTGCCAAATCTGTTAGTAATACTATTAGTATAATAGTATCAACGGCGGGTGCTCTGCTTTCGTTTCAGGGTGCTTATATTTGAATTTGATTTTGTGATGTTTTTTCCCCATATTATAATTTTTTTTTTTTTATCAAAAAATTATTTGTGAAACATTAATTGGCGGACCCCCTGCAGTGCCGCTGCGGACCCCCGGTTGAAGACCCATGCCATGTAGCACAAATCAAGGTTAGTAGTGTAGTTTTATGAAGCAGATGAAAGGCTGCCCTCTATGTATGTCTTTCCCTCGTAAAGTCATTTGTGTTCCGAGTTGGAATGCAGCCTGTTGTGCTTGGTTGTCAGCCCGGCCCCGCTGAGCTCTGTGGCCCTATTAATGATCTCCTCCATTACCAGCACAACCGTCTCCCTTCAGCATCCTCTTTCAAAGCCTCTGCTTCAGTCACCTTGACACCAGCCCCCCGGCAACAGCCTCCCAGCCATAGATGTGACTGCAGTTGTCTGGAAGCAGTCAGCTCTTGTTAGCCTCTAGCGTATAAACACATGAATAATGTTTGGGTGCCTGTAATTGATGATCTCTTGAATGGAGACTTCCATCTGTCAGTCCTTACATAATCACGTTATTACTGTTTTTATTTATTTATTTATTTTATTTAAAGGCATCAAGATGAACGTTTTCATAATTTTTTTTCCACACCACAGTGTTTTCTGAGTCCTGAGCACTCCTCGACTTTCCATCCCTTAGGCCAGATCGGGACTGTTTTTTGTTTTGTTTTTTTTTACCTGATTTGCATGACCGACTTCTCTCTTCCAAATTGAAACTGTTCTGTCTGACAGGGCCAGATGCTGTCTGTTGAAGTGAGTCAGGAGTTTTTGGGAATACACCTGGTTTAACCCCTTCTCCCACATGCCCCATTTTGGCAAGTGGGGCATAAATAACATACCCAAAATAAAAAGGTTGCTGCTCATAAGTCATTTAGAATAGACACATAACCAACATATATTTAGAAAGGTAACTCTTGAGGCTTTACAGTTCAAGAATTACTCAGACTGTTATTAATATGGAAATATAATATCTTTTGTGTTCAGCAGAACAAAGAAATTCACACAGGTTTGAAACAACTTGAGGGTGAGTAAATGATGACAGAATTTTCATTTTTCGATGAACTATTCCTTTAAAGGTGCGGTGTGTAAATTTTAGTGGCATCTAGCGGTGAGGTTGTGAATTGCAATCGCCCACCACTCACCCCCTCCCTTTCGAAGCACATAGAGAAGCTACGGTGGCCGACACAGGACAAAAATGTTGTCGTCAGAGAGAGCAGAGAATGACTAGTGCTCTGTAGAGAAGTTTGTCCGTTTAGGGCTACTGTAGAAACCTGACGGCGCAAAATGGCGATTTTACTGTAAGGGGACCCGCGGTGTATGAAGATTGAAATGGGTCATTCTAAGGTAATAAAAACACAACGGTACATTATGTAAGGTCTTTATACACCACTGAAAACATAGTTATGTATAGTGTATTCCATTTCTGTCAATAGATCCTTATAAATACTACACACTGCACCTTAAGGAGTTGGCATCCTGATACATCATCTTTATGTTGACACGGTATAAAAAAAACCCAACATCCAGCCTAAATAAAGAGCTCAAAATAATGTAGAGGATCCACAAAATGCTTAAATAAATGCCACATCGACTTGATATTCCACAGAGAGGCCCATAATGCTTTCGGCCTAATTCCCAATCCCGTAAATGTCGACACATACAAATCACTAACGGGTCGGCCTAGAGTGGTCCGAGAAATAAATATATGGGGAGAAATAAAGAGAGGGGGCAATCTCTGGAAAATCAGTTCTGACCTTCAGCTTGTTTAGAGTAGAGGGCAAACAGAAGGATTGCTTGATTACTGAACACGACCCCACTGATAGAGAAATATTTGGTCACAATGATTCTTATGAGCAAGCCCCTGGTAACTGAAGGCATAATCAAATTGTCAAAATATTTAATAAATTAATATGTAAGGAACAAGCGTAAGTCTGTAAAGTGAAGATTAAAAAAAAATAAAAAAAAAATCATTTACTTACCCTTATGTCATGTACAAACGTGTATGACTTTCTTTCTGCAGAGTACAAAAGAAGATATTTTGAAAAATGTTTTTGTGCATACAACAAAAGTCAATGGGGTCCAAAACAACAGATGCCCTTTCATTGTATGGACAAAAAAGACATTTAACAAAAAAAACAAAAACAAACATATTTTGTTCAAGGAGAAAAAAAATAAGAGTGCGACAGGTTTGGATTGACATGAGGGTGAGCAAATGACACAATTAAAATTTTTTGGTGAGCTATCCCTTTAATGAATTAGTAAATAAGGATTGTCCTCTACATGACCAAACTCTTATTGTATCTTTGGTTCTTATCTAAAATCTCAGTTGCTAGATTTCTGCGCTCTGTCCCCCCTGGAAGCCTTGCTGCAGTGTCAATCATCAACAGGCTGGTCAGTTGACAGCTGCGTCTCTGGAGAGGAGGAGAGTGTTTGTGCATTCTTCCTCAGTGTTCCTCTTGTTGCATAATAATTTATTTAGAAATACTGACAAGATTCAGTCCCTTTTCAAAGTCCTGCTGCTGGTGTAAAGCAGTCCATCACATCTGATCTGTCTGCAATTTGTGAATGAGGATTGATTTGTGAGTGTGGGACATCTTGGCAGGGCACATGTTTAGCTAAGTGTGGGGGTATAGCAGATAAAAGAAGAAAAATTACTAGCCTTGTTTCAGAATGGTTTCTGTGAGAAATCCATTTAAAGAAATTTCTATTTTGTCTAAACCCTCCCAAACACCATGTACTAGTTTCTGGTTGATTAAAGCAAAGGCTAAAACTCATTCAATATTCTGGGCTTATCGGCTACAAGCACTCCGGCTCTCAACACTGATTAATTGTTCCGCTGCTCCTATAAACCTTGACACACATATCCATGATAATCCACCTGAAACACAGAAATATCTGACTGCTTTTATTGTGTGTGTGTGAGAAAGAGCGAGAGAAAGAGCGCGTGCTAAAATAACCCCATGAACGTGTGCGATGACTATTCCAACACCATTTACCACAAAGCACTGATGAAAGTTGACATGGCATGGAGAGCGTTTTAAAATTCATAGGTGCCAGCCAGGCATGCTTAATTGTTTCTGTATTAAATGAATCAGGGTGTACGATTAGTTGGGCTTGCTTTCCTTGCCACTTCTGAGTTTGTTTTTAGTGATTGTTTTGAATTATGCACGCAGAAAAACAAATGACACTGGCTTCTCATCGATACATCTCATTTGTCTGCGACCACTATGGTCTAAAAAGCAAATGAGCCACAAATAAGGTGGTACATTGAATGTCAAGTTGAAGTTTTTTTTCTAGTGTATACAATCCAATCAGTGATTCAAAATGCCTCTTGTCCAAGATATCAAAAAGCTAATTTTACCATATTTTGGTGACCCAGTGTATTTATAAATCATTGATGCCATGTGTTCAGTAATAGTTAATTATCATAAAAATATAGACCTGCTGCATTAAAATGAATTCCATTGTTTTGCAGTAACTGGTATCATCCAATCAGTCAGAACTATGCATTTTGTTGTACTAATAATAGTGTTTGTATGTTTTGTAGGCCTCTCTGGTAACCCTTCTGATTTGGAAAAGCGGCACACATCATTTGGTAAAAACTTCATCCCCCCCAAGAAGCCCAAGACCTTTCTGCAGTTGGTATGGGAGGCCCTGCAGGATGTCACCCTCATTATTCTGGAGGTGGCAGCCATTATTTCTCTGGGCCTGTCCTTCTACCACCCACAAGGCGAAAGCAGCGACAGTAAGTAAACAGAGTTTTTTTAAAAAGTCTGTTTCAGTATTGTTTGGGTTGTTTTCCTGCACTCAAACTAAGATGGACTACTGATTTGAAAACATTCTTGAAATAAACTGAAATCATTAGTGTAATCATTAATGGAAAGTGAAATTAATGTATACTTAAAATGTATCTTTTAGTATTTTATGTATTATTTTATATATAAATAAAAAAAAATGTAATATATGAAAATATAGATTATAGAAATTTAGTAGGCTTTGCACAATCACATTATGTGACTGTTTTAACTGTTTTAACATTAACTGTTTTCTCTTGTTTTTGAGTATTTAAAAGTTTGAACTCTGGATGCTAAATTGGCTCTTCATTCAGTGGCATATGCTAATACGCTGTTTTGCAATTTAGGTACAGATGCATTTTATTTCCATAGAGGTCGTCTTTGCTTCAGAAGTGACAATGTTCTGCTGGTTCCTGAAGTGCTCCTTAACTATCATTACTAAAATAAAATAATAAAAATATATAAATAAATATATAAATATAAATAGAACAAATACTCTACCGTTCAAAAGTTTGCAGTCAGTAAGATTTTTTTTGGAAAAAGTGGAAAAGTTTTGTAGAGCTTCTGCCTTTTTTTTTTACTGTCCAGAAAGTAGTCTAATGTTTGATTCCGACTATATTAGTGACTCAACATTTTGGCGTCTTATGTTTTAATAACGGCCTCATTTGGGACTTGGGTTTATAAGCACCGCTCTGAATGCCGAAGAACTTGAATTTGGCTGCGATTGCAGGCTCTTCCTATTACCCATATGGCTCAAACCACAAGGATGACCTTAGACAGTCATCAAGTTCTCCAGGAGGAAATTAGGTCAATGAAGTGTAAATCTGCGATAAAACATGTTTCTGGCAAGAGGAAACTTTCCAAAGAAGAGACTCTGATAAAACATAAGTGTACAGCTGCTGTTGTAATTGCTTGCACCCTTAATGGTCTCTAAAGCTTGTATGAACCTGTTTAAAAGTTATGTTTAGTTTAGATTGGTAAGATACAGATTTTTGCACAGGGGATTGATTTTCTTGTGTTGTTTTAATGTTATTGCAGACTGTGGCCAAGCATCTGGGGGTGTTGAAGATGAGGGCGAGGCCCAGGCAGGATGGATTGAAGGTGCTGCCATCTTGTTTTCAGTTATAATTGTGGTGCTGGTTACGGCCTTCAATGACTGGAGTAAAGAGAAACAGTTCCGTGGGCTGCAGAGCCGCATAGAACTGGAGCAGAAGTTTACAGTCATCCGCAAGGGTCAGGTCATCCAGATCCCTGTGGCTGAGATCGTCGTGGGAGATATTGCACAAATCAAATACGGTGAGAGTTCCATCTGAGAGCTGAGGAAATATGGTATAAACCTGTTTATTTATTTCCACAGTATGACGGATCTAGATGCGACACGTCACTGTATTCAGTGAGCTCTGGCATATTTGTGTTTTATTAATGCTGTGGCATTTATAAGGCATAGTTTTCCCTCCAGAACCCTTTGACTTTTTATTAAACCTCAGATGCGAGTTTCTCATTGATTTCACCAGCGGTTGTGATGGATCATATGTGACTGCCAGTCTTCTCTGAGACACAAATCATGGCTCATGACTCATGCTTACCGGCTTGCGTGAGTCACTGTGCTGCTGCTCATGGTGCCTGCAATGTGGGCGACGCGTGGGGTGTCCAAGAGCCACAGGAGAGAACTGTCGTCATGGTCGCCAAATCAGCCTCTGCTCCTCTCCTCTTGTTAAATTGCTGAATGTGTCTTTCTCTGTATCTCTCTCTCTCTCTCTCTCTCTCTCTCTCTCTCTCTCTCTCTCTCTTTTTCTTTCTTTTCTTTCTTTTCTTTCTTTCTTTCTTTCTTTCTCTCTCTCTCTCTCTCACTCTCACTCTCTCTCACTCTCACTCTCACTCTCTCTCACTCTCTCACTCACTCAAAGTCATCCCACAGTCATTCACCACCCCATGTTCTCTTCGATCAGGTGACCTTCTCCCAGCTGATGGTATCTTGATCCAGGGTAATGACCTGAAGATTGATGAAAGCTCTCTGACTGGGGAGGCCGATCATGTCCGCAAATCTCTGGAGAAGGACCCCATGCTCCTTTCCGGTGAGATGGAGTTTCCACATCCTCTTTAAATTGTTAGCTTCTGTTGTAGGGTGCAAAAACGATTACAATCTGGGATTAAACATGGAAATGTACAGAGTATTAGGATTTTAGAAAGAGAATAAAAAAAATAAAAAATAAAAATTTCTTGATGTCAGAAAAGAAAAAACTTAAAAATCTATTTATCTATCTATGAATTAATATTTTTTCATCCTGTCAGATTATAATTCTGATTGTAATTTTTAAATTATATTAATTTTATATTAACTTTAGAATTTTAGCAGCCGTAATTCAGAAGGTAAGCAGTCATTTAGCACATGCTTTTATCCAAAGTGACTTACAGTACACTACAGAAACAATCCTCCTGAACCAGCCTTGGTCTGCTTATGAAGTTGTGACGCATCGACCTTCAGATAATACTGTTTCCAGGTGCAAGCCTTTACTCTTAGCCTTGTTTTAAGTGAGAATACCATCTCAACAGCCGTTTATGAGCACTATTCATTTATAGCACACCTTTAAGCTAAGGTTTTTAAAAATCATGGTGTATACTATAGTCTCCGGGCTCACAGTGTCTTGGACAACAATATTTTAATAAATAAAAATAAAAAAACACTGTCTGGCCAGCTGAGATTTTGGTATGGAGATAAAGGTTAGGATCATGATCAACAGCATAGGATCAACAATGCAGCACACCATGAGAGTATATTAGCACAGTTTGTTGTTTGCTTTTAAGAACTAAAAGAGCATTTGGACCCAGATGCAACTGGATGGTAATGGCTTTAGCCACTAGGCTACACCATGGTACCTTCAAAGTTAGTTTTTTTTTTTTTTAATTAACCTCTTAACCTGCAAAGATCGCTGATGGCCCCAGATTATTGTTGTTCAACATTAACTGCACACTATTAGCATTACACTCTTGATATTGACAAACTGTGTATCATTAGAAAGATTTAAGACTCCAGCTGTGATATTTGACCACTTTTTATGATAAAATCTGGTTAGAGTGACAGAACTGAATTGCGTAACACATTAACATTAATCTAATACTAGTTTAATGGCTGTTTAATTAGCTTTATTATTAACTAGTTTGAAAAAAAATAACATTTATTTAATTGAGAAATACTTGAAGGTTGTTAATTGAAATTATTTATTAGTATTAATGAATAGGATATTTAGTTAATAATTTGCTTTAAATAATGTTAGTTGTTGCAAATAAGAGTGTGATGTGTCTTCAATCAGTCAAAGACACAGCCTCCTGATCTCACTCCACTGGTTTCCAGTTAAGGCCTGAATCATATTTAAAGTTTTGTTGCTGGCTTTCAGCATTTTCAGGATTACTGATTTTGGTATCGACTGTTGACAACTGGTATCGTGACGACCTTTCCTTTTTTCATTCAGGAACTCATGTAATGGAGGGATCTGGCCGAATGGTGGTCACTGCCGTGGGCCTGAATTCTCAGACTGGAATCATTTTCACCCTCTTGGGCGCCAGCAGTGAGGATGAGGAGAAGAAGGTGAAGAAAGGTGAGAATCTAACGTACTTTCATTCTCATTTGGATAACTCCCTCTCTCTTTGAGTAAACCAGTCTACCTCTCTAGTTGGGAGGTTACAAACCGTAAGCCTGCCAGAGGTAAGATCCATTTACATGATTTGCTGAATTGTCCCCCCCCCCCCCCCCCCAAAAAAAAATGCCTGCTGCTCTGAAACCCTCTACCATGGTTAAAATTCGACATTGATTTGGGAAATAATCACAGTATGTCGATGGAGACGTACGATATCCCTCGAGTTACTTTCCATTTTTTACTAACTCTTTTTATTTAAATTTCTTTTTCTATACCCCCCCCCCACACACACACACAATTTGAGCAAGTTATTTTTATATATATATATATATATATATATAAATAAATAAAATATTATTATTTTTTTATAAATGTTATTGCTACACACATAACACTTATGAATATATGAGATGATCATGATAATTGAACAAAGAAACGGTCATTCTCGTCATGTTATTTTAGCTTCCAATTTAGCATGCAGTATGTCCCTTCTGCATGCTCCGACTCTCCTGGTCCTCCAGGGTTTGTCAAAACCTGACAACACATGCTGTCAGCTCTCAGCGTCTCTCTCATGTTCCTGTTTGTTGGGTCACCACTTAATTCAACAGTCAGATTGGTCTAAATAGTTTACTCTCTCATTGCCTCTTAAGCTAAAAGAGCAGCTCTAAAACTTTGAAAATTTCGATTCCTGTATTTTTGTTATAATGACAGTTCAGCCATTGTCTTTTAGTTAGATAATTGCTGTAATTTTCCCTTTTCCCTCATGCTCCAAGAATATCTTTGTCGAATGTGTTTTGCCAATAAAAATTGGTGCTTTTTGGTTTCAGCCAAAGCCTGTTGGCATTATCAGAGTTTGTGATGCAAGCGAACAAAAATAGGAAATTTGTAAAACCTCTAATCATAATGAGGTTATGTCAGTTGTATGCCACAGTCAAAAACAATGACCGAGCCGTCAGTGTACCCTGCATAAAGACCCTCCAGTCCTTGTCTTTTTCTATAGATTGAAACATCCAATCCCACATATACTCATGTAATGTAGTGTTACTTATCTAGTTTTTTATTCTTTTTGTTGTTGTGTTTCTTTCTTTTCTTTTTCTGTCTTTGGTTTATTTACTTTGAGTCATGTTATATCAGCCCTCCGCCCTCTCTCTCTCGTTTTAAACAGGTAAAAAACAAGGACCCCCCGAAAATCGCAACAAAGGTAACCTTACCCACTCCCTCTCCCTCCCCCCTCCCCATTCAGCAGCAAGTCTCGGAGTCTCGTGTCAGTCCCACTCACTCACTTGCTCACTTTCTCTCTCTGTCTTTCACGCTGTTGCTTACCCCTTCCTGCTGAGCCCGGGGGAGCTTCTCGCCTCGCCTCGCTTTACTGTTAAAGGGTGCAACTCTCACCTGCTGGAAACGGCACTAAGCAGCCAGAAGACTTTGCAAGTTCATTGTTTGTCAGTCGATTTAAATCACGGTTAGTTTAATATTTTTTTAAAGTAGTTTAAAAGTTATTTTTTTTAATGAAACAGTTTTTACTGTATTTTTTGATAAATAAATGCATCCTTAGTGTGCATAAGAGAAATAATAGTGTAGTTCCAAGCAAACTAATTATTTATAAAAGGTTTGTTTTTGCATGACGTATAGAGGTCGACCGATAGTGATAACTAGGTTGGCCTACGCTGGCTGATAACCGATTAATCAACCGATAGTTTTTAAAATGGATACTGAATAAAAAAACAAACATAACATAGTACTGAACATTTTTGAACAATTTTATTACAAAAATTGAAAAACAGTAATGAAAATGTACTGTACTTTTTATATATAAAAACATTAATATATTAATTATATAGGAGTAAACGATATGATTCACGATATAGAGTTAGTTTTATCCAAGACTCAGCTTACTGTATTTATAAGGTATAATCCACCCAAAAAATGTAAATTGTCTTCATATACTCACCCTCACGTCGTTTCAAATCTATAAGATTTCCGTTCAACCTCCAAACACAAATAAAGATTTTTTTTATGAAACTTGAGAGATTTCTTTCCCTCCATTTAAAGTCCGTTCCTCTAAAACTTAAGATCCAAAAAATGTCATAAAGGCATCATAATAAAATAATAATTATTAATAATTATTAACCTTAGCTAATGTTAAAAATGGAATCTTATTGTAAAGTGTTACCATTTCATAAAAATCCAAACAGTCATGCTTAAAGATGGCCATCGTTAATTATATACACAAAGGATTGAGAGATTGAAATTAGACACATATGTATATTGTATGTATACTCACACTTCTATTTTAGAACACTTGATTATAATCAAAATATGTATTACAGTGACTATAAAAAAGAACTGAAATCGAATGCATTTCTGATTTGTTTATATGTTTCTGTCGGTTAGATGACGATACAGTTTGCTTTCTCATGTCACTAGCTTTAAATATGCAACTTTGCTGCATAACGAATGCATAAAAGCGACCAGCTGGATATAAACTAATGCAAATAGGTGGTAACAACTGTGACATTAATTATTTGCGTCAGACTTGCGTTTGTCACATTGAACCCAAACAAAACCGATTGTGAGCACACAAAACTGATAAATCGGTCGACCTCTAATGATGTATGTCATTCTTAAAACGCAACACTCATGTTGAGAGATGCATTGCCATGACTAGATTGTTTTAGAAAAAAATCTAGACAAGTAATTTCCTCGACTAATTAACCATCTTACCTATTCCTGTTTTTTCCGTTGTTTTTTTTTTTTTTTTTTTTTTTTTCAAAGATAATATTTTGAACTTGCTTTGAGCTTTTGATAATTTCTACCATACAATTTGGATTTGAGCAGTCTTGTTTATTGTTGTAAGTAATCACATTAACATCAGCAACCCTAATGATTATATGTATATAAAGTTAGTTGTCTTAAAGATTTTCCTTTTTGTAGATCTAGTTTTCCACTAATGACATTTAGATGTCTCTCCTTTTCAGAAGCAAACTATCTCTGTGTGCTCGTCCGGGTCATCTGTGAACATTTGTACTGTGTTTCAGAGTGTGCCCACCCACTCTGCCCTGGCTGACCCCAACAACCCCTCCCCAGCCCCACCCCCTGTAGTGCTTGGGGGCTGAGCATCTGCTCCAGACAGAACTGCTCATTTTGTCTGCACAGATCTCTTTCCTTTTGCCCTTGGTCTCAAGCACAAAAACACTTACACAAGATGGTATTGGTTTAACTGATTATATGTATTTAGTGTCTTCCTCTGTTTTTAAAATGCTATCCAGAGTATTTAATCTTGCCCCCATGGTATGATCTTGTACAAAACACCCACTTTTCACAATCTAATCAATTCATGATAAATACATTTAAGTTCAATCTTTGTTTTTTGTTTTTTTAAATTCTCTTTATTATTAAATATCATCTTTCACTTGGAATATATATTGCAAGTATAGTGGGTTACGGAAAGGGTCTCACATTGACTCATTCAATAAGGCCAAGAGCTTTTGTAGAGATGCACATTTGCCGATACAATATTTATTCCCAGCTTCACTGATGGTTTATGATGTTAATGTAATGCTTAGTGGCGTGGCTTATGTGGGAGTTGCACCCTTGCAAAATGGACCGGCTGTGGATTGTTGTTTTTGTCCGTTTCTTTACTTTAGCTATTTGTTTTTCTCACTGTTGCTTCTTTCTAGGGTGTGGCTCAGGACTTCATGCTGTCTTGTACACTCTTCTCTTGGTCAAAATTCGACCTTTTCTTTCACCTTTACCCTCTTTCTCTGGTATTGCACTCTCTTTTGGGAGCGTAAAAATAAACCAAAATCTTTCTGATCTTTTTTGTCTTCCTCTTGATCCTTGTTTCTTGTGGTGGTTGTATCTCTGGCTGTTTGGACTGTTTTTCTGTTTAAGTTGTTTGTAAATCACTCTCCTGTTCGTTGTGCGTGCCTCTGTTCGTGTTGTCAGTCAGTCAGACAGTCAGTCCGTCCATCAATCCCTGATTCATGTGTGGTCGTTCTGGTCAGCTCTGTCAGTTCTGGTCAGTTGTTTGTTGTGACTGGTGGTCAGGTAGGCTTTTGGACTGTTTCTCAAACTCAACCTCAGAACTCCACTACTACAGATTTTCAGCCTGTTGCACACCATGTTTGAGATGATACATAGGCTAACGGCAAAAAGAAAATTACTTGGCCTCTCTGTATCTTTTAAAAAGACTTAATGGGAATTGGGGGTGAGGGATCAATGCCTATCCATGGCAGAGTGGCTGAATTGGATCTTCAACTCCATTAAGTTTCTATTTTAGTGGGTAATATAATATGTCATTTTATCCTTTCCAGTAGCATAATTGAATTTAAAACTATCAAGTTAGTTACCGATGTAAAAACAAAATGTTAAAACTAGCTGCCTTTACGTATTTTCCAGTTTGGTTTAGTTAATATACATTTAGTTGGTATTGCACAAGTTCAATAAGTTGCTTTAAAAGTGAATTGAACGTCATCAGATACGACTACCAGAGTAGCCATGATGGCACATTAATGCAAACCCTAAGAGAAAAAAAAGCTGATTTAATTTCAGCCATAAAAGCAATCACCCAATACAAAGTAGAGATTTTCATTGCTAGTTTAGGAGGATTTATTTAAAACAAGTAGATTATGGGTTGAACTTTAAAGATTACACAAAGGTTTACACAACTAATAACAAATGTAATGATTTTTCTCTTATATTTCATAACAATACTTAGAAGCTTATTGGCTATTGACAACGTAGGGTCCGGTATTATCGAAATGTCTTGTGTGCTGCTTGAATCCTACTTAGAATTCACCATGCGCACCATAACCTGCCGGGGAATGGCTCCATGAATTTATAGTTTTCTCCTCACCAGCCTAGATTCACTCAAGCAAAGTCAACTAACAATAAATAAGTGCTTCTGTTATGATTCTTCTGTATAATTCTCTAGGAACCCACTGTATGACTTGCCCTCTAGCTGTTACTGAATTGCCAATTCTCTCCTCCCCTCTTCCCATTTCCCCCATTCTCCCACCTCTCATCTCCATCCTTTTTGGCACGTTCCTCCCTTTTTCCCATAACCACTCCTGAAATCAACCTCCACAGCTAAGACCCAGGATGGCATCGCCCTGGAGATCCAACCTCTGAAGAGCGAGGAAGGTGCAGAGTCAGAGGAGAAGGAGGAAAAAGAAGAAAAGGAGATAAAAAAGAAGGTCAACGTCACCAAAAAAGAAAAGTCGGTCCTGCAGGGCAAGCTGACCAGGCTAGCGGTTCAGATTGGAAAAGCAGGTTAGGAAGCCACACATAACTGAGAATCAGTGGTGCCTGATTATCTCGTGTTGGTCTAGATGGTTAAATATCACCTTTTTTTTTTTGTGTAATACCAATGCACAAGTTGACAGTTTTATTGTAGGGCTGGACAACATATTGAATTTAATGATAGAATTGCAATGATTTTTTTTTCAATATAAAATTCTCATTTTACGATCCTTCAAAAAAGTAAAAAACAGATATTTTAATATCTCTGATTTAAATTTCAATATCAAAACCTGTGTTGTTGGTAAGTTTGAGTCATTTTTCCATTAACTGGTTCTCTCTAAAACGCTGAATGACATTTGAGATTGATTGATTGACATTTTGAATCTACTTGGCAGTAATGGCTGTTTGGTTAAAATTATGCTTCCCTTATAGAAATAACACTTACCCTTATATTTATTTATTTATTTTATTTTATTGTTGTTTTTTTAACCTAAATCGGCCAACCCCAATTGTGAGCACAAGTAAACAGAAAACTGTTTAAAGGTGCACTTTTGTTTTTGTTGTTTTTTTTTTTATTAACATCTTTACACAAAGAAATCAAAATAACTTTCAAATAAATGTTGCACAATATTTATACTAATTAGCCATGTGTTTGCTTGTGCAAGCACAAAGATTTCTTCAGACATCCTTTTAGTAAATTAGTTCATTTGCTTCCCAAGGTTTGTTTTACTTACTGCTTAAAGAAACAGTGTCACCCAGTATGGAAACAGGCTTTTCCCTTTGGGCTGTGTTCCACCTAATTATCCTACTTCCTACAGTTACCCAATCAAATAACATTTGCATAGAGCACATCAGACCACAGCTGTTGCTGTTATGAACAAAAGTCAGAAGGCTCTGCATTCCCCTTCAATGTATTGGTCTTGAAACTCCCTCTCCTTGGCAGGTCTCATCATGTCTGCAGTGACCGTCATCATCCTCATCCTGTACTTTGTAATTGATACATTCGGCGTCCAGGGTCGTGAGTGGACGGCAGAGTGTACTCCCGTCTACATACAATATTTTGTGAAGTTTTTCATTATTGGTGTGACTGTGCTGGTGGTGGCCGTGCCCGAGGGGCTGCCTCTAGCTGTCACTATTTCCCTGGCTTATTCCGTGAAGGTGAGAGCCTTTGGGTTAGTTTTCCAACACAAACCTGAATTTTGTTAATCTTGAGGGCCTACAGGTGGTTATAAGTTTTTAGTCTCTACATTTTTGCTCATCTATGTTCGAGGGCTAAAACCAGATTAACTGTCTTTCCTCAACAGAAAATGATGAAAGACAACAACCTGGTAAGGCACCTGGATGCCTGTGAGACCATGGGTAATGCTACTGCCATCTGCTCTGACAAAACTGGAACGCTGACTATGAATCGAATGACGGTGGTGCAGGCTTACATATGTGACACACACTATAAAAGCATTCCTGAACCAGAGGCCATAAATCCACAGACTCTGGAGCTACTGGTGAACAGCATCTCCATAAACTCAGCATACACTACCAAGATCCTGGTAAGAACTAGCCTTACGTAAATGTGATAGATGAATGAGTGAACTGTTGTTTTGTTTGTTTATTAATTAATAAGGTTGTCAAATTGAAAGTCCACAGTTAGCCCCAGCCAAAACACACTTATTGAGAGCAGGCAGCACAAAATGACTAAGGAGCCATTCACACAGAAATGTTGCCTTGACAACTAACTTTGACGAAGCACTAAAACAGGGAATAAATTAAAACTATAACTGAATACTATAACTGAACTTAAACGTAATTAGTAATATTTTAAAAAGTAAATAAAAGAAGAAAAAAAAATTAAATGAGAAAAGCACGACTTTAAAATAAAAAGCACGAAGTAAAAATATTAATAAAAAATATATATATTTTTAATATCATATCATAGTCTGAACAACTTTGATAAAATAATTGTCATATTTAATTAAATCAATTCCGATTCATTAAATTTTTACTTCGATTGATAGCCTTAATTCATTTATAATTATTCTTGAACCTTTCTTGCCTGCTATTCACAATGTATCTTTCTTTCCCATAGCCCCCAGAGAAGGAGGGAGGTCTGCCAAGGCACGTGGGTAATAAGACAGAGTGTGCCCTTCTTGGTATGGTGATGAACCTGAAGAGGGACTATCAGCCTATTAGAGATGAGGTTCCTGAAGAGAAGCTTTATAAGGTTTACACATTCAACTCCTCCCGGAAGAGCATGAGCACCGTACTGAAGAACGCCAATGGTCCCGGCTTCCGAATGTACAGCAAGGGCGCCTCTGAGATCGTTCTGCGCAAGTATGCTAAATAAACTGATCTTCAAACTCTTAAAAGGGTCATATCAAAGTTTACTTGATCTTTTGAGAGAAACTTTCTGTCCAAAAATACCATTTATTGAAATAAAGCAGCAAAAACCCGAAACAGTTAAAGCTGGGGACACACTTAACGACTAGCTGAAACATTCTATGACTAAACTCAACACACTTAAAGACTTTAGATTTTAGTCTTTGACAGTCAATGAGGAGCACAAACCTAACGACACTTAACGATTGACGAGTCATGTGCGGCATCTTGTATCGAAACAAACATGGATGTCCACAGACAGCTGCCACTACTTATTTACAGTGCAATTTGTGCAGAAAAAATGGAAAACCATTGCCGACAACACTGGTGGTTTTATTTATGAAACATTAAACATAACTTGAATAAAAAAGTCCTGTGTCTCTTTCAGGGTTTTTTTTTTTTTTTGTTGCTGTTATCGCCTATAGACACATTTCATTTCAGCACAACTGGAACAGTCATAACTAACAAATTTCATTCATAATCAGCCTGACAGTCGTGTAGTGTGTTCCCGGCTTAAGAGGCATTTCTTAAAGGAACAGCAGCATTGACAGTTTAATTTTATGGTCATGACTGCAACAAAATGTAATAATTGTTTATTAAACCTTTCTCTTGTCTGTCAGGTGTTCCCATATCCTTGATGCTTCAGGCCAGCAACGTATCTTCAAGGCCAAAGATCGGGATGAGATGGTGCAGAAAGTGATCGAGCCAATGGCCTGTGACGGGTTAAGGACCATTTGCGTAGCCATGAGGGACTTCACAACCGAGCCAGACTGGGAAAATGAGGCTGAAATTCTGAATGACCTGACCTGCATCTGTGTTGTGGGCATTGAAGACCCTGTCCGTCATGAGGTGAGAAAAATGATCCAGTTTGCTTGTTGCTGATAGCATTGTGCTTGTCCATAGTGCAGGGCTGGACATTTGTATACTTCAGGCCTCCATTAGTAATGAGACATGACAAGCATTAGGGAACGGCTTGTCGCGACTAGAGCAACCCGCCACGTTTCATCTAATGAAAATGTATTGACCGTGTTTATCATGTGATGATGATGGATTATTTGCAGAGTGTCTAACACTGTCAAATTTAAGTGTTCCTGTGGCCAGGAATAGCCTCATCGGTGGAGCGTCAAACTGACCTAATTCTCTTGAAGGTTATAAAAAAAGTACATGACGGGCAACGTGATTGTGCTGTTTTTGATTATGGATATTGGATCAGCGCAGGATTGACGTCAGCATCCCTCAAATGAGATGGCATATATAATTCTATAATAGAACGCATGACTGATATTTAGGTTAAATTGATTCCTGCAGGCTTTTTTTAAGTGGTACACTCCATTTTATCATTATTCCCATCTACAGTGTGAATATAAATCATCCTTTCTATACATCCCCAGCTATAGAGTTATTTTTATCTGTCAAGCATGCTTAGGATCTTAGGATCATTATGAGCAATTCAGGGGGGGAAAAGTGATCAGCCGGTAAATTTGAGCCTGAAATTGTTAGGGAATTGTCGATGGAAGAGTCATAAAAATGAAAAAACAAAATCACAAGGAGTCAAAGAAAAGTCATGGCAGTTGATAGAATGCTGCAGTGATGACACATTTTGGTTTGCCAATCCGGAAGTTAGCATCAACCTGGTTCCCTCGACAAAAATTTTTCTAGTGGTTTTTGGGTTATTGCAGAAAATAAGTTTGATGCTTACATGTTTGGTTTATCATGATAATCTTCACAAATTAACTTCTTTTAATGTTCCTTACACTCTCTGTAGTGCCATTTAGCCACTTGTTAGCAACTGCCTCTTTAAAGACAAGTAAAAGCTTTAAAAAATTCACATGGGGGTATTACTGATCTATTTTATGCCATAGAATAAAACATGAAAACATCTTACGCTTGTGTTAACCACAGACATTTATTTCAGGCAGTTAACAAAAAACCCATTCAAAAAACTATTCACTTCAGGACAATGAAACTGGAAGTACAAAAATACTAACTTGTTTCAGGGTTTTGGCCTACAAAAATACATCATCTCTGCAGCTGTCTATAAAATTTTCATAGTGAATATACATTTTTCCAGTTGCTCTGCTCTAAAGTATTTCATTGTGTAGAAGCTGATTTTTGTGATTGCATTCTCTGTAAAAATTAACCCCCTGGAGTCGGCCGTCACGCCGGCGTGATCAACTCGCTTTTTTTCTTATCAGTGCCAAAGAGACTCAAATAACTGTCGATTTTTATAATTCAGGCAAGTGTTATACATCATTATAATATGTTAAGTTTCTATTTTACAGTCACAATAAAAACAGATTGTTGTGCTTTTTGCAAAATAAAGAAAACAAACATGATGCGCATTCTGCAGCCTCTCTCTCAGACGTTCATTCAGAAAGTCTTCAGAAAAGGAACTCTAACTTAGTGAACACTTGTCACACAAACATGAGACATATGTCTAAAGAAACGTTGCAATGTCAGGTTTTAAATAATGTAAATAAAATCGAAAACAAATATTCTGTGTTTATGTAATCTGTTTGAAAAGAGAGAGATGTCAGTCGTTCGCGAGTGTCTCATTATCGTCTCATTATTCGCTAATGCGCCACGCCCACGGAGCGCACGTTCTTTTGAGATTCAAATACTGACCGATCCACGCGAGAGCACAGTCAACGCCCAAAAGACCGTTTAAATATGAATCCTGCTGCAACATAAAATGTCATAGACGTAAGACTGTTTAGACAAGATTTCTTTGGCCTGTTTTGGACAGATTATGAAGTGTTTACTGTAAAATAGCCTAGTGTCACATCAATACAGCTTTTATTAGCAAATGTCTGCTCAGATGCTATAAATATAGTACCAGTAAAACGTATTTTGTTTCATATTGATGTTTAAATATTATAGCCTAATGGTATTTTTTAATTTAATATATGTTGATTGTGAAAAGTGAACAGCACGAGTAATAAAGGACACATCATTTGATGCGCAATATATCAGAAGACATGGAGAAATTATTTTGACCACTTCGTTCAGTTTTGTTTTGTAGAAAGCCTTTATTTAAAGTGAATTTCGTTTTGTATAAATTGAATATTAATTTTAATCAATGTTTTTAATATATTTGCTTCTTATTTAATAAGATAGCATAGCAGACAATAGCCTTAGCGCTGGCGTGATCATGCATTGCACGCATGTGTCATAAATGAACCAACGCTTGAAATGATATTTGAGTATTGTGTGTATCGGATAGTTTACAAAATCAAATGATTCAGAAGATGTTTGCCATTGAAATGACTGGGGAAACAGTGTCCCAATCAACCTGAATTCACCCTATACTCTTTGAAATCATAATTGCATTGCATTTAAATCCCAAATATTTTACTTATAACATTCATCATTACCAATTATTCAGTTATTTGTATTTACTGAATACTGAATTGTGTTCAGTGTCACAATATTACTGTTTTTTTAGCATGAGACTTATTTAAAAAAAAAAAGGAAAAAAAAGTACACTGCCAAAAATTCTGCTCTTAGTATTTTTGTCTTGTTTCTAGTCTAAATATCTACAAATTCTTAAATCAAGATGCATTTACTAGATAAGTAAAATGACATAAGATATTTTTTCTTGTTTTGTTGAAAGTAAAATCAAAATGAAGTGATTGTTTGCTTAAAACATGCAAAATTATCTGCCAATGGGGAAGAAAAATAATCTTGTTTCTGATTGAAATCTTATTTCTTGTGTCTGTCCCAAACAGAAATAATATTATTTTTCTTACCCCATAGAAAATTTTACTTATCTAGTAAATGAATCTTGATTTAAGAATTTTTAGATATTTGGACTGGAAACAAGAAAAAATACTAAATAAGAAGAGCATTTTTTGCAGTGTAGTCAAATCTTTTGATAATTTAAAATATAATAGGCCTTTGTAATGTGCCTTTGTTGACTACATTCTAAATAAACTACAACAAAATATATTTCCTTTGTCCTGTTGCTTAGCTCTCTCAGTCACATACCTGAGGCTCATTCATTATGCAGCTCATTATGCGGTTCATTATGAGTTCTTTTGTTCTCTCAGGTGTGAATTACAGCATTATTCATGATCATTCACGCCTCTTCGCATACGGCCTTTGTAAAGAAAAAGTGTCTTACAAAATGTAAATCAATATATTGTGTTGTGGGAATAAGTAGGCACAATGATTCTCACATCAGTTTGAAGCAAAAACTCTAGGCAACAACACCCATTAGTCTAAAGTCTTGTGGACACATATCTATTGTGTGTTTTGAGGCCTTAATTTTAAAACAAAAATTTTGTTTTTTTCAAAAACCACGCATACACATTATTCTCTCAAAAATACAAGCATGTACATACATGTTGCTCACATATTATGGTAGCCCAGTTTGTGCTGAATACAGTGTATTACACTTTTGCCATTAATGTGTTTATAAGCAACTGAAAAAAGCACAAATGTCAGAGCATGTCAAAACTTCTAAAGGGCCCCAAAACAGCTCAGACTCCAGAGGGTTAAAGAGCCCCTATTATGGATTTTTGAAAATTACCTTTCATGTAGTGTGTAAAATAGTTCTAAGTGAATGAAAACATCCTGCAAAGTTTTAAATCTGAAAGTGCAGCGTATATAAAGTTATTGTCTCTCAAAAGTAAGAGTCGACTCGGAGTCAGTTAAACGAATTGTTTTTCAAACAAGTCGCAAGTCGTTTCGTTGTGACGTCACGACGAAACATTAGCATATTGTCTGTCCACTTATTGCACGCGCACGCCACGTAGAGACCAGGGAAACCTTGAACACTGCAGCGGATACTGGATAGCATCATGTCGAGAAGATGCTGTGCTCTAAAATGTTTGTGTTTCATATTGTGTAAGTATCTGGCTAACTGGCTAACTCACGTTATTACTGTCTTACTGAAATACTACTGTAAATCAGCTGTGGGCTGCAGTATTACCTAAAACTGTCTATTAATGCAGATTGTCATTCTTACTACTTTGAGTAAAGAAAAGGATGGAGCAAGATTTGTTTTGCAAACGTTAATGTTTACATCAGCTGGGCTAACTTATGCACTGTTATTGATACAGTTCCCACATGTGCACCGCAATACATTAGATACACACAGGTTTGTTGATGGAAGCACACTTGCTAATGCTGATGGTGAGGAATTACAGTTGAAACATCTCATAATGTACCTCAAACTGAGTAGCATCACTGAGAAATGTCCTGCTCAAGGTTCGGGTTGAAAAATTAGTTCTTCCATTGTTTCATTATCGATTCAGACTCGCGCTGGGATTTATGTAAAATCAACGTCATCATTACTGTCTTTACAGTGTGTACAATCACTGAGCTTTAGGAACAGGAAGCCTCCTGAACAGAGCTGGAGTTCAGTTATGGTGATGGGCGTTTGTTTCCGAAATATGTGCTGTACGCAGTAGACCAATCACAACAGACTGGGCCATCTGACCAATCAGAGCAGAGTAGGCTCGTGGAAAGGAGAGATTTAGAGAGACTGATTCATCCATCGAGTTGTTTGAGAATCATTGAACATTGTGGTGATGTGCAATGTATATTATGAGAAAATTAAACAGTTTTTTGACCTTTGATCCATGTATACCTGTTGTTGGAGACCTCCAAAACAAAATGAGGAAACTTTAAAATAGCATAATAGGGGCACTTTAAACATTTAAATTGAGCAATCACGAACGGCGGGAAAACATCGGAAATTTGAATTTCATGGAAATTTATTGGTGTGTACAGGAACCGTTGCCACTTGTTGAATCAATTGTCGTCCTCTTTCCATTCACCATACAGTCAGACACTTTGTTTTTAAGCCAATCTTAAAACTGGAGTCTGTCTGATTGCAGTACATTCACACAGGCCATTCCATAGCTGCTTCTCTAACAGTGAACTGAATTTGAGCTGATAAAAAGCCTGTCTCTTATGACTTGAGTTGGTGCGGAGGACAATATTATGTTAAGGTAGCAGTCTGATAGTGGTGCTTGCCCATTTACAGCTTTGAAATAGAATCGTAGGGTCATGTAGCGACGATAAGATGGGATTGAATGTTTTTGTCCTAGTGAGAATCACTCTCTTGCAGTAATGATCAGAGCCATCTGTAGTTTATCTAGTTTATTTCTGCTGTCACAGGCAAGACAAGAGCCAATTCTAGAGTTTTATTAATGCACACGCTAGTTTCTTTGCATCATGCAACATGTTTTTCACATGCATCACTTATGCAGCATCTCTGTCCATGGAAACACTGGGAGGTTTTTAATTATCTATAAATAAATGAGCTTATTGGTTCTAATTATGGGTATGTGATTCATTGCAAGACTGAGTGGGGATAATTACATAGGACTCCAGCATACACACACAAAACCTCTAGATCCAGCCCCTTCATGTGTATGAAGTAGTACTGGTACCCTTACGACTTAACATGCACCACAAACTGTCAGGACGCCACATCAAGAGTGACTTTCACTGATCTGAGGCCAGCAATGACACTGAGGAAGAAATGTGTCTTGCTTTCGGCCATAATGACACCCAAATGCAGGAGAATTCTTTCCCATGGGGGACTAAGCCTTTGTAATATATAAAAACATTTAATAAATATAATTTATTACAGCAAGATGCCACAGCTACATTAATAATAAGCTAAATGAAGTCAATCCAATCATAAATGAAAGTGTTTTTTACAAATTATCCTTTTGAGTGCAGACATGACCAGACTGTTTACACAAAATGGCAAAATTGGTCTTAATCATTTGTTTATTGAAAGGAGATGTACCACCAATATGTAATTTTTTTGTCAGACTCCTTTGTCTATAAAACATTTTATTGGAATGTACTGCTTTAAAGTGGAAATGAAGCAGTCAGTCAAGTTTACATTTATTTAGTAAACTGATTTCCACTTTAATAAAAAATTATATAACAAACACGATTAATGTAACCATTTTAACCCTTAAATGCATACCTCGGGTCTTTAGCGACCCGGGACGTCATTCACCACCCTCCTCCTCATTCATTTTTTAAAGTTTGACATCAATAGGGTTGGATATCGTTTGAATTTTAACGATTCCGATTCTGCTTATTGATTCCGATTCTTATCGATTCCTAATTTAGATTCCAATAGGATAAAAAAAAAAAAAAAACCTTAGATATCATTCACATTTATTATTAGGCTATTATTGCAAAACATTTCATTGTAGCTGAATACCATGAACAAAAGTCAGCAGGCTAGCAACTTTTGCCTATGGTTTAAAAATACCACAGGGGGAAAAAAAAAAGCCTAATATAAATTTTAAGCATTATTAAAGACAAGTAAACACTCAGTAATTAAAAAAAGAACAAATAAACAAATTAGCAATTGCACAAATAAATACAATTGAACAAAGATAGGATTGAAATAAACATTTTCAGGTAGGTACAGAAACTGTAATAAAATGTAAAATAACTGCACTTTATTGATAAAATATAGGCTATACATTACAAATATAGTTAAAAGTTATTCTGTCTAGAACAGCAAGTGAATTTTCTCGTCTTTTGTTGTTTGATTAACGTTATCATAGAGACATCAAGAAAATCTGCCGTCAACGACATAACCCACTGTGTTTACGAGAGTATTTTGACATTTTTGTGTGTATTTGTCCATTCGCGTGCTGTGCAAAAAGACGAGGAAGGGAACTCAGTTCATTATCGCGCACTATTCATTCACTATGAGAAGCCGTTCTGTGCGCGTGTCTGCAGCACAGAAAACAGCGCGGAGCGCGCGCGTCTTTTTTGCGCTCAAATGGTTAAAAATCACAATAAAATGCACACATTGTAACCGATAAGCGTAATCGAAATGCGTGTTCACCGAATTATCGAATCACCGGTTCTGGGCAATTTGGAACTGGTTCTAAAATGGAACCGGTTCTCGATACCCATCCGTAGACATCAACCTTCTTAGTATTCCTCAATCAATTCATTATAAACAAAATAACAAGAAAAAAAGAATAAAATTCTAAAAAAAGCCTGTTTTTCCATTTAATTTGTCAAAATGTTATAGCGACCCGAGGTGTGTAAGTACGTATATTCTTTTTCTGCACAACAATAATTGAATTTTTGATGACTGAATAAGTGCAAATCACATTTATTCCACAAGGTGGCAATGTCTGATACACACGATGAAGTGACGTTTCACTCAGTTACCGCAGGCAGAAAACAAAAGAATAATAAGAATCATCAGCAAAACTTAAAATGGCTCAGCGATTTACTGCAGAGCAAATGCTGAACGCAATCAAATATTACTGCCACTGTCACTTGATGGTGGATCTGGTGAAGAAGCTGTTAGCAATCAAAATATTGATTTTGAAGATGTTGAAAATGATAGTTTTGAGAACATGTTTGAGATGGCGAGTATGAGCTAGATGCTGAAAGTATTGGGACATGAGCTCTGACAAGGACAGTGATGATGGTATAAAACATCTGCTCAGACTGAACCCTTTCAAGCTCCAAAAGGTAACAAAATATGCTTTATTTTATTCTTCTGTAATTGTTACTCTAATTTCAGGAGAGTTTTATATTATCACGACAGGTATAGATCCATCCGTGTTAGATATAGATCCGGGTCGCTAAAGACCCAAATATGTAAGAATGATTGACGAAACAGTCATGCATTTAAAGGTTAAAGAAAAAAGGATGTTTTGTTATAGCTTTTGGAGCAAGGGCGCCGCCATCTTGCAATACCACAGTGTGTGACATCACGGGTGTGGTTTGCTCCGGTGGCCAGTGAAGTAATAAAATCATTTCTTTATTTTTTTTTAACATACACTTGTTTTGAAATGGAGGAAGATGAACTTGAAAAGACTGTTGAGCCCATAAGAAGTCAAATTGCTTATGTATATAAGCTTATGCATATAAGCTCTTAAAGATGTCAGAGTGGAAACTGTTAACAGCAGGTAAGCTAATTGTATTTGCAGGTGAACATAAAATGTTACATACCACTACTGGCGAACGAGCCAATGTAATGCAAATATGCCTGAAAGGTCTGACATAACAATAAGATGCCACATGAACGATATCGTATGAAGCATTGTTTGTTTACATCACTTTGCGCCACGCCTTTTGAAAACAATGTATGGGATACCATGATCAAAACTTTGTGATGTAGACAGTTTGATGTTGGATATTCATCCAAATTATAATAGGACGCTCCAGTGTTTCCACTCTGATATATTTAAGAGAAAGCATTGCCACCTCCAACACGTCCACCTCCCAGCATAGTATGCTAAATGTACGTACCATGGTGATGCAGTAGTGACCACGCAATACACAGTACAGATCAGCCTCCCGACAGCAGATGGACTCTGACACGGTGGGCATCGGCATACACCATCCACACTTACACCAGGTAGTGTTTCCGACCCGCTGTTCACCCCAAACCAGCGGGTTCACGACGACTTCTACCCTTAATGGTAGTACTGCTTGGTCCCCTCGCCATATCGGCTCAAATACATAAGCAATTTGATTTATTATGGGCTCAACAGTCTTTTCAAGTTCGTCTTCCTCCTTTTCAAAACAAGTGTGTGTTAAAAAAAATAAAGAAATTATTTTATTACTTCACTGGCCACCGGAGCAAACCACAACCGTGACGTCACACGCTGTGGTATTGCAAGATGGCGGCGACCTTGCTACAAAAGCTAAAACAAAACATCCTTTTTTCTTTAAATTGGTTACATTAATCGTGTTTGTTATATAATTTTTTATTAAAGTGGAAATCCGTTTACTAAATAATGTAAACTTGACTGATTGCTTCATTTTCACTTTAAATGCCACTAGGAAATATTTGTATTCTCTGATGGATGTTTTCCAAAATGTGTCACCAGGAATAATCCTACTTTTTTTTTATAATGTTTGTTATAATTATGGAAATTGTGTGCGAGTTGTTGATTTATATTATCACTATTTGTTTCTTTTAAAATACATTGATCTGAAAATAGACATAGATGTTGGTATGGTTATAAATAAATAAATAAATAAATAAATAAAATACTGCAATATGTCAGATGTTGTGTGAGTGAGAGGTTACATTTTCCACTGAAAGATTCAGCGAGTACTTCTATAAAATGACAACTGGTCGTAAGTCTTTAAAACGATTCACTATAGCAATCTGCTCATAAGAGTCATTCATTCATGAATTAGACCACACTGGAAGTTTTTTTTTTTTTTTTAGCTAGCGAAGACAAAGTGAAGAACAATGTGTTGACTATATTGTATAATTTCACAGTACATAGTTCAGGATTTTTTTTTTTTTAGGTCTGGTTGAATTAAATCTACACATAATTAAGCAGTACAGAAAATGCTCTGATTTTATTTTTATACAAATTATTATTATTATACCCATTTTTATAGAAATTATTAGGACCCGAGCACCGATGGTGTGAGGACCCTATTGGAATTGCTCCGTTTATTATTATTATTATTATTATTCTCCCAAATTAATCGCTTTTTTGAGGGCCTAAACATGCTCGAAAACTCATGAAACTTTGCACACGCGTCAGAAGTGGCGAAAATTTACGTCTGATATGGGTTTCAGAATTAGGCGTGGCAAAATGACTCGATGGCGCCACCTACAACATTTCAACGAAGTGCCTCTCCCGCTACGTTTCACGTACAGGTATGAAATTCGGTAGAAACAGCCCAATACCTACAAAAAAGTCTCCTGGTACAAAATCTGAAAACCAACAGGAAGTGAGATATTTTTAATATTCTTTGCAAAATTGTTGCAAATTTTACCATTTCCAGACGTTGTACTTTAACGAACTCCTCCTAGAGATTTAATCAGATCAACATCATATTTGGCCAGTCTAATCTAAAGGCCACCTGCAGGCAACAGGAAATGTCATGCTTTACACTGTGATTAACTCCTCATTGAAATTTAACCAGAACAAGATCATATTAGGTCAGTCTAATCTTAAGACCTTGGTGATGTTAAATTGCGAAGATCTTGAGTTTTCCCTGAAGGGCGTGTCCGTGGCGACCTCACAAAGTTCGTTGTTTCGCCATGAAACATGAAGTCCTCATTGAGATTCAACCAGAACAACATCATATTTGATCAGTCTAATCTTAAGGTCTTGGTGATGTTAAATTGTGAAGATCTTCAGTTTTCGCTGAAGGGCGTGTCCGTCGCGGCCTGACAAAATCTGATGTTTCGCCATGAAAGAGGAAGCTGTTGTAAGTCAGGCATACAATGTCCGATCTGCCCCAAACTTCACATGTTTGATAAGAGTCCTGTCCTGAAGACATCTACATGCCAATATTCAGTTAATCATAGCGCCACCTGCTGGAAACAGGAAATGGCATGCTTTACACTATAATTCACTCCCAGAA
Organism: Coreius guichenoti; assembly: GCA_039654105.1. Taxonomy (NCBI): domain Eukaryota; kingdom Metazoa; phylum Chordata; class Actinopteri; order Cypriniformes; family Gobionidae; genus Coreius; species Coreius guichenoti. The sequence continues at coordinate 16,218,539 of CM077188.1, forward strand.
ACTCGTTTAAATATGCCATGAAGTACCAAACATGCTAGAAACACATTAAATCATCCAACACGTGGCTAAGTGCTTATGTATGCGATTTAAGCCACGAAACAGGAAGTTGTTGTAACTCAGGCATACAATGTCCGATCTGCCCCAAACTTCATATGTTTGATAATAGTCCTGGCCTGAAGACATCTACATGGCAATATTCAGTATAGTCAAAGTGCCACCTGCTGGCAGCAGGAAATGTGGCACATTGTAGTGACTTTGCCATATTTCTCCTATATTTACCGGCTTAAATGCATGTCGCCCACTATTTGCTGTTTTCCTGAGGCCACCGGGTGGCGGTGCTCCCGTGTGCGAGGGCCCTTTCATCGCTGCTTGCAGCTTTAATTATATTTATTTTTGTAATGAATTCTTCCCCTTTTTTTTTTTTTTTTTTTTTTTTTTTAAATAAGTGGTGGAGAGTGGCTGGAAATGATTGAAATTGGGGTATGTGATTTAAGATTAGGGCTGTGCGATATGGACAAAAAAAATCTATCATGATTTTTTTTTTATCAATATTGCGATTTCGATTTTAACTCTCTGAGGTCAGCAAAGGCGCCGGCGCCTTAACCTCGTTTTTTTTTTTTCTTATCAGTGTGAAAGAGACTCATAATACTCTGTCGATTTTGGTCATTCAGGCAAGTGTTATACATCATTATAATCTGTTAAATTTCTACTTTTATTTGTGTACACTCACAATAAAAACAAAATGTTGTGCTTTTTGGAAAATAAAGAAAACAAACATGATGCGCAAATTGTGAATAAAAACAGAATGCAATGATGTGGAAGTTTCAAATTTCAATATTTTATTCAGAATACAACATAGATGACATATCAAATGTTTAAACTGAGAAAATGTATCATTTTAAGGGAAAAGTTGATTTTAAATTTCTTGGCATCAACACATCTCAAAAAAATTGGGACAAGGCCATGTTTACCACTGTGTGGCATCCCCTCTTCTTTTTATAACAGTCTGCAAACGTCTGGGGACTGAGGAGACAAGTTGCTCAAGTTTAGGAATAGGAATGTTGTCCCATTCTTGTCTAATACAGGCTTCTAGTTGCTCAACTGTCTTAGGTCTTCTTTGTCGCATCTTCCTCTTTATGATGCGCCAAATGTTTTCTATGGGTGAAAGATCTGGACTGCAGGCTGGCCATTTCAGTACCCGGATCCTTCTTCTACGCAGCCATGATGTTGTAATTGATGCAGTATGTGGTCTGGCATTGTCATGTTGGAAAATGCAAGGTCTTCCCTGAAAGAGACGACGTCTGGATGGGAGCATATGTTGTTCTAGAACTTGGATATACCTTTCAGCATTGATGGTGCCTTTCCAGATGTATAAGCTGCCCATGCCACACGCACTCATGCAACCCCATACCATCAGAGATGCAGGCTTCTGAACTGAGCGCTGATAACAACTTGGGTTGTCCTTGTCCTCTTTAGTCCGGATGACATGGCGTCCCAGTTTTCCAAAAAGAACTTCAAATTTTGGTTCGTCTGACCACAGAACAGTTTTCCACTTTGCCACAGTCCATTTTAAATGAGCCTTGGCCCAGAGAAAACGCCTGCGCTTCTAGATCATGTTTAGATATGGCTTCTTTTTTGACCTATAGAGTTTTAGCCGGCAACGGCGAATGGCGTTCACCAACAATGTTTTCTGGAAGTATTCCTGAGCCCATGTTGTGATTTCCATTACAGTAGCATTCCTGTATGTGATGCAGTGCCGTCTAAGGGCCCGAAGATCACGGGTATCCAGTATGGTTTTCCAGCCTTGACCCTTACACACAGAGATTGTTCCAGATTCTCTGAATCTTTGGATGATATTATGCACTGTAGATGATGATAACTTCAAACTCTTTGCAATTTTTCTCTGAGAAACTCCTTTCTGATATTGCTCCACTATTTTTCGCCGCAGCATTGGGGGAATTGGTGATCCTCTGCCCATCTTGACTTCTGAGAGACACTGCCACTCTGAGAGGCTCTTTTTATACCCAGTCATGTTGCCAATTGACCTAATAAGTTGCAAATTGGTCCTCCAGCTGTTCCTTATATGTACATTTAACTTTTCCGGCCTCTTATTGCTACCTGTCCCAACTTTTTTGGAATGTGTAGCTCTCATGAAATCCAAAATGAGCCAATATTTGGCATGACATTTCAAAATGTCTCACTTTCAACATTTGATATGTTATCTATATTCTATTGTGAATAAAATATAAGTATATGAGATTTGTAAATTATTGCATTCCTTTTTTATTCACAATTTGTACAGTGTCCCAACTTTTTTGGAATCGGGTTTGTATTTCACAATATTAATGTTTTTTTCTGCATTTTTGATCAAATAAATGCAGGCTTGATGAGCATGAGACTTCTTTCAAAAACATTAAAAATAGTAATGTGTCCATCTATTTACCGTTATTGTATATAATTTAAATATAATAGGCCTATACAAAATTTTGTTCACATGCTGTGCAATATCAGCATTCATGTTTTCTGTTAAGAGTGGACATTATATTAAGGTTAATTTTTTCTTTTATCTCACAGATTTGAGAATCATAGTGACCTGATACTGGCCCACATAGGACATTGTGCCTTTGGCTCTCACTTTATATCGTTGACTATATTCTAAATAAACTACAAAAAAAAAATATTTCTTTTGTCCTGTTCCTTAGTTCCCTATCAGTTACATACCTGACTCAAAGTCTCATTCATTATGCGGCTTATTATGTGGTTCTTTTGTCCTCTCAGGTGTGAATCACAGCATTATTCATGATCGTTCACGCCTCTTCACATATGGGCTTTGTAAACAAAAAGTGTCAATTTAAATCAGTATATTGTTTTATGTGAATGAGTAGGCACAATGATTCTCAAATCAGTTTGAAGCGAAAACTCTAAACTCTAAAAACTTTTTTTTTTTCTCCAAAAACCACGTATAAATGTTATTCTCTCGAAGTATACTTTCGGCTTAAGGTGCGCTGCATTCAGATTGCACGGTACAGTTCACGTCACGTCTTTTGTGTGCTCAAATTCGTTATTTTAAATGTAGAAAAATCGTGCTTTCTGCGGTTTAGAAATCGCGCATGCTCACATAGTGATTTTATTACGATTTCGATTAATAGCACAGCCCTATTTAAGATGTGAATTAAAACTCAGGTTGCCGAGGCACATGTGGCTACATAAACTACTTGTACTATTACCTACCTGTATGTCCCTCCTCAGCAATCCCTGACAAAATATGGGGAATATGTTAGATTATTAACGGATGCGTTCTTTTATCCTAGATTTTGTAATTATTGAGCAACTAGGAAAAATTATTGGACTCTTGACAAGTAATTGCTAAATTAATCCAAGTCCATCCAGACTATTTTGCATTGATCTGTATTTATTTATTTATTTATTTATTATTTTTTGCCGCAAATCCAATTATCACCAAATTCAACACTGGTCTGAATGAATAACGATATGGCAGTGGCTGCCCAACATGTTTTGTACCAAGCCAAATAATGGTCCTTCTATTCCTCCGGTGTGCAGGTTCCTGATGCTATCGCTAAATGTCAGCGAGCAGGCATCACGGTCCGTATGGTCACTGGAGACAACATCAACACAGCCCGTGCCATCGCCACCAAATGTGGAATCCTGCAGCCTGGAGAGGACTTCCTTTGCCTGGAGGGCAAAGACTTCAACCAGCAGATTCGCAATGACAAAGGAGAGGTAAAAAGCTACAGCACTTTATCTACAGATGTCTAAAACGACATATAAAGTACTTATTTCAGTGTTGCCTTTATCTTTAGGTTGAACAAGAGCGTCTTGACAAGGTCTGGCCCAAACTGCGTGTTCTTGCTCGTTCTTCCCCAACAGACAAACACACTCTGGTTAAAGGTGAGATCTTTATGAGTAGTTATTTTAGTCCACGCTTTCACACCTAATCCCACTGTTTTATAATATACCAGTGTATTATAATATTAAATAAGATGTACAAAAAATGGTATATTTTAGTTTACCCTGAGGCAGAACCTGTGTTGTTGTCTTTTAGGCATCATTGACAGCACAGTTGGAGAAACAAGACAGGTGGTGGCTGTGACTGGAGACGGCACTAACGACGGTCCTGCCCTTAAAAAAGCAGATGTTGGCTTTGCTATGGTAAATCATGTATTTTTTTGTGTGTTGTGTTCTCAAAATCGCATTATCGCATAAAAGATACCAGTACTACAGTACTGTAATACAAGCATATTGTGCATACTCTCGATTTTCACCAGTCTGTTCAGGCCACTTCGTTTTGCTATTAAAATGACTGTCTTGCTGCTAATTTGTCTTTTTATTGTGAGAGTCCGTTGCAGGGTGTGTTATACTGCCAATGTTATACTGTAGCAAAGATTGCTTTAATGGGGTCATCGGATGCCCATTTTCCATAAGTTGGTATGATTCTTAAGGGTCTTCATGTAAAGTGTGTAACATACTTTGGTTAAAATTCCTCAATGATTGTGTAAAACAACATCCTTTTTACCTCCTCAAAAGCAGCTCTGTTCACAGCGACCCGGTGCATGTCTCTTTAAATGATGATGAGCTACTGCTCACCCCACCACTCTTCCGTGGGGCGTGTAGACACGTGAAGTGCTGCCTTGGCAGACAGTGTACAACTGGCTGAGGGCGGACATATGCTAATATGGGACAGTCCGTCAGCGGTCATGGGCGGAGCATGAGCAATATGACATCATATTGCTCAGAAAATTAAAACGGCTTGATTATTGAGAGTGTTTAGGCTTTTTGAGGATTAAAAAAAAAAAAAAGGAGTGAATGGATTTTTATCATTGTAGGTTGGTTGTGTCCACACACTGCAAAGACACATTTATATGCAAACACCATATAAAAGTGAATTTTGCATCTGATGTCCCCTTTAATAGACGCAGAGGTTGCTTCCTAATTCCTACCCAGTATCTCTTGCTCTGCACCAAGCCAGAATGCCTCAGGGCATCATCGCGGCATGCTAATAAGTGGCTGACCCCTGCTTGTTGCTCAGATGACCCCACAACTTAAGCAATGATAAAGTTAATTTGTGCTTCCAGAAATGCACTTTATATGGAGAGAATTAAAGACAGGAAATTCATATTTCTCAATCAAACACTTGTATAGAGTCTAAAAAGTCTAAGAAGTGTCTGTTTCAAAAGCAATAGGTGGTGCAATTGTGCAGACTGCTGACTGAAGGACATTAGGTTAGGATGAGGGCAGGCATGATAAATTGTTTCAGAAATAGACACCCTGAAGCTCAAAGATGGTTGGCTCATCATTTTGCTGTGCTGTTTGAGCCTACATAAATACCGCTTTGGTCTTTTCACCGAAACTTCATTCAGTTGAAATGTGTTTATATAAAACCAGGGCCTAAAATGAACACTCGGCAAGCGCCAAATCTGAGTAAAAGTCAGCATTGGCGAGTGTTTGAAATGCTGGCCGGTAACATTTTTATGTATTTTAACAAAGCAGTGTTGTGAGAACATGAATGTAAACAAACATAAACAACGCTCAGGACAGATAGCAGGCCAGCGCTGCATCATCATGAAATTTTAAGCCTTGCCAATTTAAATATTCAAGCGCAAGAAGATGCGAAAGGGAACTCAATTCCTTACTGTACGTTCACACCGCCGCCGGCGAGAGCGTCAAAATTCGGTCTGGCCGCCCTGGCAACGACGCTGTAGAAAGATTTGTGGATGCTCTGACGCTCTGACATAGATTAGGGCTGAAACGATTAAAAAAAAATCATCGTTTAGAGCTAAATCATCGTAAAAAAGCTTCGTTTAGTCCATTTAACTACACACAGTCATGTTGCAGAAAGACATTTTTTGTGTAAGGACTCGGAGTATGCGCGGATTGCGGTTATATCCGCGGGTCAGGTGGGTAAAGTAATAAAAAGTAACATTCCAAAAATTGCGGGTGGATGAGAGATAAATCATTAATGTGTTGATTTTAATAAAGACGCGGAACTCTCATTTCACGGTAAAATGCAATGAACGTGTGTCATTCTTTAACTTTCGTTTTCAGCTCATTTCAAGATCAAAGACCGCAATGCGAGAGAGAGCGGCATCAGCACTGGTAATATAATTTAGTCTTGCTATTTTTAAATGAAGACAACTGTGTGTTGAGCTTCAGGATGCGACGCTGAACATTTAAATTTCATTTGCGGCAGTTTGCGCTTCAGCTGAAGAGATACGAGCTGCTTGAAACACCTAAAGCGATCAGCATGAATGGAGTTTGCACGCGCATCACCGTCATTGTGATGTGTATGTGAAAGGTTTATGTTTAATGGGACTTTATACACTTGATATCACCGAAATACACCATTAAAATGTACTCAAAGCTAAGTGCAACAAATAGCAGAACAAACTAACTGTTGTGTGTGCGTGATGCGCAGCTCTCCTGCTTTCAGAGCTGCGTGCTTTCATTGATTTGCGTAATTTAAATCTCACACTTTAATCATATTTATAGCTTAAAACAAGCTGTGTTACTATGATGAATGATTACCTTAAAACGTAGATCTGTATGTGCAATGTACTTTATCTGAATTAAATACAAACACATCTCTCGCTTTTGCTCACGTTCCAGCAATTACTCCTCCGTTTACTGTATAGGTTGTCGACCCTGGTTTAGGTTATTTAAGAAATGTAATTTCGCCAAAGAAGATTTTTTTAAAGCAACCTACTTCATTGTAGCTAATATGTTACGATAGCATCACGCTTAACACTGAGAATTTGAATAATTGTAATGTGATGATCGGGTGCGGATCTAAATCAGAGAAAATCATGTGCGGGTGGATGGTTTGTTTTTAACAGCGGATTCGGTGATGTTAGACGTTAGAGCTGATCCGCGCATATCTAGTATGCCCATCTCTACTCTTGTTCTTATTCCAACTTACCTTCCTGTCCAATATTTTTTGCTTCTTTACAAAAGCCACAAAGCCTTCCAAGATGACAGTAAAGGCTTATGTCATGCCTGAGCTGAAGCTGAAACTTGAAAGTTAAGTTGCACAACATAAATGCAATGTTTAGGCATTATTATTATTTATATTACTATTATTTTGATTTATAGGTTGTAGGTTTAGTTTTAGGTTGTACTATGTTTACCTTTTTAAAGTAATTTGAAATTGATTTTTATTTTTTTATTTATATATTTGTATTTGCATTTTGAATATAATATGGCAATTGAATGCACTAAATTGGTATAGTTTTCACAGATATTAATGTATGCAATTTCAGCAATAAAACTTAAAATTTTTCTGAAAAGGAAACAAATTAGTTGTTTATTTTAAGATACCGGTCTTATTTTCTCTTGTATATTTAGTATTGCACTTTAATAAAGAAAAAGTAATTATTTTCCGATAACTCGATTAATCGATGGAATAATAGGTAGAATACTCGATTACTAAAATAATCGATAGCTGCAGCCCTAACGTAGATCGAATGCTTGGTCTTTTTTTAAACTGTATTTAAAGGGGTCGCAAAGGAAACAAGCATTGATGCAGGTATTCGTGCAGACTGACCACAAGTAGGGTATAAGTTAAACTCATGAAATCTTTTAAATGTGAAAGTAAGAAATTGGTCGATGGAAATTAGAGCTTAACAATTGTACTTACATGTTTGCTAATGAAATAAACCTATTAAAAGCCATTTGAGTGGTGTGGCTTTTGTTCATGGTTAAGTTTATAGGAATTTAAACATGCAGTTTATAGGAAACGTTTACTAGCCGTGGTCTTTAATTAACATTAACATTAATTTGTGTGCAGTCTACATTACAATAACTGTCCTGGTTGAAGTGCAGCATTAATGCAATTGGTCAAATCGGTGTTGTTTTGAGCAAATTAATTGCATTCCCACTGAAAAACAAGCGTTCTAGAGCGAAAATGTTGCCTATAAATAGTATTGCGTGCCGCCTTATCAAACCCGCCACAGCAATGATCAACCTCTCCTCCATTTCGCTTGGGAACTAATGTGCTCGGAACCAAAGTTTACAGGACTGCGTTGTCTGGAATCATCTCAAGCGAAGCACTTCTACATTCCGATCGGTTGCCGCCGAACCGCGTCATAGCTCATTACCATAAAGTTGACCTGATTTCAACTCTCCTCGACGCCCAAATCGTCCAATACGTGCCGCTTTCGCTGGAGCTCGCCGCCGGCTCCCATTGAAAATAAATGACTTCCGGCCACTTAGACGCTCTCGCCGCCGGCGGTGTGAACGCACAGTTACTCCCAGAAAGCTCTCAGAAAGCGCGCAAATACTGAAATGAGCTTGTTTCTTGTTTTTTTGTGCTTTAACAAACTCTGCTACTGTCTTTTTTTAATGTTAATCAAAAAAAAAAAAGACAAACAAAAAAATCACTCACTGTTCTTGACTGAATAACTTATTAAAGATTAATCCTTATTAAAATTTTAAAGTTTAATTTATATAGTGAAGACTATCCAGTGTTATTTTACATTTGATTACTTCATTCAGTGTCTCTACTTGAAAACTACTGTGACTTGTCTTTAATGATGTTTTAAATTTATGTAAGTTATGGTGTGTGCACTAGAGTTTAGATTCTCTGCCCGAGCCCGAACTTGACCCGACCCGGGGGTATTTCCCGCCACTATCCTCGGGCTGGGCCGGGCCTGGCCGGGCCCTTGATCAAGCATTTGTGTTTTTTTAATCATTACTTTATTAGCGTAATTGGGTGGGGAGAAAGCTAATGCATAATCAGAAATATTATATATATTTTTAGCAAAGTAGGCCTAAGTAACAAATGTGTACAAAGTTACGTTTCTTCATTTGGATCCATTTGCGATCCATTCCATTCTGAATAAACAAACAATGCAGTTTACATGCTTCGTCCTTGTTGCATTATTTATTAAAGGGATAGTTTAAGAAAATAAAGCCATCTTTTACTCACCCTGCTGTTGTTCCAATGCCCTATGTCCTTCTATCTTCTATAGAAAGTGTTCAGGAGGCATACTGTAAGGTTTTGCGAGAAAGAAACATTATTCAGTCAAAATACTGAGCTCGGCCGTTACTCTGTGTGCGTTCCTGTGAGTGCGTGCGAGCCGTCAGCAGCAGCTCACGCAATGTTGTCATGAAAACCGGTACACAACATTCACTTCAGGAGGTTTACCTTATTATTAGTATTATTGTATTATTTCTGATCATATACCTTATAGAGAAGACGAGAGTCGCGTTTGTTTCTATTGAACCTGATTTCTCAAAATGGTGCGTGTGTGTGCTTATCCTGGGCACGATGTTTGAGTTATAGTAAGCATGAGCGGCTGCTGACGGCTTGCACGCACTCACAGGAACGCGCACAGAGTAACGGCCGAGCTCAGTATTTTGACTGAATAATAAGGTTTCTTTCTCGCAAAACCTTATAGTATGCCTCATGAACACTTTTCATATATGGCGCGCGTCTTACTGTATCATTGCGTGATTTTCGTAAAGCTTTAGCCTGTTCGCCATTCACTGCCATTATATGGAGGAGCGCGTGCAGGACGTTTTTTTTAAATTTCTGCTTTTGAGGTCCGAAAAAGATAGAAGGACATGGGGCATTGGAACAACAGCAGGGTGAGTAAAAGATGGCTTTATTTTCATTTCAGGGTGAGCTATCCCTTTAAGATAATTCTAAACAGATTTCTGTAGTTCAAACAACTCTGAATTGTAGTTGAGAACGTCAGTTATAACGGCCCACGTATTAAAAAATGGTCGGGTTTAAATCTGGCTCGGGCTCATAATTACAGTTGATGTGTCGGGCCGGGCTCGGAAAACAATAACTTGTTTTCCCATCACTCGCAAATAAAAACATTGCGCAGTGAGTGTTTTCACGCGCATCATCATCAACATTTCTTTGCCATTTTTTCCGTCATCAAACATGTTGGAGATAACAATGCTGCTCTGTATCTGTTGTGGAAGTCCCGAATATGCCGGAAAGCCAAACACCGACGTGTCTGGGTTCACAGCTCCATCCAGAGGCGCACACAACTCTGTGAATTTCACTGTCTTCTCGAGGAGGAGCTGCGCCTGGATGGCAGCCGCTTCCAGCGCTACTTGAGGATGACAGGTGCCCAGTTTGATAACCTGTTAAACCGGACGTGTCAATAAGCTCTTCACTGATTGGCTTGCGCGACAACATGTCATGCGAATTTTCCGCTCAAGTTGACGCAAGTTTTTCAACTTGCGTGGAAGACGCGATTGAGGCGAATATCACACGTTCGCAGCAAACACTTCAGGCCATTCACGTCGCCCGGTGTAAATACGCGTCTATTCGCGTCTTTTGAATTGACTTTGTATGCAATCTACTCGCGCAAATAATTAAAGTTGCATTTGGTGTGAACACACCATTAGGCTAGTAGTTTTAGCTGTTGTATCAAAATTGAAATAGGGAATTGTGAATTTTCACTGATATCTAAAAAAAAGTCACCGGCCATTGGGAGGTGTGGCTAAAAGTTAGTTTTAGGTCCTATATAAAATCATTATAAGCCAAGAAAAGGCCTAATTAGAATTTTCTATTGTAGTTAGGTTTTTCCCTTTTCAACTTATCTTCTAATGGGATCCATCTCATTCCTGAGAATGAGCCTGCATCTCCAGTTATTCATGAAGTAGACTGCTCTGATATTTACGCAGACACTCTAAAAACAGCTTCTTTATCTTACAGGGAATTGCAGGCACAGATGTTGCAAAGGAGGCCTCTGACATCATCCTTACCGATGACAACTTCACTAGTATCGTCAAAGCCGTGATGTGGGGGCGTAATGTCTACGACAGCATCTCTAAGTTTCTGCAGTTTCAACTGACTGTCAATGTGGTGGCTGTAATTGTTGCTTTCACTGGGGCTTGCATCACACAGGTACATTTAACATCCTCTGATTCAACTTCCTGGGAGCCAGCATTTACTTTTTATATGCCGTTATATCATTATTTAGTGTTTTTTGAGGGAAGAAAATATAATATTAATTTAAGAGATATTTCACACTCTCTTATATTTATAGAGCACATCAGGTCATTTATAAAAATAAAAATAAAGAAAGATGCTACAGGTAAAAAAAGTAAAAAATAATAATAATTTGTAAATAAATGTAATTTTTTTTTCTTTCTTGGATGATGAGATAAGAATTTGTTATAATTAAAATATAATATAATTCAGACATTTAAAAAAAAAACAAAGAGGAGAACGTTTAATGTCTAAAAAATCCCAAAATGTCCTCTTTAATATAAATATCACAACTTAAAAATTGGCATATATGGGTATTTGGTGGTTAAGCATGGCATTGTGGGAGACAATTCATCATAATAAGCCATAATAACAGAACTAGCAAAAGTATTTTATATTTATATTTTATATTTATTGAAACGTACTGTGGCCGTTTAGTGCTGGTTCCAGACTTTGCCTACTCTGGGGCCGGCCAGTCATATTGTGTCCCTGCCTAACTACATTACATATGACAATTCTGTAGTAATGTCCTTTCTGTGGAGTCTCACTCCGGTTTGTTGTGTCTGCAGGACTCTCCACTTAAAGCCGTTCAGATGTTGTGGGTAAATCTAATAATGGACACACTGGCTTCTTTGGCTCTGGCAACGGAACCCCCAACAGAATCGCTCCTACTGAGAAGACCTTACGGCCGGGACAAGCCACTAATTTCTAGGACTATGATGAAGAACATCTTAGGTCATGCCGTTTACCAACTGATCATCACATTTACTCTTCTATTTGCTGGTAAGAGGCTTCTGTATTCATGATGAGGTTTAAGGAAATTTGATGAATTCAGTTATAATTAAGTTATCAATTCAATGGCCATGAAGAGCGCTATGTAGAGTGTATCCCTATACATGGACACTTGAACTTCATCTGCAGAGCTGCTCTTAGAGTCACTTAATGAACATTTCACCATTTCATTTGGTCTACCTTGAAATGATTACAGAAATTGCACAGTAAAAACGTGCAATTTAAAAAATACTTGATATGATCACGCTCTTGTTCATACACATGCTTTTAAACCATTCAAGCGCGTCAAGACAAAAGAGAACGTGCTGTCTGTGAATGTCCTGATACACAGGACGCACAGAAAGACGTGCACCAGTATCGTGCGCATAGCCATTTTGTCGAGTCTCCTCATAAATTAGTTAGTCTTAAATGAACCTAAAGAGTTGTGAGAGAAAATGGGATGTGTGAGATGTGCAGCAGCGGCAGGTCTTAAAGTGACCGCAGTCACTAATTCTCTCTGTCATTTAATGTTAATCAAAGAACAAAGGTAACAGAAAATTATTCACTGCTCTTGACTAAGGAAACTGTGTAGCCTTAATAAGGATTTATCTATTTATTTTCATTTGATTACACTTTAAACTAAATTGTTAGCTTTATGAACTGATTTGATTGCATTTTTTAAATGAATTTGTATTTGTCCTTAAAATGTTTTTTTTTAATATTCCCTGTACTCCTGACAGTAAATTAAGCCATAATAAGGGTCCAGTGAAAAAAACGTGATATACCGCGAAGCCGCCAGAATCTTGAAAAAAAAAAAAAAAAAAAAAAACACTGATACAGATTTTTGGTCAAACCGCCCCGGCACTGTTTTGAACTATAGTAAAAACTCACTTGAGGAAGGGACTGTGGCTAATTGCATTTTGTGTTAAAGGGTACATAACATACACACAGTTTTTGCCAATCTCATGTTAATCTTGAGTACCTATAGAGTAGTATTGCATCCTTCATATCTCCGAAGAGTCTTTAGTTTTATCATATTTATAAAAGACCGATACGCTGTACTGATTCTTTCCGAAAACACCCGACCTCGTGCGGCTGTGCAGTGGGCGGAGCTAAAGAGCCATGAGCGCACGCGCACACACACACACACACACACACACACACACACACACAATACATCATGGCATTATCCCTGGATAACTTTCGATTCACTATACGTTCGTGTTGTTTACATTATATGCACTTACACACCGATTGCCAACAAAACAGACATTTGATGCAGTTTCACTCACCGCCTGCGGTTTCGACTCGTGACCGGGAACAAACAAACACACTTGCAGAACTCTGCTGCTGCTCCGGAAAAACAAACTGCATCCACTGTTCCCTTAACGCTGGGATATTTGGGAAGCTGAACAAGGTTATCTTTCCCTCACAACCAAAAACACACTTCTTTAGTGACATTGATGAATTCGTGGTCTAAAAACAAAATGACAGCGCTGCCAACGTCTTCCTGTATCCTGAACGAAGCTCGTTGATGGGCGTGCTCTTGCTCTCACTCTGGTTGATGTGTGCACACGCTCATCCGGGAGAAGTGCCCTTACAAGCAGTTTCGCACTTTATGACGTCATACAGAGCCATACTCGAAAAAAAACGTTCCGAATTTCGTGTATTTGGCACAGAAATACTCCGTCATACGTCCAACTCGTTTTTTTTCAAATTTTGGCCATGTTTAGGATGAGAATCCAACTCTTTAACAGTTGCGTGTCTGGAAAAAATAGGATTTTTGTGTTATAAATATAATTTATTCTGAAGCAATATTCTCATCTGTTCTGTCAGCTTTGACATATTTAAATCTGCATATTTGTGAAATGTACGCCTAGGACATTTTTTTTATACCTTTTATAAAGGGCATTTTTTTCCTGTAAGTGCAAATGACCGTCTTAAAGGGATAGTTCACCCAAAAATGAAAATTTGATGTTTATCTGCTTACCCCCAGGGCATCCAAGATATAGGTGACTTTGTTTCTTCAGTAGAACACAAATGAAGATTTTTAACTCCAACCGTTGCAGTCTGTCAGTCGTATAATGCATGTGAATGGTAACAAAATCTATGAGAGTAAAAAAAACATGCACAGACAAATCCAAATTAAACCCTGCGGCTTGTGACAACACATTGATGTCTTAAGACATGACACGATCGGTTTGTGCGAGAAACCGAACAGTATTTATATAATTTTTTACCTCTAATACACCACTATGTCCAACAGCCTTGAGCACGTGATCACTTCCGGCGCTTGCGTAAACTATGCCAGATCGTGTACAGACCTCGCGCACCGGAAATTAGGTTTTTTTACTCTCATAGATTTTGTTACCATTCACATGCATTATACGACTGACAGACTGCAACGGTTGGAGTTAAAAAACTTAATTTGTGTTCTACTGAAGAAACAAAGTCACCTATATCTTGGATGCCCTGGGGGTAAGCAGATAAACATCAAATTTTAATTTTTGGGTGAACTATCCCTTTAATGAGTTGAGTCATTGAGTCACTCATTCAAATGATTCGTTCAAACGGCTGATTTGTTGTAGAATGAGGCAGTTGTTTATGAATGGGTCATTGAATCTTTGACTCAACCGATTTGTTCAAAGCACTGAATCATTCAGTAATGAAAACATGGATGAGTGTTGTTGCTGTGAGACGCGCTGTGGTTTTGTGATTTTTGTTTGGAACTATTTTCGCTGCTGAAACAGAACAAAAACAGTCAATACTGTGTTTAAAATGTGAATTAATTTTAACTACTTGCTTATTGAACTGTTGTATAAAATCAGTGTTACATTTTCAATAATGATGGTATTCAGGAAAACAGCACTCTTGGTCATGCAGGGCTCGACAGTGCGACCATTTCACTCGCATTCGCGACTAAAAATAGATGTGTGCGAACTGTAAAATGTATTTTGAGCACTTGTGTGAATAAAAAATCCCTGCAGATCAGTTTTCTTAAATGTAAGATCATAAAAAGTCTTCAATCCCTTAAATGGTATAACAAGCGTCTTAATGATTATTTTAAGGCATCTTATATTTTGGGGTTGGAAAAACATAAATCGTGATACTGCCTAATGTTATTATTAAACTTCAAAAGGCTATGATTTCATTCAATAAATGTGAGCGCTTCACGTTTCAAAGCCTGAATGTGGCACTGTTGTGCGTTCTACAGGCTCGTGCTTCAGACGGCTTGAGATCAGTTCGCAATCAATGAATAGCGCACATTTAAGCCAAGCGATTGCTTAAGAACTAATGCAGCAATGTTTACTTTAGTGTTTATATAGTATTATGTTGTATACAGTTATAAGAATGCATATTTTATCTCCCTCATCTGAATTTGAATGAGCAACCTGCAATAATAAAGAATAGACATTTCAAAATAAGAGTCCCGGTGTTTCGGGCTTGTTTATTAAATAAAAGTTACTCAGTGTGTCCAATTCCACCCCGGTTATTATTTGGTTACACAAACTATGCAATTTAATTTAATTTCCATTTAATTTAAAGTAAACTATTTTAGCTTCTGTCTAGGACAGGGCTCGACAGTGCGACCATTTCACTCGCATTTGCGACTAAAAATAGATGTGAGCAAACTGTAAAATGTATATTGGAGCACGTGCGAATTTAAAAAAAAAAAACAAATTCCCTGCGGATCAGTTTTCTTAAATGTAAGATCATAACAAGCATCTTAATGATCATTTAAGGCATCTTATATTTTGGGGATGAAAAAACATAAATCGCAATACTACCTAAAGTGATTATTAAACTTCAAAAGGCTATGATTTCATTAAATAAATGCGCGAGCCTGTAGATTGCACAACAACGCCATGCTCTGATGCAAAATGCAGGTCTCTAACACCACCGTCTCTACCTACCAACCATTCTCTTGTGCTTCGTTCCCACCCTTCTGAATTATGTTGCATTGATAAGGAGTTGTCACAAACTAAGAATCTTTAGTTGTGCTGTCTTTCAATCAATATATAGTAAATGTAAGTTAAAGTGTCGCTGATGTAACTGGTTAAAACTTGAAGTGGCGATGAGGCCTTAAAATGTATGGAAAGGTCTTAAAAGGTATTAAATTTAACTCCATGATTCCTGTATATACCCTGTATAATTACTTTTTCAGGGAATCCCTAATGTGAAGCTAGCGCTGTGTAGCTGAATCTAAATTTTAGATTCAGCTGAATCTAAATCTGAATCTAAAAAGCTAAATTTTTATGAGCTGAATAAAAAGAAGATAGAAACGCTTAAACAAACATACAAATTAAACATGAAGACAATAAACACGACTGCGACAATATATGGTGTATTTGAGTTCTTCAAGCCTTCTCGGGTATTTTCATAATAAAGTATATTATAATGCAGTGCTAATCGACATAGACTTCATCACTGTATCACAATCATCTGCCTCATTCTGTGATAAGAAGCCACATCAGCTCACAAAAAGGAAATATCAAACACTCGACTGACGATATGAAGTGAGTTAAAACGTTATTAAACGTTGTCTTTTTTTGTTTTTTCAAAAGCACGTTATAAGCAACTCAAACTCGCAGTGCTTTCAGACGAAGCAGCGTTTACTACTGATCACAGAGCCGCTCTTCACTAACACTCTGGGCATATATTTATTTAATTAAAATCGCAGCCTTTACGCTTTCATAATCGCACACAAGCCAAATCGCGATTGCGGTTCGATTTTGATTAATCGTGCAGCCCTAATGCTCAATTATGACATCGTTTACTTTACTGTGTTTATATTGTAATATGTTGCATACGGTTGTAAGAACGCATATTTTATCTCCCTCATCTGAATTTGAATGAGAAGGATGCATTTCAAAAGAGTCCCGGTGTATTTCGGGCTTGTTTATTAAATAAAAGTCTCGCAGTGTGTCCAATTTCCATCCCGGTTATAATTTGGTTACACAAACTGTATGTTATTCAATTTCCATTTAATTTAAAGTAAACTATTGTAGCTTCTGTCTGGGATGCCCCATCACAGGAAGGAAAGACTAAGAACGTTATTGACACATTATTAAATATATAGATTTTACTAGTATCAGTGTTATTATAACAAAAACCATAAAATATGCTTTATAAAATAAAGACCATATATCTCTTTACTTGAAATAAATAAATGTTAACTGACATAAAATAAAATATAAAAAAACAAACCTAAAAAAATGACAAAACAAAAGATTTACTAAAACTTTTAACTAAAATTAAAATGAAATCAGAATTAAATTGAATTCAAAATATTACCAAAAACTTTATAGTATCTCAGTGATACTAAAATAACACTGTAACATAAAATATATTACACTGTGTGTGTATATATATGTATATATATGTGTGTGTATATATATGTATATATGTGTGTGTATATATATGTATATATATGTGTGTATATATATGTGTGTATATATATGTATATATATGTGTGTATATATATATATATATATATATATATATATATATATATATATATATATATATATATATATATATATATATATATATATATACACACAAAGCTAACCAGCAAAACTTGATATCAAATGCATCTTAAATGTTACATGTGTTTGCGCCATATTGTAGTGATTAACCTGTCTTGGTATTGCTGTTTCAAATAGCCCACCATAATCTGTAGTCTGAGCCTGTCAATGCAATGGCAGATACATTACTAGTTAGTTTCAAGGAAAATCTTTTTCAAATACTGTTGTTTTTTCTTTTGTTTGCCAAATAACCGTATTTGTCCCCCCACCCCCCGGGAAAAAAGTTCAGGTGCAGGATTTTTTTTTTGCTTTAACCCCTGAGAACATTATTTGACACAACATTAACATTAACCTGTTATTTAGTTTAATTAACCTGATGTACCGAACTAAAACTAAAATAAAATGAATAAAAACATTTTTAAAAATAACAAAAACATTTTTTTTTTTTTAACAAAACAGAATTACTAAAACTTTTAACAAAAATTTAAATGAAAGCAGAATTAAATTGAATTCAAAATATTAACAAAAACTTTATAGTATCTCAATGATACTAAAATAACACTAGTATGGCAAAATCTGTTACAGTGTGTTTTATATAAATGCAGAAATAGTTAGTTGCGCCCCTAAAGTTTCTAAATGCGCTCCTAAATTTTTACAGGGTGTCCGCGGGGTTTTAAAAAGTATCAACAGATAGTAAATCAAATTAGTAAAAATTAAGGCCATTAAAAGGTATTAAAAGTATTAATCGCCATTTTACGAGTTATTAATTTTTTTAATTTTTTTTGCAAACTACGGGATAAACCGCTGTCTTTCAAATTCCCTCTGCACGCAATAGGATAGCCCTACAACCAACCAGAGCAACGAAGAAGTTTTTTTCGGTCGGCAAAACTGTGGATGAAACATTTTCTATTGGCCAAGAGGGTGTAGTTTTATAAATCTTAAACTCTGTTTAATGGTTAGAAACATCAGGGCTCGACAACAAGGACCGTACGATGGTGCGGGGCCAGTGTGAAAGACCTGTTACTTGCCCGCTCGGGCCAGTGCTGCATCTTCACTGAAGTTGATAATTTTCGCATTTGTAAGCCTTGCCTATTTAAATATTCAAGCGCACATAGACTAGAAAGTGCCCGTGTCTCTCAGTTTGGTTCCCGCGCGGCACAGCAACACTAGCTTAAGCGCACCCACGCGTCTCACAGCGCGCGAATATACACACAAAATTATGTCAAAATGCCTGTCTTGTCGAGTATCATCGTAAACATAGTCGGTTATGTCTTTTAAATGAACGTACACATGAAATATGCCAGTCACCGCCAGCGTTTTTGTCATTTTCACAAGTTTCATGACCTACAGAATATATTGTATGAATATGCAATATATCAAAACAAAGAACAGATGATCTGCTTTATTCTAGCTTCATGCATTATTTTTTTTATCAACACTTGAATGTGGGTAAGTTTCGTGAAAAAAGCAACATTTTGAGAAAAGGGCTGAGAAAAATCACGTTTTTGTCAAAGACTACATCCAGATCAAATTAACGATGATCAAACACAGATGGAGTAGATCGAGTCCTCGTCCTGGGTCGACATTTCATTCAGTAACATTAGGCAGTTTTGATTTATATGCTGTTTATTGATGATCGCACTATTTTTCATATGCATCTGCTTACATGAGATCGCTCGTTTCTGTTTCTTCTTCGCCTGTTTTTTGATCAGGAGATTCTGTACTCGTTCAGGAGATGTGTAATAGCGCCCCCTACCGTATAACAGGAAAACAGGGAAATCCGGAAAATATCCTCAATGGCAGGGAAGCGTTTTTTCCTTTTATACAGTCTATGGTTTTCTCATAAAATACGAGATAACAAAAGACAGAAAATCACTCACTGCTCTTGACTGAATAACTTTAATAAGGGTTCATCTATATTTATACAGTGACGATTATAACGTGATATTTCACATTTGATTACTATTTCTGTACCTGAAAATCTAGTTTAGACCTACATGAAAAACCAGAAAAGAACTGTTTCTTTATTTGTATGTTTGTTCTGTTGTATATATTTTTGCTGTTGCTCGTAATTCTATTATTTGTTCTTATTTCATTACAGACTGTCTTTAACAATACTTAAAATCTATATGAGTTAGGCTTTATGGAGTCAACCTTATTTATTAAGGTTACATGGATCAAAAACAATAACTAGGCATATTTTATTTTATTTATTACTTTTTTGTGGTGGGGCCAGTAAAAATTTTGGCAGGGCAAGTAAAAATTTGAACCACTGGGCCAATAGAAAAAATCCTTAGCGTTGAGCCCTGAACGTGTTGCCGTATAAACCTGCAACTCAATGGCGTGTTGGTTTTAAAAAATATTGAGAAGGTATTAAAAATGGTATTAAAAGGTATTGAATATACCCTGTTTTAACTTAGGAGCACAGGTGCTCCTTGGGAAAAAAGTAAGCGTCAAGCCCTGTCATGTGATGTTACTTAACTGTCTCATATGTTATAAATTTAAAAACTCCACGTTTATGTGTGTTAACTTTAGTTTCTTTGTCTGTGCTGCGCTCATTTGTTTCGATTTCTCCTCGAGAGGCTGCACAAGCCGTCAGTACATTTAAAGTATGTACATTATATATTATTATCCACTATCTATCGGCACTTACAGTAAATGAAATAAAATCAGAATCATTATCGTGTTATGGTGATTCCCTAATTATTTTTTGTTATTTATGTTTTAATCAGGCTACTTGTCCGGTCAGGCAAGTACAATTCTTTCACTTGCCCGGACAAGCGTTAATGTCAAGCCCTGTATTAATTCTTATTATAGAGTTCTTATTATCATTTTTTTTTACTCTCACTTGGTTTTATTTATTGCTAATAAATGCAATAAAGATGCATTCAAAAATGCATAAAGATGTATTTGTCAAACATATATTGTATTTTTTTCCCATGTTAGGCTTTCATGTTAAAGGCATTAAATTAAGAGTTAAAGGCCTCCATCCCAATTCAAAATTTCATAGTGAAAACCTGCCAGTAATAGACAGCCTATCTGTAAATTCCTTACAGAGTGATAGATCACATCAAAGACTACCTACAGCATGTCATAGTGCTTTAGGAGAGTTCGCTGTAAATGTTCCCATGTTGTGCTTCTGCAGACTGATTAGACAAGTTTATCACACGCATACAGTGCCTGTGGGTTAAGGAACAGTTGCACAGAAGACCCCATTCAGTGGAGTTTCAATACATACTCTGTCTCAGTAGACATTACACTTGACTGTATTTTTTTTTTAATCAACAGTAACATATATTTATTGAAAATTCCCATCAGTGCTTCTACTGACACACAACACAATGCATTTTGAACTTTCACATCACTTCTTTACACAAAACATTTTTCTGTCCCCAAAGGTGAGAAGTTCTTTAGCATTGATAGTGGCCGGAACACCCCTCTCCATTCCCCGCCATCTGAACACTACACCATCATCTTCAACGTCTTTGTCATGATGCAGCTCTTCAATGAGATCAATGCCCGCAAGATCCACGGAGAAAGGAACGTGTTTGAGGGAATCTACCGGAACCCCATTTTCTGCTGCGTCGTACTGGGAACCTTTGCTCTGCAGGTAAGTAAATAAAATATATAAAAATGTAAAAAATACGCAAAATAAAATCCTCAAAAGAGTCAGGTTTCACAATGTCTTCATAGAATATATGGCTTTATCATCTTTATCAAATGGGAGAGTTTTAACGGGATACTCTAAAATCTGAGTTTCTCGTTTGTCATAACCGGCGACATGCTTTTACACAGAAGTAGCAGCTGCGCGCTTGTGTTTTATGACAGATGGCAACCAGCGTTAAGGTGCAATATTGACACCTACTGTATGTTCGGATATCAACCAGATACTGCCGCTGGATAATTTACGTGCCATATTATCATACGTGTACTATTCATTTGAAATAATATGGTTATCGCCAATACCGCGACACTCCTAATTAACACGATGATGACACGATAATTTATTTTTTAATTATCACGGGTATCGTCAAAACCGGTATATTGCGACACCCATAATATATATATATATATATATATATATATATATATATATATATATACACTGTATTGTTCCGAATTTAAGATGACCCTGATTATAAGACGACCCCTCCCTTTTTCATGAATGCTACTGTTATTTA
This sequence comes from Coreius guichenoti, assembly GCA_039654105.1. Taxonomy (NCBI): domain Eukaryota; kingdom Metazoa; phylum Chordata; class Actinopteri; order Cypriniformes; family Gobionidae; genus Coreius; species Coreius guichenoti. Next base: position 16,239,985 of record CM077188.1, read on the forward strand.
TGTGGTGGTGTTTTTTTTTTGCTTCTGTATTATAAAAGCAATAAGCTACCTGAGGCCATATGTTACAGCTATTTTCACCATGACTAGGTTTAAAGTAATCCAAACAACACCCCTTAACTGTTAAAATCCCTGTAACTCGGTATCTCGTGGCTTATTGCTTATTATTATAGTATAGCTGGACTAATGGAATACACATTGTTACCTTGTTACAGATCATCATTGTGCAGTTTGGAGGGAAGCCGTTCTCTTGCACAGCCCTCACCATCGATCAGTGGCTCTGGTGTGTGTTCATAGGGGTTGGTGAGCTGCTCTGGGGCCAGGTAAGGCAAATTCTTACAGTACGTCATTGTTCATCACTAATCAATAGCTCTGTTCATTCTCTCTAGCCTTAACAAAGTCAGTGAAGACTAAAAATCTGAGTAAAAACTAGCATTCTAGCTAGTAAGATGAGAACATTTACGGATGACAAAGTGAGAAAGAGAGAGATCCACAAGCTTCTCAGTGGTGAAATAATGAAAACATCACGGCAGAATGCACACGCGTGGGTGATGTGGAACATCTTTAGTTCTCTCTTCAATCCCACCGGAAGGGCAGGGGAGGGGGAGGTGAAGCTGTGTGCGATTTCAAACCTGTGGGAGGGAACGAGGGAGGCTGGCAGACGGCAACTTGCCACACAATTCCAGAGAGTGGTTGCTTCCATCTCAAAGTTCAGCTCAGAAAGACAAGAACAGAGAGCTGTGAGCTTCATCAACCCCGCAGCACAAGAAAGGTCTTCTGCCTCCATGTATCCATGCTTATAGTACATTTAAAACTCTGTATGCAGAACTGACACATCATGTTAGGTCATCAAAAGGCAGAGGAAGTTATCAAGTGTGGATAAAGCCTTTAGAGCTGCAAGCAGTCTGCTCCTTCTGGCAGTTGCATCACACATAAGCCACTTCCTGCTGGGTTTCTCAACTGGTGTTTGTGCATTTGTTTGTGCACATACACACGTGCGGCCTCACAAACCAGATGCTGGGAACCTTAACATGGAGTAGCAGTGTGTATTCTCTCTTTTATGTATCAAGTTGTCGCGTGATGTCTTGTTTCAAACAGTGTCAACAGAGGCACCTACATAGGGGATTGCAAAGAAATATTTAGCTATTTTAGAGATACCATAGGTGGTAGAGACCAGCATGTGTTTGTGTATGTGTGTGTGTATTTGTATTGGGAAGCCCCTTTGAAACTGTAGTTTTAGAATTTAAAGAGGTTAAATTACAGTGATGCGCTTAGCAGTTCCTGTCTACATTTAAGCTATGGGGGCTGATGTCTTTTGAAAAGAATAACAGCATAATTTATTTTCAATCAGATCAGCATTCATAAAAACGATAAGGATCTCAATCAGAGTAACAGAATTATTCTTGATAAATAATACATTTATACTAAATACAACTAATAAAACACCCTTGTTTTTATAACTGAATTAAAAACAGCTGGGATTTAAATATTAATGCTGTGAATTTTAATTTCATTTTAATTTAAATGAATGAATTGAATGAAAGGAAATGAAATCACATCCTAAAGATATGATTGATTTAAAATGAATCGACTTCAAATACATACACACCCTCTCACCAAGGCTGCATTTATTTAATCAAAAATACAGTAAAATAATAAAATATTTTTACAATTTAAAATGACTGTCTTCTATTTTATTTGAATTGTTTTAATTATTCAGGTGATAGCAATATATTATAATATAGCAATAATAAAAATAAAAATGTTGTGGAAACCGGGATGTATTTTTTCCAGAATTCTTTGATGAATAGAATGTTTTAAAAGAACAGAATTTATTTGAAATAGAAATCTTTTGTAACATTGTAAAAGTCTCTGACTTGATCAGTTTAATGTGTCCTTGCTGAATAAAGGTTTTAATTTCTTTTTCTTTCTAATTTTTATGCACCATGTTTTCAGCATCCCGTTCTCGGAAAACCATCCATAATCCCAACCGCTGTGCTAATAACTGTTTGATGAGCTGCAGTTGCCATCACTTGACCCTTTTTTTTTTTTTCCTCACCCTCCTCCAGTTCATCACTGCCATCCCTACCCACCGCCTCAAGTTCCTGAAGGAGGCTGGTCACGGCATCCCCAAAGAGGACATCACTGATGAGGTGCTAACCGAAGGTGCAGATGAAATTGACCATGCTGAGATGGAGCTGCGCAGGGGACAAATTCTGTGGTTCAGAGGACTCAACCGCATCCAGACTCAGGTAAACTGCTCTTTGGTGGTACTTTCCTTCCCATTTCTTCCAGCAATTGTCCCAGGAGAGAGTATTAATGGCTCAAATACAACAGCAGTGACCTACACACAACGCTGCCACTGTAGATGTTGTCCGGAGAAACTGTCTCTGCTCTTTGGCAGTTTACTGCTAAAATACATGTGGTTTATTGTGTTTTAGATCTGACTTAAATACAATTCTTTGACTCTTGTATCCTTTCTCAATATGTTTAACAATTGCTACGCCACTTTGTTGTTTCTTCATTTCAAATGGTACCACAATTTGTTAATAAAATGCAAAAACAACTACAACCTACTGTTGAAAAAATATGAGAAAAAAATAACACTGCTGGATTATTAATTATATAATCTGAGCTGAAACTGAAGAGTGAATGAACACCGGTAAAACTGAAGTGCTTAAAAAACTCAACCAAACACATCCTATATGAGATTAATCAGAGATATACAACGTAAAAGTAATATTACAATTTACATCTGCACATGAACTTGACCGTTCTTGTCTGAATGTATAACTCCCGATGTGCATGCTCTCTTCCCGTAAACAATGCATTGAAACGCGGCAACTAAAGCACAAAGAATTTACCACAATCTATTACAACAATGTTCTCATTATAATGTTATGTATATGGCAGATTGGCGCTGCACATCTTGCACTTAACTGTATTTTCATGATCAAAGTGATTCCAGGCATCACTGTGCTCTTTCAAATCCATAGTTTCACTTTATTTTGCTGGTCTGGACAGCATGCTGTTCCTAACGCTAACCAGTCAGACCTCAGGTACCGCCAAAAATGCCACAATACATTTTTTTTTTTAAAAGTCACGGCGATCATCGTTTTCATAATTGTTGTCGCTGTCACGTCCAAGTTCTCGTGCACATCCCTAGTACATACAGCAGGAAATTTAAAAATTACACACATTAATTGTTTAGCTAAATAAAAAATATGGATCAGTGTTTGATCTATTTTGCCCAATTTCATAATCAGAATTTTCTGATCTGAATAAAAAATTGGATCACTTCTATTAGAAAATCACTTCTAGTATTTTACTAGTTTGTTTTTAACTTGTTTGGAACAGCGAATTAAAAAAAAAATTCAGCTCCAAACAGCATGTATGTTGCTCAGAATGGCATTAGTGAACATTCTGGACAGCCAGTGGCTGTTTTTATGTAGACATCATCCTAGTGGCCTTCAAGCTTCTCCATGGGTTCATTGGTAAAAAAATAAGCAAGTCTCCTAAGACTGAGCAGGGACTTAGGAGCTGCTTTGGTGGCCCAGGTTGAAAAGCAGCATGTGCCCCGGAGATGACACTCTTAAAATGCCAGTGGGGCAGCCAATGTCTCTCTGACTATATGCACAACCAGCCTGAAGATATCAGGGGACCTTTTCACTCTGTCTCTGGAAATGCAACATTCACTCACTTTCATCTGAAGATGTGCAAGTAAACGACTGGGAACAGACTTTTTTTTTTTAGCACTGTTGATGGAGGCCGTGTGGGAGGACCTCCTTTCACTTACCATTGCCTTCATACATTACACAGTGTTGCTGCTTACGAACAATGAGTGGATTCAGTGAGAGGGTTCACAGAAGTATTATCTGGATCCTCTAGGAGTGTCTGTGTGTTGGTGGGTGATTTTGAGAGGGCGTTCTATTAAGAATATTCTATATGAAACACTATGGTAAACCACCCACCGAAGATTGTCAGTGTATTCCACGGGCACGATTTGTCCCTCTAGATTTGCTTCCCTTCACTCCCAAAAACGTATTCATTTTAGCTTTGTTTTTTGTTTTGTATCGTTAAGAGATGTGCAATCTGCCTTTCAGCAATGCGCCAGGTCATGGGGAATTCATGTTGTGATACGGGACCATCTCAAACCCTTTTCTTTTCTTTTTTTTTTTTTATTCCTTGATTCTTTGTTACAGCTATAATTATGCCGTTTGTGTTTTAGGAATCAATTTATTGAAGTAGTAGATCAATATATCGATGTGTTAGAGAAATAAGATTTGAAGAAAATGTGAATCTCAGCACAGTGAGTTTGAGAGTTATAAAACAAAATCCTCATTATCTTCAAGTCCTCATTACAAATAATTGCATCACACAATCAGCTTGTACATTTCAGCGGAATATGGTGACAACTGGCCAGGTTGCAAAATGTATGAGACCCAAAACCAACAAAATTTAATGTAATCCAGCACATGACAGCACTCAGACCAAAGCAAATTAGCGACAGACACTTATGCAACGAAGACATGGAACAGCGATCGTAGCATTTTCACAGCAGCCGATTAAATGAATGTAACAGACCGTAATAAACACATGATTTGGGAAAAATGTAACTATCATGCAGAATTACAGCAAATGTGCATAATGGTTGCTGAGGTAGTAAATTTACAGATTGACCAGTAATTCTGTAGAAATAGTGACTGTTTCTCAAATAAAGCTTAACATATATAAAACAGTGGCAGCCAGAATAAAACCGGTTGACACATGACGTATTAGATTTTGAATAACTTACCAAACAACAAACAATTCCAGCAGTAAAGCTTTCTTGATTCTTGGTTGATGCTGTCATCCAGGGGTATTGCTTATATTTGCTGGGGTTGAAATGCTTTCAAAAGCTTTGGCTTTCTACACCAAATTAAGCCCTGGTGTAGGTGTTCCTTTGCCGATTAACTACAGCCAGGGCCTGAAATTAACTTTTTTGACCACCTGCCACAGTGACTTTTTACCAGCCAGTTTTTTTTTTTTTTTTTTTTTTGCCTCATAAAGGTGAAAAACAGGAATAGCACAAACATTGTTCTTTAACTTGTAAGAATACACATTTAAGTGCTGTCAAGTTGTTAAGGAAATCAATACAAGTAATAATAACTCTTAGAATATATATATTTTTTAAAAATCTTTTTATTCATTGATTTCCTGTGTCCACAGATACAGACCTACCGCAGCTCGTATGTAAACAAATCACACGCGGCTGTGTTGATGGCTGACTTAGTCACGTAGACAGGTCCTGGCAGCTGTTAGTTACAGCGTTCAGGAACCGTTAAGCAGAACTAAATTAATATTATTATTATTATTATTACTACTGGTTAAGTTACCGGGTACCGGACATTTTCTCACCGGTTCCCAACTCCCAACATGCACACGCACACACATCTGTGCGACTGTCATTGTACTGTAGCCTACGTTGCATTATCTCATCCCATCTCACCAACAGCTTAATACTTGCTCACACATCCAAACGTAGTCAGAGAAGGGCCTCATCTTTCCAGTGAACGTTCCGAAACAGCAGTCGCATCCTCTCAAACTGCCTAATGAATCACTCAATTCTCATTGGCTACCTGCCAATGTGGCAGGTAGATTGACAGTGTTACCCGCCAATTGCAAAATTCACCTGCATTTGGTGCATGGTCGAGTGTTAATTTCAGGCCCTGACTACAGCTTTTCATTGAAAGTTAATCTTGAAAACGGTGTGGATAATAAATTAGCAATGATGTCCTCCTCACTAACATTACTTGCGTTTTCCATAGCGCTAGCTATTTTATCAGCATTTTTTTTGATCGTGTTCCCCACAGCGGGCGGAACTTGTCATAAACTTTGTAATAACAAGCCCCACCCATTTAGAGGGACGATATGATTGGTCAGTTTTCCTGTCATTTGAAATTAGTCTCTCATTGACTTGCTATTGCTTAGCCCTCTGTAATTTCATAGCTGGACCACCAATCGCAGAACTGAATGTGTTAGGCGGAAAAATTCTAATATGGAGAAAATGGGCATCTACACAACACAACCTGAATAGACAGATTTTAAGGGTTTATTTCCTTTACTTTTTTTACTAGACCAGACAAATACTATTTTTTTTTTAAAATCTGATTGTTTTATTATATTTTATTTTCATTTTAAATTATTCTAATATAACCTTCTTCTATATTGTTCTCATATTAGCCTGAATGTTTCTGAATCCTGAATCTTAAATAGTGTACTTTTGATTTCATTGTATGTTGTGTCTAATCTTCTTTTGTCTTCTGAGTCAAAAGTCATTTGGACAGTAATGTGTGAAGGGGAGGAATAGTTTTAATGTGTGTGTGCCCTGGATACGTCCAGACCCCCTGTGGTTCCAGATCACCATCTCTGCTAATTCTACCAGACTTCCCTCCAAGCCCAGATGAAAAAGAGGCCAAACAGTCTTCTCATCCTTCTTTTTTCCTCCTCCCACCCCTTCGCTCTTCCTGATTAGGAGCCGGTGAACTGACCGCAAAAACACTACTCTACTAATTAGCTCCTTATCTCTCCCCCTCCATTCCCACCATCCCACTTTTAAAATCCTCATGGATTTCTATTTTATATCTGTCATGCATGGTTAGTGGTACACAAAGAAAGAAATAATTGGCACAAGTACAATTCAGACTCATCAGTACTTTTATAGAACTAGTTTCCTTTGTGCTCCATTTCTATTTCACGGACACCTTCAAGCCTTTCCTTTCTCCTGAAAAAAAGTAGCTCCTTAAAAAAACTTATCTTTTTATCTTCCTGTGCCAGCCCCTCTCCTGCCAGACTGACTTAGTACTAACTGAACTTTTTATTTGTTGGGGTGAGGGGATGCTCTCTGTTTCTCTTTCAAATAACCAATTTATCTGCTCTAACCACTCCTTTTGGCCCTTGGTCTTTGTTTTACTCTATTTCCCTTTCTTCCTCTTTTTTTCCCCTCGTCCTCTCCCTGTTCTTTGCAGATGGACGTGGTTTATACATTCCAGACAGGCCAAACGGCAGTGCCTGGGGCCCTGCGTCGCCAGCCCTCCGTGGTCAGCCAGCACAACGACGCAAAAACTGTTTCTAGCCCCACCCATGTAGGGATTTCCTCTTCCTCCCTGTCCGCCAACTCTGCTGCAGCTGCTGGGCCGCCCGCCCCTGCTTCCTCTTCTACTACAGGCAGTGAGTGCCACATAACACACCGGCAAACTAGCTCTGCTATTGCATGATGGCCATGCTGAATGCTTTCATGACCTGCCTGTTAACCTCCAGTAAACCAGTAACCATCCTTTTTTAGACCACTCTTCTTCTCTCTTTTTATTTCTTTTTTTTCCAGTCTGTCTTTCACAATCTCCCAACTAAAGCTCGTTCTCTGCATTATTTCTTTCTCTTTCTCATTCACTTTGCATTTCTCCCAACGCCTGAACCAGTGCGTCATATGTGATTTGAATATGGATGGCCTTGCTGTTGTCTGCATGCGAGCTGAGCTGCCAGTTCCTGGATTTTTTTTTAGGGTGGCCAAACATCTCATGTAATTTTTATTTAATTCCCTTTATTAGGAGATATAATTTTATGTGTACATTTATCTAAGGGGTAATGGCTATAGGTTTTTGTTTGTTTTTATGCGTTATGATGTTATTCATTGGCATTTTTGCACCCTTGAAGGGTACTATATGGTACGGGTATGCCACACATAGGATTGTTTCAAATGAAAGTGAACAACTGAATCCCTTCACGAAGGACCCTCTCTACACTTATAATTAATCTAACACTGCAAAATTTACGGAGTTAAATTTAACACTCGGCCTGAGTGTATTTGGTCCCACTCAGAATTGGTGATGCATTGATTCTTGTCATAGTGTAACATTTTCAGAGTAAAATTAACTCTATTTTGAATCAAAAATGTACCGCTGCTCAACAATTAACAGTTTTACCACAGTTTAACCCTCTGGGGTTGACAAGTGCATCGGCGCATTTTGGTGGATTTTTTTCAGATAGCAGCAAAATCGACTTAAAATACAGTCATTTATGGTCATACAGATAAAAGCAATACATTACATACAATCCAAAGAAAACATTGTGCTTTTGTAAAATAGAGAAAACAATCAGGGTGTGCTTTATCATCTCGGTCTCCATGAACTTTTTTCTGGAGTGCGTCACAAAAATGAAACAAAACTCAGCGAATACTTGTCACACAGACTTCTATATCTATAGAAACATTTAAGTGTCTGCTTTTAAATTATCTATTTACAAATGAAAACAAATATTCTCTGTTTATGTAATCTGTATGAAAAGAGAGATATGTCCAGTCGTTCTAGTGTTAGCTCATCTAGTGCGCGCACTATTCATACAGTAATGATCTGAGGCTATCCATGTAAAAAGTCAAAGCCTACATCAACTCGATAAAACGCATCAAGTTTAATTTACTTTACATTGTTTTGGGATGCGGTGAGGAATAATCCTGGAAGAATTTGTCTAAGAAGAAGAGCGTGACTGTTTCATTTTGAGGAGCGGCTTGATCCAGCTGAGGATATCATTTCTGACGAGTAAGTTATTTATTCTTACTTACATTCGAAAACATGCTATTTTTTAAATAAACGTACATATTTACTAGTTTGGCTTTTCCCAGACTATATTGCTATACTGAAAGGAGTGAAATCGACTGAAATATGTTGAAATAAAATGTATTTGATATAAGCAACGTAATAAACTAGGATGAACATTTAAATGCTCTATAATATAGCATACATATGATATATAATATGCTTTAAAGTAATATGAAAGTTTAGACAAGATTTTATCGGCCAGTTTATGAAGTGTTTACTGTAAAATACTGCGTCATCAATGAAGATTTTGTTTGTGAATTTCTGCTTAGATGTAGATGTTTTAAATGTGCTAAACAATAAGTTTATATGATATAATCTAAAAATGTTGTACTATGTTTCTGTACAGTAATCCATGCATGCGTGTATGACATTACAAAAATCATGTTTTCTGTTATGAGTGGACATTTATATTAATGCTGATCCTATAGTTTCTGTTGCTATGATCGTGTTATCAGCATGCTCACAGATGTTTGTTTTTTTTTACTACAGATGTGAGAATGACAGTGACCAGATACCGGCCTGCATGTGAACCTGGACCACAAACTCTCCTCTAACTCAGGCTGCCAGGGCCAAATGTGAGCATCAGTGAGCTGTACAGCTACATTGGACTGATATTCGACATGTATATGCGGAAGGTGCGCTCACTGACTGGAAGCAGGTAAGCTTTTTTTCTCTAGGACATAGAAACACCAAACACCTTGGAAATGCCAGGTATGTGATGTTCACTTATATATTTGGATTTGTTTCCAGGTATGACTATCAAAATTTGGCTTTGACCCTCATTTATATTTGGATTCTATTGTTAACTGTATTGTAAATAAACTACAAACAAACAAAAAATATTTATTTTGTCCTCACATTCTTTTTTGTAGTTTCTTTCTTGTAGTCTGTCACATTCCTCATTGATAGGCCATTTAGGGTAGGGGTCGTTGTCTCCTCAGGTGTGAATCACATCATTATTTATGATCATTCACGTCTTCTTGCATATGGCCTTTCTAAACAAAAAGTGTCTTAAAAAATTTAAATCAATGTATTGCTTTTTATATGAATGAGTGTGCTGGATGATTATCACATCATTTTGTAACAAAAATTCGGTACGGTACGCAGTTTTTGCTGTTTCCATTGTCAGAAGTTGTGAATGGTACCCTAATTTCGAACCGTACCGTACCACTTTTTGTACCACGTTGGGGTACCTATCACAGTAGTCCTGTACTAAAGGGTGGAGCTAGACCCACTGCAGAACGTTGATTGGTTGACAGAATCGTCACTTGCGCATGCTTTTTCGGCTGTGTTTTTCCTTGTAGCCTGCAGCCTTGGCTCAAACAAAGTGTCTCAGGTGTTATCATCTTGTGACAACAGCCACATGCCGAAAAGCAAGAACAAGATCTGCTGTATGTCGTCCACTGTTGTTTACCGTGTTGCTTTCTTCTTCACGCGAGAATGGCATTGATTGCTACACCACGCCTATCAAGTAAGGGTGCTGTTGGCGGTGGAAACGCAAGCCGGGTCAGGGTTTAGCGTCCTGAATCATACTGAACTGAACTGCATTGAACCGTACCGCACGGTGGAAATGAGTCATTAAAGTGCTCTGCACCTCGGAGTGAGTAGGGATCATAGTAATGCTCACCTTCCTATGGAATTTGCCCTCTTTCTCACTTCTCCTGGCTCACGCTCTCTTTTTAACACCAGCCCTCTCCATCTTTTCACAACTGCTTTCACACACTCGCTCACACTTTTCTCTGTCTTTCTCTCTCTCTCTCTCTCTTTCTCTCTCTCTCTCTCTCTCTTTCTCTTTCTCCTTCCTTTGCAGCCCCACTTCTGTCTTACTCTCATGCTTTCAGCCCCTCTTGTCACACCTTGTGTCTTCTGCTCTGACACGTTATACTCGGTCTCCATCTCTCTTCATTGATATTCTAGAAGCAACTATCAGTCAGGGGCTTTTTTTCCTGCCTTCCTTATTTAGGTTTTCTTTTGCTTTACACATTTGAAAGTGTGTGTGTGTAAGGCAGATATATGTTCAGAGGGTTCATTTAACCATAGATGGGAGTGATCCAAATATACAGGCAACTAGAATGAAATTGAAATTAAAGGTTCAATTAGTTCAGCCATTTTTATAGCCGTGTCAATATGGACAGATGTTGTCCAGCTATATCCTGCCATGCTGTGTATAAAAAAAATTTAACTCGATTTTTATATTTTCTGCAGAAATGTCAGACTCTGGGTTCTGAGTGTTTTTTTTTTGTTTGTTTTTTTTTAGCATGTTGCTATGTGTTTGCTAGATAATCTTTGGGTGGATGTCTCAAGTCAAGAGAGCCTAGCCACAGTTTCAAGAATTTATTTATTAGTTGTTCATACATTATGGTGGTAATAATAAAAAAAAAATTCAATTAATTTAATGTAATTATTAATTTAATAATAATAATAATATCTGGTTCTTATATAACAGAATCTGATAATAATAATAATAATAATAATAATAATAGTAGTAAATAGCCAAAATGACAGACAGACAGACAGATAGATAGAATCAGTCCATCTGATCTGCTCCCCTCTCTTCTGTGTTGTGCTGTGCCTGTAAAGTGAGGTCACAGTATATGGTTTCAGCGTCCCTGCTGTTTAAAACGTGTATCGCGATTCGTTTAACATCTCAACTGACTTGAATCGTCACACATTTGTATCGATTTTCAACCGGCTCCGACTGAATCGTTACATCCCTAATCCAGACCCTTGCAAAACAATTTATATCAATTCACATTTGTCTTTATGGTCGTTCTCAAGGTTGAAGCCATAAAAATTGCAAGAGAGCAAGATTAGTTTCTGATGTTTTATAACACAGAGTCTCTGAGAGACCCAGAGCATATGTTTTGAAGGACTGGATGCACATGCTATGCATTTTAATGTGCACTGTGTCTACTTGTGTTCCTGAGAGTTTACATTTTTTGGGGAAAAAACAGAAACCTTCCTCCACTTTACTGTCTGGGTTTTTTATAAGTAAATATCAAAAAACTGCCGTGTGTTTTCCACAAAATGCAAGTGGACTTAAAAAAAAAAAAAAAAAAAATGACATCCTCAGGCAGAAATAACAGTACCTTGTCTATGGCACTGGGCAAAGATCCCTCTTCTTCACGCACAATGGCCTGTCAAAACTTCAAGACTATCTGACAAACTGCCCTGTTAGCATTGCAGCATGTAAAGCAGCATACCTCTCTGTGTACTTAATGAAATAGAGATTCTATCAGTTTAGCCACACATTTAGGCCTGCCTACAAAGTCTTCAGACGTTTCGTTATCATAATCTTTAGTAAATGCTTCTATGAAGAATCAAACCAGGAATCTGAATTGAGCTTTTTTTTTAAACATTTGTGCATGCATGTTTGTTTCATTCATTTGACAGCATCTTCTCTGTTCTCTCTATGCCTCCTGACAGTTCTTCTTCATGCCCTTTGATTTCACCCCTTCACTGGTCTTGCCTCTCTTTTACAAAAGCAGAAATCCTCCTGATAGGGGTGGGGGATAAAAGCAAAAAAATAAAAAATAAAGCACCATGAAAGTAGTCCATGAGATTTACTCTGAAGCCAAAATATTCATTCATATATATATATATATATATATATATATATATATATATATATATATACACACACACACAAATATTTAAGTAGTTTGAAATCGAACAGAGACTGACTCCAAGTCATTCAGTGTTTTATTGGAGTGGGCGGCCACTGCAGAGATATTTTGGTGTGCTTTTGTCGCTTCTAATTCTAATTTAATTCTCAGATTAGTGGATATTTCTTTGCAGAATCATGGATAATGTTGTTTTTCACCTGAAATTACGTTGTTAAACATAATTATTTAAAAAATCAGTTGAAATAATTCTGGCTTATGGTTACAAATCCATATGGAGAAAAAAAAAATGAATGGTATCTTTACTCCTGGAATCCAGCAGTTGCACTATTAAAAATGTACACGTTTAGACGAGGTATAAAGATGTAACAGTGTTTTTTGTGAATCTACACAATTAATGGTTATAAGTAGCGATGTCATTAAATACTTTCTGTAGTAATTCACTCAATCTGATCACTTCTTGCCATGGTTGAAGACAAATGCTTGCAGAAAAGCTTGCGTTTGCATCAGTAACTTCCCTCATTTTCTCCCTAAATGAAATCTGTGCCAATTTTTATTTGTTTATTTTTCAACCATGCGGTGGCGTTTCACAAAAACCATTATTTTCAATGTCTGTGGTTGACAATTTCTACCAGTATATAGTTCCAACTTGCTGTATCGCCCACCCCTACTGACCCAAAAGAGATCCTGAACATCTGCTGTTTTTGGCTACTAAATGGCTTATTAAACAAACATTGGTTGCTTGTCCGTCTCATTTTGCAGTGATTCTGTGATTTGTCGTCATTTTGTTTGTAACCTTTTGAAGCTTGTGATTGATATGGATGTGTCCCACTTACGGTTTATGCTATGCCTGATTTCCTCATTCACTTGCCCCAAATAGGAAATTGCATCACAGTCATGTTTTTTTTTTTTTAAATCCCTGTTTCTCTATTCAACTGTCTGTGCTGTTGTTTTTGTGTTGGTTTTTATTTGTTTGTATAATATTTTATAAGGAGCTTGAGTGCTATTGTGGAAATGAAATCATCTCCCACCACTGACCATATTTTCGTTCCACTCCAGATCCAGTACATCCCACCCTGAAGCGGACACCATGCCAATACGATCCCACTAATTCCTTCTTCTCTTTCTGTCTCCCAACTCCTCGGTGCAGATTAAGGTGGTGAACGCATTCCGTAGCTCCCTGTACGAGGGCCTAGAGAAGCCAGAATCCAGAAGCTCCATCCATAACTTCATGTCCCACCCTGAGTTTGTACCCCTTTCCGAGGAGGAATCCCGCATCCCCACGATAGACGAGGGCTGTGTAGAGATCGAGCAGCTTCCCTCCTCTTCCAGAAACGGAGGTGGCGGCGAACCCCCAAACCGCTCTCTTCACAGCCAGGAATTCTCCGTGTGACCCTCCCACCATCCTCCATGCTCCAATACAACTGCCCCAAAATTGTCTTTTTTCTTTGTTCTGTTTTAAAACCTGTGCACCACTCAACCGGTGGAGCCCTGCTGATGCACATCAGAGAGACAGCAGCACCTACAGCAGCTGATGGGGCAACCATGATCTCTTTCTCCTCTCCTCTCCTCCATCTCCCTCACCCCTCTGCCCCTCTCGACTTGCACTGTGTCGGCGGCAGCAGCGCTCTGTAAGTACATGCGGCTGTCCTGCAGCCCATGTGACGCATGGCCTAACATACACACTAGAGGGCGATGCTGTGGCAAACGCCCTCTCTCAGCCTGTCACTGGCATTTTTATCTCTTCTACAGTTGTGATTTTTTTTTTTTTCATTTTTATATTGTCACGTCTCTGGTCTTGTGTAATGCTGTAATCATTTTTGTTATTTGTTCCAGGACTCTCATTTACATAGTTTTTGTTAAATTTTTTTGCTGATACAGCTAATTGTGTTCATGCACTCAATTGCTGTTTGAATAGATTTCTTTTCTCTCTCAATTTGCTCTGTTTTAAGGTGGATTGAAAAACATGGCAGTGAAGTTACCCATGTTCTTTTAGTTTTTAAAATGATTTTATGTTCTAATGGACATTTTAAATAGTTCAGACACACTACATTCTTGTCATGTTTTCAGGCAGTCACATGCGTTGCTGTTAGGCTCATTTTGGATGTTCTGTCACTTTATATGTACAGATGTAAGGCTGCTATAGTGAACGTTAGCAGAATAAAATACTATAATAAACTTATTTGATAGCTATGAGTTTAGAATACCTGATTGGCTCTTAAGGGGGCAGGGAGGGTCATCCAACACATCTCATCGATATCACACCCACTGGGCATCTCTAGTCTCTTGTTAATGCTCATCTGCTTCAAAACGAATGCCCCGGCTAATTGACCAAGTACTTTATCAAAGGTACAGCACCTCACCATAGTGTGCATGTATCTGTCTTTAGGTTCATCTGTGTCTGATTGTATAGGAATGGGAATTGTAATGCTAATCTTTATGGGATTACGACTAATGACTAGAATTGTCCTTTTACTTGTTTCCTCTTTCAGAAAAAAAAAATTGCGATAAAAGTGATTCTGTATGGGTATACTTTCAAATCCAATCTTTTTCTCACCTCAGTTCTGCAGTTAGGTGTTCTCCTTGTTATCTAACATCAGGCTGTGCTCCTCATAAGCTCCAAGTTACGCAGACAGCACTGATAGCTCCAAAATCCCATCCTTGAGCTTAGCCTGCGAGGGTAAGGATACTGCACGTAGTAAGCATGCTTTTGCTATTAAAAAAAGAAAGAAAACACACACACAATAGCATGCAGCAAGGGCCTCTGTTGGACCCTGTGAGCACTGTTGAAACCTGGATGACAAACTAGATCGGACTGTTTTCGTAAAAGCGCAGCCTTTACATGTGCTTTTTATTAGTCGAAACATACTACTGCCACAGACCAACCTTCCGCTCATACCAGTCTAGGTTCAATGGATTCCTCAAATTACACCTTTTTCTACTTGCTCAGAGCCATATTTTATAGATTGTTCTTTTATATCCCATTGTTTTTGCAGTTTATTTTGTATTTCCAACCAAATTAGAAAAACACACAGAGAGTCACTGCCTAAAGAAAAGAGAGAGGAGGGGACGACAACAACAACAAAAAAACCTAGATGGACCACTTTAATGTTTACGGAATGGTTCCACAGCAGTTGGCTAATGCTGCACTTCCCCCTACTGGTAGTTTTTGTTATTTCGCTTAAGTGGAACATGTTATGTTATTGTGGGGAAGCATGCATGAATTTCATATAAAACTCAATGTTTTGTTCCTTTTTTACAATTGTTCTGTATTTTTATATTAAGTACTTTTTAATATTTTGGAAAAAATATAAATATAGGTGTATAGGCCAGAGAGTTTGGTGACATGACAAATTAGCAAAATAAGCAGTTGAGTACATATTGCAGTTATTGCAATATATATATATAAATATAAATATTTATGCCACGTTTGTAACCACATGCGGTGTCAGATTAGATGTCCGAGCTGAGAAAGTTACGTGTTTACTGTAAAGTCAAAGGGGTCTGGTCGAGTTCAACAGATGAGTGAGCATTTATTGGCCTTTTCCCGAATTATGTACTCCAAACCGCTGGCACAGATAGATGTGCTGGCCGTGCAAAGTCTTTAAAATATATTATTTGCCACCTAATTAGATTCTATTAGACTACAATGGGAAATGTTAATTAAAGGTTTTGAGGTGTTCAAATTCAGCTTCTGTGTTCTTTTATGCCTTGTTCACACTGCACGATTTTCAAAGTAGTCTGATCACAGATCTTTTAACACTGCATGACTATCTGGGGTAGCATTCCGTTGCTGCTGTGTTCACACTGCACGATGGATCGGCGACAGGACGTTTCACACTGCATGACTTTTCAAGAGGAAGAATCGCTGAAAACTCTGTCCGGTCCGCAAACTCCGTTTCACAACCAAACACATGCGAGATGTGACAAGGAAACAACGCGAGATCACACTTGCGTCAGACTGGAATTGTTATTTAAAATGATAGACCGCAAGAAGCTTGCGATCCAAATTGTCTGTGCGCTGATTTGCAGCGAAAAGGAGAAAAAGAAAAAAAAAATATGGAGGAGGAAATGGTTGGGGAGACAACCAAACAAGGATTGTGTTCTGCAAAGAGAGTTGGAGGTAAATAAATAATTTTGCAATGAGCTGCTGTTGCGGCTGGTCAAGCAAATATTTGTGCTTTGTTTCTGTTAGATAGAATTGTAAATATATCTATTAAAATACTGATATTGTGGTCTATAACTCCTCCCGCTGCCCTGTATCTTGCTCTCTCATTAGCCCCTTTCACACAGCAATCCCGGTAAATTGCCGTAAAATTACCAGAATGACTTTACCGGTAAATACAAAAATATGCAGTTCATACAAGCAACTGCATTCTGGCTTTTTACCGGTAAGAGACCGTTCACACATCAGCAGCAAAATACCGGTAAATTTTGTGATGTCAGTCATCGGAAGTGAGCTTTAAACGCTGCGCTGTTGTCTTCATTCGCCCGCACGGGAAGAAGCACTTTAGTTTCACTCTGTTAAATTTGACAACGTCTTTTTGACGTCTGAGTCACAGGCATAACGGATAATGAAACAGAACGCGTGTTTGCACTTAACACGAAACGCACGTAATAGTGTCCAACTGCTGGAAAAGAAGGCAGGGTCTCGAGCTTGACACGTTGAAAAATCTGCGAGACGCGGCGCAACGGTCAAAGTTGATCATTTAGAGCATATTTACATAGAAAAACTATTAAAAAGCTTTCTGTAAACAGCGCAGAGTAATCACGTAATTTCCATAAGAACTTATGATTGGCCCAAAAGCAGACGTCTTACGTCAGCGTGTTTTCATTCGTGATTTCATATGTGAATATACATGTAAGCGCACATTACCGGTAATTTACTGGTAATGTTACAACTTCCATTAGTGATAAATCGCCAGAACTGATTTACCGGTATTTTTGAAAAGGTTCTGTTCACACATGATCTCTTACCGGTAATTTACCAGTAAAGACTATGTGTGAAAGGGGCTATTGGCTGTAGGTCATCGCCGATGTCATTTTCAGTCAGAACACATTTCACACAGCAGGAAGGTCCAGATTTTTAGCATGCCAAATATCTCACGGTTCATCTCAGAACGCGTCTTTGATAATTCAAACTGCGTGATTGTCAGTCGCGTGAACGAGTACCGATTTGCCTATGACTTCGGGCATTTGTTGGCGACTGCGCAAAACCTGTCGGCGAGTCAAAATCGGGGCTAAAATCGTGCAGTGTGAACTCGGCATTAGACGGAAAACATCGTAATTTATTTTCTATGCGTTTTCTGAATGACCCATTGAAGTGGCAAAGAGTCGGCTATGGAAAATAATTGAAATTATTACTTATTCTCTGTTGTCATTTTTAACTTCGATTTGTTTTTGTGAAAACATTTTTTTTTCTGTCATACTTTGGATACAAATTAAGCATACATACTGTGTTACACTAAAGTACAAATGTATTTGACTTCATGTGGAAGCAGTCAAATGGTTTCCAGTTAGAGCTTTATATAAATTCTGCCAAAGTGTTGCTTTGTACAGTCAGTTCTGACATGTCTTTGTTCTTGTTCATTTAGAATAATTTATAACTGGATTTCATCCTTATTTGAATCCTTAATGGATTTTTTTCTCCATGAGGATCTGAAATATGCCCCCTTCAGTTTTATTTCTTCATTGCTTGGACATGATTGATGCAGAAAAAAAGGGGTAAATGATCAAATTGTCTTTAATTTTCTTTCCTGGTTCACTTTAATAGCTTTTTAGAACAATTTCTGTTATTGCACATGTTTCTCATGCATTGTGTAAACCGAGAATCGCTTCAAGGTGCTGTGCAATAACTGAATTTTATCGCATTACTACTCTACTGAAGTTGTCTGACAGTTCTTGTTTGTTTGGTTGGGACGGGAGGTAATGATTCACCACAGCTGTAAATAAAAGATTGTGTTTTAAAACTGGAATATAACATTAAGTTATAACCACTTATTTTGCATATATTTAGTCTAATTACATCTGATGTTGAGTGAAATGAAATTTGTATTTGATTGTGGGGGAAAGCAGTCAATAGAATTCATATGAAACAGTAATATACACTGGTGTTATTTTTGTATAAACATAATATCTATGTGGCATGCATTACTTATAAACAAATTGGTGGTTCAAAGCAATATGTACAACCTGGTGCGATTGGTATTTTTAATGTCCTGTGTAGCTTAAACCATGCTGTACTTAGGGGAAAAAAAACTGCATTGGAAAAAAAAAAACGTAATTCAATATATGTGTTCAGTGTTCTGCATGATTACATATGGAACGACTTGTCCCCAAATGTTTGTTTCCAGAATGAATGTGACACACAAACATGCATGCACGCACACACACACTTACACACATTATCAATAGACTCTGCAAAGGAAACACACACACTGACTCGATGCCATTTCAGAGAAGAATGCTCTACAACGAGGAGATGAAACCATCTTGTTTCTTGTCTAGACATCACAAGAGAGCACTGCTCCATTTAAATTTCCTAGTTACTGGGGTGTGGGAATTGGGGAATGACTGCCAGAGTACGTGCTCGAATGAACGATCTCTGTTCTTCTTTTTTAACCAGTTAGGCTTCGCTCTGGCTTCGTTTCGTTACTTTTATAGCCGTAAGGCGTGGCTGTTGATTTGAACTGCCTAATTGCAGAGTGGTACACGCTTTGATGTTGCATCACCTTATTGTGTGGGTTACCAACTCCATCCAGACAGCTCCCTCATCCATGCATGATCCATCAAAGATGAAAGACGCTATAGCACAGTAAAGCTGAAGGACTTGCGTTTTCAAGGTAGGCAACAGTCGTACTTGAGTCCCCATTTCACTTTCCTGAAATGCACTGATTCCCTTTACTCTCTTTATTCCCACACTTTTCCTCTAATTGAGGGCTTTGAGAAAGAGAGAGAGCATTTAATAAACTTATCTAAGTTAGGGTTAGTTCTTTACATCAGCCAATAAACATGCAAATTCAAAAACGCAGCATACTCATTTGTTATTGACGCTAAATGGATTATAGCACATCATTACCATTTATTTCAAGTGGTGCTCATTGCAGAGCCAAATTACATCCAGCTCCACGTCTCTGGATGTCTTGAGTTGAGTCGGACCTAGTCTGGCTCCATCTCTGTAGATCAGAGGTCTTCAGCCCTGCTCCTGGGGACCCACTGTCCTGCAGAGTTTAGCTCCAACCCTAATCAAAGATACATCTGAAGCTAAGCAAGCTCTTCAGGATCATTTGTTGAAAATACACAGGCAGGTGTGCTGAAGCAGGTTGGAAATAAACTTTACAAGACATTGGGTCCCCAGGAGCATAGAGTTAAAGACCTCTGCTGTAGATCTAATGGGTGGAGGGATAGAGTTATGGGTAGGGTTTGGGTGTGGTTGGACCTTCTAACTCCACCCATTATGCCCAAATCATATCCAGAGAGGGGGAGCTGGACTTCACGCTCCACCCATTTTTTTTTTTTTTTTTTTTGTATTTATTGTGATTGTGAGACATTCATTGGAATCATGCCATAACTTGGGCTATTAAAATTTGGGTTTCTGTGTTACATTTAATAGATTTGCTGAACAAGATCTCTGAAGGACAAGGGCTTTGCGTATATGGTGTGGAAAAAATCTGTTTACAGTCGCTTTACAGAGACAGAAATGTAGTGTTTTGTGGTTTTTACACTAAGCATGCCATCTCTAGGATCACAGAAGT
This sequence comes from Coreius guichenoti, assembly GCA_039654105.1. Taxonomy (NCBI): domain Eukaryota; kingdom Metazoa; phylum Chordata; class Actinopteri; order Cypriniformes; family Gobionidae; genus Coreius; species Coreius guichenoti. The sequence goes on from CM077188.1 coordinate 16,259,992, forward strand.
GCCAATGGACCACATGGACAACCTGCACCACTGTGTCTAATTGATTTAGTTCAGAGTAATCGATTAAAAATGAAAAACAAAAAAAAAACCTCTGATAATTGGTTATTGGAAAGTGTGGCAGCCTTAATTGATTCCGACTGTAAGTGAATCTGATTTGCAGTTATTTTAAATAATTTTATTTAAAATTTTGACTGGTGAATCTAAAAAGCCCCATGCTCTGTGTCCCAGTGTCCTGTCTGTTTACAGTGTCTTTAGAGGACAGAATATGTGCTCACCTAATGTAATGTATTTTAAGGGCTATAATGTGACAGTATGGGAGATATACTGTTACTGAATCCGTGTCTAACAATGAGAATTTGACTCAAAATATTCTTGTTGGAAACATTTGGTTTTTTCATCATCAGTGTGAGGCGAGCTCATTTTGATCCATGCTATGTTCATGTGAAGTTGACCCAGCTGTGTCAACCTTCATGCTGCATAATGGGGAAAAAAATCACCATAAGCAGCCGAATTACCATTTCATTAATTGTCAATGTGCACTTGGAGTGAATCATCAAGTATGTGTTTTGGATTCAGAAAACAAAGTGTGTGTGTTTGAAAAGAAGATCTTTATCTGACCGTCATGAACGGTGTCTACAGTCAGTGTGTTTTAATTGGCGGGGGAAAAAATCAGATTTTGTTTAGCCCTCCTTTCATTTAGCTTTTGTGAGAATCATTATCATGCTGAAATGTCAGTCCTGCTTGCTTCGAACTATGCAACAGATTCATTGGATTAAAATATGATGAATTATTATTTTATCAGCTTTCATAATGCTCTCTCTCTCTCTCTATACCTTTCTCTGTTTCTCTCTCTGTAGCTTGCTTTCTTTTGTCAAAGTGAAATCAGTCATGCCCATATTTCATCACTTTATACTAACGCAGGTGTATTATCTATGTAATGTATGTGTGTGATGTGCACACATTCAAGATTTCTTTAAGTTTTTGTAAGATATGATCATGTGGAATGCCTTGTTCTTTATGTCCTGTCGTTTAAATTTAACAGAACAAAAATGAAAAAAGGATAATAAAGCAATTGAAGTCAAAGTTATTATATAAACTATATATACATAAATATATATATATATACAAATCTATATATATATAAATAAAGCCATTAGAATTTGAAATACAATGATGTTCAAGTCCTTGTTTCTTGTGATTGTAATTTTTGACCCCCTATCTATCTAATGTGTATGATGTCTATCTATCTTTCTATATATATGTATAGATATGTGTATGTGTGTAGTGTTACAATAGAAACTATTGATCTTTATCGTTATATCTATCGTTATATCGTTCTATTATATGTGTATGTCTCTCTCTATATATATATACACCGATCAGGCATAATCTTACGACCGAACGATATTCCTAATATTGTGTTGGTCTCCCTTTTGCTGCCAAAACAGCCCTGACCCTTCGAGGCATGGACTCCATTAGACCCCTGAAGGTGTGCTGTGGTATTTGGCACCAATATGTTAGCAGCAGATCCTTTAAGTCCTGTAAGTTGCGAAGTGGAGCCTCCATGGATCGGACTTGTTTGTTCAGCACATCCCACAGATGCTCAATTGGATTGAGATCTGGGGAATTTGGAGGCCAACTCAACACCTCAAACTCGTTGTGCTCCTCAAACCATTCCTGAACCATTTTGCTTTGTGGCAGGGCGCATTATCCTGCTGAAAGAGGCCACAGCCACCAGGGAATACCGTTTCCATGAAAGGGTGTACATGGTCTGCAACAATGCTTAGGTAGGTGGTACGTGTCAAAGTAACATCCACATGGATGGCAGGACCCAAGGTTTCCCAGCAGAACATTGCCCAAAGCATCACACTGCCTCAGCTGGCTTGTGCCATGTGTTCCCCAGGTAAGCGACGCACACACACCCGGCCATCCACGTGATGTAAAAGAAAACGTGATTCATCAGACCAGGCCACCTTCTTCCATTGCTCCGTGGTCCAGTTCTGATGCTTACGTGCCCACTGTTGGCACTTTCGGTGGTGGACAGGGGTCAGCATGGGCACCCTGACTGGTCTGTGGCTATGCAGCCCCATACACAACAAACTGTGATGCACTGTGTATTCTGACACCTTTCTATCAGAACCAGCATTAACTTCTTGAGCAATTTAGGCTACAGTAGCTCGTCTGTTTGATCGGACCACACAGGCCAGCCTTTGCTCCCCACGTGCATCAAAGAGCCATGGCCGCCCATGACCCTGTCGCCGGGTAACCACTGTTCCTTCCTTGGACCACTTTTGATAGATACTGACCACTGCAGACCAGGAACACCACACAAGAGCTGCAGTTTTGGAGATGCTCTGACCCAGTCGTCTAGCCATCATAATTTGGCCCTTGTCAAACTCGCTCAAATCCTTACACTTGCCCATTTTTCCTGCTTCTAACACATCAACTTTGAGGACAAAATGTTTACTTGCTGCCTAATATATCCCACCCATTAACAGGTGCTGTGATGAAGAGATAATCAGTGTTATTCACTTCACCTGTCAGTGGTCATAATGTTATGCCTAATCGGTGTATATACATGAGAGAGAGGCATACACATACTATATATATATATATATATACACATACATAATATATATATATATATATATATATACACATACATAATATATATATATACACATACATAATATATATATATATATATATATATACACATACATAATATATATATATATATATATATATATATATATATATATATAAATAACAGTACAGTTTTAATTCCAATATACCTATACTTAATATGTATTATTAACTTTTTTTTTTAATTTAGCAGATATTGTGTTACTATTTTCCTCTTGACTTGACATTCAAGGACCTTATATTTTTATTATAATATAAAACGACACGTTGCCAAATTGTCAAACAATTGTACTCAGTTGTTTAAAAAATAAAATTACATGAAATTACGTTGTCTACTTTGTCTAAAGATGATTCTCAACTATGTAGCTAATGAAAGATATAACAGAATTAATTGTTATACCATTTTATTTTATGCAGTATGTGGGTAAAATGGCCATAGTCCCATTCAATACAATGTATGATACACTGTATCTTATTTGCATATGTGTTCTTGGGGCAAGTTTTTGGGAGTAATAATTGGCAATATTTTCATAATATCCAATATTTCATATGAATATTGATATATAATTTATTTTCCTATGCACTTGCTGTGTCTCTCAAAACGCTACGGTGGACATGTATGAAACTAATGCCCTGTTTTGTAACAGAAAGTCATATTTTGATTAGAAACCCCATAACATTTTTGATCACTATATTAATATCGTCGTTTTTAAAGACCAAGGAGAAGTTGTTGTCCTGGTGAAACCTCCAAACATTTGGTATCTCTGAAAAGCCCTGAATGTGCTCTGTACATGTATGACCTATGGTGTCAGAGAAATTCACTAAAATATAATGACCACTACAGTGGACAAAAGTCTGTTCCTGGGTCCCAGGATGATAGAGTAAACTTCTATTCATCTCTGAAGATGAGATGGGAGGAATGCGGTAAAATATAGGCTACATTATTGATTTTGCTTAATGGCGGCGCTATAAGGACCCTTTTATAGCGCCGCCATTAGGCAAAATCAATAACTTTTTGAATTTAGAAACGGAACTGCGCGTGTGGTCTGGCAACCGTGGCGTGCTGACGACACGCACCACGTCAACTTTAACTGACTGCAACTGTTCTTAAAAAAAAAAAAAAAAAAAATACACACACACACACACACCTCTCCCTTTCTTTACACAAAATCTTATTCTTTAAAATCTGGAAACCATGTAATCGTTCACAGATAACACGGTGAGTGTGAGTACAATACCAGCACTATCACGCGAGGTCTAGTTTAAATGTTAACGGCTCTTATGCTTCTGAATGTCGCGGGCTAATAGCGTGCGCACGTTAGCCTAGCATCCTCGTTTCAGCCACGGATAATTGAAACTTATCCAGCCAACTATCACAACTTATCTTATTATCCACATGCCAGAACTAAGATAATGGTAAGTACAGTCATTTTAGTCTCTATCTTGTTTCTATGCGCGTGAAATGACATAGAAATGTTAGTTTTTATGTCGTTAGCTGACGGCTACATATTGTGACGCCCTCGTGAAAATACAGTAGTTTTGGATTTTCTTTTTAAACATTGCTAACAGGTGCTTGAGTGCACTGCATGTATTGTATTGTATTGTATTGTATTGTACATGTATTACATTTCTATTGAGCTGTCAACCTATGATGCCCAAAAATGCTGTCTAGATAGACAGCTCCCTAGGTTTTGAGACACAGCCCTATTGTGGTACAAATACATTAGACGTTGGCGTTGTTTTGAATATAAATGGGTTTCCTTACAGTTATTGATTCAATCATGACCTCACTGTCATCGCCGTCATCATCTCAGTTGACGGGATCAAGCTCTTCATGCCGGACTCTTCCAGGGGAAGGGACTCAGGTGAGCAACAAATATGCACATTCACTCTATATTAACTCTCATTATTCTTTTTTTAATATATATATATATATATATATATATATATATATATATAAAACAATATAACAGACTACTTGCTGCTTATAAATAAGCAGTTGTCACTCTATTTTCCAATAATATTTCTTATAAAGAAATATTTCTTATAAATTGAGAGATAAATAAATGTTCCTTACAAGCCTGTTGTATCATATTTGATTTACATTTTAACATTATTTTTTTTCTAAAAAGTGTTGTATAAAATAAACCAGTAACACTTTATAATAGGGTCTAATTTGTTAACATTATGTAATGCATTAAAGCTGCAGTCCGTAACTGATCCAAAATCAATTTTTGAGCAAGTACATAACCAGCCAGTGTTCAAAACTATCTCCTTATCTTGGCCAAATTCACAACGGTAAGCTTGTAATAATGTGTTCTAATTTGAGTGGTACTGGTGGATTTCCATGGGAAATTCGGGCATGTCTTTGCGTCATTACGTCACATCTGTATACATAAAGAATGAGTCCCGGGTAGGCTTATATCGCATGTGAGGATGCTGCAGTTGGCGGATCATTTATAGCCTTTTCTCACACCAGCTGGAATAATTAAAAATATAATTTTGATGGCGGATTGTAATCCAGAAAGGTCCAAATGATAATCATCAGTGACAACTGGAGATTCACCCGTAGTCAAAAGCAAAAGATTAGACTGTGCAGAAATTGAAATCTACAGGGAACGCTAATACACACTAAATACACGTAGTCACGCATTGCTGATGTTGTTAACATTAACAATTTGAGAACAAAGTATAACAGTAATAATCATTTGCATGGTTTGATGTGATATGAGCTAAGCGATCGTTAGATTTAATCACCGTTGGTAGCTTGATTTATTGTAATGCTTTTTTTTCTCAGTTGGTCAGAACAAAAGTGGCAGACATGTTACTTGTTCAGATGACATTTTTCGATGAAAATTCTTATTTTGGTTCCTAGACGTAGAATCTGTGATTCCGAAGTACAGTATCCATACCGGTGTGGTGACTGACAGCCACACATTCTCCTCAAAACATTAGATTCATCTGCGCTGAGGAGCCGCAACCCACATAAAGATGATAATTCCACATAACTGCAATTGCAGGTTTCAAACAGAGATGGCGACAAAGAGGCAAAACTTGCGGACTGCAGCTTTAACTAACATGAACTAACAATGAGCAATATATTTTTACAGCATTTATTAACCTGTGTTAATGTTAGTTATAAAGATGTTCATGTTAGTTCACACTTCAGTGTATTAACTAATTTTAACACAGGGTTCCCACGCTTCTTGAAAGTACTTGAAAGTCCTTGAATTTCAGACACATGGATTCAAGGACTGGAAAGTAGTTGAAAACAAACATAGGTCCTTGAAAGTGCTTGAATTAAGCATGAAATACATTTTGTTAGAGTAACATGGTGCTATTACAAAAATTGGCCTTTATGCGCTGAACAGCGCTACTGATTGGGGAGGGAGCAGGAAAACTGATTGCTGCGTGAGCGGATGGATCGTGATCACGTGCAGCCAGCTCTGCATAATGAGCACATAACGTGGAGATTTTTAACTTGCTTGGTGCCAGGGAAGTGCAAATTCAGCGATGCTTGGCTCAGTATTGAGCTACATAAAAATTGGTTTATCAAAGTTCCTGTGAATAACGCTTAATAAAGTAGTGTTTATAAGCGCTGCGCTCCTTTGTTTACAGAGGTTACTGGGGAAACCAATATATTTCTGCTGCTCCATAAGCACCATCTACTGTCAAAGAGTGAAATTTCCAGAGCATCAATTGGTTTGTTCAGACTAATGCATATTAACCCATATTTTTAGCTTACACACAGAGTTGTAAATGTTAACTGGTGGATCGATGAGAAGCTAATGTGCTTTTAAAAAATATAGAATAATAAGGTATCTAAAATATTAAGTATAATCATATTTTAAATTATTACGTATAATCACTTATAATTTGGATTCTTGCCTTTTCTTAAAAACGGCTTAAAGGCTGAAATGTGAAGGTTTTTATAAATATTTTTTATAAAACTAGTTTTTGTCAACTTATCTGAACTGTTGTTTGTCTTTTTTTTATTTTTTTTATACAGTCATTTCAATAAACACTGATCTCATCCTGTGCAGGTCTTAAAAGCCTTAAAATTGATTTTTAAAAAGGTACCATGTACAGGTGATTAATAAATAATTTTGCATATTATTAATACCTAGCAATTAACTTATCCATATCTTTTCATTTAATTGGAAAATTTATGTATGTAATATTATATTAATGTTTTAATTAAGTAATGTGAAAACCTAGTGTGAAATAAATGTTAAAAGCAGGAATAAGAGAGCTGCAAACTGCATCTCTCGTTAAAACTCGCTCTCTCTCTTGTACACTCTACCAGCCTCTTTCCTCATTGGATTTTAAAAGTCACATGCCCCTAAAATTGTATTTTAGTTGTCAGTATATGCCTTAGCATTACTGCAGTGATGAATACAGGTACAGTAGGTCTTTGATACTATCCAGACTGGCAGTAACAAACCCACCTTTATCGTATTTATTGGGCTTGATATAAAATAAAAAGGTACTTTAAAAAGTCCTTGAAAGTCCTTGAATCTGGTGTTCATGAAAGAGTGGGAACCCTGTTAACATACAACTTTTGATCTTAAAAATGTATTAGTAAATGCTGAGATTAACAGATTGACTGATTTATAAATGCTGCAGAATTATTGTTCATTCTTAGTTCATGCTATTGCTAATGTAAGGGTGGGTCGCCTACAGTGGTTCAGGCTGCAGGGTTGCCGAATGACTAAAGAAACGTTATCAGCAAGATGGTAGAACTGTACATTTCTCGTCTTTACCACCCACTGCAACTTATACCAACGACGGAAATAAGCGCAGTTACAATAGCAAAATATGTGGGAGAGCGTTGCTAGAATGTGACTATATTGTATTGCAATAGCACTTCAAAGTCAATACCAAATCAAAACTAGTTAGCACATCATTTGTAATAGAAAGGATTTAATGACAAAATCTGGTTATGGTTACACTTAAAATAGTTTCAAAATAGATGTATGAGATGATGATAACTTATACCATTTATCGTACCCAGCATGAATAGAATGTTACCTAAGGGATAGAAAGTGAGAGAGAGGGAGAGAGAGAGAGAGAGAGAGAGAAAGAGACAAAGAGAAGAAGAGAGCAAAGAAGAGAAGAGCCAAAGAGAAGGCCCCCAAGAAGAGAGAGAGCCAGAGAATCAAGAGAGAGAGAGAATAAAAGAGGAAGCCAGAGCAACAGTTACATCTTCTTTTTATCTGTTCCTTGACCATGTGACTGAAACCCTAATGTGAGACATTCAAACTGACCAATCAGACCAAACTTCCCCCACTGTACTAAAGGTGTGACACATTTTGGCCTACAGGCCTTCAGCATCTCACTGTCTTTAGGAATTCCAAATGGCCCTTCTGATAAGAAAGATGGGGGTTGAAAACAGTGAAGCAAATGTCTTTGTTCAATTTCAAATATCAAATATCTTTGATTATTTTCAATCTACACTAACTATTGTGGTTAACTAATGTTAACAAATGAAACCTTATTGTAAAGTGTTACCCGTAAACCTAAGTTGCTTCAGTCATAAGTCATAAGCTTCAGTCAAAAACATAAGTTGTTTATTTTATAAAGCTCATTAAAGATTTTACAGCAAAAATACAGGTGCACCACAACCACATTTTTACAATTATACTAAAAGAGGCCTTTTACTTACAAAAGAATAGGATCTGTCAACCAGAGGGCATGTAGTAGATTGTATGCAACAAGTGTTGATCATGTTGATAATTTATAAATGATGGCCTTAGAAATTCATGTATCAAATATGATACAGTAGGCTTCATAGGGTTAAACGTATGGCTTTTTTTCCTGCAGGTCCACCCCAGAGCTCCTCTACTGCAGATCCTGAGAGTAGCAGGTGCTCAGGAGGAGGTGTTTACCCTGAAGGAGGTGAGGAGTGTGTACGAACTGACCTCTGCGGATTGACACCAGCTGTAGATAAGACTTTGAACTGCTTGATAAGGTACATTTAATAATGGCAGTGTTTTTGATTAGGTCATGCACTACCTGGGTCAGTACATCATGATGAAGCAGCTTTATGACAAACAGAGACAACACATCGTCCATTGTCAAGATGACCCACTTGGAGAGCTACTGGAAGTGGGGAGCTTTTCTGTTAAGAACCCCAGGTGAGCTCATAGCTACCAATAAGGAAATTTAAATGGAAGAGAAAATTGAGTCAGCTCTCTCATTTGACTCTGCTGGTGACATCGATGGCTGACGAAATATGTAGATAGCCGGTTGGCTGATGGGCAATATAAATTTGTTAAATAATATCTAAGAGATATTACATGTGGGACAAAACACACACACACACATCTGAATTGTTATTTAGATATATTTACAGACCAAAGCAGTTTGGTTTTAACAGTTTGGTTTCTAACCCTAACCCAAACAATGACACTAAAACTGTCCTGTTACTATAACTAACATTACAACAATAGCATATCTTAGTTATGTTAAACATAGCAAAACCAATGTTACTCACATATGGAGCAGAAACAACGCAACCTCTGCGTCTGTTTTCAGGCCTTCCCGCTCTCTGATCATAACCCTTCTATTTCCAGTGATATTCCTCTGACCTTTTCTCTTTTGTAATGTCTCTCAGCAGGGCTCCAGACTGCAACCTTTTTTCCTGCTGGTGCGACTAAATTTTGTTAGAGACTGATAAGAGCTGCCATTTCTGTTACATGAGAAACATCAAATGACAAACGAAGTGGAACGGAACCGCGCTACTCGTTTAAACTGTACTGCGCGGTCCGTTTATCAGCTCGCAGCAATAATAGACAGTGCAGCGCAAGCTTATACACGGGCCGGTCTCGATCACGTGACACCGTTACTACACAGCGCTGGGAGATCCAGTGAGAAAGTGTTTGAATTCACCACAGAATTAATAACATCGCTACAGCGAGATCTAGTGAGAACCGTTCAGCGCAGAATTCTTTGTTATAAAACATAGATATCAGATCAAACAGCGCTGACGTGGAAACCAGGAGAAACATTGTTGCATGAACGAAGTTCAGGGGTTTTAGTCCACAAATCATAAACATTCACCATGGATTTAATGTAGTAATCACCACATGGTATTGTGGAAGAAATAGTCAAATGTTTTGTTTTTTTTACATTATTCATCTCAGGGTTCGTACAGCCTTTTGAGAATGAAATTCAAGCACTTTTCAAGGGCTTCACACTTTTTCCAGCACTTCAAAGCTCTAAACATTATCCAATTTTAATATTATTTTTAATGTGATGATTTGTAAAACTAAAAGTTTAAAGGCCACTTTGTGGCAAACAAGCACTTTTATTTTAAAAAGACATAAAATGACCACTATAACCAGTAGGTGGTGGCAGATATGCGCTGCTTATGCTCTGCAGTGTGAAACCGGCCTTAGACATTTCCACTCCTTAATATATGGTAAAAAGTAGGAAGTCAAAGTCTCATGAAAAACAAAAACTTTCCTTCAAATTGGTACTTGTTTACACAGAAAACAAGTAAAGAGCGCTCCTTTTATAATCACTGAAACTGTCTGTCAGTTCAGTATGATAGAAGAACAATAGTACATTTAATAAGAGTAGAATATTTAAATTTTCCCTGTAAAATGAGGTTTTTGCACATTTACTGTTGTTAATAAAAGTTAATTTTATCTGCATATCAATTTAAGCTCAGTGCTTCACTGTTAAATTTCCAATAAACAAACATGTAATATTATTAGTAACTGCACTTATTAACAAAACAATAGTAATTTTATGATTAAATTAACTATTCACCAGCTGGTGCCACTGCTCTCAAATGTTAATCTGGAGCCCTGCTCAGCCATCTCTCTTTCTACAGATTTATTTCAAATCTCCCTCTTGCTCACTCTCTCTCCTCCCCCAGCATGAGTGTATACACCCCCTACTGCTGATATGCTACACGTGTGTTGTGGTGATCAGTCCAATCCACTTTCAACTGTGTTTCTCAGAAATCGCTTACTGTACATTTAATTGTTAATTAAAGGGATTAATTAACAACCAACTCTAAAAACCTTGATATACCACATATACCAGCTGAATTGCTCTGGTCGATGTAGCACTCCGTCTCTTACCTTTTGTGTTATTTAGAGAAATCAACATATTTTAGGTATTTACGTCTTTCTTTTCTGCTTTTCGTAGCCCTGTGTATGAGATGTTGAAGAGGAATTTGTTTATTTTGAATAATTCGGGTAAGTCCATCCTTCTTGTTGTTGAATTTATTTTGAATGATCTGGAGTAATAAAATGTGTCATAGACATGTTACGCTGTCTTTTAGCACTTTCACTCTCTTGTTTTCATTTAATTTCCCCACCTTTCATTTTGAGGTATGTGTGTTTGTCTGAGTGTGATGTTTATGCTACAGTGGGTATGTAAATTTATTTTTAAAAATGTATGGTTTCAACTTTGTTATTGTATTATCAGGTTAGTCTACTGTGCAATCTTCATACAGGAACTTAAGAAACTTGACTTTAAGTAAAAAATATATTAAATAATAATAAAAAAACACACCTTACTTTACAATTTTGCATTTTTTTTGAGGCATTAAGTTAGGGCCAAGTGTGATTGATGTGTGCTTGGTGAATAAAGGGCAGGTTTTTTTTCTTTTTTGTTTTGTTACTGTGTCTCATTTGAAATACAGATGCAGCAAAGAATCTTTCTGTCGGCAAGGATTCTAATGAGTCTCCAAGTGAAGATCCTGGTCAGGTAAAACTAAAGCATGGTGCACAGGAGAAACAGTGTCTTTTAATCCTCTTCATGGCAAACAGTTGATCAGAAAATCAAATTGAATCTTTTTGTGATAAATATAATTTGATTCATTTTGTTATTTGAGTTTTGCTTTTAAATGAAAGGCTGATAAAAGTGCATTGTACAGGGCATTTTGGGTACCAGATGTATTTTTGTTTAGCTTTTTTTAAAAAAAAAAATATGATTTAGGTTATCGAATTATTGCTTTATTTAAAAAAAAAAAAACAGTACTCACAGCAACCTTTTACATTTGTTGTCAGCTTTTCCCCTTTTTATTTATGCTCTAATGGACCAGTTATTGTCAGTGATTGTCTTCCCATGTAGTTGCTCAAAGTTTTGGTACAATGCATTTTTGTGTGAAGAATTGCATCGTGATCAATAGCCTGTTTGCCATGAAGGGGAGGGTGGCAGCTGTCTCCACCAACCGTATCTGTACAGAGTGGCACCGTCTCTGTACTTCCCCACGGCCGGCCTGGCCTGGTGGTCCTTCCGGAGAAGCCACCAGCATGGGCCTGGCTGCTGGGGGACAGAGTACTTGTCTCTGTTTTGTCGCTCAGAGTTTCCTTCTCTGCGTCGCTGCTTCTTTCGGAAGGACTGCAGCTTTCTTCTCAGTTCACTGGCCCTCTTCACCCTTCTGTCATACACCCATCCACATTTAACACCTTACGGTTGTGTGTTGGCAGAATGAAGTTAGGTGGGGTTGGGAAAGCAGTCTGGGATGAGGTTCCTGATACCGTCGTGCATTTTGTGCTATTCACAGGACTTTAAATAGAACGGTGTTGTGTGATTTATGCTAATATGAACTTTAAAAGGTGTTATGATTTTGGATTGGCTTTTTTTCTTCTTCGATATTACGTATTAGTGGTGTGATATAATTTAGGTACCAGATTTCTATTTGTTTTGTGCCACTACGTTTCCACTTTACATTACAAAACATTACAGCAGCAGTGGTGTTTAATATCTCCATCATTTGTGACCCATTCAAATAAACTTTTTTAGAAACTTCCAATTATTTCCCCCTCCCTCTACTTGTGAGGATGTGGCCTTTTGTCGCCACACCCACGGGCACCTGCTGTGAAGGAACTGCCGTCCTACCGAGTGTCTTTTCATTACTATGTGCTGATTCGGCTTTTTCCTTACTGTGTAGGTGTCCAGTGTGTTGATTAGCTCTGGACAGGCTCTGATTGCTGGCAGTACCAGCACTGGCGCAACACAGAGCTGCTCACAGCGCAGGCCACGCGATCCTGATGAAGGTCAGCATTAACCAACAAACACTGCACTCACTTTAGACAGTGTAATACTGTAGTGGCTCATTTTTGCAATTGTAATATGTAATTAACGATCAGACACCTCTCTGTCCTTACAGACTCCTTAGACGGCTTACCCAGGTCTGCTTGCAAACGGCCAAAGCTGGATGTGACTCTGGAAGAGTGGGACCTTTCTGGTTTGCCCTGGTGGTTTCTGGGTAACCTGCGAAGTAATTACACTCGCCGAAGCAACGGCTCGACTGATATTCACACCAATCAAGTAAGAGGGCAAGCTCCCCAGAAAATAATTCATATGGCTATTTTCTTATTCATGAAGAAGAACTTTTTCAAAAAATCTCAATAGTCTTATAGTAGTCAAGTCAGTGTAGTAAGACTGTCACACAACTAGACTGAGGGAACAGCTCTCTCCCGGACAGGATGAGGACACGGCCATCGTTTCTGACACCACCGATGATCTTTGGTTCCTAAATGAGGCAGAAAGCGAACAAGTGAGTGTGGAGATGAAGGAGGCGGTGCTGGAGCAGGGAAGTGATGCAGAGTCTCCACATGAAGAAGAGGAGACCGGGAAAGACAGTAAAGATGATAGGAAGGTAATGTTACTTGCTTTTTTTCCCCTTCACTTGCTGTATCATTCTAAGATGATGGACTCATCATAACCAGCTGCTTAAATGCATTTCATTTTCACTCTCAGATGCAAGAAGAACAGGATGATGACTCTCAGTGTTTAAGTGATGACACTGATACTGAGATCTCCACACAGGTAGACATATCATCAGGAAAATTGTGCTCTTTATTAGTGATCATTGTTATTTTACTCTCACCAAGGCTGCATTTATGTGATGATACAGTAAAAACAGTAATATTGTGAAATGTTACTAATATTTATTTCTGTGATGGCAAAGCTGAATTGCCATTACTCCAGTCTTCAGTGTAACCTGATCCTTCAGAAATTTTTGTTGAATGCTGATTTGGTGCTCAAGAAACATTTCTTTTTTTAATCGATGTTGAAAAACAGCTGTGCTGCTTAATATTTTTCTGAAAACAGTGATACTTTTTTTTTCAGGATTCTTTAATGAATAGAAAGTTTAAAAGAACAGCATTTATTTGAAATTCAAATTCTTTTTGTCAATTTAATTCATTTTTGTTGAATTAAAGTTGTAATTTCTTAAAGTAAAAAATCTTACAGTGTGCAACATTTTGAATGGTAGAGTATAATGAAAAAATTAAGATTTATAGGGTGTATTAAAAATATTGTTTTTAAGTTTATTTAAGTTTATCATGTTTCTAAAATAGTTATACATACATAAAAGGCACATCGTATTCAAATGAACTTATCTTTTGGCAGGATGCATGGCAGTGCTCAGAGTGCCGCAAGTTTAACACCCCTCTTCAACGGTACTGCATGCGCTGCTGGGCTCTGCGGAAAGACTGGTACAAGGATTGTCCTCGTCTTGTACACTCCATCTCTGTTCCAGACATCCCCATCTGCAGTTCACGTCCTGAGAGGGAGGAAGACGAGGAGGATGATGGAATCGACATGCCTGACTGCCTTAGGACTGTGTCTGACCCAGTCGTCCTCCCCTCGCACCACGTCTCTAGAAACATCCCCCCATCATCTGCTTCGTCGTCAAAAGGAAAGGGTCCTTCCCAGCTTCAACACCACTTACAGGAGAGCTCAGAGGGTGACAGCCAGGACACGCTGGACATGGAGACAGAATGCCAACCTGAAGCCATGCTAGAACCCTGCAAGCTGTGCCGAGTGCGGCCACGAAACGGCAACATCATCCACGGCCGTACAGCTCACCTGATCACCTGTTTCCCCTGTGCCCGCAAGCTACACAAATTTCACGCTCCTTGTCCAGGCTGTGGCCAGGTTATACAGAAGGTCATCAAAACCTTCATAGCATAACTGAAACATCTCAAAGGCATGCATGTATTAAACACACACTCACTTGATACTTAAAAAAAAAAATATCCTTGTACACATACGCAATTTGACAAACGGTTGCTGGGCTAAAATGAAAACATAGTACAATGTATCTATAATAATTTTATTGTATAGTACAAGTCAAGTATAAATAATGTACAGAATGTAATTTAAAGAAACTGGCCTCATATTGATGGTTCGCCATTGTTTTGTTAGCGTAACTTGGCTAAAGAAAGTGATCTCTTTGCATCATGCTTTCTGTCAGGTGAAGGAGCGGGTTTGCCAACATGATATGCTACTGCCTTAGTGGGAAGATATGCATAAACAATTCAAATCAGTCCAGTCAGTTTGTAATAGCACATTTAAAAGGCCCTTCAATGTACTTGACCAAACTTTGGTTTTACTTTATTTTAGAAGAATTTTCCCTTTGCAGATTTCAGGCACTTAACTAAAGCATCACTTAAGTTGACCTGGTGAAAGGTTTTTCTTTGGACAGGTGCTTTAAACTGATTATATGGGAATATTTATTTATTTATAAACTTTATTTTTTGTAGATGGTGTCTAATAGAATGACCAGTCAACAGTTGCAAGTCATTCCTGTGCTATAAGAAGAACCAATTATATTACAGATTGTGAAGTATTGTGAAGAAACCTTTTGATGTAGAGGAGGTACAATAGAAAAGTGTAATTAGGCCAGTGACCACGGTTTTTGCCTTCCTTTATTTGCTTACGATGCTCACCTCCTTCTTGTTCCTTTGTTTTTTTTTTCTATATCTGTCCTGAACAGATATGATGTATGATTGAGGACTATTTGTTCTCTATCTGTTCAGCCCTCTGCCTTCCCTTCTAATTCAGTTTTCCTGTCATCTACACGCACATGTTCGTGTTTTATGAAGGTTAAGGAACACTTATTAGTGGAAGGATTTCTTATTTTCTATAGAGCTGCTAGGTGAGATGACATTTATGGGACTAAAAAAGTGTTTTGAAAGCAATGTCTGGCATGCTTTAAATTGTGCTTTATTTTGCAGAAAGGTCATCTGTATTGTTGGCAGTGTTCAGTGAAATTTACCAGAGCACTTCTGTTATGTGGGATTTTAGGGTTATTGTCCTCTGCTTTTCTTAATACTGCGTTGTTTCCCATAACAAAGTGGGTTCAGTCTCTGTTGTGTATTATCTAAGCGCCGCCATAGAGGAATGAAAAGGAATTCTGTTGTCCTCAGCCACCAGAGGGCGAAGGAGCTTTTTACACGCAGTGAACTCATGGGACTAGCTTTGCTTATTTCTAATTAATGCTGTGTTATTTACATTTTGAGGATGTGAAGGCTGTATTAAAAGCCCATCCAAATTTACCTGAACTTTGTGTGGTACAAACACTGCTATTTCACTGCCATTATGCCTCATAGTATGGAATCTAAAACAAATTCACCTAAGCCAATGACATTATAAAATGAAGTTTTTGTTTGTTTGCTTGTTTGTTTTATCCAGACATGGTTTCTGCTTAGATTCAGTCTAAGCAGTATTTTTGTTGTTTTTAAATGTAAAATAAATAATCAAACCAATGTAAATAATACTTTTGTTCATTTTTATTTGGCCTCGTTGCTGTATTTTTCGTAATTTATTTCGACTACAACCATGCATTTCAGAGCATAAATCTTCAACATCCTTTGCACCAAATGTAACTGTATTTGTTATGCAACCTATAGTACTATACATCTG
This sequence comes from Coreius guichenoti, assembly GCA_039654105.1. Taxonomy (NCBI): domain Eukaryota; kingdom Metazoa; phylum Chordata; class Actinopteri; order Cypriniformes; family Gobionidae; genus Coreius; species Coreius guichenoti. The sequence goes on from CM077188.1 coordinate 16,276,315, forward strand.
TTACCAAATTCTTCTACCACAAGGAGGCAGTAACAGTCTTTCAGTTTCTTAAGAATTATTTGAAATCTTTAGTAACATGATGCTGTGCTGCCTTTTGAGGTTGGCCTTTGAAGCTTTTGAATAACCCAACCTTCATTTAAATTGTTTATTTTTATAAACATAAAAGCCAGTTTGTTCATCATACATATTTTGTACATTGAAATGTTGGTCAAGTTCTTGGTGTGTCTGAAGGCTGTGTGAACACATGAACTTTACATGTAATTCTGCTTGTTTCTGTCTATCAGGCCTGTCCAATGGAAGCAGTGATGTAATTGGAAATCAATAACGGAAGTGTCTCGAGGGGTGAGTCTCTCCATGCTGAAGGATAATTGGGTTCTTCCTCTAATCGCACCTCTAATCTCTCACCATCTCAGGTCTTCGTCTTAATGGGCCTGCCATCAGGTTAGATCTGTTAACCTGAGAGTAGCTGGTCGCTAAGAGTTCACACATAAACAGCTCAATGTCCTTTGTCATATCACTAGTAGAAGGATGAGACAATTAGAAGCCCTCAGCGTTTCAAGCTTCAATTTGACATTTTCTTTGCATTTGTCATGATTTTTGATCTCATAATGAAGAAACTCATAATTTGTAATTCTTTCCTCTTTTCTGTCTTTCTATGGTTTATTCATTCTCTCCTTTACACACACGTTGTTTACTCTGGCAGTTTTAGTTGTGTGTCGTGTTTATGCAGGCATCAGGCTGACATGTTAATGAGCGCTCCCTTTGTCTTTTTAGGTGTCTTTCTCCAACACGGTTTACATTATGTGCCTCTGAGGAAGATGTGGTGATTGAGAAATTGGTATTGACAATTCATGAAGGAAATATTCGACCACATGCCAAAGTTGCTTGGTAGCATTTTCAGCCTGTTGCATATCTTTGGTGCAGTCAGGCTCAGATATTCATCTATTGCTGTCATGTATGCAGAGACAATAACGTGAATTTCATTAAATAAGATTCCCCTAATGATGAATACTTATTAGAAAACCTGAAATAGCTTGATGCATTGGATGCTAATGGCACAGCTTAGATCTGCATGTGCAATGAGTCATACACACTGTTATGCAGGAGGAATTACATCTCATTGTTCTCACTTATACAGTTATGGCCAGGCTATTTAAATAACGGCAAATGATTTCAAATTAAGTGACAGTCACTTTTGTAGCAGTGATGTACGCAGTGCTGTCTAGCTACTCATTGTTTGGTCGATTTTGTTAGGTGTTCACTGCTCTGAGCCTTTCTTCCAGACCGACTTTCCTTCCTTTTCAATATAAGTCATTGACAAAATCTGTTTCCAATGATGTGAGAAAGGAATTGTAAGAGGTCTGGGCTCTTAAAGGGATAGTTCACCCAAAAATGAAAATTATCCCATAATTTGCTCACCCTTATATTAAAAAATGTCCTGGCTAATGCAAGCTTTATAATGGCAGTAAATGGCAGCCCAAAATTTGAAGCCCAAAAAAGTGTATCCATCCATTATAAAAATAATCCATACGGCTCCGGGGGGTTAATAAAGGCCTTCTGAAGTGAATCGATGGGTTTGTGTAAGAAAAATATCCATATTTAACACGTGATGAAGTAAAATATCTAGCTTCCGGCGTTCCGGATTCCGTATTCAACTTAAGAAGAAAGTGTAATGCCTCTTGCAGTTCAAAACGCTTACGCTACGTCTGATGTCATCGTCGCGCCAGTTACGCTTTTTTCGTAAGTTGAATATGGAAGACGGTCCACCGGAAGCTAGATATTTTACTTTCTAACATGTTAAATATGGATATTTTTCTTACAAAAACACATTGATTCGCTTCAGAAGGCCTTTATTAACCCCCCGGAGCCGTGTGGATTACTTTTATAATGGATGGATGCACTTTTTTTTAGGCTGCCATTTACTGCCATTATAAAGCTTGGAAGTGCCAGGACATTTTTTAAGATAACTCCGATTGTATTAATCTGAAAGAAGAATATCATATACACCTAGGATGGCTTGAGGGTGAGTAAATCATGGGGTTATTTTCGTTTTTTGGTGAACTATTCCTTTAAGGTACAACAAGGCTGCTGCACCTTTCATATATACACCATTCAAAAGTTTGGGATCAGTGAGGTTTTCTTTAAAGAACAGTCTCTTATGCTCACCAAGGCTGCATTAATTTGATCAAAAATACAGTAATACTGTAAAATATTATTACAATTTAAAATAACTTTTTTTATTTTAACACATGTATTTTAAAATGTAATTAATTCCTGTGATGCCAAAGCTGAATTTTCAGCATCATTACTCCAGTCTTCAGTGTCACATGATCATTCAGAAATCATTCTAATATGATGATTTGGTGCATTTATTATGTTGAAAAACAGCTGTGCTGCTAAATATTTTTGTGAAAACAGTGATGCATTTTTTTTTTTCAGGATTCTTTAATGAATTGAAAGTTCAAAAGAACAGCATTTATTTGAAATGGAAGTCTGAGTGTGTAAATAATGACCAAATTTTATTTTGCTCCTTCAATATGGATGTTGAAATGCAGAGCTGAATTTAAAGTGTTATAGTAGATGTGGAGACCTCTCACATGGATATATGTGCACACACACTCATGCCCTACCTAAAAAAGCCCAGTTCTACTCCATTAACCAGTGTCACTTCCCATTTCTGGGCTCTTGCTCCCCCGTTCCATATTCCATTATCTTACTCGCACGGTCTGCCTTCCTTCCCCTTATGGGGAAATCGATAGCCACACTAAATAGATTTCACAATCAATTTTTCTATCATCGTTCCACCAAACTGCTTCCTGGCTTTGAAAATGGGAACACTTTAAAGGAAAGGAAAAAGAGAGCAACAGGATGTTCAAAGTGCTCAGATTCCTGCTGGCCTGGTCTTGAACAGCTGAGGTTAGGGTGTATTTTTCACTGTATGTAGCCTGAATTGCAACAGATTTTTAGGTGAATGTCATAACATTGCAAGAAGTGTTGCTATAAGCCAGTCTGCAGTCATGGAGAGGATTATATACACTGCCGTTAAAAAGTTTGTTTTTTTTTTTTTTTTTTTTTTTATATATATAAAGAAATTGATACTTTTATACAGTAAGGATGCATTCAATTAATCAAAAAAGTAACAGTAAAAACGTTTTATTTAAAATAAATGCTGTTTTTTTACTTTCTAGAATCCTACATCAAGAATCAATATTGCTAATAAGAAGACATTTTTCTTGAGCACCAAATCAGCATATTAAAATGATTTCTGAAGGATCATGTGACACTGAAGACTGGAGTAATGATGCTGAAAATTGAACTTTGCCGTCACAGGAATAAAATACATTTTAAAATACATTACAATACAAAACAGTTATTTTAATTATAGTAATATTACTGTTTTACTGTATTTTGATCAAATAAATACAGCATTGGTCAGCATAAGAGAACATGAATCTCTTTCAAAAACCGACTCAAAGCAGTAGTGTAAAGAAAGCAAAGTCTATGCCTTTTAACTGGATGTGTTATTCAGTTGGGTTAGCTATAAAATGTTTACAAGATCTGCAAGATTCTCATCAAACTATTGTTCTGTCCTTGACTGCAGTTGAAGAGACAAGTGAGCACAGAAGTAGGCTGTTTATCTGCTATAAGCCCAGCTTTGTTACAGCATGATAACATGTAGAAAATGTGGTATAACATGAAAATTGCTTTCAATGTTAAAATTTGAAGGTGTAAAAGGTACAAAATGTGAAACCTTTGAGAACTTCTAAAATAACATTTTAATCTTTTTTTTTTTTAATAATCAAATCCTGATTTTTAATACTTGTTCTGGAGTCACTCTATTGTTAATATGTTCGGTGTAATTATCTTGTTGAAAGAATGTGTGAATTTTTTTTGTTTTGTTTTGTTTTCACCAGCAGTGCCCACTGTGACATCCAAACATTAATATGTCAATACGTGAGTAATGATTCCTCAACTGTGGCGTTTCTATACAGAATGGCCAAGCAGCTGTGTCCTCATTAAAGCAAATTTTTTCATCAATGTAAACTTCCTGCATCATAGGGATTGTGTGCTTCTGTAAATAAATTTCATTTCTTTTTGTCATTATGGAACTTTTAATTTCCCAAAATCCTTTTAAAGTTATATAACTTAATCTTAATGCCTGAGCCAGTAATAGACCAAATGTCACATTATATCAGTTGACCAGTGTAGCATTTAATAGTAAATTATATTTTTTGACATGGGCTAAAACCGAATGAACTATTCCCAAGCTTGAGGCAATCAAATCCAATGTACTTCTATCTCCTATTGATCAGGAAATTGAATTTAGTAAATCATTATTCAACAAACCTACCATTTATGTACTTTGACTATAGATATTGTTGTAGTTGAGCTTGCTTGGTTGTAATATTCCTTTGATCTTGCACTGTAAAAAAAAAACATTTTCTCCCTCCATTAAATGGCAAAGTTACTGTTCATTGGTGCATTGAGCCTTATAGTTTGGCATTTCCAGCCTTGATAAATTGGTGAGGGTCCACTTCAGTGTAAAGGATGGCGTGTTATGAAACAGAACCCTGCTGTCCCACTTTCCATATTCCTTTAAATAATGGTAATGTGCAATTATAGTCATCCACAATTATGTATGATTTCTACAGAGAAGCATAACGCTATTATGTTGCCTATAAACCACTGCCCCCTGCCAAACATTTTTTCCTCTTCATGCGTCAATCACTCTCTCAAAGTTCCTGTTTTTAGACAACAGGCTCTTAGCTGTAATTCTGAGGTATGTTAGAGCACTGGAGGGGGGAGTACTGGAGATGGATGTACCATTTGCTGCTGAGAAGAAGAGCATCACCAGCCTGAGGCTCTTTTCTCAGTGAATTTAAAAAGCCGAGGGATGTTTTGCAAATCTCTAGAAAGTGGAGTAACTTGTTGTGGTGATTTCATTTCAAAAGAATGAATATTAGTTCCTGTTATAATTGGAGGATATGTTTCTTCAGTTAACTCTAAGGTGGTTCTGTGAAATTATGCCCCTTTTGGACCAACAGCATAAGGGCTCCATGAAACATAATAACAGATCCTAATTTAAAAAAAGTGTGATTTTAAAGTTAAATGCATTGAGGGTGATATATAATGTCCATACTATTAAGTATGTTTACATGCTCAGTTAAAAATGGTCTTTAAGTAAATTGACAATGCTTTTGAGAGATTGAATGCACATTGCACACTGTATTTTGGATTAAGTGCAATATGCCAAGGCCAACTGTAGTCCAATTAAGGCATAATACATGCTAGATGAAGCCGAGCTAAAAAAAATAAATAAAAAATCACATTGTCTAGGTCTGTTTTTAGACTTTGCAAAATTAGATTGGTACTTTTTCAAATGAATATTAGAATAAACTTTGACATCTAAAAAAAAATATTGCTTTAGACTGACTGAAATCAAACTTTTAAAGTGCATGTAAACACACTTGGTGTCCTGCAATTCACCAAACCTTGATATCAGTCCAAAATGTTTTAATAATAGCTCAAAATAGAATTTAACACACAGTCATCTAAATGATTTCAGAAAGTGGTATGTTGAATAGGAAATTCAGATTGACTTATGTACAGCTTTGGGGTGGGGAAAAGACCAATGATCAACAAATAATAATGAAAGGAAATCAATTTTAGGACGAGACAGTCAAGTTAGAGAGAGTGTCACTGAAACAGGAGGGCACATCAACCACAAACTGACAAAAAAAAAAAAATCAAAGCAAACAAAGTTACTGTAAAATGACAGCCTATAAAAATGAATTTCCCCATATTTAAGAATATAAGAGAACAGTTCACAATCCCCAATGCTGCTTTATTTCCTTTCCCAGATAAAAGAGAGGCTCACCGGTGCCCTCTGACCCCTCTTTCACTGGATATGTCTCTCATTACTGTAGCTGTCCAGCAGTCAGAGCAGTGCTCATATACTGTGCATTGAATAGTCACCTGACAAACGGTTAAAGAAAAAGCCCATTTTGAATTCATTTTTCTCTTTGTACAGACAGAAGAGTTGGCACTACCTTTCCATGAAATGTGTCCCATTAGCAGCCCGACAGGACCCGTTCTTTTTATCAGTACTGAAAGAGGTGGGATCTCTGACGTGCTCGCTTTGTACAAAACAGTGTGCATGTAGACGTGGATCTCTTCGTGGATGTGGATGTATGCCTTCATTGCTGGATGGAATGGCATCATGGGGCTTTTCCACACGCTTTCTCCATGACCCTCTCTTCTTGTTTGACATGTTTGAACAAAGAGGCTAACACATATGTCTAGGCTGTATGTCCATCAACACTGGAACATCTGTTCACTTGGGTTGGTTTTCTAAGCAAGGGTCTGCAATATTTCAGGAATGAGGGAACCAACATAGTAAAACATCCCACTCAGAGCAGATTAGGTCATAAGTTTGTGGCCCTTATCAATGTATAGATCAGTCTATATTTAGGGGAGAACACAATTTTTCTTTTATGCGCTAAAAACATTCCCTTTCTCTGGGAGTGTTCTCTTGGGGTCCTTGTACAGAGCACAATTTAACACACTGTTAAAGAGAGAGTACATACAACATTAGTTATACAACATTTAAGACGCCTCCCTTTATATCAGCACTTTTCGTAATGCCTGCTTTGAAATAGTCAGTTTGATTTTTCACCACAAAAAGAAAAGTGAATTGTTGTCCGCAGCCTGTAGACCGCCTTTCAGAAAACTTCAATTCTGTCTTTTTGAGTTCTTTAGAGGCTTCCTTGCTATTTGTTTTCTGTCAAGTCAGTCTCTTCTTCAGTATTAAAAATATATAAGTGCGTATCTTTCTACAACCTGTTGGCCTGTTGTGTCACAGACTCACAAAAGGTGGGAGGTTGCATATAAACAGACTCTATATGAACAGTTATTTATGATTGGCAGCACAGCTTTAGTGTCCTTTGATGATATATTGAATGTGAATATATGAACAAATGCTTTTAATATACATGTGTTGTATCTGTTCTTGTTACAAAATAAATACAAATATCTTTTTTTATTTTCTTTTTTGTTATACTATACTTGAAACTCAGTTGCTGTTATGTGAAGCAGGTCTGCTATGTAAATTTATAGTATTGTTTATTTCAGACTTTCAGTAGTTTTATCTGTCAGATCAGTAAAGTGAGCTTTGCGAAGCTTGTACTCCAGGGATTTAATATGTCCATCCTTCTTGAATTCTTTATTCTGCTCAGCATGCCTCTTTTGTTAGCCCCCGAGAATCTTGCCCCAGCAAAGTATTTCTGAGGTCTTTCCCTCTGCCATCTGATAGGACTTTGTCTGTGTCCTGTTGATTCAGGTGCTTTACTGGTATTGGAGAAGTCATGAAAGCCTTCGCCTCCTGGGTCAGAATGGTGGTGTGGGGTTTCTCAAACTCCAGCATGTGGTCTTTCCAACTGAATGAGGCTCCCCCATTACATGCTCTGGCCATTAGTAAAAGGAGCAGAGCTGATACCGCCAACAGGACTGCTGGGGTCAGGTCTGGTAAAGGATCTTGCATGGACACCTCCTTGGTTCTTAGGTGGACACATGAGGTGTCATTTGGCGCCAAGTGTAGACAAACTTTGTAGTGAGTGCCTGGTTGCAGACGGGTTAGGTTGAATCTCCTGGTACCAGCTAGAATTCGAGTGCTGTGCTTATGATGGTCTTCTAGGCTACCATTGGCCACCCAAGATAAATGGGCAGTTGGGATGTTACGGCTTGCTTGCCAGGTCAGTAAAGCATACCTTTCTTTGACATCTTGAACTTCAAAGCTATCCTCTGTCTTTTGAATATTTGCGTGAACCTTGTCACCCCCCTCCACCTGTAGAGTCAAGCTTCTAGTATCAGCTCCTACTAGGTTCTGCGCAACACAAGTGTAGAAGCCGGCCTCTTCAACAGTGACTCCAAAAATCTCTAAGGTGCCTTCTGTGAGAACCTGATAACGCCCATAGCTGCTGGATGGAGTCAGTCTCACGCCTTTGGGAATGACCCAGTAGATATTTGGCTCTGGCTCTGCTAGTGCTCGACAGTGCAAGGCTACGTTGTCTCCATGTTTGACTTCAATGTAAGAGGGGAATGTGCTTGGGGCAATCAAGGGCAGGCAGCTGTCTGCCATCTCTCTGAATGAGACTTCTTTAACTCGCCGGGCTTTCAGCTCAGGAGGCTCAGAACAGAATGTGGATTGAGGCTCAATGAAACGGACTGGCTTGTCATTGTCGGCTCCCACCCAGCGGATCAGGCAGTCACAGCGAATGGGATTGGTGTGCAAGCTGATTTCTTGAAGGCTGGGCAGCGACCTTACTGTCTGGCTATGCAGGGCACTCAAGGCATTACTGTTCAACATTAGACTTTCCATACTCGACAACTTTTGGAAGGCCTGAGGGTGGATATAGGAGAGCCGAGGATTGTTTGTGATCTCCAGTTTGGTCAGTTCAGGCAAGTTTTCCATTGCTGAGTGCTCAATAGATATCAGCTCTTCCATGTTGTTTAAGCCAAGCTCCTTGAGGTGAAGCATATTTCTAAAGTCTCCCCTCTGCACTAGCTGAATGGGGTTCTTGTTCAAGTCAAGGAACTTTAGACCTGGCAACTTTTGCAATGCCTCTTTTGGAACCTTTATTAGGTGATTATCATAAAAGCTAATGCTCTCCAGATTTTGAAGCCCCTCTAGCGCTCGCTCCGAGATCTCGCGTAAGCCCATGCCTGCCAAGACAAGACTACGCAAAGAGCCCAGTGGTTTAAAATTTAGGTCCTGAATAGTGTCCACAGGGTTTCCACCAATCATGAGCACCTCCAGTTGTGGCAAAGCATGGAACCAGCGCCGGTCAATTACAACCAATCGGTTAGAGTTGAGATGAAGCCTAAGAAGTTTATCCAGACCCTTAAAGGCCCCAGGGGTGATGCTTCGAAGCCTGTTGTGATTTAGGTACAACTCCTGCAGTCTAGGGAGACCAAAGAAAGCTGCTTCTGGGAGGTGTCTCAGCTGGTTTTCCTCCATGTGTAGGCTGAGAAGAGCTGGCAGGTCAGTTATTCTCAGGTTGCGGGTACTGGTAAAGCTGTTATGTGAGAGATCCAACTCTGTCAGATTGACAAGGCCCTGGAGTTCACTCTGGTCCACAGAACTGATGAGGTTACTTTGCAGCCGGAGGGTTTGTGTCTCTTGAGGGAGGGAAGTGGGCAGCTGGATAAGTAGCAGGTCATTGCAGTCTACTGTAGGAGCCTCTCTGTACACAGACTGGGGAGAGTACCAGGGCTTGATTTGGCAGACACACTGGTGAGGGCAGGGCACTCTCCAGGGCATGGATTGAATGACCAGGGAGCTTGCGACTCCAAGCAGCAGATGTGTGTGCAGAAGAAATATTGCAACCTGTCCCATTTTCATAACGAAACTGATATAATTTGATGTAGATTCACTGTGAGCTAGACCCTTCAGTCCGTTTTTAATAACAGTCTCTCACTTATTTATCAAGGTAATGTGACAGGAGAGCCAAGGGTTTAGTTGAATTTCACGAAATAAGTTGTCTCAAAGATGAAGCGTTTCTTCATCTCCAGTCTTGTGAAGTAGTTACACGAGTATCTCAAAGTCCCCTTTCTGCCCCCTTCAGATGGCTTTAATTCTCTCCAGTCTCACTCCATTGATCTTACATCCTAGCACAGCAGAGTAAGTTTTAGGATTGGTTTAGGGGCACACCTGGAAAATACAAAAAAAAATACAACACTTAGTCACAGGAGAGATTACCCAGGAATTATATCGTGAGGTTTTATAATTACATTTGCCAGAGCATGCTGTATGACTGCTTTCACTTTTCACTTTGTTCGCAACAAACACGGTCCAGTTGTCCTTCAATAATCCCCTTACATTACAGGCATTTTTTGTAAATAAAACTAGCATACAATATAGTTGTTTAATCATTGTTATAAATTGTTGCTGTAAAGAATGTAGAATATCTTGGTTGCTATCAAAACATTTTGCTTGCTTCTCAGCCTGTATATTGTAAAGAGCTCCTCTGAATTAGTTATGGGACATTCCAGTTGAATTTCACTGCACGTCTTGTAGATGCTGGAAAACGACTACTGTGAAAATACGAGAGAAATGCAGGCTGAAATTTAGTGAGCCTAATTCATGGTTTAGGATTTAGCTCTGCAAATAATCAGGGCCCTGGTATTACTCATATGCTGGAGGCTTGTAAGGAATGGGGAAAATATGACATGTTTTTGGCTAAATTCACAAGACGTGGACTCAGAGGGGACATAAAAATGCATTAAGGAAGGAAACTCTGACTGTGGTCTAACCTACTTTGTTTAAACTTTGTGACACGGTGTGTAGAGGAAATCTTTCAACTGTCTACTTTGGATTTAGAGCTTCTCTACTTTTGGAGAAAAGTAGAAACCCTTTTCATAGTTAACTTTCAGAACATCAGCTTGGGAGTTAATGCAATATCCCTATTGCACTATATATTGCAATGGTCCATTGTCTGGTTTAGTTCCTGTTATTAGTATATGCTCTCACCTACACAGCCTTTAAAATAACCATACTGTATCTTTGAAACAAAAATCTTCATTGTATCAGATACATACATAACATTGCATAAGTCTAGACAACAATGCATATTATATTCTTTTCTGGAGATAACTTTGGTCCCTTCACAGCACCTCATGCACCACAGCAATGCAATATTCATGCTTCATTTAGACACCACATCTACATGGTAGAATGGCAGAAGTACTGGCTCTGATTATAGAATCCACCCTTTTCCTCCCTTCCTCAAAGCTCTGCCACAGTAATCCATCCTTCTTCTGAATGCCCAATTAGTCCTAATGTTCTCTCTGTCTCTCTTTTGTCCCCCAGGGATCTACCTGCCGGTTCAGAGACTGTTTGTGCTTCCTCTTCACTCTCTCTCAGCACACTGGCGTGGAGGGATAGAAGAACGATCCATAGCTATCAACGGGCCTATGTGAGCAAGCCCCGATCTCTCCCCCGCCACCCATCAGCTTGTGCACTTCACCTTCAAGCTCATTTACAAAGTGTCAACTTCTCAAGCAGAAGCTTGGCCCTCATGATGCACCGTTACCTTGGCCCAGCTGGTCCTGGGATGTTTTGTGTACTGTCAATTCCCTGCCTGCTTCGTAATGGGTTGTGAGGGTGTCTTGAGTGCCCCTAATGTGAGGTGAATGGAGAAGTCTGCGTGTGGGCTGCTCACTTTTGCATACTGAATAATGCATTTGCAGAGTGCGCCCACTAATCTTTCTTTTCACTACTTTTCACTACTTTTCACTCTCATTTTAGCCAGAAAGAAGCACGCAAGGCTGGGCAAAGTAAGTGCAGGAGGCCTCCAGAAGGAAACAGCTGTTGTGGTGCCATGCAACAGGTGGTCCCATCTTGTCCCACCAATGAAATCTGACAACTGTCTCATAAATTTTGTTTCTAAACGCTCGAATCATTACAAAAAAACTGCATTTTTCCAGGCTGGATCAAGCTAATTCGCATGCGCAGTCCAAAACGCTCTATAAGAAGCGTGTGTCTGACTGTTTCTATAGGAACCAGAACTCCTTAAGCCTCGGTTATACTCCAATCCGGATGCATACACGGACAGCTGCGGACAGCACGGATGCAGACTACTTGTATTTATACTACTGAAAGTGTATGCTGGGGTCGGCTCGGCAGACGGCGTGTTCCACACATGCGCAGTAGATCGGCGTGTAGACTTCCACACTTCCAATTTCACTCCACGAATTATTGCACATCTGGCTGTCTTTATATTGTTTTAACGACGGATTGTAGAGGTGCGGGTAGCGACGGACTTCTTCACACAGCCTCTCTTCAAATGCGAAGTCCATGTTGTTTTTCCAGCGCATGCGCAGTTGGTGCTTTTGTAGCCTGGTATGCGCAGTCACAAAAAATGGGAGGCACGCGGATGTCCGCATAGATGTCCGATTTTTACGTCACAAGGACCCTAGCGGACCTTCGCGCACTCGTGGACGTTGAAAGTATAACACTAGCTTAACGCTGCAGCTGCAGTGACGCGATGACTTTACCAATCGACGATTGGCTCTTATTTAGAAGGCGGGACTTATTCCGCCATATTGCGTGTTGCAATTTCCCCCATTCATAATAATACGAGTGTACTGTCTTTCTATATATAAAGTCTTTGATTCTACTGAGTCTTTTTCAATGAGTCCTTAAAAGGCCTGGCTCAAAAGTATCTTTTGGTTGTGACTGAGGCTATAATGGCTGCACTCTGTTTTTGATTTACTAAAAAGAAACGGTGTAAAAGAGTAATTTGTTCATGAATTGTACTACTACAAGAGTGGTGAATGTGTTTCTCCAGGTTTTTCGAGTCAGATTCTGTGATGTCTGATGCAGCCTGCACAAATGAGAATGGATCTGACATGTTTCAACGTGGCTCTGAAAGCTTAGTGTTCACAATAATCGTCTTTTGTTGACCTTAACAATGGATTGTGCAAGCTACTATTATCTCTCCTGGGCAACAAAGAATATAATGGTAAGACATGCTTAAAGACATTTTGACACCAGCTTGTGATTTGACCAATGAAACATACAATCCTGTCACTACCCTGACAAATGCATCCCTGCTAAAGCTTTTTTTTTTCCCTGTCTGATTCTTTTCAAACCAAAATAAAACCATGCGTTGTTTCAGTTTAATCACAATTGATGTTCTTGATTTGTTTTGCAGATTGCAGGGATTAACCGAATTTGCTGCCGCCAGTTTCCTCACGGCCCTGATGTTCATTCATGGCATGATTGCTGATAGGGAAGTTTAAGAGCCACCTCTGGCTGCATGCTGATGCCTGGATCTCTGTGCCAAAGCTCCGCCTGTCCTCTCCTTCAACGACTCATTTCAGAGCTTAACGATGAGTGGAAAAGAAAAAAGGTCTGTTTGCACTCTAGCAGTAATGCAGATTTGCCAGACTCTATGAATAATTCTTTGTGGTTGCACACACCTGGAAACGATTGCCTGGTTCTCAAAGGTGGGTTTGTACATTGCATTAACGGCTGTTTTGGGTCGAATAGTATTTATGTTTGTTTACTCTGTGCCAAAGTAATAACTTCACACCTGCTTTATTTATTTAATTCCTTTGCTTTTGCATGCTTTTATCTCATTATAATCCAGTGCATAATCCATACCATCACCAAAAAAAAAAAAAATGGTTTTCTTCAAGCCATTTTTCTTTAAAAAAAAAAAAAAAATGTGTATGCTGATTAATGTTTCATCAAGGGACTGAAATGACTGGCAGTATTAATCATTTATGAAGCATGCTTCAGGTTATGAAATAAAAGGGAATATCTGAATCAATGTAGAATCCATAAATTGTTATGGGTTTGTAATGAAAGGATGTGAATGGTGGTCCTCTCTTTCAACTGAATACAGAACACTCTGCAAAGAGTGAATGATGTTCACGGATATTGAATGGACCCGACAGTCTTAATTAGTTTAAGACAAGACTCAAAAAGAATACTTAGAATTTGTCTTACCACAAACTCCAATCCTGACCCCCATACATATTCGAACACACTTGGACATGGCACTCTTATACACATTTATTTATTTTAATTATAGATGCAATTACATTAGATACAAAACATGAAAACAAGTGACGTGCACACAAATAATGCTTTTCTCAAAACTATCTTAATCTTTCTTGGCCATCTTTTTATTCCAATTACTTCTTTTTAAAAAGTGTGCTTGTGCAATATTTCTTAAAAATAAATGCCACTTGCTTTGGTATTTTATTGTATAAAGGTCCTAGATCACATAATTTTCACAATTTCATGGAGTTTTTGTCTAAGATGTTTCATCAGCTGAACAATCAGGTTGTTGTTAAACAACAGTACAATCCATTGAATGCACTGTATTTCTATCCCTCACAGCCTCGTTTTCATTCCTGTCAAAAATGAAATATGGCACTACCCTGACTAAGGTCTGTGCAATGACATTTATACACATATGCATAAGTGTTGCTTAAATGTCCAAAAACACTTTGAGGCCACTAAATGTCGGCTGCTTTCATATTGTTTTACGTTGTCTTAGCATTAGCAGCACTTTTATTTAGTAGATATCTTTTAAGATAGTAGTTTGTCTTGTGTGTTTTTCTGTAAGAGTGTGTGTCTGTGTGTGTGTAACATTGGAATTGAATGAAAGAACTTAACTGTCTGTCTCCCGCTGCTTTCACCTGCACTGACCTTGCCAGCCTATTTTCTGCCAACTCTAATATCAAGCTCCGACAGCACAACCTGACTCTACTGCCACACATACTGTCTCTCTCTGCTTTTCAAAACTTGAGTTTGACCTCTTTTGCTTCCAGTGGCACTGACTTTACCTGGAGTAACTTGCACAAGAGTCTATCAGCATCATTTTATTTAAAAAAAAAAAAAAAAAAGCAGTGAGGACTTAGACATGCTGATTTAGATATGATATATGAAATGATATGATGTGAACTAGGTGATACATATACAATCTAACATGTAATCTATAGTCTATTCTATATATATATATATATATATATGGAAATCAGGAGATAAATTCTCACATCTAGCAGTGAATAAATGTTGATGTTGGTCTGTTGGTGACACTTTTGCTTAGACTGCGAGGTTCCAGGTTTTAATCTACCCTAATAAAACCTTTAATTTAAAAAAAATTAATTTAATTTAATTGTTTGGGTTTTTTTTAGAGGGAGCAATGGAAAAGCAATAGACTGACAGCTGTGTGCTTGAGAGAACATATCGCCTCTGTTACTTTTCTTGACTAATAATGACAATAAGAACTACACAGCATTAAAAAAATAAAAAAATATCGCCACTCATTGTAACGCATTGACAAAATGAAACCTTCTGCTCAACAGATGCTTGTTCTGTATTAGATGACACAATCACAAATTCATAAAATAGTAGGGACAAAATTTACCATGGCAAACTGTGGTGGAGACTCATCTATGCTAATGTCCTGCACAATAGTGACCAAATTTCCCATATTATCCAAAGCTACTGCTTTTCCAGCATCTGTTTGTGTTTATTTGGTTGCAAGTAATCCTTATTTGTTCCAGTCTTTGCAAGAGTTGTTTGTTTTCGAGGTATGTGCACGCACACACACATAACTTATGCATACGCAAGCTTGGTTTATGCCAAAAAGTGAGATCCACACCTGGTTTCACTAACTCTAGAGACAAAGAAGAAAGCTTTTGAATAATAACAAGGGGAACAACACCTGAAGCTGCAACTGCACAAGTTAATTGAATATTCCTCTTTATTCTCAGAAAAGGCTGATGCGAAACATGGAGAAGGGCCCTTGAGCGTGCCAGCATTGGATTTACCCAAGGCTGTCCAACGTCGTAAACATCGACTTGGTGTCGCGGTGACTCAAAGCCAGGCGAATCCACCATCGCCACAGATGGAATCTGATTGGGGATTTTCATCTTTGCCTTTATCAGCGTGAGTCTGTCTTACCAAGGCTTTGGGCAATTCTTCCTGGGGATGGAAGGGTGAGCACCCTTGTATTATCATGACTTCAAAGGAACTTCACAGCCTGAAAGGGTCCTCACTGCCTCGAAAAAAACACAAAACTCTCTGATTAGACACATGACTTGGGATGAGGCCCCCGAGCCCACCTGCGTTTGAAGAGAAATGAGTGGGCTGTTTTTAATGGCTTTTCTATGTGCTACATGGACGTCTTTAACCATGGCACATTTTGTTTAGTTGCAGCTGTTTTTAAATGCAAGAGCTTGTCCTGTGTGAACGACCCCTAATAGTGTTTCATAAGCCTCTTTGCGTAATTATAATTCACCTGATGGAGTCATTTAGAGAGTGAATTAAAAATTTGTCCTTAAAAGCTGTACAGAATAGCTGCACACATATCACAGATTATACCGATTTGCTTGTCTATCCATCTTCAAATCACGGTGATTAATATGTAATGCCTTTGGCCTTTCTTCTTCATGTTAATTGACACATTTTGTGCCCAGAGTTTAAAAAAAATTATCCTCCATATAAGAGATTTCATACTAAAGCGACAGGTTGAATAGATATTACGAACAGATATTATCTGATAAGTCACACTGTTCATCAATTAAAACTAACTGACAGCGCAGCATATTGACGATTACCTATATATATATTACCTATTACCCATATGTCCATCACATTGCTCTTTATAAAGCAGTTTTATATGCTGGATAGATGCAAACTAGGATATGAACAAAAATTATTCCATCCTTACCGCAGCATCCCCCCCACCTGTGTCTCAGGAAAGTGTCGTATATTCTCATTCACCTTCCTGAGGAATATTGACCTCTGTAATAATTAGATGAGTGCTGCGGCAGCGAGTTGATAGCAGCTTCGTTTTTTTTTAGAGCGGGACAAGAAGCCGTTCACCCTTTATAGAGTAACAGAATGTGTAATCTAGACCAGCTGTTTGTTTTTTGTGTGTGTTTAAATGTGTCTTATGTGCTTTACTAATAAAAAGTTGTAATATCTCTCTCTCCCTCTCTTTCTGTTGTTACCCTCTGCAGAGCCACCGTCATTTATTTCTTGGAAGGAGCTATTGCAGTGCTCGCTGCAGAGTTGCCATGGAGATCTGCCTCCGTGTTTCACAAGGTCAGTGTGAAAGTTGAAGGAGCTCTGCATAACAGGTCTGTTCCTTCTCACAGGCGACTAAAAATATTGCAAAACATTTGAATTAATACTTGTTTTTTTTCTAATCAATTGTTTTACATTTTGTTTTTAGCAGATCTTTTTGAGCATATTTAAAGATATTTATATTCCGCCAATTTGCATATAACCAGAATACAGTCATTATGAAACAGCATATTTTGTCAATTTACAGCATTTAAAAGGACCATTTTACTTTCATTATCTGACATTATCTATTTCTAAGTAAACAGGCTATGCAATGAGGAAAAGTATAGGGTGTGAATTTTGTCCATCAGGCCATATTTGAGACTTGGTAGATGATTAAGTCCCCATTATAAAATTGCAGGTTTCAAAGTATTGTTACATTTAAGTGAAGATGTATTTACTCTTGATTTATCATTTATTTAAACATGTACCTGCTAGTAAAACTATTTTCTTACTATGTAATATCAACACTACTGTTGTGAATATTATATTATTACTTGACATCAACACCCACCAACCCACCAAATGCAGGTGGATTTCAGCAGTAGCGCAGTCGCTCCTACTAGCCACTTTGGCAGGTTAAGTTTAATATATAATATATACATTTTTCAATTGTAGTCTTTTAAAAAGTTAATCTGAAATAATAAACTAAGTGCAATGTAGTGTTGTGAAAAATATATACATATTGATACTAAAACGCTTCCTATACTCATTTTACGCAGAATAGATGCATGATACCAACCGCTCTTTCTAGCTCTCTCATCTCTTAGACAGCGAGTTGACACACAAACCCGCCTCCCCTCACTCACTCACTCGCTCACTCACTCATTTCATTTGCTCCGCATGAATATTGTTGGTGTTACAGGGCTTGAATTTCGGCGTGGGATTGCGCGTATTGTACATAATTTTACTCATTCCTGCAGATGTTGTGCTCACACCCAACGTGTGCTCACATAAAGCCGCCTCTCAGTTCTTTTTCACTGCTTATTGCATTTAAACAGTCAAATGCACACAAAATAATGTCAAAATGCTGGTCTTGGTAAGTATTCACTTAAAAACATAGTTGTTTTAAGTGAACGTAAAGAGTTGAGATTGAGAAAGAAAACGCATGTGTAACAGTATAATGGATCCATGCGTCAGCTCTTAAAGTGACAGCAGCCTATTATACCTGCTGCCAAATTATAAGATGATATTAAAAATATCTATATGGCAGTTTTTCTGCATGGTATCGATGTCAAAATTGTGGCCGGTGAAAATGCTGAGTGGCTTGTAATTTGGAAAACCACTAGCCACAGTGGCTGGTGAGCAAAAAAGTTAATGTCAAGCCCTACGAGCACTACGAGTGTGATTATTGCTTTTATACAACAATTCGATGGCACAAGTGTGTAAATAAATAACAACGGAGTGTCTTTAAAACCCCTCTTTTGTGCAGAACTATATGTAACTTATATACTATATGTAAATAATGTGACTTTCAGTGAGGTTGAAATCGCAATCACTAACCCCTTTCTTAATACCAAATATGGCAGATTATTTATATAAAATATTTTATATATATATATATATATATATATATATAACAATAATTGCCATTATAAAAGGATAAGAAATTTGTACAATAGGAAATAAAGACAAGCAAACAGTTTAGTCAAAAGTAAAACAGCAGTGCTCTAGTTAGTACAGGATTTAAGTTAAATAAAAATATAAATTTATGAAATGTATTAATAAAGCCAAAGATTGGCCTTTGATATACCCAGAATTAATTATATCTCATGTTTAACCACTATCTGCATAAAAGCCAGCAGCAAATTCCTGAAGGACTGGCCGAGATAAAGCTGCTCTCAGCAGGTACATGAACGGCCACTGATGGCCTGGAGCTCACATCTGCGAAAGCGTCTAAACCAGGGTTGTTCACTCTCATGCATTTGGAGTGAGACACGCTTTCCGGCTCTGTCTCACGTTGCCCAAGTAAATCTCACGACAAATTGGCCTTGCTTTTGATATGAAACAAAGGCTCAGCTTTCATATTTTGGAAGTTTTAATGTGAAATTCAAACAATAAATACCATTTTGGCACACTTAATGTGGCATAACAGATCGCTGTAGCTCCTCAGTTAAACCCAGAGCCATTGAAAAACAGAGTTGCGACATGCTTTAATCTCCCTGGCGCCGCTGCCACGCAGTCACATGGTTCATGGAGCTCTGAATAGTTCCAAACAAACCAGCGCTGTCAATACATTTGAATGGCTTTAACAACAACTAGATAGACAACAGCTTCACTATACAGTTATTTGCAGTAATTTTTGGTAAACATTACAGCATAGTGTGCATTTGATCTACGACATTTACAGTATCATTTTATTCTTGAGAGTGATGGAGAGGCAACTTAAATAAATGTTCTAGCTATATTTTAGTTCAATAATATTTATTTAATATTTTGAGGAGATCTTTTGGTACTAAATACTATTTGTGCAATAATTATGGTCCAATAATGACCACTTAAAATAATATATTTTTTTTCTAATTTTCTTATTATTTATATTACAATTATGGCCAGTTTCACAGACAAGGCTTAAGCCTAGCACCAGACTAAAATGCATGTTTGAGCTGTTTTAACTGAAAGCTACTTGCACTGACATGTCTAAATATGCCAGTGTCATTGTTTTGTCTCAAAATGCACATCAGTAATGTTTTTTTTTTTTTTTCAGTAATGTTTATTGCAGGTCATAACTGCTTACTTATTTTTAGGTTTTGCATTTGAATAAATATTTAGAAATGTTAAATTAAAAAAAGTTAATTTGCATCCTGATATTTTTAATGATACTCGTATAAGCACACACAAGTGTATATTAATGAATGCAAGCAGTTGCCAGTTTAGAACCAGCAGAAACAAGCAGAGTGATTTCAACAAATTGTGAAACAGTTAACGTGTGATGTTAGTAGAATAGAATATCGCATGGCTGGAAAAGGTTAGATTTTTCACTGGGGCTGGTGCCAGAATTGGACTATGCTTGGTCTATCAGATTTGAGAACCAGAACTAATTATATATTGAATATATTTTAAATGTAATTTATTCCTATGATGAAGCTGAAATATTCAGCAGTCATTACTCCAGTCTTCAGTGTCACATGATCCTTTAGAAATCATTCTAATATGCTGATTTGGTGCTAAAAAAAAAAAAAAAAACATTACTACTTATAATCAGTGTTGAAAATAATAATGCTTTTGTTTAAATACTTTTTTCCGGATACTTTGATTAATCAAAAGTTGACAAGAACAGCATTTAATTGAAATATTTTGTAAAATTAAAAATGCCTTTACTGTCACTTTTGATCAATTTAATGCAGAAATGTATGAATTTCTTGCACACACACAACAAAACTGTTGGTAGTGCAAATATACAGTAGCACATTAGGACTTGTTTACAATCGTGACCAAGAATGGACCACATACATTCACTAAATGATTAAAAATGTTTAATTGGCCCTTGCAATGACAATGCTCACAGTCATTATTTCATGTTGGTTTTTAAGTTAAACATTAAACTATACTCGAGCATTACTAGCTACATAATTTTATCTATCAGTAGTTCTATCCTCATGTAGCTGTCTACCTCACTCATTTTATACTGTACTCCATAGCTTACAATGTATGATGACAGAGAACTGACAACCTAAACTGGCATTTTTCATCAGAGGTACCACTATTGTCCAAGCATGAAAGAAACGGGTATCCTGGACGAAGATGCAGAATGACAGCAGGGCTTATCAAACGCTTTTTCTCTCAAACAGCAGCACTTTGACTTATGTAGAAATTAAAGAGATGTCTTTTGAGTTTTTCCCCTTAAATGTTTTAGAACAAATTAATTACAGGCAAAAAAGTGTACATTGTATCCTAACTAAAGCAATGTCAGTTGTATGTAAAGTAAAAAAAAAAAAATGGTAAAACTGAACATTTTTCTTAGATTTTCTAGTGGAAGGCATGTGGTTTATAACTCTTTTCTTTCTAGTTCAAAGATACAATGCTAAGTATTTGTTTCCGTTACAAAAGAACTCTGGCCTGAGGTTTTTCATTAATGGGAAAGTCTTTCACACGTGGAGTAAACATCAGCTCTTTAAACATCTTTCGTATTTCATCTTTTATGTTTCAGGAAAGCCCTGCAGTGATTCCTGAATACTATATGCATATTCTTGATCAGCATTTTCACACCTTTTTCTTTTTTTTTTTTTTAGGAGGGGGTTATGCAGATCACATTATTTTCTCTCTTACTAAATGTGAACAGTGGCCGCTTGATGCACTGCGTTAATATAAATGTGTTAATGTCTCTGACATATCTCATTTTTCTTTTCATTTGGTCTGTCTGGGATGTCTGTTAAGAGCTGTGATGTTATTGAGAGACAGATGGATATGCCAAAGAAAGTGAAACTTGAATATCAAGGATAAATCAGGGGTTAAATTGAACTGGAGCAAACCAGAACGGCGTTCCATCTCCATTTAGCAGGTGTACTCGCTCGAAAAAACCTTCATTACGTTACATTAAACATTATGCTTCTAGTCAGTGGCTGTCAGTTTTCCATTCCAGTGAAACTGGAAAAAAAAAAAAAAAATCTGGTAGACATCCACTGATATGTACATTAGTAGCAATTTTAAGTTATGTAAAAAATATATGCAGTATATGTACACTATTGTTCAAATGTTTGTTTTAATGTTACATTTTTTTTTTTTTATGTTTTTGAAAGAAACATTGTTCACCAAGGCTGCATTTATTTGATCAAAAATACAGTAAGTAATATGACAATGTAAAAAATGTTTTCTATTTAAATATATTTTAAAATGTAATTTATTCCTGTGATGGCAAAGCTGATTTTTTCAGCATCATTACTCCATCATTACTTCAGTGACACAATTGTGCTGCTTAAAGTTTTGTGTGGAAACTGTGATTCTTTGATTTCTATTAATCATTTTAAATAGAAAGTTCAAAAGAACAGGATTTATTTGAAATAGAAATCTTTTGTAACATTGTAAATGTCTTTTGTGTCACTTTTGATCAATTTAATGCATCCTTGCTGAATAATACTTAATTTATTTTTTTAATTCAAACAGTAAATGGTAGCACTTTTCACAATACATATCGTTTCAAAGCAGCTTTACAGAAAATGCATGCGCCTACATTACAATTTAGAGTGATCTGTTATCAGAGGTGACTGTCCAAGTTATGGATTTCAGAAATGTACATATACAAATCACACAGTTAGCTAACAATGTATTAATAAACAATGTATTAATTTAAGGCAGAAACTGGACTAAATTATCACTGGACCAACATTTTAGTGACATCACTTATCACTCATCATTCAACAATATTATTGTTATTGATGATCTTTACAACAGAACTGAATCAACACTGAACTGACTTCAGCTGAACAACAGCCAAAATGCATAATTTTTACCTGTTATCACAGTAAAGCTGCTTTGAAACAATCTTTATTGTATAAAGCGCTATATAAATAAAGGTGACTTGACTTGAGTATTCGCTTCTCTCTTTTTGTTCTCACCAGGATGACGGCAAACTTCTGCTGAAAGGATAAATCCATTTCCAGCTGAAAGAAGGGGACAAATGAAACATGCAAACACTATGTGGCTGATGCGTTCAAATGCGCAGCACAGTTAGACAGCCATTACCGAACCACCTGAATGTGACCCTTTCCTTGCTTTGAGGACAAGAGCAAGGCATCAGCCTGTGCTGTTTGCAGATCATTCAGAGAGAGAGCATATCCTCAAGCGTCCTCTGAAACTAGCTATGGTGGTTAAGTCTTCCATGCTGGTTCCCTGCTGGTGGGAGGATGACTCATGCTCAGAGTGACCTTCTGTCATACCGCCCTCAATAATATTGACAGAGGCTTGCCTGTGGTCCTTGCATTCATCTTCATTAGCACTTGGCTTTAAGCATCAATGTCAGTGTCCATTCCTGGGAGGCCTTCACTGCTATCTCTGCTTCTGTCTGCCCTAGTTGCCACATCTTTCATCCTCTTCCTGCCATTGCTTAGCTTAGAGGGAGCTCAATCAGACTATCATCCGAGACATGTTTGCCTGCAATCTGCCCTTTTTACTTGGGAAAACTAGGGCAAAGAGGAGGAAAACATCAACCACCTTAATTGCTTAAAGGAATAGTTCACTTCAAAATTAGAATTTGTCATCATTTACTCACTCTCATGTCGCCCCAAACCTGATTGACTTACTTTCTTCTGTGGAACACAATATATATGTATGTATATACACTATATTGCCAAAAGTATTGGGACACCCCTCCAAATCATTGAATTCCGGTGTTCCAATCACTTCCATGGCCACAGGTGTATAAAATCAAGCACCTAGGCATGCAGACTGCTTCTACAAACATTTGTGAAAGAATGGGTCGCTCTCAGGAGCTCAGTGAATTCAAGCGTGGTACCATGATAGGTTGCCACCTGTGCAATAAGTCCATTCATGAAATTTCCTCACTACTAAATATTCCATGGTCAACTGTTAGTGGTATTTTAACAAAATGGAAGCAATTGGGAACAACAGCAACTCAGCCACAAAGTGGTAGGCCACGTAAAATCACAGAGCGGGGTCAGCGCATGTGTGCAGAAGTCGGCAACTTTCTGTTAGTCAATAGCTACAGACCTCCAAACTTCGTGTGGCCTTCAGATTAGCTCAAGAACAGTGCGTAGAGAGCTTCATGGAATGGGTTTCCATGGCCGAGCAGCTGCATCCAAGCCTTACATCACCAAGTGCAATGCAAAGTGTCGGATGCAGTGGTGTAAAGCACACCGCCACTGGACTCTAGAGCACTGGAGCAGTAGAGACGTGTTCTCTGGAGGGACGAATCACGCTTCTCTGTCTGGCAATCCGATGGGCGAGTCTGGGTTTGGCGATTGCCAGGAAAACTGCATTGTGCCAAGTGTAAAGTTTGGTGGAGGGGGGATTATGGTGTGGGGTTGTTTTTCAGGGGTTGGGCTTGGCCCCTTAGTTCCAATGAAAGGAACTCTTAATGCTTCAGCATACCAAGACATTTTGGACAATTTCATGCTCCCAACTTTGTGGGAACAGTTTGGGGATGGCCCCTTCCTGTTCCAACATGACTGCGCACCAGTGCACAAAGCAAGGTCCATAAAGACATGGATGAGCGTGTTTGATGTGGAGGAACTTGACTGGCCTGACCATAACCCGATAGAACACCTTTGGGATGAATTAGAGCGGAGACTGCGAGCCAGTCCTTCTTGTCCAACATCAGTGCCTGACCTCACAAATGCGCTTCTAGAAGAATGGTCAAAAATTCCCATAAACACACTCCTAAACCTTGTGGAAAGCCTTCCCAGGAGAGTTGAAGCTGTTATAACTGCAAAATTGGACTGGGCCAACTCCATATTAAACCCTACAGATTAAGAATGGGATGTCATTAAAGTTCATGTGCATGTAAAGGCAGGTGTCCCAAAACTTTTAGCAATAACGTATGTATATATACCCTCTACTGCAGCTCTCAAACATGGTGCTATTAGTGGTATTTAACAAGCAACAAACCAATGGTGTTTGGGTGTTCTTTAGGACCTAGATATTATTCTTAATTTCACTGTTTTAGTTCCACAGAAGAAAGAAAGTCATAGAGGTTTGGAGCGACATGAGGGTGAATAAATGATGGCAGAATTTTTAGGTGAACTATAGGCCTACCTTTAATTTTCTATAACTTTGTGTGTCCAGTTTTAAAAGAACAATAGTCTATGTGGTTCTTGTGTTTCCTGTGTATTTACATGGTTTGTTGCAGGTATTTATCAGTATTTATGTCCTAGTCTGTGTACAGTACATACGTATGTTATCGTTTGCTGCACAGAAAGAGTCATCCATCTCCTGTAGTTATCGTGGGACCTACTGTCGATGACCACAGCTAGCAGGGCTCTGCCACACATCCACGTATCCCTATCAGCTTCAGCACGGTCAGAACGGAAAGAACGGGTAAGGATTATCTTTACTTCACACTGGTAGTCTCTCTTCCTCTTTACACAATCCCTTCCCCACTGCTGCTGTCACACCCAGAAAGATGAAACAGAAACGCTCTCCTTTGGTGCTTTAAATGAGCTGTGTGTTCATCCAGGAAATGTGCACACTGCCGCCTACTGTAGTAACATAACATGACCCTGCTGTGAGTTTCAACACCGCTTTCTGCCGGTCGTAGAATAGGCACCCTCCGCTATATCTGTCTTCCCAGCTATTCCACTCCACACATCTATCCTTAATACAGTAGATGTTTTTTTTTAATTATTAAAAAATGTAATAACATTGAAGAAACATTTTTATGAGATAGTACTCTTGCAATGTATATTAGACCTCTTTACCAAGTTCAGCTTGCCAAACAAATTGCGTATTTTCCAATAATTTAAAACGATATTCGTGAAAGGAGCAGAGGGATCAACATCAAATATGAAACTTTTATCTTTCATATTAATTCATAACCAATTCCATTCCTGTGATGGCAAAGCTGAATTTTTAGCAGTCTTCAGTGTCACATTATCCTTCAGAAATCATTCTAATATGCTGATTGGTGCTCAAGAAACATTTCTTATCAATGTTGAAAACAGTTATACTGTTAAATATTTTTTTTCAGGATTCTTTGATGAATAGAAAGTTGAAAAGAACAGCATTTATTTGAAATATAACTATTTTGTAACTATATAAATCTCTTTACTGTCGCTTTTGATCAATTGAATGGATTTTTGCTTAAAAAACAATTAATTTATTTTTAAAACTAAAACTTAATGTTATTATGACATTACTTATTTTCGTTTTATACGGTTAGGGTCAGAAAATCCATGTGTATGTGGCTCTAGTTTTGTATTTTTTTTATTTTGACTTTAACTTTAAAATGATGTGTTGTGACAGAAATCTAAAATTGTTCACTTAAGTGAAATGTTGAACAATTGTTTTAAAATGTGATATGTACTTCTCAAAAGTATTTTTTCACAAATTTGCAGTTTGTTACATCTTTTTTTGGCAATCCAAATCAGGATGTCATGTTTTAATTTGTTTTTAGAAAATTAGCATTTTCAAAACACTGCAATGCAACCTCACTGCAACCAAAGTGTAACATGTGAAATACTATAAAAATGTTTTGTGCTTGCTGGGTCATTCCACTACAAAGCTTCAGTGCCCACATTTCTCTTTCAAACAAGCATATACACACAAAAACACCTGACATTTTGTAATATTTAAGTTCAGCATTTTTTGCCTGTTTTTTTTTTTTTTTTTTTTTTTTTTTTTTTTTTATCCCCTGCTACTGCATTACGTTAGATGTTGTAGCCAGAACTCACAGTGTGTTTTTTCCCTCTCTTTACAATATAGCACACTCTGCTTCTGCCTTCCCATCTGATGTTATTCAATCTGTAAATCAAGGCTACAGAATGTCATTACACTGGAGGAAAAACATACATCAAATATGCAGAATAATATTAACCTGCTGTTGCTTTTTTTCCACGAGGGTCAGCAGTGAACGAGACTGATCGATTGTTTTTTTGCAAGTTGCCGGGTAAGTATTTATTTTTTCCTTACAAGCATAGCAGCATTGTAGATTGCCTCATTTTAGGAGTGCTTCACCCTTCTTTGTTTCACCTCCATGGTTTTTTTGGTCGTTTAGCTTGACTGATTCATTGCTGTGAGGTCTCAACTTCATCACCACCTACGAGCTTTACTTATATATATATATATATATATATATATATATATATATATATGCAGTGAAGCTTATGTCCCCTCTGCATGCTTTCATCCGCAACTTCACAAGCCCACTTTGCGCTCTTTGTTTCCGTATTTATTTTCATTTTCGTAATAAAATCAGACGGTGCTTCCAGAAGCCACGGCCATCGATCGAGGCTGACACTGATTGATGACCTGTTTTTTCTATTGTGCTGATGGATACACTAAAGCTCCTTATGGAGTTCAGTCTCAGCCCAGTGCTGAGATGGTCTCGGTGCAAGGGGCTTAAGTTTGATTAACTAAAACCTCCTGCAGGCCACGGAGAGAGCCAGACTCCTCCGCTGCTGCGCTATGAACACCAGTCAGCCGTTTACTGACCTACACAATCTTTCAAACCCTTCAGGATGTGTGTATGAGAGTTTGTGCATCTTTACTTGTGTATTTGTAGCCATGCCTGAAAACCACTCAACAGACCTTTATACTTCACCTTCGCTTTGAAATACTGCAGTCCACATGTCAAACTCTAAGCTTGTATCATGTTAGCTTTGTGTGCGTGCGTGTGCGTGTGTGCGTGTGCGTGTGCGTGTGTGTGCGTGTGCGTGTGTGTGTGTGTGTGTGTGTGTGTTCTTGCCAGCTATAGACTGCCTGTGCAGACATGCCAGTGGATGTGATGTCCCTGGCAGAGTGTGTGGAAACACAATGTGGATACAAGGCAAAACTGGCTTGTAGAAAACCACTTTGGATGAGGATGTATGAGATGCTTGGCTCATTCTGGATATCACAGTCCATGACTCAGCCATGTTCTCAAGTCCTGAATGTTTCATCATGGCTTCTGGAGTTTACATAATGCATAAATCCAGGCATTTTAATGCCTCTATACACCACAAGCAATACATTTAAGTGTGGTGCATTGATCTAATACTAAATAATATACTGAATCTAATCATAATACCCAGTGTGTTACAAGGGGTGTCTCACATGTCTTGCGAAAGAGGAAAGAAATGCACGCTTTAGATGAAAAAAAGTTTATTCTGCTGAAATCTGTGCATGATTTATTCATATTTTCATGCATCCCCTTGTGCAAAGTTAATTGCTATTGTTTTCTTGCAGTGTATTATGTATTCTTCAATATACTTGTGTTTTAATGTGCCATGTCCCATGATGATTATTTGTTAATTATATGTAGTATGTTATGCCATTAATATACAGTATAGTAGTTAATTTTAGGATCTGGCTTGGTTGGTCATTATTCTCCTATACATTAGACTTTAATTATTTTTTAATTATAATTTTCAGTCCCGTAAATATGTGTAATAGTTTTGCATATCAACTGCTTATCTGTTTGTGTTAGTTTGTGATATCCTTTTATTTTTTTGTGAATCAGTAGTAAATGCACATTAATTTCTTATCTAAAATTCAGTTAAATTATTTTATTAATTCAATATACACTCACCTAAAGGATTATTAGGAACACCATACTAATACTGTGTTTGACCCCCTTTCGCCTTCAGAACTGCCTTAATTCTACGTGGCATTGATTCAACAAGGTGCTGAAAGCATTCTTTAGAAATGTTGGCCCATATTGATAGGATAGCATCTTCCAGTTGATGGAGATTTGTGGGATGCACATCCAGGGCACGAAGCTCCCGTTCCACCACATCCCAAAGATGCTCTATTGGGTTGAGATCTGGTGACTGTGGGGGCCATTTTAGTACAGT
This sequence comes from Coreius guichenoti, assembly GCA_039654105.1. NCBI lineage: Eukaryota > Metazoa > Chordata > Actinopteri > Cypriniformes > Gobionidae > Coreius > Coreius guichenoti. The sequence goes on from CM077188.1 coordinate 16,304,407, forward strand.
GAACTCATTGTCATGTTCAAGAAACCAATTTGAAATGATTCGAGCTTTGTGACATGGTGCATTATCCTGCTGGAAGTAGCCATCAGAGGATGGGTACATGGTGGTCATAAAGGGATGGACATGGTCAGAAACAATGCTCAGGTAGTCCGTGGCATTTAAACGATGCCCAATTGGCACTAAGGGGCCTAAAGTGTGCCAAGAAAACATCCCCCACACCATTACACCACCACCACCAGCCTGCACAGTGGTAACAAGGCATGATGGATCCATGTTCTCATTCTGTTTACGCCAAATTCTGACTCTACCATCTGAATGTCTCAACAGAAATCGAGATTCAACAGAAATCGAGACTCATCAGACCAGGCAACATTTTTCCAGTCTTCAACTGTCCAATTTTGGTGAGCTCGTGCAAATTGTAGCCTCTTTTTCCTATTTGTAGTGGAGATGAGTGGTACCCGGTGGGGTCTTCTGCTGTTGTAGCCCATCCGCCTCAAGGTTGTACGTGTTGTGGCTTCACAAATGCTTTGCTGCATACCTCGGTTGTAACGAGTGGTTATTTCAGTCAAAGTTGCTCTTCTATCCGCTTGAATCAGTCGGCCCATTCTCCTCTGACCTCTAGCATCAACAAGGCATTTTCGCCCACAGGACTGCCGCATACTGGATGTTTTTCCCTTTTCACACCATTCTTTGTAAACTCTAGAAATGGTTGTGCGTGAAAATCCCAGTAACTGAGCAGATTGTGAAATACTCAGACCGGCCCGTCTGGCACCAACAACCATGCCACGCTCAAAATTGCTTAAATCACCTTTCTTTCCCATTCTGACATTCAGTTTGGAGTTCAGGAGATTGTCTTGACCAGGACCACACCCCTAAATGCATTGAAGCAACTGCCATGTGATTGGTTGATTAGATAATTGCATTAATGAGAAATTGAACAGGTGTTCCTAATAATCCTTTAGGTGAGTGTATATCAGTGTTGTTATTGTTAACTAAAACTATTAAAAATGAAATAAAGCTGAAGTAAAATAAATTAAATCTTGAAAAACTTAAAGCAACGAAAGTTAGAAATCCTGCCTTGGCAACTAACTGAAATAAAATAAAATTACTTAAATTGCTAAAACTAAAACTTAAAAATAAATCTAAATAGAAATATTTAGCTATAAATACAATTATAATATAAATAAAATATAAGCTAATTCTTATAAATAAAAGCTAATTCAAAATATGAATAAATACCATAATAGTATATAAATATTACTAAAATACTGATATATATATATAATGAATTAATAAAATAGATTCCATCCATCATGAGCCATTACTAATTTAGAGTGGGACATAAGTGGTTGAGGCTCATTGACAAAATCCATGAAAGCAGCATATGTAGGCCTGTAGAATACCCCATATTTAGATGACGTGTTACTGGTGCTTGGAGGCTGCTGACCCCTTCCTTACCCTCTGTACTTTCCCTCCGGTAAATGATGCCCTTTCCCTTTCCAGTGCCCATTTGGAGTAGGCTATGGAGTGATGTGGCAATAATCCCAGCATGCAGTATGGTCCTCTCTCACCTCCAGGCATTGACGCACAACAGACAAACGCTACCACTAATAAACTTTTAATTAGCTTTAGAGGAGACAGTTTTAATTTACAACAGGGGATAGAATCTCAGAGAACTGTGACAGCATCCCAAAAAAGGGCTATTGTGAGATTGGAAATTTACATTCATTTATCGCTTTATTTTCTATGCATCTTTAGCATTATAGCATTACAATGACAATCTATACCCCACCTTATGTTGTTGTCAATTATTGATTAGTTTGCTTAGTTTCTTTTGGCCAGAGTCGAGTTTTTCTCTCACATAAATCTTAAATCACTGTGAACTGAAACCGAATCTTCCTTGTGCCTTGAGAAAATCTCTTCATCAGTCCCTGTCTGTGTTTGCTTGCTGCCCTCCTGGCAGTCTCTGTTTCTATGCCTCCTCTGAGACCAAGGGTGTGTGTTATCCTATCACCTAAGATAATTGAAACAAAGCCATCTAACAGCCTACTTTAGTAATGCTTAAAGGCTCTATCTCTCTGGGCTGCCCTAAGGGGAAGATAGACAAGATGCTAGACTAAAGACTCACATTTGAGGAAAGAAGCCATATTGTCAGTTGTCAAGCAGATGTTATGTGATCATTGGCCATAACAGAAGAATGCTGCTCATTCAAGTAGTTATTTTCAATTTGCTACAAGTTATTTCAGCTGTATAAGATCACAAACTATTCATCCTACGTTATGTGCGATATTCAGATAAGTACATCCTAAATGCTGAATGGTAGCAGTACATCAAATGCCATTTCAGATGGATACATGCATGGTTTGTATGCTAATATTCTTATGTTAATGCAATAAATACACAGTTTTATGACATTGTAGTATAAAGCACGAAATATATAGTTGTGACCACCAGGATTATTTTAGTTAACTAAAACCATTTAAAAAAACTTTACATGAAATTACATTTTAAAAAGTTTTACTTACGTTGGCACAAGCAAAATTTCTCATTTAGTTTAACTTGATGTACTAGTACTAGTAAATAAAACTTAAAACTTAAATAAAAATTAATAAAAACTATGAAGACATTAAAAACAATAATTATTAAAAATGACAAAAACACAAAAAATTACTAAAACTTTAACCATAAATAAAATGAAAATGGAAAATACAAAAATAAAAAATAATTGAAAATACAGTATAAATATATATATATATTAGTATTTGGATCCACTCTCTCAATATAATTAAATATTCAATAAAATATTATATAAAGTAAATATTTAATCAAATTCTTTATGCTAAAAATGCTAAAAAAATTGGAAGTTGAGCATGCGCCGCCTTAGTATACAAACTGTGATTTAGTTATGCATTGTAGTTGTTGCTGTTGTTTTTTCTCTCTATTTAAAGTTGATATGTTGATATTTAAAGTTACAGAGAAGAAGATTCATCACAGACAAAGGGAAAAAACCTTGACATGCAAATGTTTCCAAATGTTAATGCTTTTAGCTGTTGCATTTAGTGAAGATGTGCCCTTGTTAATTAGATTGGCTCTTGAAGCTCTCCAGTAAATAACCTTCGCTTAGCTCACACTGCAGAGTGATCCGCAAATGGGTCATCGATTGAGAAACCTGACAGATAGCAGGCCGAACCCCCTGGTAAAAGACTGAGGGACAGAGCGGGACCAGAAGATCTGACAACCCTTAGCCCCGGCCAAGGATGAATTAAGTTAGCTTGCTGAAGCTGCTCTTTTAATCCAGGGCTCTCTGGATTGCAGCACTGTGTGCTATAATGTTAATTAGAGTTAGCACATAAAAGCAATGTCAACCCAGGGGGGTCGATCTGTTCACAGATTGTTTGAAAAATCAATAATAATACCAGAGTGTGGGACTGGATTCCATTTACTTTTCTCTCAGCCCTTTAACGGCGTGTTTGTGTGTAGAGCGGCAACATTGCACCTCGCTCAATAGTTTGAAGTAATACAGAGTATGGCGAATTACAGCGAAAGCAGGTACAAGGAAATAGGAGCTGCTTTTTGTCTCTTTAATGCAGTAGATCCAGCAGTATGCTAACAATAGCAGGCTCATGGTAACCAGAAGTGTCACTTGTGAGTGTTACCACTTAGTTTTCTTCCGCTTATATTTATTTGATTTACCCCCTTGGTTGATTTTCAATATGCATTAGACGTTGTGATGGTGTGTGGTATTTCAAGGCTCCTGCACTAAGTAACTTCAGCGACTGGTGACAAAAGCCTATGGTATCCTTAGAGTGGTTGATGTCTATAACCGAGGGCATTAATTAGGTATGTTGCTAATGAGCGTTCGTCTGCTCTAGTATACTGAGGTTTATATGATAATGCCTGATAAAAGGACTGGAACAGTATTCGGTTCTTTGGAAATGCATTTGTTCTGTCCCCTTTCAGTTAAGTGTTGTTCAGTGAAGCGCATAAAAACACAATAAATGCAATTGCATCTAAGCCTTAAAGCAACATTGTCAATTCATAATGCTTTTACTGTATTTATCAAGGCGTGATCCAAGGTCATAAATAAATTAAGTTGCTGAAAGGGAAATGGCTTTTTTTTTAAACTGAAGTTTACCTAGACAGCATACTTTTTTTTTTCAGTGTTATGTGGAAAGCTACAATGTAATACAGTTTGGGAATATGCTAAATTGGTTTATTTCATATACACAGATAAGTGTATTAAGCATCATATTCTGAAGCAAATTTTCATTAATCTTTTGAGATAATTGTACTATAAAAACATGGTTTATTTCGATAGTTCACTTAAAGGGATAGTTAACCCAAAAATAAAAATTAGCCCATGATTTACTCACCCTCAAGTCATCCTAGGTGTATATGACATTCTTCTTTCAGACGAATACAATCTGAGTTATATTAAAATATGTCCTGGCTCTTCCAAGCATTATAATGGCACTTAATGGCAGCCCAAAAAAGTGCATCCATCCATTATAAAAGTAATCCATAGGGCTCCGGGGGGTTAATAAAGTTCCAAAATATGGTTAATCCATATTTAAAACTTTAGAAAGTAAAATATCTAGCTTCTGCCGGACTGCCGTCCATATTCAACTTACAAAAAAAGCGCAACTGGCGCGACGATGACGTTGGACGTAGCGTAAGCGTTTTGAACTGCGAGAGGCATTACACTTTCTTCTTAAGTTGAATACGGAAGGCAGTCCGCTAGAAGCTAGATATTTTACTTTATAACGTGTTAAATATGGATATTTTTCTTACACAAACCCATTGATTCGCTTCAGAAGGCCTTTATTAACCCCCCGGAGCCCTGTGGATTACTTTTATTATGGATGGATACACTTTTTTGGTCTTCAAATTTTGGGACAGGACATTTTTTAATATAACTCTGATTGTATTCATCTGAAAGAAGAATGTCATATACACCTAGGATGCCTTGAGGGTGAGTAAATCATGGGATAATTTTCATTTTTGGGTGAACTATCCCTTTAAGACATTCTACCTAATAATAAGTAACTTTGCAACTACATGTCAACTAACTCTCATTACAATATTAGTAGACTGTTAGGTTATGTTAGTTAATTGACATGTACTTGCATAGTTACTTATAGTCAGTAGAATGTCTGTTGGGGGAGCACTCTAATGACTGCTAGTTGACATATAGTAGACATGACATAGTATAGTATGACATATACACTCACCTAAAGGATTATTAGGAACACCTGTTCAATTTCTCATTAATGCAATTATCTAATCAACCAATCACATGGCAGTTGCTTCAATGCGTTTAGGGGTGTGGTCCTGGTCAAGACAATCTCCTGAACTCCAAACTGAATGTCAGAATGGGAAAGAAAGGTGATTTAAGCAATTTTGAGCGTGGCATGGTTGTTGGTGCCAGACGGGCCGGTCTGAGTATTTCACAATCTGCTCAGTTACTGGGATTTTCACGCACAACTGTTTCTAGAGTTTACAAAGAATGGTGTGAAAAGGGAAAAACATCCAGTATGCGGCAGTCCTGTGGGCGAAAATGCCTTGTTGATGCTAGAGGTCAGAGGAGAATGGGCCGACTGATTCAAGCTGATAGAAGAGCAACTTTGACTGAAATAACCACTCGTTACAACCGAGGTATGCAGCAAAGCATTTGTGAAGCCACAACACGCACAACCTTGAGGCAGATGGGCTACAACAGCAGAAGACCCCACCGGGTACCACTCATCTCCACTACAAATAGGAAAAAGAGGCTACAATTTGCACGAGCTCACCAAAATTGGACAGTTGAAGACTGGAAAAATGTTGCCTGGTCTGATGAGTCTCGATTTCTGTTGAGACATTCAGATGGTAGAGTCAGAATTTGGCGTAAACAGAATGAGAACATGGATCCATCATGCCTTGTTACCACTGTGCAGGCTGGTGGTGGTGGTGTAATGGTGTGGGGGATGTTTTCTTGGCACACTTTAGGCCCCTTAGTGCCAATTGGGCATCGTTTAAATGCCACGGCCTACCTGAGCATTGTTTCTGACCATGTCCATCCCTTTATGACCACCATGTACCCATCCTCTGATGGCTACTTCCAGCAGGATAATGCACCATGTCACAAAGCTCGAATCATTTCAAATTGGTTTCTTGAACATGACAATGAGTTCACTGTACTAAAATGGCCCCCACAGTCACCAGATCTCAACCCAATAGAGCATCTTTGGGATGTGGTGGAACGGGAGCTTCGTGCCCTGGATGTGCATCCCACAAATCTCCATCAACTGCAAGATGCTATCCTATCAATATGGGCCAACATTTCTAAAGAATGCTTTCAGCACCTTGTTGAATCAATGCCACGTAGAATTAAGGCAGTTCTGAAGGCGAAAGGGGGTCAAACACAGTATTAGTATGGTGTTAAATAATCCTTTAGGTGAGTGTAGACTGTTAGTAGACAAAAAGTTATTATAGTTAGTATAATGTTTAAAGTGGACTATCAAATAAAATGTAAACAAAACATACTGTAAATATCAGAACTCAAAACGAAAAAACTAAGCTACAAAATCAAATTTTGTACTTCCGCAACTTTCTGGTGTCAGGCCGAATACATTAGAATAGGCGTTGATGTTTAAAGATCAGTGTTCATAAACTTGGCTTGTCCAATCACAATGAGAAAATGAGGACGTATAGATACTGTTAATCATAAAAAACAGAAGTTTACTATTAACAATAAAAGTAAAATGAGGTCAAACTATGTAGCACCTGCCGCTCTGCAGATCTGCAGGGTCACATTCGTTTCTTCTTTATTTTATCATAGTCTTTGATCTTTTCTGGGGGGTTTTTCTTAGCAGTTTGTGAAGCATCATGTGCAAATCTGTGACAATGTTTTGGATGCTTTGCAAAGAAGCTGTTATTGAATGATGGATCAGTTAAAAACTATATCAGGTGTTTCTTAAAGGCACAGCCTGATTAATTCTAACAGTCAGAAAGAGTTTGGAAAATTGTAATGAAAAACTTAAACAGATACTCTAAGGTTGAAGTAGAGGTGCGCTTTTCTGCTTCACACAGATTTTTCTCTGCGCTTGCCTGTCATGCGGTTTTCATTTTGATCATTTTTTGTATGTCCAAAAATCTGCTGATGCCAGCATAATTACAAGCTCCCCCTGACAGTTTTGTTGCATTTTTGTTGCTGCTGGCTGTTAAATGATTCGGTAGATTTCAGGGGCGATTATGAATTCATGTTTTTCTCTTCACAGTATATTCTTTCTTGCTTGGTGCTGAAGTGATGCACAGTATCCCCTCTGAAATAGTGATGACTCTAAAGTCACACTGGCAGGTACATTGTGGGCCGAAATTGCTTTGCAATAAATCATAGCATCAATACCATTCATCTTCAGCTATGCTCTAAACACTGACTCTTGAGACTTGTCACAGCCACAAGAAATCATGCATTTACTTCCATTTGGGGCTTTTAAATGGCTTTGGCAGTACTTGGTAATTGCATTTCATCAATGAAATGATTTATAGCCCCCATTAGCTGTTGAATAAACACAACCTCTTTATATGTGAAACTAAAGCGATAGAACAGTAAACTAAGCAGAACTGAGAGGAACATTTATTTATAACATATGAATATGTATGTGTAGTGCAAGACAGACATGAATTAAGTAACCTTTAAATTAGCTTTTATGTTATATTTTCAGGTTTTATTTACATTTTTAGTCATTTTATGTGCTTTTGTAATTTTGTTAAAAAAATTATTAGGCTACTATTAAGGTTTATTTCAGTTTTAGTTTGTTCAAATTTAGTTGTAATTTATTAGTTAGTAATTTTAGTTCATTTTAGCTTAGTTAGTAATTTTCGTGGGCCATGCCCCCCCAAATGAGTTACTGTATCCCCCTTCCCCGCTGATCGCGAGCGAATTCGAAAGCGATTACAAATGCATGCACCCATCCCATTACCGGAGCTTGTTTTGGACCCTTGTTTTGGATTGATTTTGGGCAATAAAAGTTCAAATGTTCATTCTTCTAAAATATTTTCATTTGTGTTCCGCAGACAAAAGAATGTCAAACAGTTTTGGAATGACATGAGGGTGAGTAAATGAAGACTTCATTTTCATTTTTCTGTAAACTATCCCTTTAAGTTAGAAACATCACTATTTAGTTACTCCCCAAAACTGCACAAATGGTTAAACATTTGACAATTAAATGTGTTCCAATAATTCTCCATTCATTTATAGGCAGATTCTCAATGGCTTTGACTGAAGCAGAAGAGATGAATTAGCAAGTGTCATTTCCTGTCTGTGCCGCTGCCAAGGCCGCAAGATCACTCTCGCTGTTAAAAGAAGTACTGCTGGCTGTAAGTGCTGCCCCGTCGGCCTAACTGGGCCAAAATTCAATTTGCATCAACCAGAAAATCCAATGCTGGGCTTAGAGAGATTTCATCCCTCAAGGTGAAGGAGAGGTGAAGTGGGAAGAGAGAGAGGGAGGGTGGGGCAAGCAGAAAGAGATGGCAGGAAGCCATTGCTATCACCCAGTGGGACTTTCTGAGGTGTGTTTACAGCTCTGTGTAGTGTGTGTGTGCATGTCAGCTCGCTTTGTGATTTGCATTAAATGGGCTCTGCATTTTCAGTCAGCTTTACTTTCAATACTATGACCTGATATTTATAAAGATACCTAACATGTTCAGCTTTGATGCTGACTGAGAAATACTGTATATCTGTGGACATACTCAGGCTCCATATTCCAAGTCATAAGATAATTTTGCGTGAGGAAGCCAAATTAATTAGCTCTACTGAAGCATGTCCACCTCACTGTAAAGAATAATAAACGTTATTGTACGCTAAAATTTAAAATAAGAAAAAAGGTCACACTGTGAGATATAAAGTCACAATTGCAGTAAATAGAGTTGTGTTTGTGAAATATAAAGTCACATCACAAGATGTAAAGTGGCAATTGGGAAATGTGAAATATAAAGTCACATTGTGAGGTATAAAGTCGCATTTGTAAGAAATAAAGTTGTGTTTGTGAGATATAAAGTTAGACCACAAGATATAAAGTGACAACTGGGAAATGTGAAGATATAGCCACATCACAAGAAGTCAGATATTAAGCCGCAATTGCAAGAATTAAAATATATATTATTATAACTGTGAGATATAGAGTTGCAATTATGAAAAATAAAATTGCAATTGTGAGATATAAAGTCAGAATGACCTCTTTATTTAAACTGAGGCGGAAAAGGATGTCCATTCATCTCAATCCCAATTTCTGCTATACTGGAATGGATGCAGACAGTGTTCGAAGTGCTACAGCTACAAGTGTGTGCACTACTTGCTTTATGCAACCACTATATAGGATAAATCACTATACAGGATTTACCCTATTATACTTTATCGACATGAATTGATAGGTCAAACAGCAAACAGCCACCGACAAATAGTCTATAAACAAAGCATCCGGCTGTCTTTGTTCACATGAACAACGGTTAAAGTTACTGGTGAGGAAGAATGCCATAATTCCTCCGTTCAATTAGGCCTAAGACATCGAGAGTCACGCAGACCTATAACAACCCAGCCACAACACATAATTGGGAATAATATGCCTTACCTTCCTTTGCTGTTCGTCCAGAAATCCAAGTGGATATTCGTTTATATTTTTTCTACGAATCTTTGAGTTAACATGTACTAAACATGAGTAGAATTTGCACCGCAGCGCCACCACACCTTGATGCTCATGACAAGAATAGCATGTATAATTATCTTTATTGAAGTAAATTAGGTTTAAATCGCCGTCATGCATGAATGAATTGAATTATATTTTTGCAATTTTACACATAATAATCCACGATGATCACATTACTGAAAACTGATCACATACAAAACTGAAATTGCACGTCAAAGTAACACATTGTCAATATTTTTTGAGACCCCCCAAAATTTCACAAATCACGTTTTTAGGGGAGCCCATGTCTTATTAAGGGGAGCCAAGCTCCCCCTAGCTTCCCCGTAGTTCGCACCCTGGATGCAGATCCAAACCAACAGATTTTCAGTGACAACCCTTTTGCCACACAAAGCTATCGTATGGCTCCAGAAGACTTGTAATATAGTGCAAAAGTCATATGGACCACTTGTATGGTGCTATTTTATGCTCCTATTTTGAGCTCAACAGCCCGGATCCCCGTTTTCTTTTTGGGTGAACTGTCCCTTTAAGGTCAACATGTCACATTAGATATGACTGAGTGGCACAATGTGACCCTCAGTGCATTGCATCAAGACACGCTGTTTATAAGACTCAGAAACAGACAAATGAGGAAAGGAAAAGGGATGGCCTGAAGTTGGGAAGAGATTGCGAAGATGGGAGAGAGAGGCCTATAAATCAGACACCCCCCTACTCAGAAAATGAGAAAAAAAACGAAGACTGCAGCAGTAAAACCCACTGCTCAGCTGCAGTCATCTATCTACACAAGGACGAGGCTATTAGAGAGATGACAGAGCTGTGGACTTGGGTGTAACCACTCTCTCCCTCTCTCTGAGTCCCCAGAAGTCTCTTCTGCAATGCTTGTTCTTACCAGTAAACACTGTATAGGCCTTATACGTTGACTTAGGATATCATTCAATGAGAACAGATGGCAACCACGGAAATCCAGCAAGCCTATTCATTACTGCCTTCCCATCAAAACGCATCTGCTTCATTAGAAACGAGATGTCTTTGCTTATCATGTAACATCCATTAATTAGAGCTGAAACGGCAAATGAGATGACTTGCACCCACTTTTGTAAGTATGACCTCGGCACGCACGACCACAAGGCCGTGGCGCATCGTCATTTGGATCTCCTCTGACAAGCTTGCAATAATCTGACATGCAGGCCAGCTATGACCACGCGGGCCAATTAAGCTTCGAGTCACCAGAATTAACAGAGCATGAGGACCCTCTGGCCTTGCCCCCGAAATGGTGACTGTAATTTTACAGAATATTGCAGAAGTCAGAGCTGACATGCATATATTACTTAGGTAAAGACCAGCTGTGATTCAGGCACTTGTGCACTCACTCAGGTGCATTTCTGTAGAACGCATCGAATATATAAACCAGCGTGTGTTGTAATTGCGTTTAATGAGGTCTAAATTGGTCTGTGTCATCTTTGAATGAGATGATCCTATTAGCGGCCAACAGCTTTTTAGAAAATGGATTTGGATTTTCTTGCGCAAAAAACAGCAAACCTTTGGAGGGTTCTCATTTCTTGGAGCTTGTAATATTGATAAGTCTCAGAGGAACGCTGGATAAGAAGCCTACAGCCAACAATTTATTAAACATATTTGAATTAATGACGATGATTGAATTAATCTTTGAGTAAAGTGCAGTAATTCACTTTCATGAGATGTAGTGCGGGTTAGAGAGCATGGTGATTGGTTCTGGGAAGAGGAGCAGATGTACCACACTGCATCGGCGCTTGATTGTATGCTGTTGTCAGCTATGCTGTTGGCTAACCGCTGAGATAAAAGAGTGTAAGTGGTGATTAAAAGCCTTAATCCAGACTCAGCAGGCCTGGGCATGATTATGAAAAGCCAATGCTGACGTACGTTTTGTAATGCAGAACAAAAATATGTTCTATTGACTATAAAGATCGACTTATTTAAAGCGTAAAATGACTGTGCTAGGCCTACTGTATGTAATTTAAGGTTGCATTATAGTGGGTAATTGACTGAAAGATACATGAGAGGTAGCTGGAGGTTTCTAAAATATTACATTTTCATTTGTAATGTAGTCTTTGCTCATATAATACAATTGCTCTAAGCGCTTTTTACAACAAAACATAAAATGTTCCTGAAATAGGTGGTTAAACAGAATAATGTTTTGTCAAACTTTTGTCATGAACAATTTGGTCTATGCCTTGAGTTCAGTTTGCCTAGGAGGAGGTTACCATTTGCTATGGCTGCTTAAACAAAAGTGCATTTAAAATGCATTTAAAAATATAAAACTGAACATTTTCACCAAACAGAAGGGTTTCTAAGCAAGCATTAAATAGTGTTCTTCAAAAATTATTTCTGCCCAGAGAGTGCAACAGTCCCTGCCCACTTTTTCATCAACCTTGCTTCCGGAAGTTTTTTCCTAATTCATTTATCCCATATAGGTTTTAATAGTCTTTCAGAGCTATAATCCATGAAATAAACAGTAATTGAAAACTGGACAAAAAGATAAAGGTATAAGACTCTGCGCATTTAATGAGAGGAAAAAACTACAATCCCATGAAGCACTGCGAGTGTCTATTAACTTAAAAAGGATGGAGCAATATAATCTATTGATTTAAAGATGTTGGTTATAAAAACAATATATTTGTTTATTGCAAAATGTGCACATTATGCATACAAATATTTAAGTAGTTTGAGTAGTAAGTAGTAATTTGCAACGCTTCATGGGAGTATGAGGGTACAATTCTCTGATTGGTGGAGATTTCTCTACAGAATTATGGGTAATGTAGTTTTTAACCAGGAATTCCTCTGTTAAATGCAATTATTTTAAAAATAAGTTAAAAAAATATTTTGATGGCTTCAGCAAAAGCATATACCATTGATTAACAAGTAAGTCTGTCTCTTAAAGGTTTATTATAATCACTGTTGCACTTTATGGAATTGCTTTGGGGTCATACATGGACTCAACTCTAACAGAAGTTAACAAAATGGGCTAAAATCATTTACAGCACTGTTGCAAATCAAATGAAATGTTGCAGATATGTTCATTTACTTTTCATTTTGATAATTTCTGTTTAAGGTGTTTGGAACCAGCACATAGAAGCACAGCGGCCTTCTGGCATGGTTGGAGGCCACATAGGATGTCACAACGTTTTGAAAATGTCATCCTTGTGAAACGTGGTTCATTTCAGGCGACAGGTCTGAGGTGAGAGAGGCAGGACTGCAGGAGCTTTTGGCTGCTTTGTTGTAAAGATCAAACGGAAAAGGAACAGCCCTGAGATAGAATAACTCCAGCATGAGAGAGAGAGAGAGAAGAACTTCACCTCGCTGTGACACGGTTGAGGTAGGCTGCCACTGCAGCATGTCACATACACACATTTCCTGCATTTTGCAGACTCACCAGCCGTCACCTGGCTCACACATGCTCCATTGAAAGATTAATGAAGAAAGTCTCGGCCAGATCAAGTGTGTTTATCAACTCACCAAGATATGAGGGCTAACCGTCGAAGGCTAATTAAACACAACTATTGATCATTATTGCGCAGCATTTTTTTTTTTTTTTGCAGCAGGAATTTTCAACCGAGGCTGCTCTCAACAGGATGAATCAAATCCTTCGCACATCATGCCGAAATTTTACAGAAGGCTTTTGGATTGCCACACACGGCCCCTGTCTGCAGCCTCCAACATTTGACAGCACTACATTTTACCATGACTGCCCAGTAATGAGCTGACATTCTCTGGAAGAAAAGAGATTAGTCTTAACTGCCACACACACAATGGTTTAAAGATAAAACTCTTTAAGCCTAATATAACTTTTTGCATTTGAGTGGCAACACATTTTAAAATGTGGAATGCAAAATTTGTTAAAAAATATAGTAAAACAGTAATACGTTATTACAATTTAAAATAACTTTTCTATTTTAATATATTTTAAAATATAATTTATTCCTGTGATGGCAAAGCTGAATTTTCAGCATCATTACTCCAGTCTTCAGTGTCACATGATCCTTCAGAAATCATTCTAATATGCTGATTTGCCACTCAAGAAACATTTATTATTATTATTATTATTATTATTATTATTATTATTATCAATGTTGAAAATGTGGAACATTTTTGTGGAAACCATGCTAAATATTTTTTCAGGATTCTTTGATGAATAGTTAAAAAGAACAGCATTTTTCTTAAATAGAAATATTTTGTAACATACATTTTATTACTGTTTCTTTTAATCAATTAATGTATCCTTTCTGGAAAAAGTATTGATTTCTTCCGAACCATTTGATCAATTTAATGTGTACTTTTGCAAAAAAAAAAAAATGTATATATATTAAAGTTAGAAAAACATCTATGCACTATATTATACATTTCTAGTTTTCTTTTGTTTTCATTATATTATAAATTACTATTTTTGTTTTCATTGTTTAATGCATGTTTAAATTTCTCTAATTCTAAGTCATAAGTCATTTGACATTTTTTTACAAGTCAAACATACAATTTTATGACATCCACCCTTCCACCATTTAAATAATTATATTTGTAAATATAATTTTATATTGAGAAACAGAGACTTTTCTTTTTCATTCAGTGAATAGAGTTCTTTTTTGTTGTTTTAGTTTTTTTTGGCTGAAAATAACTCAAAATAATTGCATCTATCTGAACTACTGGTCTCCCTATCCTCCCTTGTATAGGTATAAATTTATAGATCTGTTGTAGATCTGTGGTCTTAATGATTCATAATGAAGATTTGTGAGTGCAAATTGACTTAAGACATTGATGTGTCACTGATCTGTTCTCCCAAGGGTTATATTAGCCTGGAATAATCCGGAACAGCACATGCTCTAGTAGTACATAAAGAAAGAAAATACACTCTATCTTTATTTAGCGAGTGCGTTTGCTTTAAAACATAAAAATTGATTACATTTAAGCATTAGGCTTGCCTTTATTCAATGGAAGATGTGATAGCAGCACAAGGCACAGCGTATCCTTAACCCTGATGAAGCTGGACTGGATCATACTGTGCACAGATAATAACGAGGGCAGATCTAATTGCAGTGAGGCTGGCACACCACCCGCAGATGTCTCACCTACGACTGACTTGCTGTCCACAGTCATACTGGGATATCTATCTCATTTTTTTTTCATGCCAAAAAAGCTGTAGGAATATGGGTATCTATTTCCACACTTTTAGTTCTGCAGTAGGCCTTGTCCGACAGTGTGTAATGGCTGAGTTGATCAGACCTTGTAACAAGCTGGCCTCTAGTGAGTCAGCTTGCCTGTCCTCTCTCATCACCTTTAATCCTGTCTTTTAAAGGAAAGAAGGAAAACCCAGTGGAGAAAAATCCATACCCATCCAGAAGGTCCATCCTTATGGCTTATGCCTCAAAAAAGCCACAGGGATCGATGGCATTTGTGTAATTGGCTGGCCAATGGTCTGCGGGACTCCTCACAATGTAATTTCTTCTCTCTCTCTCTCTCTCTCTCTCTCTCTCTCTCTCTCTCTCTCTCTCTCTCTCTTATTAATCTTGGGCAAATTGATCACAATGTCAGAAGATTCACCAAACAAAGTGCAAGAGGTGACAGCACAGAGGGTAATTTTTGGAGGGCAGTGCTTTCAGAGAATGACTCAGAAAACACTATGATTTTAACCCGGCTCTACCTTCTGCAAATTCGCATCGATTAGAACAAGATTACGGGTTCTCAGGAAAATAACACGTTTCAGCCAGGACATGCTTAGCAGCAACATCAAAGTGGTTATGATGGCAAAAGTTTATAGATTGCAGTTTATCAACCACCGGTTGATATATATATATATATTTATATACACTACCTTTCAAAAGTTTGGGGTCAATAACACTGTGTTTAGACCAGACTTGAGCGGCGACAAACTGATGCCATGTTCTACTTCCGACGTGCTTCAAAAGCCTGCGAAAATTCTGATAGAAAATTCAGACAGCCTCAAGCTGTTGCGATGTGACGTGACAGCTGTCGTGTCTGGTGTAGACACGGTGTAAGATTTTTGTTTGTTTGTTGTTGTCTTGAAAGAAATTAATACTTTTGGTTACACTTTATTTTAAGGTGCCCTTGTTACACTGTAATTATACAAATAAATACTGAATAATGTTAATTAACAACATGTGCTTACTATATAATTAGGGTTAGGTTTTGGTTTAGAGTTAGTTGCTTGTAATTATGCATAATTTACTGTTATTACTGTAATAAGTACATGTAAGACCCTTTTTTCAGCAAGGATACATTATATTAAAGGTGCCATAGAATGGAAAACTGTATTTACCTTGGCATAGTTGAATAATAAGAGTTCTGTACATGGAACTGACATACCATGAGCCTCAAACACCATTGTTTCCTCCTTCATATGTAAATCTTGTGCGTGCAGAAGACTACTGAAAAACGGGCGAATCCCAACATAACACCGACTGTGACGTAACAGTCAGGATCATTAATATTGACGCCCCCAAAATTTGCATATACCAGCCCATGTTCAAGGCCAGGCAATATTAATTTGGGGGGGTTCATGCTTGCGGTTGCCAGATTTCAATAATTTAAATCCCCCAATACGTACTACCGGCACATCCGGGAACTTAACTGTCAATTTCGTCACCGCCCCTTTTTAGGGGAAAATAAACTAGACTTCAATACAAAATAGCGGCACAAAACAACGTCCGTACACAGCCGGCAGGTGTGAATAACTTAAGAAATCACTAAGATTAAACATGTCAAGTAATTATATGTCCACCCTGCCTGCCATATAGCGTTAAAAAGATACATCCACAAACTTAATTTGGTCAATTTAAAAACATGTCCCTTCATTCTCCCAGCGTCAGATTGGTGTAACAACCCCACCCAGTGGCCAGAGGTGTCTTACCCGGACATTTACTCGTACCTCATCGAGTCACCAGGTAAGCCAGTGAATGATTTTACTTCGTTTTTGAATCATGAATTACGGATGATGCTATCGAAAGCTAAGTCTGGCTAGTTGTATGGCTGGACAGAAAAGTGCACTCAGTACTCTAAATATAAAGACATAATATATACATTTAAAGATGTTTACTTTCAAAAACGAAGTAAAATCATTCATTTGTTACACCAATTTGACGCTGGGAGAATGAAGGGACATGTTTTTAAATTGACCAAATTAAGTTTGTGGATGTATCTTTCACACTCTATGACAGGCAGGGTGGACATATAATTGCTTGACATGTTTAATCTTAGTGATTTCTTAAGTTATTCACGCCTGCCGGCTGTGTACGGACGTTGTTTTGTGTCGCTTTTGTATTGAAGTCTATGGGAAGTCTAGTTTATTTTCCCCTAAAAAGGGGTGGTGACGAAATTGACAGTTAAGTTCCCGGATGTGCCGGTAATACGTATCAGAGCTTTTCTGTTAAAAGAACACGTATTCTATCTGCTGTTTTACTTAAAATTTGCAATCTGGCAACCATGTGCACGCGAGCTCTCTCTCTCGTGCATGCGGATGATCTGAAAACACCAATAAACAAGTAAGCTGCATTTCAGCAATCTCCATTTGAGATTTTCTGCTTAAAGTGTCATTCAGGTGTTCTGTCACGACTCACGGGCCGCTTGTGCTGTTTGTGATTGTGTTTGCTGAATAACTGCACTTGTGTGAGCTACTGAAATGAGCCTTGCTGTGAAACAGCCAATCAGAGCAGAGCTCAATATTATTATTCATGACTATTCCAAATAAGGAAATAACAGCCCATTTAATTCTAGGGACAAATCCTAGGGTTGTAAATGGACATGTAAAACCATATCTGGAGAATTTTTGCCCTTACCAAAGCCACATACCTTCTATGCAGATATCAAAGAACAATTTAAAATATTGTATCAATGCATTCTAATTAAAAGTGACAGTAATAACATTTATATTACAAAAGATTTCTGTTGGACTTTCTCTTCATCTAAGAGTTCTGAAAAAATTTATCAGTTTCCATAACAAAAGCAGCACAACTGTTTTCAACATTGATAATAATAAGAAATGTTTCTTGAGCAGCAAATCATCATATTAGAATGATTTCTGAAGGATCATGTGACACTGAAGACTGGAATAATGATGCTAAAAATTCAGCTTTAAAGAAATAAATAAAATTTTAAAATATAGTAAAATAGAAAGAAAAAAAATTGTATTTATATTTCAAATTAAAATCAAATAAATGTATATATTTATATATTAAATATATATATAAATATATGTATTCATTCCGCTCCCTATTCCTCATATTCCATATTTTCCATTTACTTTCCACAATACTGTAAACTAATAATAATGATAAAAATGGAATTTGATTCTGAGCTGAGGTTTTATGTATTTATGTTTGTTTCTTAGGGATCATACACGAAGCTAAAGTGATCCCAAACTAACTAACCAGTGAAATTAGATTTGTTATCTATCTACCAAACAAAATCAGCTTCTGAAACCTTCCTTTCCCTTAATCACACTTTTGATTGCTGTCATTTGGCAGTGATAGCCAAACCCTAGTCAGTGTTCATCTGTTATGCTAAACAGCATTCATGCTAAAGGAGAAAAGCCAATTCACAGTTCTACCTGGCACTAGTGCTTATAGCTCTCTATGCCACCTGCTAATGTTAACCAACGGAGATTTATGCAGTGCAATTTGAGTGGGACTCCACATGGAAATGTACATGGCAAACAAAAAAGGGAGGTGAATGTGGGTGAAGCCGCTGTATGTCCATAGCATTCAATTAAATGCAAATGGTCCTCTCTAGTGCTCGGTGAGAGGAGGCACCTGAGGGCTCTCTCATTCTCTCTGTCTGCATCTCTCTCTCTTTCTCTCACAGCGCTCTCCAGAAATGTCAAAGCTGTCACTCAGATGCTTCTCCATCCTTTGATCAGCTATTATGCGAAGGGACATTTGAATACTTTTCATTGGCCGTAGTACAAAGCATACCAAAGGGAAAGTTTACAGAAATGTTAGCTCACAGAGGGGCTTCATGCATGATGGGAGGAGGCTGAGCATTTAGAAGATCACTGACCTAATAATGTTGCAAAGTAGAGTAATCTAATGGTAATATTTCCTATCCAAGCATCTGACAGCATCTGCCCTTTTTTCTGTGTACATATTTTAATATACATAGCACTGTAATATATGTGATTTTTCTAATCTGTTTTCCCATTCGATTACCCTGCTGAATAACTGCTTGGCATAAATGACAGTCAAACAATCTGCTGACCTATTTCCTTCTATATTTGAATCAATTCCATCAGCTCCTAGAAAACTTAAACTTTAAAAAATGGTTAAAACTTTAACGTAAAAGCCCATAGCTCATTTTCTGTGCCTACTGCTTCCTCATATATTATGGATGCAGTTCGTGCATTTAAAGAGGACACCAGCTTTAGTTCACCTTCTATATGTGTGTGTTACAGGCAAAGAAAAGCTCAGACACTGACTTAGTGCAAACTCTCACTGACCCATAGAGAACCGTTAATAATACTTATAACAGAAGACATCGCATCAGTTTTTAACTGTTGCCTTCATAGGTCATAGATCTTAAGTCAGAGATGCAAATGAGAAGCTTTAGATTTATACATGTGACCTGAAAAAATCCCAAAGAATGTATGTTCCTGGCATTTTACATGAATATGGTAATTGTTATCTCTCTTTTTTTTAATATTCAGTGAAATTGGTTGCTTAGAGGTAGGGTAGGCAATGTTTTTGGTTGAAACACTCTTCACATCCTGGTAGCAATCAATAATAGAAGTGGTCTAAATATTTAAAAAATAAAATGTACATAAATCTTCTGTGGAAGTCTCTGGACCAAAAAATGTTCATCCAATCATTGCATTCGGTCCGAATGCAATGATAGGATGTCCTACCTGCCTGTCAACATATGAATACCTCCGCACACCCTGCTCACGCAGATATCACATGTCAGTGTATTAGCTATTGCATATGCATTTTCTGCAGGGTTGATTTTACAGAGCCCCTGTGCCTCTTTCTAACAGGACTGGGGTGTTATAAATATGATTTGAAGTAGGAGTGGGAGTGTGTTTATTCCTTAAACCACTTCTGTAAATAAGAGCCCGACTACAGCAAGGATCACTGGAAGATGCTGGATTAACACATGATAAAGAGGGAGAATGAAACGCATGTGATTGGAGACAAGAGATGCTTTTGTTGTCGTTGTGGCATACAGAGCTGCATACAGAGCTGCGTGTGTGTGTCATCCTCCCAGACTGCTGGTAAAGAAAGCAATAGGAGGCCTAAATAGCTATTAGTGTGCTAAGCTTGAAGGAGCTGCTTTTAAATATGCAGTGAGGAAAAGTCTTGCGCAGTGCAAAAACATGGAGGGAGACTGACACCATCACCAGCCTGATTTTGAGACCAAATATTTCCTGCCATATGGTTCTACATGAATGACAGGAGTGCACATTTTGTCAGTATGCCTAAAAGTTTTATTTTAAACAGACAAGTTGGTATACATTTATGCCTTTTTCTAATTTCAGTGTTGCCATATCCTCTTTTGTACTCTATTTTGGGCACGTTTTTTCATAGTTGCTAATAAATATGTGCACTCCGCCAAGAGGAAACATTCTCAGAATTCTAAAACTTCCCTTACGTTCTGGCAAGATTCTAACAACAAACATTTCTCCAGTAACGTGAATAGAACATTTATTAAAAGTTATCTGGTCTTTAATAATGTTCTCAAAATGTTAGCACGAAAACAGTTTTGAACATAAATATAACGTTTTCATAGCATTAGCAAAACATTCCTAGAGCACTTTTTGTTAGCTAGGCAGTTGCAGACTACATTGTTTTTGAGGATTATTACAGTCGCATACAGTTTGTTTTTCACTTCATGGGCTGTGTGAGATAGTCTAGCATGAATGCTAATGCTAACTCTCTAGAAGTCCTTGACTGATATACGGTTTGTTTTTCTCCTTTTTCCATTTGTCTGTCACATTTCAACTGAGAAACCTGTGAGTATGTCTTTCTTTATTTTACTCAACACTTGCCTTTTACACGATAGGCCATTAAAGTGCCAGGCCTCTCAATCCTTTTACATGTCTGACCATAAAGAGGGCAGTAAAATGCTCCGGCCATGTATTTGTCTATACATCAATAAAAGCTGGTTAGATATCTGCCAACAGCCACATGGTACGAGCATTCAGTAAGATTTGTGGGCCGTGCCCCATGCAAACAAAACGCTAACCTGCACAGCATCGGCTTCTGTGTAGAGTCTTCTTTCTTTCTTTCTTTCTTTCTTCAGTCTGACTGTTTCGCATCTTCGCTCTAATTGCAGTAAGGTGTTTGGGAAATTATCTTGGCAAAATCCCCAAATGACAAATTAGTTTGCATTAGTGTGTGGATCCATCCAGATCCTTCCAATTACTTCCTGTATGTAATCGGACTTATTACAGTGCCCTGCTGTGTTTGAGGGGTTTCTCTATCATCGCAACGTTCGAGGAGAAAATAAAGGTTTTGTGAACTGTGGGAATATGCTGATCCAATTTTGGGCTTTTTATCGGCAATGAGTCTCTGTAAATCAGAGGAAGTTTAAGAAGGAAACTGTCTGCTTTTAATAAATGGCCTAGCCATAACTTTTCTTTGGGAAACAAGCGTATTGAAGAATATAATTTAATTTCTCGTTTAAATGGCTCAATGAATCAGATAAGAGTAGTGCGCTCAGAGGCAAAGGATGGCACATGAAATTAAATGGAAGCGGAGGAAGGTAGGAGTGTAAAATGGGGCGACGTCAAAATCAGGCATGTCATTTAAATCAATGCGCTACCTGTCAACACCAGCATGCCTTGCAACCGCAGATGTGTGACAGTATCTCTCTTTACAGGACTGCTCCGCTTTCCTCTGTGGAGAACTGTAAAATCAGCACACACTTTTTGATTAAAAATTTAGCTACATGTGCCTTTTTTATTTGATTGGTTAATTCTTTCAGCTACCAAAAGGAGCATCCATCCATCCATCACGTTTGGTTTGTTTCAGAGTTCCAAACAAGCCCTTAAAATGAGTGAAGTTCACTTACACTACCGTCCAAAAATTTGGGGGTGGTAAGATTTTTTAAATGTATTTGAATGAAGTCTCTCACCAAGGCTGCATTTATTTAACCCAAACGTATGGAAGCCCATTTCCGCCACTAAATAAAAAAATAAAAAGAGTAATTGCGACTTTTTATCTCAGAATTCTGACTTTTTTTCTCGCAATTGCGAGTTATAAAGTCAGAATTCTGAGATATAAACTTTTTTTCTCAGTCAGAATTGTGACTTCATATCACGCAATTGTGAGTTTATATCTCAGAATTGTGACTTTATATCACGCAATTGTGAGAAAAAAAGTCAGAATTCTGAGATAAAAAGTCGCAGTTACTCTTTTTATTTTTTTATTTAGTGGCGGAAACGGGCTTCTATACAAACTACAGTAAAATAATACTGTAAAATATTATTACAATTTAAAAATATATTTTTTTCTATTTTAATGTATTTCAAAATGACAAAGCTGAATTTTATTTACCCGTTACTCCAGTCTTCAGTGTCACACGAACCTTCAGAAATCATTCTAATATGCTGATTTGGTGCTCAAGAAATTATTACCTATTACTATCACTGTTGAAAATGGTTGTGCTGCTTGATATTGTTTGGAAATTGATACATTTCTTTTGTAATTATTTGATAAATAGAAAGTTTAAAAGAGCAGCATTTATTTGAATTTTTTTATTGTAAAATATTTTACAGTCCCTTTTGATCAATTCAGTATGGAAGCTTGTTTTCGTCACAGAAAAAAAATTGTGAGATATGAAGTCAGAATTGCGAGAAAAAAAAGTCAGAATTGGGAGAAATAAACTCGCAATTCTCACTTTTTCTCGCAATTGACTTTTTCTCGCAATTCTGACTTTATATCACGCAATTCGGACTTTATAACTCGTAATTGTGACTTTATATCGTGCAATTCTGAGGAAAAAAGGTCGCAATTACCTTTTTCTATTTTTTTTTTCTTTGGCGGAAACAAGCTTCCATAATTCAGTGCATCTTTGCTGAATAACTAACGAATTGAATATTGCAAAGTATTGCATATAATTCTTTTCATATTGATATTACCCTTTGCTGCTAATCATATAACAGTTGTAGGTAAAGGAAAGATGGCTTTAGATCAGTGGCCACTGTGTCGTATTATAGGGCAGATAAGGATATTAAAGCTGGTTCATTCACCTAAATATTTGATGAAAAATGAATTGCAGATGTTTGCTTCTCCATTCCCTTGTAAAGTTCATATCTGCATTTGTTCAATCATGCACAAACAGAGTTACATAAGTTTGTTTACACTTTGGCCCAGAAGCTTAATGGACACGCGTTTGATGATCTGCGGGGACGTAAACATGCATTCGAATAACAAACAAGTGCTACTGTTCTTGCACGCAGAAGTCTCACTGAATGTGCAGCGACCCATCTATTCCATTTTATCCATGCTCTTTGGCCACAAGAGGCCGAGGGGTTGTGCAAGGCCAGGAGCGCGTGCGTGCGACGGTGCTGATGGGGTTGATTAAAGACTTCCATTCCTTTGGGAGATGCAGGGAGGACTGCCACTTAGTCTCTCACTGGGCGCAGATGGCCCGTGGCAGGCTGAATCATGTCATATGGCGCCCGGCGAAACGGGGGCAAGGTGTCCCCTCCCTGCTCTTCTCCACTCGCCGTGTGACCTGTCACCCGCCGTCGATGTCAGGTGTCGCTGCAGGGAATGGACTGCTCATTAGGTTTGCCTCAATTTCCTCCACCTTCCTGCACCGAGAGGAACAACATTCAATTTGTGTCACTCATTAAGCGTTTTATTCCCACTGACACTCCGCAGAGGGTCACATTGCGCTCCTGCTCGCAATAATGGGCATTACTCATCTTTATAAGAAAGATTTGTATCGTTCCCAGAAAGAAATGCCACCCTCAAAGTGAGAGGACGGCATGTGCATTAAGGTGAGAGCGTGTGGCCCCAAGTTGTTAACATTTATTCATTCTGAGAGACCTAAGTATAACTGTCTGCTGTCTAGGGAGGCGTTTAGCGCTGTGTCCACTTGGTTCTTATACAAGTGTGAACATTTTTGCAGTGGATAAATTTAGCTGACTGGCTACCTTGGGGCCAGCAATACAGCTAAAATCCTGTCTCATGCTGTATTCATGTGTCTTAAGCATGTCTTCTGGCAAAACCTGTTTTATAATTACTATGCGGTTATGGTCTGATTGGTTACAGAGGGTTATGGTTTCATGTAATAACATGAGAGGCTGTGGAGGGCTTTTTGTGAATTTACATACGCTATAAGATCGGCTGGTGTACTCTACATATGTAAATGTCACATTTCAGTTAAACATTTTATGAAAAATTAATTTTGCAATAATTTTCCCACTAAATGTCATCCACGAACACTCTTATTATGGAGGATTTCATATTAAATGCAGCAATTATGTTTCTTATCTGGAAATTAAGAGACGCAGTGGTTCATGAGGGAGGGGGGGGGGGGGGGGGGGAGTCAAGTTCTGATATCATAATGCACATGCCAACCTTGAAACGTGACTAACGCGGTAATGGAAAACCCAGCCTGCCGAAGTGAGACTGGCCATCCAATTTATGGATATCAGTGTGACCATTATGACTTAAATGGCCTTGGCTTGTGGGAATAATTGCATTTCTATGGTTGGGCAGGGGCATGTCTGAATGTGGTTATAAACATGCATGTTTTCACTTTGGCTCTAAAATAGAAAGAGATGTGAATGTTAAGCTTGAGTAAGTCGTGGACTAAAATAGCAGCTCAGAAAATTCATGCACGTGGCAGGATGCCATGTAAAGAATACGATCAACGTTATGCATCCTGCATATATATAGGCAGAAAGTCACATGTTTCCTTTAGGAAATGTCTGTACTGGTAAACTGTGTTTTATGCTTATACTTTTAATTGCTGAATTTTGGAGTCGAATTATTTGCCATGAACGGCAAATATATGCATGTCTGGTTTCCAGCGGATGGTAAGAAATATGCTCTCCATGGAGGCTGTCACTGCGTTTTGCTCAACAATAAGGACGGCTTGATGGTGTGTGATGGTTTCAGGCCAGTTACAGGAGTCGTTGCTTGCTGGGATGACACTTTGTTTTACTTTTGTTGCTTGTGTGTGTACATGTTTTAATGTTGTGCAAACATATTTGCTTTTCTTTGATATACTGAATGCTTTTTTTGTTGTGAATTCTGATGATGCACATGATACTGAATAAAAAAACAGTATATACTTTTTTATCTACAAATATTCACTTTGCTCCAGCTCTGCGATGCACGTTCACAAGATGCTTTAGTCTTCGGTTTAGTTCACGACCTCTCGTGTGACGTATGCATGTTGGGAAGTTCACGCTTGACGTGGGCGGCAAGAAGTGTGGAGGAGGAACACTGTCCAAAAGTTGAATGCTCGATGCTGTATATGAGTATTTATGTCCGTTTATTATTTAAAATGGTCCGTTTGTGTGTGTATCCTGGATGCCTGACATTGGGGCGGTTCTTGCAGCCTACATTAAGCGTGACCTTCCCAATGTGTGTGTCATGCGAGCGGTCGTTCACCAAGGTGAACATTTGTAGTTAAAAGTATATACATTTGTAAAAAAAAAATTCAGAAAATGACTGATCGTTTTGCTAGAGAAGACTCTTGGGGTCGGCTGGGGTCGTGTGGATTACTTTGAAGGTGCCTAAAAATGGATTTTGGACCGTCAAAAATGGACTAAGGTTATCTTCGCTCACTTGCATTAGATGGAGAAAAATCCTGGAATGCTTTCTGTCTTCGTCGGACGAATGAAAGTCAGCTAACACTTTAGAATACTGTTCCATCATTAATGAATAACTACACAGGAACAAATGAATAATGCACTATTAACATTCTAGTAACTACTATTAACTAACAAGAAACTCTGATAAACGAATTAGTAAGTAATAGTGCTCAGCTGAATGTAGTAGTTCAATATTAGATAATCAGTAACTACTATTTTTTCATACCTCCTGGAGAACTACTAAGAACTACTATACAGGTTCATAATTAATGTGAATAATGCATAATGTAAAATTAATTCTAAAGTGAAGATCATGGTAACCCAGTAGTAATGACTCAAGTATTGCCAAATCCTTCAGAAGGAATTACTTACATTATTTGGATCAGTATTCTAAAGTGAAAAGCATGATAACTCTCTAGTTATGACTCAAGTCACTGAGTCAAGCTTTTGAAGTTTTTGTAAGGTTTTGGATAGTAATGACTAAAAAGTATTACTGCATCCTTCTAAAGGAATTACTAATTATTTCGATCAGTATTTCAAAGTGAAGATCACGGTAACCCACTAGTAATGACTCAAGTGTTACCAAATCCATCAGAAGGAATTACTATCCAAAACCTTAAAGGGGTCATGAACTGGCTTTTTTAATTTTTTATACTGTTGTCTGAGGTCAACTTATGACGTTCGCGTGGTTTTTACATTCAAAAACATCATAATAAATAAGTAATAGGCTGTTTTCTGGTTTTGAGCCTCTCTCATGGAACGCTCGGTTTTTATGGGCGTGCTGCATTGAAGACTTGGAAGTAAACGCCCACTGCTATGATTGGATAAGCTTTGCATATTATAATGAGCTTCGGCTCCCCCGTGAGTACGCGTGAGGAATTGTTTTGAAAGCGTTTGGGAAAACGGCAACCGAAATGATTCGCCCACAGGGCTCGCAAAATGTCTTTATTAAACAAACACAATGATTTATCTCTCATCCACCCGCAATTAATTGGAATGTTATTTTTTATTACTTGGCCCGCCCAATCGGTGGATATAACCGCGAACCGTGCATCACTAACACACGCACACACACGCACGCACAAGCCTCTCTGCAGAGTCAGACAAATCAGCATGATCAAAACTTTGTATTTTTCCTTCAAATATCAAGCCAAGAGAGTGAACAACGCACATCAAGAAAGGAATGTTATTTCACTATTTAAGATAGCCCGTCGGCAGGCCAGTGATACGTTTTGGTAGCCCGTCTGGAAAACACACAGCCCCGGGACGTTGGGCTTTGCGAGCCCTGGCCCATAGGCTACATGTCCGAGTCTGATCACGAATCGCAGCACAATGAACCAACAACACATCAAATAAAGGATTCTCCAGCCTGTGACAGCATGCTAAGTTATGTTCAGTTAGACACGTACACATAATCAATAGATATCAAATTATCTGTAACAATACAATACTATCACATATAAAAAACATTTTTTACTCACATAAGTGTGTTGCTTCATTCATTCATGTAATCTCATCCTGTCTGCAAATCCAGTCTCTTGTTTACAAACGAATCCGTGGTGAAATGAAGGAACAAACATGCAATGTCTTACCCACATGTCATATTGGTGTCAATAAAAGCTTTTCTTTGACTAACAAGGAAGTTTTCAGCTCTGAAACTTACAGGATATTCTTATATTACCATGACCTTTTATATATCAAAAGCTCAAGGGAAAGTTGATTTCTCAATTCATGACCCCTTTAAAAAAAACTCAAAAGCTTACAATGACTTCAGTAATTACTAGAGAGTTATCATGTTTTTCGCTTTAGAATACTGATGTTCCTTTAGAAGGATGCAGTAACACGTCATTCATTAGTGGGTTACCATGATCTTTATTTTAGAATTAATTATACATTATGCATTTTTAATGTTAATTATGAACCTGTATATAGTAGTTTTTAGTAGTTTTCTGGGAGGTATGAAAAAATAGTAGTTAGCTAATAGTGAACTACTACATTTAACTAAGCATCATTACTTACTAATTCATTAACAGTGTTGGGAAGGTTACTTTGGAAATGTAATAGGTAACAGATTACAAGTTACCAAAATGTAATAAGTAGTGTTACTATTTTAATTGCTTTATTAAAGTAATGTAACTGATTACATTTGATTACTTTTTGATTACTTTTCTAAATTTCTAACGAATCATTTCAACTGTTAATCATTTCCAAACAGTAAAAACAAGCCAGGGTTAACCTTACAGTAGTACTCAACACTGATTACTGTCAGACTTTCAAAATCCTTCATCACTTGAATTAAGATTATAATAATTTAATTTTAAAGCACAGTCACCACAAAATCAGACTTCAGCACCTCTTTTTACTTTGAGATCGTTCTGAGGTTAAATACAGATTTAAAATCATAACAAGAAATAGTTTAAAAGATATGATACTGTTTTTAAAATCAAATCTTTGCATAGCTTGTAGCCTAAAGCCTTCAGCGGCAATGTAGATTGATGTAATTGGCAGACGTGGTACGCTGCAAATTCAAACAAGAGAACCAATCAAAAGCATCAGAATAGCTTCGCTTTACTAAACAGCCTTTAAATGGCAGGAGACATCGTGCACATCAAAAACAGGCAAAGCAACGAATTAATATTAATTAACATATCCTAGCTTTTTACAGAAAATATTCAGATGTAACCCCCTTTGCAATCGTTAACATTTTCATAAGTAACTGTAATTTAATTACACATTTTTACTCAGTAACTGTAACGGATTACAGTTACATTTATTTTGTAATTAAATTACGTAATGCTGTTACATGTAACACTGTTCGTTAATCATAGTTTCTTGTTAGTTAATAGTAGTTAATAGAGTGTTACAAGGCTGTAACCATGTCTTGATCATTGGGGGGGACCAATTTTTTATAAAGCCTATAGAAACAGAACAGTGAAGGAAATTATAGGTCTAATTCTAGTACTGAAATAATA
Source organism: Coreius guichenoti (assembly GCA_039654105.1). NCBI lineage: Eukaryota > Metazoa > Chordata > Actinopteri > Cypriniformes > Gobionidae > Coreius > Coreius guichenoti. Next base: position 16,332,867 of record CM077188.1, read on the forward strand.
GTTTTGAACTATTTGCAAATAATATTTGTATTAATTTGCATTAAAATATGCACATATGTATTTTTTTTTTTTTTTTGTATGCCTAAAATGTTGAAAACGTGAAACGTTTTTTGTCTCTTTACACTCAGTTAAGAATGACATGAATCACATAAATGCATATTTTCAATTCAAAACGGCCATATTTGAGAAAAAAAAGTCGACAAAGCAGGTCACTTGTATTAAATGTTTCGCTTACCTCACTTTTTTTTCAACGTTAAACTGACGCTTCACGCTGGAATTCGTGCTCTGCTTCTGTGACCGGTAAACTTCGCCTACTTTGATATGATTGGCCATCTCAATCGTTTTGACATTGACGAGCGCTGTTAGCCAGCTGAGGCATACCAGACAAAAAATGTGACTTTTAAACCTTTTTGTCATCCTAACAACATACAGAGCGCTGCGTAATGAAGTGCAGCAGGGCAGTGCAAGAATTTCACAATTTGGGGGGACAATTTGGCCATTTCTAATTATTGGAGGGGACTTGTCCCCCTCAATGTCTATGGTGGTTACGGAGTGTTAATATTGCATTAGGCTACTCATTTGTTGCTGTGTTGCTGAAGTTATTCATTAATGATAGAACAGTATTATAAAGTGTAAGTCTTGGAGGGCCTGGGGGTGAGTAAATAATCAGGAAATTTTCGTTTTTGGGTGAACTATTCTTTTATTTAAAGTACATTTTATTTTATTTGGCCAATAAATGCCAACATTTTCACTAGGGTTAGTGAATATATTGCCATGGCAAGTAGACACCTTCATGTCTGACTTGGCCAGCAAAATGCATAAATGTAGAAGACTGTCTTGTGCTCTGCTTTGCATAAGCCTTGATCTTCTATCATGTTGTCCTCTGTTTATGAGTTGTTTCCTTTTAATTTAATATACTAGGGTATCTTATAAATAATTCAGCTGCGTACCTTCTGATATTTCACGAATGCCTTGAGCCGTTGGAGCAGACAGCAGCCAGTCTGTCTCCCTCTTCCATGTTAGGCCATTCTACAAGTTAAAATCCATCTGTTCATTTAAGACCTGGTTTGTTTTCTGGAACTGGCACCTTAATGGATGTTAATGACAAATTGTCCAAACATTTTGAAAGCTGAAGGCCGAAAAATAAAATCTCAAAACAGATTGCCATATCCACTCAGAGTCCCACTTTTTTCTTTCTTTTGTTAATGAATTTCCAAGATGATCAGTTGCTCTGACAGTGCAATCTTCTCGCTCAGCCAGTCTGATGCTGTGATTAGTATTAATTGGACCGAGTCAGAAATGCAGAGATGACCCTGACTAAGCTGCCTGTGAGAGCAATTAATGAGAAGAGATGCCTTAGTATTCACAACTGAGCTCGCTTGAGGAGACAGGAAGAGAGTTTACAGGACAAAGCAGACTATTTTTGTTTTTCTTTTTCTAGCGGGAGGCCTTTTTAATGAACTGTTCTATTGCTATAGGCCTGCAAGGATATATTTAAGAATTTAGGGGAAAGTATGCATAAAAGTTCTTTTGACTTCCTCATTAAGAAAGACACTGATTTCTTTATCTAAAAATGTTTTATTTCTCGCCTGTATGTCGTTTTCCTCCTCAGTTTTCTCTGTTTTTCTGAACCACATTGTTCAAGTATCTTACAAACTAAGTCAAAGGGATTTCATTACATTTTTTTCCTCTTGTTTGTACAGGCAAATGCATTTTTCTGTATGTCCAAATGAGTTCAGATGTGACACTCACAAATTACAGTGTGAATCAGACAATAAGCATTGTGAGTTGAAAACTGAAGTCATAAAGGATTTGATTCATCCAACGGCGAGAGTAAACAATTTTCCACAAAACAACTCAAAATCTTTGTAGCTTGCTGCAATACAGGATAAGATTAAAGATTGTCAAATCAGAGTGACGTGACATTGCTGTTTTATGTCTTTTCCCTTTTTGTGCTTTTTCTAAAATGACATTCATGCCTTTTAAATCAGTGTGATGGTTGTGTTAAAAGTACACACTGAAAAATGGCTTTTCAATTTGCCTAAAAACAATAATTTACAGTTCACAAGACATAAAATGTATATTAAAACTGTTTATTATTATTCAGATATCTAAGGGGCCAATTACGACATTAAAAACAGAAAACTTTTTATGCATTTTGGCCGTTCATTTACACGACAACAGCGTTTTGGGGACAAACATTTGAAAGAGGGCTTCAAAGTGCAAGTTTTTGAAAACAACACCATTATTATCTCTGTGTAAACTACAAAAATGAGAATTTGTGAAAATGGTGACATCATGCACATGCGTATTGTTCAGTCTATAGGACTGTAGAGTTTTTTTGCAAAGTGACATCTCCAACTACTGGCCTGGCATCATAATACAGCATTTTTAATCGTTTTCACGGATCCGTGTGAACGGGGATTGTTTTGACAACATTGTCGTCTGTACACGAAATACGCAAAGGTAAAACGCTTCCATTTTATCAAAAATAAAATGTATATAATTAAACCAACCAAATATATTCACTGTAAAAAAAATTCTATTAATTCCAGTAAAAAACTGGCAGCTATGTTTGCCAGAAATTTACAGATTTAACTTACGGTAAAAAAAAAACTTATTTCATTAACTGATATAATGTTAATTTTCCAACCTATTGAAGTACTACTGTCTGTTTTGTACCTTTGTAATACACTGACAACCACCAAAAACAGGTGGTGATGAGTCACATGATGAACCAAAGCTCATCACAAACAGCTTTTCCACAAGCTGAGAAGATTTTATATATATACATATATATATATTTACACACACTATATTGCCAAAAGTTTAGCCCACCCTTTGCAGCTATAACAGCTTCAACTCTTCTGGGAAGGCTTTCCACAAGGTTTAGGAGCGTGTTTATGGGAATTTTTGACCATTCTTCTAGAAGCACATTTGTGAGGTCAGGCACTGATGTTGGACAAAAAGGCCTGGCTCGCAGTCTCCGCTCTAATTCATCCCAAAGGTGTTCTATCGGGTTATGGTAAGGCCAGTCAAGTTCCTCCACATGAAACTCGGTCATCCATGTCTTTATGGACCTTGCTTTGTGCACTGGTGCGCAGTCATGTTGGAACAGGAAGGGGCCATCCCCAAACTGTTCCCACAAAGTTTGGAGCATGAAATTGTCCAAAATGTCTTGGTATGCTGAAGCATTAAGAGTTCCTTTAACTGGAACTAAAGGGCCAAACCCTGAAAAACCCAAACCCTGAAAACCCTGAAAAACAACCCCACACCATAATCCCCCCTCCACCAAACTTTACACTTGGCACAATGCAGTCAGGCAAGTACCGTTCTCCTCGCAACCGTCAAACCCAGACTCGACCATCAGATTGCCAGTCAGAGAAGCGTGATTCGTCACTCAAGAGAACACGTCTCCACTGCTCTAGAGTCCAGTGGCGGCGTGCTTTACACCACTGCATCTGACGCTTTGCATTGCACTTGGTGATGTAAGGCTTGGATGCAGCTGCTCGGCCATGGAAACCCATTCCATGAAGCTCTCTACGCACTGTTCTTGAGCTAATCTGAAGGCCACACGAAGTTTGGAGGTCTGTTGCTATTGACTCTGCAGAAAGTTGCCGACTTCTGCGCACTGTACGCCTCAGCATGTGCTGACCCCGCTCTGTGATTTTTACGTAGTCTACCACTTCGTGGCTGAGTTGCTGTTGTTCCCAATTGCTTCCACTTTGTTATAATACCACTAACAGTTGACCGTGGAATATTTAGTAGTGAGGAAATTTCACGAATGGACTTATTGCACAGGGCAACCTATCACGGTATTTATATTTATAATTCACTGAGCTCCTGAGAGCGACCCATTCTTTCGCAAATGTTTGTAGAAGCAGTCTGCATGCCTAGGTGCTTGATTTTATACACGTGGCCATGGAAGTGATTGGAACACCTGAATTCAATGATTTGGAGGGGTGTCCCAATACTTCTGGCAATATAGTGTATATATAAAAGGTGCACATTGTCATTCACACAAACACTAAACACCATCATGGTGTCAACACACACGACATTAGAAAAATGAAATAAACTTTAATTTAATATTTTTAATATTTTTAATAATTTAACATTACATGTAACATAAAACCCTAATGTACATAACTGATTAGAGAAAACTAAGAAGAAACATGAAAATGAAAATACATCAAATGTGAAGTGTCACGCAGGAAATTCTGGGAATGTCAATTTACATTTTTCACTGTAAATTAGACAATTGCTTGTTCTTTTCCCTTCCCAAAACTGTACATTTAACAGTATTTTACTGTAAAATTACATTAAATATACGGTTAGATCTATTACAGTTATTCACCGTATATAGTACGGAAACCTGTTTACCAATTAACTGTTTTTCACTGTAGCATTTTTACAGTCTTTTACCATTAAAATCACGATCAATCAAATATTAAAAACAAAAGAGCAATATTTAATGTCACAAAATAGTTTTTCTTTGCAGATTTCAGTGCCAACAATCCAAAAACCCATTCAATGAAGTAGCTGAACTTGAAGTTTTTTGCTCTTTACCAGTAAGTCTACAATGTACGTTGTTCTGTTGAGCTACAAAATGAAATGTTAATGGCCGACTGTTTGATAAATCTGTTCGAGTTGTTCACTGTCACTGTTTGCGTTCATCATCGTGCTGCAAGATGACAGACTGATGTGTTTGCTTATTCACAGATATGCCCTTGAGGCTTGTGAGCAGTGCTCTGTCTTCACCTCCTTCTTCAGACGGATCTGTACCACTCTCAGCACAAAACATATTCATTTCTGACAGCAGTGCATACTATATGCCTATGTAGATATGATGCACGATATACTCAGCCTTATTTGTCTTAGGGTCCCTGTAAGGCGACTGAAGCCATAGAGCTACACCTCACATCACATCCCGGTCCTGTCTTTCACTTTGATTCAATTTGATTTCTCAGCTCCTTTAGCTGATTTGTTTGTATATGTGCTTACAAAAATGCAGCACACAGACAGAACAGTAGGTGCGTTTACATGGAGCACTGTAATCGGTTTAAAAGTCCAATCCGAATGAAAATGCTCCATATAAACACCTCAGTCGGAATAAAAATGCCCAAACCGAATGAAATTGTAACCGGTTTGAGATGGGTGGGATAAACCTTTTCATGAACCGATCAAACGAAAAATTCCACCATGTAAACGACCTGACCCGATTACCTTTGAGTGTACGTCCTTCTGTGACGCGATATACATCGCGTGCCTCCACAACTGAAGAGTGCACGCCGCGCTCACACCAGGCTATAATGTTGACAAGAGAGGAAAGATAATTTTTCTGAGGTGTTAAACTTTTTATTTCGTAACAAATTATGAAGATAATGTTGGAATAATGACACAGACACAGCCTGGCTACACCATCTCATCTTGACAGCGTTTGTCCCAGGCACTTTTTACTTCAACTGCGCCTTTTTCTGAGATGATTCTTACACTTTACAACAAATAAATAGCTTTTATAAAACCGTATAAGTCCTGATGGCCGTTGAGAGTTGCTATGGCAACCGGGAACACATTCCAGCTGCTGGAGAGGACAGCGTCGACATTTCTGATGCGGCAGATAAACCGTGTGCGCATGTCACAAAATGATTCCGATTAAAGCGTCAGCACATGTAAACACCAGATCGGTTTAGATAACGTCTCATGTAAACAGTCCACTGAATCTTTCAATCGGAATGACAAAAAATGTGCATGTAAACGTGGCTAGTGCGTCTGGGTGCGTGTGTGCTGATGGGCTGTGTTGTGACAGTGCAAATTTTTTTTTTCTCTTTAAGACAGATGTCTGTGATCTTTCCTGCCCTGAGTTCATCTGCCCTCTTCAGCGAGTACAAGAGGTGAAGTCCAACAGCCCTTATGACCCCATTACGCATATGCTCGCTCACATTTGTGCACATCCGCACATACACACACGCGGCTCATTTGCTGTACTGCTGTTTGACAGCAGCCAGGAGTCTGCCCTTGTCCGTGGATGACCGAGCTGAGCAATAGAGAGAGAGGTGTGCTTAAAGTCGACTGTCCGGTCTGCTGTACATAATTGAGCCATGTGAGATTATACACATCAAAATAAAGCCACTGGGAATCAACTTTATGTGGACAGACTTTGTGTGCATGTCATTAAAATTGGGAATCATATAGAAAAACTATTCTGCTTCCTTAATTTGTCCATTAATGATTATTTTAGTTCTTTTCCCAAAAGTCCCCTCTAAAAAAACTGGTCCAAACTCCAAGTCTGCATTTATTTGATCAAAAATACAGTAAAATATATATATATATATATATTTTAAAATGTAATTTATTCCTGTGATGGCAAACCTAATATTCAACTGCCATTAATTCAGTCTTCAATGCCACAAGAAACATTCTTTATTATTATCAGTGTTAAAGACAGTTGTGCTACTTAATATTTTTGTGGAAACCATGATACATTTTTTTCAGGATTCTTTGATGAATAGAAATCTTTTGTAACATTATAAATGTCTTTACTGTCACTTTTAATCAATTAATGTGTCCTTGCTGAATAAAAGTATGAACTTCTTTAAAACAAATTTACTAATATAATTAAAATGACATTATTTATATTTTATTATATTATTTATATATTTTTGTATAATTTAACAGCACCAGTGAAAGACTACAAACTCAAACTATAATAAGTTTTTTTCATCCACATCTGTGAAAAAATGTAGGTGTTTAAGAACCATCATTCAGTTAAAAATGGAACCAGTTCTGAAAAACAAACGGTTCTCTATTCCCAACCCTGTGTGTCAATATATTATGTTCCGCTGACATAAACTTTATATTTCTTTTTAGGAGTTTTTCCCCTAAGTCTCTCCAAATCAAATCCATTGGCTTTTGTTGCTATAAATTTTTATTAAGACCAGTTTATTAGGGATTATCTCGAATTGTTCAATGGCCAATCCATGATAATAGAAGGGGATTACAGCAGCTAGATGGCAGGGACGTTCATGGAATGATGATAAATTAAACAAGACATCACAAACACCAGTCTTAATTTGGTTTGAGGCTCATTGTCAACCATATGGAACGAGAGAGCCGCTTGCATGTGGTAAATAGCACGAGACTGTTTCCTTTGTGCCAGATCAATAAACATAATCGACCCTGCCGTTATAGTCAAATGGGCATGTCTTTGCAACTGCAGATATATCTGCTAAGCAGCACCTAGTCTGTCTCAACTTCTTAATCATGGAAACATCTGCCCTCACTTTAGACTCATCTGTAGGGTGACGAAGGGATGTGCTGCATAAATTTTCTCCCATCACTCACCCCTTCATTCTCTCCCTTTCTTCCACAGTCTCGCCTCTGTATCTCTTTTTCGCACTCGGAGGCATCTGTTCTGTCACACCCTCCGCCTCATTAGCGATGCTAACACGAGGAGGATTTAACAGATGTTTATAACAAACCAGCTCACACTTACCTGCAGGATGAAGACATTAAAAGCCCTACAAGATCACAAAACTCATTCTAACAGACCACACAAGCCTCAAAGCCAGCACGAAACGATGGCATAGAGGCCCGAGTAGCTGGTGTGTTGTATTTGTATTTGCAAGGTAACCCTTAGTAATTGTTTGCAGCTGTACAGTCAGCCCCTAGTGTTTTTATTTTTAGAAAGCAGAGCCGTGGCAGCGTTTCACCCTTTCGATGGGGGTTCTTGTCTTATGCTCAATGTGAAGTGGCTGTTGACAGTGCACCGTAGGCCTGGACAGGCGCCGCTGTCACCTTTTAAAGAGTCCATTCCATTCCAAAGTTTTTCAAAGGTAATTATGAGCGGCCACCAGCGGTCAAGTGCGTTATTCTATAGGGGAAACGGTAGGGAACATGTCAAGTAGGAGTGTTTGTGACTAAAATTTATTCTCCAAGACTAACTGAACATATATTTTTAGAATCATTCCTGGAGATTATGGGTTTTATACACACACACACACACACACACACACATATATATATATATATGTCAATCGTCACAGTCAATCGGTTAAATCAGTTACTAATCCAACCGATTCAATAAAACAGTATGATTGAAATCAGTAGCTCATAAGTTCGAGACTAATTAGTCTTTTTAAATAAATCATAGCTCATGTGAGTCATTAGTTTGGTAGTTTAATGGGCAACTCACTTTTTTCTGCTGTTCTTAGAGATTATTTAGCTTTTGAGCCACTCTTTGGATACTTTTCTCATTGCGATGGAGACATTCAAAAATAACTGAGCTGAACTCAAATAAATTGCCTCTCATTTAGATTGCCTTTGGATCTAGATTAGATGTGAAGCACTATAAAGGTTGATTTAGAACAAGAGCTGTGAGCATTATGGAATAAAGACATCTGAGGATTCAAAGTGGATTTAAGTTGAACAACTGAGTTTTCGGAAAAAGAGTTTAAACCAAAAAGAGAACATTTATTATGGTGTACAATCTACTACAGCACATTATATACATACAGCACATAAGGACTGTCAACCATGCTAAAGTCTTGCTAAATCATGAATTGGGTGTAATTTAAGGGTCATGGTAGTTTTCATTGAATTAAATGAAATAAACTATGCCACTAAATGTATTGTTTTAGGTAACAATAATCCATTGGGTTGGCTAAAGGTTGCCTCATAAAAAGGGCATCTTGAGTACTAATATAAGCCACTAAATGATGAGGAACTGTAAAGATAATAATGTTTACAGTGATGCACTGTCAGAGACTGTAGAACTCCCTCATGCAAGAAGTGTATATTTGCATTCAGTAATCATGCCCATACAAAACACTGAGGGCTAATCAACATTGTGATAAACAAACTATGCAATTATCTTTCCAGTCTAGTTGTCAGGACAAGTCATGTGTTTAATTTCTTGGTATGACTTATTAAGAATTTATTCATTGATGTCGGGGTGCATTTTTATGAGCTGTCAGAATATTTTTCATAACAAATTGGACTGTGTGATTCACTGTCATCAACACATCATCATCACCAAAACTCATTTCAGGCCTGATTTTCTTTTATTTTTTTATGTTTTGGGGAAGAAACTACTTTTTTTTCTTTTTTAAAAATTAAACATTTACTCTCTTTACTTTCTTAATGCACATTGCTGGTATCATTTGGCATAATTCATTTTATTCCAATTTTTAAAATGGTTAAAGGTACACTCCACTTTTTTTTTTTTAAGTTTTCTCATTTTCCAACTCCCCTAGAGTTAAACAGTTGAGTTTTACCGTTTTCGAATCCATTCAGCCAATCTCCGGATCTGGTGGTAGAACTTTTAGCATAGCTTAGCATAGATCATTGAATCTGATTAGACCATTTGCATCTTGCTCAAAACTGACCAAAGACTTTCGATATTTTTCCTATTTAAAACTTGACTCTTCTGTAGTTACATCGTGTACTAAGACCGACGGAAAATGAAAAGTTGCGATCTTCTAGACCGATATGGCTAGGAACTATACTCTCATTCCTGCGTAATAATCAAGGAACTTTGCTGCCGTACCATGGGTGCAGCAGGCGCAATGATATTAAGCAGCGCCTGAAAATAGGCTAACTTCTGTCAACTTAACCAACATAAAAAACCTGCTTGCACAGGGAGCGTGCTGGGGACTATTTTCAGGCGCTGCATAATATCATTGCGCCTGCTGCACCCATGGTATGGCAGCAAAGTTCCTTGATTATTACGCAGGAATGAGAGTATAGTTCCTAGCCATATCGGTCTAGAAAATCGCAACTTTTAATTTTCCGTCGGTCTTAGTACACGATGTAACTACAGAAGAGTCAAGTTTTAAATAGGAAAAATATCGAAAGTCTTTGGTCATTTTTGAGCGAGATGCTAACGGTCTAATCAGATTCAATGATCTATGCTAAGCTATGCTAAAAGTTCAACAGCCAGATCCGGAGATCGGCTGAATGGATTCGAAAACGGTAAAACTCAACTGTTTAACTCTAGGGGAGTTGGAAAATGAGAAAACTTAAAAAAAAAGTTCCTTTAAAGCATAGCGCAAAGTGTTAATAATTTGATCCGGACTGACGTCACTAAGTCCCTCAGTGCCTTTATTTTTCAACCCATCCGATATGTAACACCCATTTTCACAATCCAATTAATTTTTGATGGATAAAATCAAGATTTTTTTTCCTCTCTAAAATAGGCTACTTTAGAGCCTTTACTTTTGTGGAGTAAAATAGGTTGAAAACTGCTTTTCACATGCCCACCTTAGCTTTAAATACGTGTGCGGTCCCTCAAGTGCCTAATTGTTTTAGTTGAACTCTATAGGCTATATTTATGCACAAACAAGCAACAACCACAGGCGTCCAATACGAAATATATATGAGCATCATCTAATGTATTTATCACACCCAATCTGTCCTCACTGCACACGCGCTCTCTCTCCCTCTCTCTCCCTCTCTCTCCGAGCCGCATAATGCCCCGGACACCTGCCAACACTCTCACGTGTGTTGGTCCAATCTTCCAGGATGACACCCACACGCGCACGCTTCCTCCCCACATATGAAGAGGCTGAGAAGGATGATTAGCACCGTGAGCTGACACCCCTCAGAGGAGAGTGTGGAGGAGGACAACAACAATAGGCTCGCTGTGGAGAAGCAGAGCGCGCAAGCTTCTGCAAATTCTACTGCGACAGCGACACAGCCGCGCGACGCGGACACGGATAGCAACAGCAGGGAGGAGGAAGAGGAGGATAGAGGAAGAGAGGGAGGGAGAGTTTCTGGACGCTAATCACTTCAATGAAATTACAGATGCGTCTTCCCACATCCACACGAACGCGCACGCACACTGCGTTTTCCTTATTTTCGCAAAGCTCTGGCTTTGGAATTTCAATGCGACATGAAGCGTTTTCCTCCCTCTCTCTCACTCTCTCCCTCTCCTCTCTCCTCGGCAAAGCTAATGTGTGAGTCAGTGCTACTCTATCCCGATGTGCTCTGCATGCTGACCATAACTGCCATGCAGCGTGAGCGTGGAAAAGTCTCGACTTGTCAGTGCAACGCACAACTTGAGCTCCGTTTCAAACTATCGACACTTTACCACACGAGATTGTGTGACACAAACCCACTCAATTAATCCGAGTCGAAGAATTACGTGTTTAGGATAGGATTTCTAGGATTTCTAGATTTCTAGGATAGGTTAGGATTTCTGACAGGTTGCAGGAATCATTTTTTCCTTTCTTGTGTTAACACTTCTAGAAAAGCATCTGCAGTGCTCGTTCTAATGCAGCGCGTAAATGTTTCGACCTCGAGAGAAAATGATAAACTTCCCTACCGTGAAGAGATGGGTCATTTCAGCGTACATCTCGGTCTCTTCTTGCTTTTTGTTGTCGTCACGGTTTCTTTTCTTCTCTCGTTTTCCTTCTTGACGTTAGTCAATCAACCTGTATCCTCTCTCACGACTGTGTAATAACGCATCGCCTAGGCTTTCATACAGACGCTTTTTGCGCACCTGCCTTAAACTCAGCTCTATTTCTGACACTGTGTAGGCGATCTACAGAGAACGGATCTGTGTGTTCACCGATCTCTCTCTCTCTCTCTCTCTCTCTCTCTCTCTCTCTCTCTCTCTCTCTCTATCTGCCCGTACCGTGTAGCCCCACCTCCTCCTTTTAGAAGTCTCCCTTTCTTGCCCCCAACCCCTTTGCAGTCTGCTCTATTTTCCCTCCTCTCCTTCATTTCTTTCTCACAGTCAGAACAGTACATAAAACCTGTTATTTCCTTGTCACTTGCCCCCTTTGCCATTTAAATGGGCTGCTATAGTCACGTGCATCCTCAAAAGTGCAGCTACTGTAAGATGGTCTCCTGCCTTCCAGCAGCTCTTGCATATGAAAGACTGACTTTGATTTTGTTTGGTTAATGGTATGCTTTTATAGTCCTTGCAGAGACATATCCATTCAGGTTCCACTTTCCTGTGGATGAGAGACGGCATATCTAATGGCCATATTGAATTGAGCACCACTCGGTTAGAACTTTTTAAAAACCACTAACCCAGGAGCAAAATCTATCTATCTATCCATCCATCCACATTCAAAGCCTTTTCTAGTTAAAAATAGTATTTCTTTTTTAAAATTAATTTTAATTATACTTCCTTACACTGAAATGCATTGCAATTGAATTGCAATTCTTTAGTTCAAATTCAGCAATAGAACTGGTATTTAAAAAGCGTTCTCAATTCAATTTTCTATGACTCACAACCTTGACGACACTGAACCGGACATTCAGTTTGTCCTGACTTTATTGTGCTATACCTTTTCTAATGATCAAGCTTTTTCTCCCAGTGCAGCATTTCATAAATCACAAAAATCCTGTAGACTTCCATTAAAAGCTTCAGACTTTTTTTTTTTTTTTTACTTTTAGGCAAGACCCTGCCTTTTCTAGATACATTTATCAGTATAAAGATGTACTGACTGACTGTTTCAGATCCATGCACTGCGTTAGTCTATATGAGCCATACAGTATATAGTCAGAGCTACGCAATATTTTCACCAGACATGCTGTATTAAATTTCAATGAGATAGCGATAGAGCGCAGCTTTTCTCAATTTAGCTGCATTTCACAAGTTTTCTTGTGATAATGAATTTTTTATTGCCATCTCTGGCATGATGAATGGATGTGTCTATGGCATGTCTACAGGAATATCCATTATGCACTGCCGTGACAAGACGCTCAGATCCGCGCTGTAGAAAATGCTCACACGACCAGCTTTGACATCAACTAAACAGCCTTGCCGCTCAGGGGCATGTGGAGCAGCCAAACGCTCTTCTCCGCGAGGACACATCACCCAGGGGGGCTGGATCAGAGCGCGGGAGGGATCACAGTTCACTAAGTCCCTTTTCTACGACCAAAATGGCACAATGATTTGTCCTGCGCCAGTTTGAGTGTGAGTGTTTAATCGATAACCTGTGCCTTGCCATCATTATTCTGATGTCTATTTGAATGGATGAGAGGAGTCAGGCAAAGAAAAGAGAACGGGGTGGTGGAGGGTGTAATATGAAGTGTGAGACTGAAGACTGAGGAGCGTGGAAATTGAATGACAGTGGAACCAGAGCCAGGCTCTTGAAGTGGCTGAGCTTTAACCCAGGGCTCTCCTAAAACCATAAGTCTGCTTGTTGCTCATATAGATGCTGAGCAAACCAGTTATTTGACAAGTGCTACTGGCCAAAATTTACCAGCCTGGCCTTTTCACCATTACATTTTAGAAGTGGTCAAGCGGCTGATCATGACTCTGTACTGGAGAAAATGATTTCTGGAGGCCAATAAGGCTAAGCTGCTGTCTGCGATCCTCAGTCTCCCATTTTCCATTGCCATCATCTCAAGCATGTAATTTCAAAACTTGTAACAACACAGTGGGCTTACTAATCAAAGCTGTTACAAACGTAGCACGAACAGCAGATGAGGTTCCAATCTGTGCCAGTTTCAGAGCTTGGATATATATCACATAAAAACAATCAACAGAGCGTCCTATATCACTGGCTGAGACAACAATGACAGGGCAGAAAGCCATGGCAGATATTAAATGTGAGAGAAATTGTGTCCTAAGGTAGCAAAGCAGGCTGTTTTTCAGACAGACAATTAAAAAGAGGGATGGGGCACGACTTTGAAATGCTGTTTTTCTTAATAGTCAGGTTGACCTTTGGTTCGCATGGGCGCATTACAAAATAGCTGACATGACAGAGAAAAGAACATAGGTCATTTGCACTACAATGGCTAACTCTCTCAGTAAAGCTATGGGAGCATGAACCTTTTTTCACAGCAGTGAACATTTTCAAAAATGTGATGCTTTTTACATACGGACAGGTCATAAAAATGTAGGACATAAAAAAAGACAAACTGTATTGAAAGTCATCTGAAGGCATGTCCTAAATTTAAGTCATTTTTATGCACAGTGGGGAGAACAAGTATTTGATACACTGCCGATTTTGCAGGTTTGCCCACTTACAAAGCATGTAGAAGTCTGTAATTTTTATCATAGGTACACTTCAACTGTGAGAGACAGTTGTATGATCACATTGAAAATCACATTGTATGATTTTTAAGTAATTAATTTGCATTTTATTGCATGACATAAGTATTTGATACATCAGAAAAGCAGAACTTAATATTTGGTACAGAAACCTTTGTTTGCAATTACAGAGATCATACGTTTCCTGTAGTTCTTGACCAGGTTTGCACACACTGCAGCAGGGATTTTGGCCCACTCCTCCATACAGACCTTCTCCAGATCCTTCAGGTTTCGGGGCTGTCGCTGGGCAATACGGACTTTCAGCTCCCTCCAAAGATTTTCTATTGGGTTCAGGTCTGGAGACTGGCTAGGCCACTCCAGGACCTTGAGATGCTTCTTACGGAGCCACTCCTTAGTTGCCCTGGCTATGTGTTTTGGGTCGTTGTCATGCTGGAAGACCCAGCCACGACCCATCTTCAATGCTCTTACTGAGGGAAGGAGGTTGTTGGCCAAGATCTCGCGATACGTGGCCCCATCCATCCTCCCTTTAATACGGTGCAGTCGTCCTGTCCCCTTTGCAGAAAAGCATCCCCAAAGAATGATGTTTCCATCTCCATGCTTCATGGTTGGGATGGTGTTCTTGGGGTTGTACTCATCCTTCTTCCTCCAAACACGGCGAGTGGAGTTTAGACCAAAAAGCTCTATTTTTGTCTCATCAGACCACATGACCTTCTCCCATTCCTCCTCTGGATCATCCAGATGGTCATTGGCAAACTTCAGATGGGCCTGGACATGCGCTGGCTTGAGCAGGGGGACCTTGCATGCGCTGCAGGATTTTAATCCATGACGGCGTAGTGTGTTACTAATGGTTTTCTTTGAGACTGTAGTCCCAGCTCTCTTCAGGTCATTGACCAGGTCCTGCCGTGTAGTTCTGGGCTGATCCCTCACCTTCCTCATGATCATTGATGCCCCACGAGGTGAGATCTTGCATGGTGCCCCAGACCGAGGGAGATTGACCGTCATCTTGAACTTCTTCCATTTTCTAATAATTGCGCCAACAGTTGTTGCCTTCTCACCAAGCTGCTTGCCTATTGTCCTGTAGCCCATCCCAGCCTTGTGCAGGTCTACAATTTTATCCCTGATGTCCTTACACAGCTCTCTGGTCTTGGCCATTGTGGAGAGGTTGGAGTCTGTTTGATTGAGTGTGTGGACAGGTGTCTTTTATACAGGTAACGAGTTCAAACAGGTGCAGTTAATACAGGTAATGAGTGGAGAACAGGAGGGCTTCTTAAAGAAAAACTAACAGGTCTATGAGAGCCGGAATTCTTACTGGTTGGTAGGTGATCAAATACTTATGTCATTCAATAAAATGCGAATTAATTTTTGTTTTAGATTCCGTCACTCACAGTTGAAGTGTACCTATGATAAAAATTACAGACCTCTACATGCTTTGTAAGTAGGAAAACCTGCAAAATCGGCAGTGTATCAAATACTTGTTCTCCCCACTGTAGGTTATATGGATTATTTTTCATGACACTTTTATGGTGCTTTGCATCTATTTTAATGCTTGAAAGCTTCAAAACAATATTCAGATGTTCTCCTTTTGTCCTCCATGGAAGATGAGGGTGAATAAATAATGGCAGATGTTTTAGAGTAGAATAAAACACAAGTTTAGTGACGGGGTCCGTTTTTTACATTATCAAATGTGTGGTTTATTTGTATTTGCGTTAAAACTTTTCCCTCATTTTTCTCTGCCTTCATAGACATGACATATACTGATTGCTTCTGGTTTCAAATCTGCTCCCTTTGTCGACATTTGTTTTAAATTTTCTTCTAGGTTGGAAGGGCAAGCGTGGTAGAGACAGAACTCATGCATCAGAGACTTTGGCAGCTGGAGAGCCCAAACCTTCTGCATGATGGATAAAGCTGCTTTTTCTCCCATCATCCTCCTTGACTGAGTGCTGGGCTGAGAGATGTTGGGTTGGGGTATCAGTTTGGTTCTGTGACTAAGATAAAAGAGCCATCTCATCTTACTCATAGCCCAGTTCAGATTGCATTTCCTTCTCTCGCTGAAGATGAATCCTGGGTTATGGCTGCTGACGCTGATTGTACAGTGCGGAAGACGCTCTTTGTTCTTAAAAGAGACTTCTCTGAATTCAACTGAATGCTTCAACATTTTTGTTACATTGCAAAGATGATATTTTGATAATGGATCAAGTTAAATCAATACGCTCATTACTGCCTTGTTTTTTGTATGTAAACATTCACTCATGTCTTCAACAAAAATCCATTCACACTCTTTCCACACTTCGGATTTCATTATGCCTTTAAAGATTCTCATTTATCTGAGTAAACACAGAATGTCAAGTAGAATTATTTTTAGCAGTCATTACTCCGGAAATCTTTCTAATATGCTGATTTGGTGCTCAAGAAACAGTTGTTAATATTTTTGTGGAAACAAAATAATTATTATAATATAATATAATTATATAATTCTGTTTCAGGATTATTTGATGTCTAGAAAATTAAAAAAGAACAGCATTTATTTGAAATAGTCTTTGTAACAGTATGAATGAATTTACTGTCACTTTTGATCATTTTAATAGTAATATACATTCATTCTTGCTGAATAAAAGTATTATTTAAAATCTAGATCCTAACTTTTGAACAATAGTGTGTAGCGGGGAGACCGGGTAAGTTTGTAACAGATGCTTCAGCATCTGTATATTACGGAGCCCCGCACATGACATGCAGGAAAAAAATAGTAGGTTAAATCGTGCGCACGATTTATAAATCGAGGGAACAAATTAGTAAATCGTGTGGACGGTTTAGCAAGTCGAGGGAACGAAGTAGTAAATCGTCCGCACAATTTAGCAAAAATCGAGGGAACTAATTAGTAAGTAGTGCGCACAATTTACTTTTTTTTTCTTGCACGTCATGTGCGGGGCTCCGTAGTAACTCACTTAATTTTTGAGGTAGAATGTTCAGAGATTTATACAAAGTATCTACATTTGTTTACTACAAAAGGCACCAATTCAAACCTCTGCAAGAATATCACAGCCCTTATAAGATGATGTGAAATACATGGTTTGTCTTTGTTACAATCTACCCCACTAATAGGTTGTGACAATTAGACAAAAGAAGTAAAAACAGCGGCCACACATGCAATATGCCTCAAAAACAGGTTTATTGAAACCATCCAAAAGAACAATACAAAACAATGCCTCTCTTTCTGTGACTGACCACAGCTCAAATCCACTTACTGTTTGACTCAGGAGTGTGTGCATGTGTCTAAATTAGCCTACTACACTTCCTTAATGCTGTTTATGCTTAATGAAATCTCACTCCAGTGTACCCGTGTAAAGAACCCATAGGGGTAACACTATAATAACGGCATGCTATGAATCATTAGTTAAGCATTAGTAAATAGTTAATTCATCATTTATAAAGAATTAATAGACATTAATAATCAGTTTATAAATACAGCTATAAATGTTTTATTCTTGATTTATAAGCATATCTATAATCTGTTTACTAATTGTATTTTTATACTTTATTAATGATCAATTTATCATTTCTAAATCAAGAATTACATTATTTACAAACCAGTTATTTAGGAGTTGTCAGTGGTTCATAAGATAATTTAGAAAGTGTAAGTAAATGATTAATAAACTATTTAAATGTACATTTATACATCTTATTATTTAGAAATATAGTAATAGTTACTCAGTGTGTTAATAAATACTTTATTAACATGTATTCCTACTGCAATTTGTGATTAATTCAGGTAGTTATAAAACACTTAGTAGTTGTCAGTTAACTATTTTGATCATCTACTATTTATGCCTCATAAAGCTTTTACAAAGGAGATTTAAAGGCTCATAATCAAATCGAAGGCAAGTGAAGATTCACACCTCTGTCTTTTTTTTTCACTGTCTAGGCAATCTGTAAAATTATTAAAAAGAAACTGTTCTTATTTGTATGTAAGGGGATGGTTGTAACACTTTTTAAAGATGTGTTACAACCCACCCCACCTCTGTCAGCCATTGTTTAGCTCTAGCCATATTATCATAATGGTTTGAAATTAGCAGGTTAAAAAAATCATCACATTTTGCCTGAAAAACTACACTTTAATCTAATATGTTAAATCATTTTATCTGCAAAAGTTTAAACAAAATATAGTCTTGGCC
The DNA here is from genome assembly GCA_039654105.1 of Coreius guichenoti. Classification (NCBI taxonomy): domain Eukaryota; kingdom Metazoa; phylum Chordata; class Actinopteri; order Cypriniformes; family Gobionidae; genus Coreius; species Coreius guichenoti. The sequence goes on from CM077188.1 coordinate 16,351,047, forward strand.
AAAAAAAATTACATTCTTACCTCAAATTCAGTTTTTTTCCTTTATAAAATCTGCATGTGCCTAATTCCAACCATTAATATAGGATCTGGGAGGAAGTGAGTAAAAACTAAAATGATCATAGGACTCCTAGCTAATCCCTGATTGGTGGAATTGGTGGTGTTACAACTTTCCCCATGTTACAGCCATACCTGGTCTCCGCCTTTATCTTTTTCTAGGTAATGACAGTTGAAATGTTCAGTAGCTTATTTGTAGTCCAGACTTTAATGTATATGCCTATATACAGAGTGGTTTTCAAACAATAAAACTACCCCGAGAAAAAACTCACAAGCTCCTCTAGCCCAGACTGCTCTATTTGTCTGATTCGGCCCACAGCTCTACAGATCTTGCCACCGTCTCATGCACTATCGTTTTGAGGGCTCATCCGCTGCCCCAAGGCATGTCAGCGGGCCATGCATTTGTTCACAGTCAGCACTTTAGCATCCTTTCAAAAGTAGCTTCCTCCATGTATTGCATGCAAAATTACATGCATTCTATAAGCTCTGACGAGTGAAACTGTGAAAATAAAACCACATTTATGGCCGTCTAATGGTCACTTTGACTCAGCTTTTTGTCAATGTGAAAATTAACAACTGCTTTGTCTTTTTCACATTTGACAACACGTTCTTTTCTTTTCTTTCACATATCTGGTCATAACGTGCATGCCGTGCACTCAGCATATGTATTACAGCATTCTTAGTCAGCTCACGACTTCACACATAATCACGCTGTGCAGATCAAGGGGTCGATTTTGTCAGCTGTTTGTAAAAACTGTGAATCTAGGTGTTATCTAGCCTACAAAGAGCGTTACACAAAAAAGGCTGAGAGTGATCAGTAAATATTGACATTTTTCATATTAAAGCTGCAGATATGACATGATTGTGTAACACTGAAAAAAAAGTGTGTTGGATTTACATGATTTTAATCTTGTACATCAGTCCCACATGAATCAATTAAGTTAAACAAAAAAAATGTGTTCAACTTCAACATCATGGAATGAAGTCATTTTAAGTGATCCAATTTAGTCTCAAAGTGAATTTTATATGGTTCCCTGACATGATTCAGGCATTCAATTTCATATATTCATTCATCCAATTGTGTTAATGTCACACAACTGAATTATAATACTGCACTAGCTAGTTGACAAACTTTTAGCTAGCAATAGCACACATTAGCATCTTAAACGCTAAGCATTAAAAGCTCCTTCAGCAAAGCAGTTATGAATGTATCAGTCCACAGCCTAAGCAGATGCTACACTCTTCTCCACAATGGTAACCCACTGTAATTTAAATTGTCCTAATAATTTCAACATAATTGAACATTAAACACTATTACACACTATTAAGTCTCCCCCTTTTCTCATCTTACTCAAAAATACATAAAATAACACTTTTACATATACAGTGGGGAGAACAAGTATTTGATACACTGCCGATTTTGCAGGTTTTCCTACTTACAAAGCATGTAGAGGTCTGTAATTTTTATCAGGTACACTTCAACTGTGAGTGACGGAATCTAAAACAAAAATCCGGAAAATCACATTGTATGATTTTTAAATAATTAATTTGCATTTTATTGAATGACATAAGTATTTGATCACCTACCAACCAGTAAGAATTCCGGCTCTCACAGACCTGTTAGTTTTTCTTTAAGAAGCCCTCCTGTTCTCCACTCATTACCTGTATTAACTGCACCTGTTTGAACTCGTTACCTGTATAAAAGACACCTGTCCACACACTCAATCAAACAGACTCCAACCTCTCCACAATGGCCAAGACCAGAGAGCTGTGTAAGGACATCAGGGATAAAATTGTAGACCTGCACAAGGCTGGGATGGGCTACAGGACAATAGGCAAGCAGCTTGGTGAGAAGGCAACAACTGTTGGCGCAATTATTAGAAAATGGAAGAAGTTCAAGATGACGGTCAATCTCCCTCGGTCTGGGGCACCATGCAAGATCTCACCTCGTGGGGCATCAATGATCATGAGGAAGGTGAGGGATCAGCCCAGAACTACATGGCAGGACCTGGTCAATGACCTGAAGAGAGCTGGGACTACAGTCTCAAAGAAAACCATTAGTAACACACTATGCCGTCATGGATTAAAATCCTGCAGCGCATGCAAGGTCCCCCTGCTCAAGCCAGCGCATGTCCAGGCCCATCTGAAGTTTGCCAATGACCATCTGGATGATCCAGAGGAGGAATGGGAGAAGGTCATGTGGTCTGATGAGACAAAAATAGAGCTTTTTGGTCTAAACTCCGTGTTTGGAGGAAGAAGAAGGATGAGTACAACCCCAAGAACACCATCCCAACCATGAAGCATGGAGATGGAAACATCATTCTTTGGGGATGCTTTTCTGCAAAGGGGACAGGACGACTGCACCGTATTAAAGGGAGGATGGATGGGGCCACGTATCGCGAGATCTTGGCCAACAACCTCCTTCCCTCAGTAAGAGCATTGAAGATGGGTCGTGGCTGGGTCTTCCAGCATGACAACGACCCAAAACACATAGCCAGGGCAACTAAGGAGTGGCTCCGTAAGAAGCATCTCAAGGTCCTGGAGTGGCCTAGCCAGTCTCCAGACCTGAACCCAATAGAAAATCTTTGGAGGGAGCTGAAAGTCCGTATTGCCCAGCGACAGCCCCGAAACCTGAAGGATCTGGAGAAGGTCTGTATGGAGGAGTGGGCCAAAATCCCTGCTGCAGTGTGTGCAAACCTGGTCAAGAACTACAGGAAACGTATGATCTCTGTAATTGCAAACAAAGGTTTCTGTACCAAATATTAAGTTCTGCTTTTCTGATGTATCAAATACTTATGTCATGCAATAAAATGCAAATTAATTACTTAAAAATCATACAATGTGATTTTCTGGATTTTTGTTTTAGATTCCGTCTCTCACAGTTGAAGAGTACCTATGATAAAAATTACAGACTTCTACATGCTTTGTAAGTGTGCAAACCTGCAAAATCGGCAGTGTATCAAATACTTGTTCTCCCCACTGTAAAATAACATTTACTCTCTCTTAATTTAGCCATATGCAAAGCATGCTGGGAACTAACAAGCCCCGCCCAGTTTCAGTTAATGCAACACAAATCATTCATGTAATCTCAACACAAACGGATTAAGTAAACTTCAATTTTACATATATTTAAGTGGATTGAACACAATCAAATTAAGTTAGGACAAAATGTATAGCAATTGTGTTGCTTTAGCACATTTTAATTAAGCAATTTTGTTGAAGCTGCCTGTAAATTTAGAGTGCTTGTTGTTTTACTTATGACTTTACAGACTATAGGTTCTTCCTTGCTGCCATTACCTGTGTGGGCACACTTTATGTTTTCTAGCCTGAACTTTTACAATTACTGTGAGAAGAAGAGCTAATCAGTGTTTCATCACTTTTCCATTTTATTGCTGATCTTTTTAAAATATCACCTTGGTTTTACTCAAAAAAATTGAGGCAGCTATTTGCATCAGACTTCTAAGTATTTTGAACTCATCTAATTTGTGTTTGACCAAATAGACTTTACATGTCTTCAACATGCACCCTTAAGTAATTTCAACTCAATTTTCCTCTAAAACACAACTCAAATACTTTGTGTAGCAGAAACATAATTCAACTAAGTAAGCACCAATACAATTAATTGTAAAAATAACTCAAGTGAATACACTTATACGACATGCATTAGTTCTATTTCACTATATGTAATAAGGAGTATGCAGTAGAGACAAACCACAATACTGCTATAAAAAGTTGCTCATTGAGCAAAGCAATTCACATGATGCACTGCGCCTACCTGTCGTCAGCCTAACGTCAGGCGGGTGATGTGAATAAGATGTATAATATTTACTGTGAATATGCTATTTTGTTTTGTATTATGCAAAATGTTTGTGCCATGCTAAATTTGAGACAGTGCAAGACTCTTTAGAGTTTACACAGAGGAACAAAAGCCTATCATGAATCCCATAGACACAAAGTGTGATTGTCTCTACATCCATATCAGTAAAGTTTAGCCATTATGCTTAAATTATTGACATGTTTACAATCGTTTGAGTGCAGCAACTACGCAGAGGTCGATCTATATAGAATACTCGGAGAGAAATCAGACACAAGCGTACATTGTGCCTCCCTTGAGACATGGTGCTTTCTTGATGTCAAACTAATGCCTCCTTTAAATGCTTATGGGTTAGTTAAGGTCGAAAGATGTCAAGAGGACCCTTGAGTACATGGGTCTTTGCCACATAAGGAGATAATCGTCATTTAAGGGCAACAGCAAACTTCTAGTAGGCCTATTATGAACTTAATATCTTATTAACAGCAGGATTAGCAAGGACATTATATAACGGTTGTCAAAAGGTTATATCATCACATCATTACATGCAAGTTATGCCAGTAGGTGGCGACTAGTCATTTGAATCATTTACTCAAGTGAATGATTCACAATCGCTGATTCATTCAGGAATGAAACATGCATGCGTAAATCATTTTCTGAATTCAGAACCACATACTAACTGTACTATTTCTGCCATAAAAAGATGGTAAAAATAGTAATATGCTAGTATGTGGTTCTGAATTCAGCCATTGATTCATTCAAACGCTGATTCATTCAGGAACATGACCTGCTGCATTTGGAAGAGCATACTACTCTGACTATTTTACCATATCAGATGGCATACTGTATCTTTATATGGCAAAAATAGAATGTTATTATGCTATTCCAAATATAGCCACTAGCTGCGTCTGAAATCGCATACTCTTGGTACTTATTTTGAATAAGTACTTAGTTTGTGACCACTAAAAAGTATGTTCTAGTATGAATGTGTGTAGTATGAATGTAATCCAGGCACACTACATTCGCCATGTTGTAATTATCATGTGACCTACCAGCGTCAGTTGAGTTGCTTCACAGCCATTCACAAATCCTCTCCCTTGGCCTCATGGGATAGTAAAATGTCCGTTTTATGCACACTTCAGCATCTCGACAGAAGTCGTAGGTCATTTTTGCCTACTCTTTTATGAGTACTGTGAGTTCAGACACACTTTTTTGTCACATACTGTTTTTGCCTTTTTTTAGAGAAGTACGCGATGTAGCCATCGTCTTTTTGGTGATTCATTAACTTCCAATTCCTTTAAAAATGCCCATTATTCAGGAACGAAACAAGTGGCTGTCTTAATGAGTGAATCATTGATTCATCCACTCAACAGGTTCGCTCGAAAACACCAATTCATTGCTCGGAGACGTGTGGTGCAACGGTTCTGCTTTTGCCTTTTCTTTGTTTGGAACTGTTTTTTTTTGTTTGGAACTTTGTTTGGAACTGGCATATTTTGTGTCTAAAATGTAAGTTATGGAACCGTTGTATAAAATCAACATCATTTGCAATCGTGTTGTTGGTCTGAATATCAAAACGGCTGCGATCACTGTTTTCATTGTTACGTATATATTGTATGCATTTTACACAGTGAAAATAGCATTTATTTGACTGAAACTCCAGAATTGTCTAAATATCTTAAATAAATTTTGTCTTTAATAAGATTTCCCCAAGACATAGGCAAGAATGAACCTGACGTCTTCCTTGATTCCTACTCTTTTCAACAACAAAGCACTTGAACGCGACAAACTCGTAATTACGACTTGAGAAGGGCAATTTCCCTTGAATGTGAATGAGTTGGTTTTTAGATGCACCTTTGGGCTTGCCACCAATATTTCAGTAAACACCTATTGTGTTTACTGAAGATTTGACTAATGGTGCGAATAGAAGGTTAAATAAATAGTTAAATAAATAAAAAAAAGAATATGCCTGTTATTGTTATATAGTAGTATTATTTTTGAGGCAATGTAAACTTGATGAGGCTTTGATGTGACTTCGTTTTAATAAATGATATGCTTGCTTGTTGACAATATCAATTGTAAGGCCTCAGAAGAGAAGTCTGCTGCTTTTAAACGGTACAAAAACAATAAATTATTCTCTATTTATCCTTTATTTATATGATATGTCCCTGGTCTGACCTCTAGATTAAAAACTAGCCCTGACATTAAAGACTTTGAAATGTCCTACACAGCAGGTTAACAGCATATGAACTTTCTGAGGCCTTCGGTGAACAACTTTCCAAGGCTTTTTCCAGGCTTTATTGCCAGCTAAGGCCCATATCCTGGTCCCCTGACCTTTTGCAATTTTTGGGAGGCCCTGTCAAGTGAATTAATTGCCTGGTGACACACATTGCAGCTGGATCAGTCCCACACCAGCCTAGCCCAGCAAGCTCCATTAATTACATTAGTCCTCTCCGAACTGTAGGTCTACCACTTACCCACGCTTCAACCTCCTTCTTCCAAACTGAATGTGTGTCAGTGGACAATTTTTATTTTCTGCAGTAGTGTGTGAACGAGAAAGATATAAAAGCAAACTCTCAGATAAGCCATTTCCATGTGTATTTCAGAGGCTGGAAGGGACTCGAAGGATTCACTCTTTCAACACACCATCAGACCGAGCAGCTCAATATTAAGCCCATGCAGAAACCAAATACAGCCTTGGGACCCAAATTAAGGTAACTAAGAGCAATATTATCATCAAAACGCATCAGGAGTTTGGCTGCAATTAGCAGCGTGTTGGATGTTAAGAAGCCCTGGATGTGTGAGCTACTTCCTGTCCTTCAGTTCTTCCTCTGCTGTTTAAAATCCCTTTGAAGAGGACCTTTCCCTGTTGACCCATTCACTAGACTAATGAGGGTAATTCCGTAGCCTTGACATACCCAAACCCACCCCTTCCATCATCCTCTACTCCCACACAGTCCCACCTACTACTGTTTATTTGGCTAAAATCTGCCTGCAACAGCTTTCATGTTATCTGCACTCAGCTTTGATCTTTTGTTTCTCTACCAAGTCTGATGTTTAAAATATTATGTATCAATGCCACGACTTTAGGATTCCTAATCAAACAGCAGAGAGACCCAATAAAACCGCAAGTCCCACTCCAGCTAGTAAACAGAACCAATCATAGTTGAGGCTTCTCCGAGAACAGTTGAAGTTAGAAATAAAGTTACAGTGGAAGTGAGACTGACTGAAAATGTCAGGAAAAAAATCTGGGTACCAGTAACGTCATAAAAAGGAAAGGGAGGCCAGGAAAATTGCTATCAAAGTCTATCAAAACGTTCTTTAACAAGACAGATTAGTGCACTGAGTCAATGTGATGGGATACCGTGCCCTGATCATTTCGCTGCCCGATTTACTTTCTCCGGAATAGGACGCCGCCCGCGCACTTCGGTACTGTCAACATCTCTGTATACCTGCGCGGCGCGCACCGCCCGAAAGATTACGCACTCAAAGTCCCCGTCTTTTTGCACTATTATAGCCTATAGTTTGTTGGTTTGTATAACATGCAGAAAAATATGCGTGTCACTAGGATTAAAGACTTGCCTGCTGCTGATGTGATATTTTTAACAATAGCCTACTGTCAAGAAAAAGCGAATAGGCTACAACTCACTGCTATTGATGGATACATTTATTAGCTTTATTTAATAAAATAGCACATTATCTTCATCAAAAATGAAGACAGTGAGAAACTTAAGTGGTTTTATTTTACATTTGACTGCATCCCTTTTCATTTCTGATATTTATCTCAGCTGTAAGAAACCAGACTGACTGGAAATACATTTTATAGGCCTATTATATTGCTGGTATGCCTACTGAAAGTTTATTTTATCATTTTATCAATTTCTTGTCTTTTGTTGTTATTTTATTCGTTTGTCTTGCATAATTGCTTGATGACTGTTATTCAAGTCGTTATTAATCATCAAATGTCATTTTTTGATATAATGTTTATATTCAACGTTGTTTATAAAATAAGTAAAAGCAGTAACCTTTATTTGCATTTATTTATTTATCTGTTTAGTTTTTTTGTAAGAAATCCCATATCCCAGATCTCCATATCTTATAGGTCGCCTACCGTTACTGTATATGATATGAGTGGAGGGTGTTGGGGGCCCACATCAATGTTTTTTCAGGGGGCCCAGAATTCCCTAGCTACGGCCCTGATCGTGACAGACATGGTCACTTTGAACTGACATATAGAAAAGCGCAATTCATTCTTCAGAATTAACGGTGTATCAATATTAAGTGACATTGCTAACTGTTGGCCTCGCATGCATAATACAGTTTTTTTAGTTGTTTTTAGTAGTTTTGTTAAACAAAGGAGAGGAAAAAAAGAATATGGGTGTTCTTCTTTCTCAATACCCCACTTTCGTGACATGTTTGTGGCTGCCAAGTTTCAGCTGGATCATGCGAGCTCCGACGCGATTGGGAGCAGTAAAATAATCATAATGACACCACACAATTGAGGATTTTTTGGGACAAAAAGTCGTTTGCGACAAGCCTAGAATCATGCCACACCCCCCAGATCACTTAGGGGTGCAAATCAGGCTTAAAATCGGGCTAAAAAATGGGGCTTAAAATCTTCAAGTGTGTGGCCAGCCTAAGTCTGTTCCTTTGGCGGTTCTCGTTAATGTTAAGTCTGAATAAGTGTCATCTCTATGTATGCCTGTGTTTTGAGTGATTTTGGATTATTAATTAAAGCCTATTTGAATATATCTCCTTCATCATCTATTTGGCCAGCATAACATGACAGGCTGTGAATCTATTAATACTTTTTTTTAAATTAATTACATGGTATGCTGATGAATTAATCTCATTAATCGCTTTGTATGCCATTTTGTGCATATCAATATTTGCTGAGAAAAAGCCCTCAAATGGGGTTAATTTTAGAGGCATATCTTTTAATGTAGATTTGGGAGTTGTTATAATGTTTGATTTAATTCCATATCATAAATATATAATTGACCTATAGATGTAGGGGCAGTTCACAAAAGTTGCATTATTGTGTTCCGACTATTTTTAAATGTTGGTCTGTGTATATGCAGATGGATGTCTTTGCTATTGCATCATGTCTTGCTTGTTGCTTGTAATTTACAAACAACCAAACACATTACATGTATAACTCTACTATTAATTTGATTATGTTTTTGTTAGATTCAACTCCAGCCTTCAAGGCAGCATGAGAAGGTAAAAACAGTTGAGAAGAAATGGCATTTGGGACAATCTCCAGACCTGAGCATCCATTGCATCATGATTTAATGGGAGAACTTATGGCGATGCCATAGCTCAGCCTTCAGGGACCCAGATGTGTAAAGAGACAAAAAAGACTGAACAGCTGAATCTGCCATGATTTGGCTCTCATCACAGTCCTGCCTAAAAATAGAACCCAAATCTGAATTTCAAATGAATCTCAGTGTTTGAAGATCAGTTATGTCCACAGGATACATGCTCCTGTTAATTCTCTCACTCTCTCATCCACTTTCTCATTTAAATCAGGCAAGTGACAAATGATTGCAGTATTTTTTTTGTCCCTGATATGTAGTGCCTATTTCAATTTAGAAAAATATACAACTCCAAATATACTGCACAATAAATACTGAAGACAATCTTCTCTCAGTGAGGAAAAATACTATAAGTGGGTCATGCAAAAGTTTTAGCCTCAGTTGTCTGAAGCAACATTTTCTTTTGAAAGTTATACATATAAATTATATGTAAATATATGGTTTATTATTAATTTATTCCATAGATAATATTTTTTTAATATAGTATTGATAATATAGTAGATAATATAGATAATAGATAATATAGATAATATAGTATTGTGAATACTGCTTGGCACGTTACAAGTGACATGTTGGACAGGAACCTGTATACGATTCCACTTGTAGTGGTATTGAAGCTAATGCTATGACTAGCGGTTATCGGTTGTTCAGAATGCCAGAATGTCAGGAAATGTCACAGGGACACAGGAAACAATAATACACAAAAGTGCTGACACCAACAAAATGAGCACATGGCTCTGCTTTACCGTCAAGTAAATAAATATACTGTTTTAGAATATACAAGTTGCTGTTTTTAATGTTGATGATAATAATATGAAATGTTTCTTGAGCACCAAATCAACATATTAGAATGATTTCTGAAGGATCATGTGATGCTGAAAATTTAGTTTAAATTACATTTCAAAATATGTTAAAATAGAAGACAGTTAATATTACTGTTTTTACTGTATTTTTGATCAAATAAATTTAACCTTGGTAAGCATAAGATACTTCTTTCAAAAGCATTAAAAACATTTTTACCAACCCCAAACTTTTGAACAGTAGTGTGAAATTTACATTGTAACTGTTTCATTCTATCTGATGAGTTGTTGGAAATTATGAGATTAATCATAATTATTATTCAGGTTTATACACCTAACAGTGTATATAGCCTATAGCCTATATATAGTCTTACCCCTGGTTTCACAGACAATGCTTAAATCTATAGTCCCAGACTAAAATACATGTCTGAGCTGTTTTAACTGAAAGCAACTTGCATTGACATATCTTGAAATATGTCGGTGCCATTGTTTTGTCTCAAGATGCACACCAGTAATGTTTTTTCTAAGGCACGTTTATAAAAGCTACTTAAATATCCTAATTTGATGAGGATATTTGATATATAAGCCCCGTTTGTAACAGGTCAACATTCTCAATTTTATCTCTGCATTTCCTTAAGAAACAAGTGAACATTTGATGTTGCAACATTTTCATCTACCCATGATGATTTGTGATGTACATCAAACCTCCTGCTTTGATCTGTTCAGGAAAATAAAAATAAAAAATGCTATAAAAATATTTTGCAGAATCAAGAAGCTGGAGGAGTTAAGCAAGAACTATGAAGTTTGTAGAAGTTTGAAGATATGAGCTGATAGACAGTAGGGGGAATTCAGGCTCAACAGACATTAAAATGTTCCTTGCAGACAAGCAGATAAAGCAGCCTTCTTTAACACTATAGTGGAAAGTGGGAAAATCACCAGTCCAGAAGGAATGGAAGAACAGAATGAGAGATGATATAGAAGAAATGAGGAGGAAGCCACTACACTCACTGAGGATTCCAGACCACATGAATTATGCATCCCTCCATGAGAAGGTGAAATAATCCTCAGTCTCACTTTTTAAAGGTTTTACAATGATAATCCCTCCTTTTACTTCAGAAAGCCTGTCTTTCTTTTTTGCTATCTCTCTTCTGCTTCTACCTTTGCCCTCTAATCATCGTTGAATTTGTGGGGTTAAAAACGAATCCCTGGAACTAGATTAGGAGTTTCTGGATGTACTTCAGTAATGAGTGTGGTTTGACAGTTTCACAGTTGCCAAACTTTCTTACTGTGTTCTGTTTTTGTCATCAAAGCACAAGTTAAAGTCCCCACCAAATCAAAATTAGATTTTTGTGGCCTTTGAACCAATCTACATGTTAGATTACAAAATTCACAAAAGAACACAAAGAAGATATTTTGAAGAATATGGGTAACCAAACAGTTGATGGGCCCCATTGACTTCCATATTATTGACTTCCATCAACTGTTTGGTTACTGACTTTATTCAAAATATCTTCTTTTTTGTTCAGCAGAAAAAAGAAATTCGGTTTCACTTCATTTTGATGGTCCCTTTAACACATTCTGTTGACCATAAGTAACGTCGCACCTACATGTCTACTAACTCTCATTAGAGTATTAATAGAGTATTAGTAGACTGATAGGGTTAGGGTTAGAATAAGTTGACATGTGCTTGCAAAGTTACTTTTAGTCAGTAGAATGTCTGTTGGGGAGCATCACAATAAAGAGTTAGCAGATATTAAGCAGACATTCTACTAATACTCTAATGAGAGTTAGTTGACACATGGTGGAGCGTTACTACTTTTAGTCAACAGAATGTTCAAAAGGGACCATCAAAATAAAGTGTTACCAGAAATTCGTACAGGTTTGGAACAAATTGAGGGTGAGTAAAAGATGACAGAATTTGCATTTTGGGGTGAATTATCACTTTAATAGTACAAAGACAAGTCAAATGCAGATAAATGAATGGAAAAATGGAAAAGTTTATAATGCCAAAGCTCCCTTAAAACCATCAATCAGTGTGTGCAGAAATATCCATAATACATTGCACTGTTGCACTATGTTTCTAGATATTAGCGAATGATGGCATTTAAATATTCCATTTTGAAAAATGAAACATGAAAAACATTCTCTGGTGTTTATCAAAATCCAGAAACATGTAATATTGGGAGGATTAGCCGAAAACTGGAGAATGTTGCAAAATGAACAGCGGAAAAGATTAGGGGTTGATACTTTTAACAGACGCATCTGACACACTTGCAAATCCTCATTCTTGCTTTCTATTGTTATCGTGAGCAGTGGGGCTGAGCTCAGTGCAGATTGCCATCATACAGCTCTCTGATGCTGCCCTTTTTGATCCAACAGGAAGTTATTACAAAGCTTCCCTAGAAAAAAAAAATGACTGACACAATGACAGCATAAACCAAAAGAGTTTTGAAACAGAAAGGGCTTTGGATTCACTTCAAGGTGTGAAAAATATCCCTTCTCAACCTTCAGTCGGTCTGGTTGTGTGAAGACTTTGCTCACTATTCACACTCCGTTTGCTAAAGAAAGTGATGTAAATATGTGTTGACACTTGAAGCTCAGCTAGAATTGGTGAGGGCGGCTTCACAAATGTGTCTGCAGAAAAATCGTCATCTTTTGATGATACTATATCTGGACAGAGAATATTTTTGTTTGGGCACCTTTTCACCAGAAACCACAAGGAACCTGCCTAACTAGCGAGCAACGAAAAAAATAAGAACCATTTTTTCTTACCCACAAGAATTGCAGCGGAAGACCTATTTTCTTGAAAATCTTTGCCGACCCCCAACAGAGGTGTGCATCAATAAAAGAGTTTTCTTCCTCAATTTCACTTCCTTTTCCTCCTCAAGTCATTTGTAATGAATCAGGAGTCATTAACTGCAACTGTTTCAAATAGCATACAGGTTTACGTCCCCAGACAATCTTTGCTAACGCTTTCCATGTTTAAAAAGATGTTCTTTGTTTGTTTTCATCTTTTTAGAAGTTATCTCTCAGATGCAGAACGTTTCTGCTCCTTCTGTTGTTACAGGATCTGGCAATCCTGAGAGAACTCCTCGCCTCTTTTTTTTTTTTTTTTTGCATCCAAGGGAATTTTGAGTTGGTGTGAATTATGAGGAGTCCCAGCGTGCATCACTGCCTAATTAAGACGCTTTGAGGACACTATCAGCACATACATGTGCTTTGATCTCCAATACGTACAAATGACACACCTACGTCTGGAACCAAACGGCATTCCGAACGCCAACCCTTGACTACTAGTGCCAACCTCATTAGAGAGATCTACCTCTCCTGCACCACACAAATGGTAAACTTCAAAGAATTAGAGGAGAATTAAGCCCACGAATCATCTCTAGAGGTTTAATCTAATCCTTCCCATTTTAACCACCGTTCCTTTCAGTTCTTGCCTGGAGTCAGACTGTCTTACACTTTTCCATTTCAAATCATCCGAAAACTGGCAGCAAAACTCCAACTGACCCCTGTGTGCCTTTTAAACGCTCATTTCTAAACTCATGGACTGCTTTTAATTTTGTTCTCTGTAATATTCCCTATTGTTCACACTAATTATTTAATTTGACCATTAAGAGAACTAATTAGCCTCTTGGAAAAGTTTCTTATTTTGCTGCTTAATATTAATTAATTTCAAATCAAGCCAAAACTTTAACAGCTCTTTTGGTTTTAATTGGGGTTATGCAGATACTCAAGGTGAAGTTAAAATACCCTTGTGATTCAGAAGGACATACGGTAACGCTTTAGATTACAGCCCGGAAAGTACTGCGTAAGTAAAGCGAATTTACAGCGTAACTTTCGGTAATTATAGTGTAACTATAAAGTAAGTGCGTGTAGTTATAAGGGAACAATATGTAATATTTGGAGAATAAAGGGGTAACTATCAGGAAAATTAACAAATTATTTATACTGTAAGTATTTTTTAATTAAGGGGTAATTATCCATGTAGTTACAGGGTAAGTATGAATCTACGGGCTGTAAATTAAAGTGGTGCTTGTTCCCCTCTTGTTTCATGTAGTTACAGGGTATGAATCTACGGGCTGTAAATTAAAGTGGTGCTTGTTCCCCTCTTGTTTCATGTAGTTACAGAGTAAGTACAGTAAAAACACGTACACAATCAAATCTTTATTTGAAAAACAACTTTTTTAAAACAGATTTACAACACTTATTCGTTTCTCTTGCTTGGCTTCTCCTCCTCTTGTTCCTCTTCTTATTCGTTCTTGACACAGATGAATCTTAAGAAAGAATCCTATCTCTAGCTATTCTGTAGCTATATTATGTATTTAAAGAAAATACAGTGCACGCAGAAATGTCCTCACCGTTTACTCATCTTTTACCCTCATGCCATCCGAGATGTATACGACTTTCTTTCTTCAGATGAACACAGAAAAATAAATAATCTCTGATAATAAAAAACTCATTTGGGTTCCTAAAAGTTGAAGCATCAAACAGCACATACAGCTATCCATACGATCCCAATTGATGAATCAATGTCTTCTGAAGTGAAACGTTAAGTGTTTGTAAGAAAAATACCAATATTTAAAAAAAAAATTAAACTGTAAACTATTGCTTCCGACCAGCAGTCATCTGCGTGAATGAGAGGGTTGAGTTCACGCTTGACGTAACTTGAAGCGTGACTGGTCACGCGGATGTCGGATGCCGTCTGTTTTTATTTTCATTTTTTTAAATTAATGCTCACAACAGTAAACAAACAATAACATAATATATGATAATAGCAATGAGAAACAAACAAGACTAGAAGACAGAGACGCCAGAGAGACAGAGTCGCCACTGGCGCGAGACCGTAATGAAAGCTTGAAGCTTCTTTACTCACGCACGTGCTGGTAACAGTTGGTCAGATGTGAAAAGATTAGTAAATTATGAGATCATCTCTGGATATACTTTTTCTTTTAAAGGTGCACTATGTAACTTTTCCATCCGCTAGAGGTCGCCTATTCAAAACAAAGGCGTAACTTGATGACGTTACATACTGTAGTATGAAGCAGAGCAGGACCGAGTGTTGTGGGAGCTGAGCAAGGCCGCTGGAGCGATTGTTAATAAGATGAACGCAACACACGCCTCGGGACTTTTATTATGCCACAGTCGCCGGCGCCAGTTCCGCTTTTCCGGTCATGAGTATGAGGTAACGCAGCTCTGTTTATCATATTAGATACATTTGAGTGTGTTGAAAATGATGTTATGACGTTACTCTGTGCGTTCGCTCGGCGGCTGCTATGACACTTGTTGCACACTGCAGTAAGAATAAAGCATTTCTGCAAAATAAAACCGGAAACCGAGGGTAACGCGGATATGACGCCATTGACTGGCGACTCCCTCATCCCTGCTCAGACGTCCCGGTTCCTTGGTTAAAATCGCAAATTTTCTCACAATTTACAAATAGTTGGAAACATTTTGGATATTGTAAGTACTCAACTGAACAAAATATATAACACTGGCCTAGTGGTATTTGGATATTTTACTGCAAAAATCCTACATAGTGCACCTTTAATAAATAATACAGAATATCAAAAGACATGGGATTGCTTTTAAGATCCATCAGTGGAAATAACGAAAAAGAAGAAGAGGAACAAGAGGAGGAGAAGCCAATCAAGAGGAAAAAAAAGGGATAAAACGTGCCACTTTCTGTCAGGACGTTATTATTTGAAATGAAAAGTTTATTTTAAAAAAATTAATAAGAAGTGTCATAAATCTGTTTTGAATTAAGTTGTTTTTCAATAAATGTTTCCGAGTGATATGAGATTTTGTACGTGTTTTTTATTGTAGACATGAAACTATTAACAGCCCGCAGATTCATACTTACCCTGTAACTACATGAAATAAGCACCACTTACCCTGTAACTACATGGATAATTACCCCTTAATTAAAAAATACCTGATAGTTACCCCTTTATTCCCCAAATATTACATATTGTTCCCTTATAATTACATGTACTTACTTTATGGTTACGCTATAATTACTGAAAGTTACGCTGTAAATTCGCTTTAGTTACACAGTACTTTCCGGGCTGTAATCTAAAGCGTTACCCGACATACTGAGGAACAGTCTTGAGAACAATATCAAAATATAAAAAAATGTCAGCACTATGCATCATACTAAGATTTAATGATTGTATTGCTGTTATATGTTACTGATTTTCCTAGTTTTTGCTCAGCAAGTGATGCTATGCCAGGTGAAATTTCACAAACATAAACGACTCATCCAAGAGCAAGGCCGTTGAAGATTTCTGGGATTTTTCTTTTTCCTCAGGCTATCTGAATCACCAGAAAGGTCTTGGAAGCATAAATTACACGTGTATGTATAATTCTGTCACTAATTAATTGTGCCTAACTCTAGGCGATAGCTTGCTTTCTGCTTCTAGCACCTGCTATAGTCAGCATGACAAACTTGCTTAACTACAGCATTGGCTTGACAAGAAAAAGAAGAAGAAAAAAAAAACAGCTCAGTTTTAGCCATTCTATTTTTATGTCGTTGAGAGTTTATCTGCTGTCAGGAATTGATCTGCTCTGCTGTCATTTACCCGCGTACCATCTTCACAAAAGACATGATATATGCTCTGTCTGATTTTAAGACATTAGATATTTGTTAGCTCAACTCAGATCACCTCATTTTGCATGAATCAAACCAATTAGTGGACGGCTGCTCTCTCCTGTGCATGTCTATAATTGTGTGTAGTGTTTAGGGAGGAGCAGAATCAGGAAGCACACTCAATCAATGTTCTCTGGGCCTTTCAGCAGATGGAACATGTCCTGCAGGACTCCAACCTGTGGCTCAAGGGAAAAGAGGCTGCCATGCACTTACTCTAACAAAGCTGTTGTCAGTACAGTGTGGCTGGCTGCCGCTTCCATTTTGATGATTTCATTTTTCGTCTCTTTGACATAGGTCATTCCCTCGGCTTTCAGAGCTTTTGATTTCCAGATGAGCACAGCGGAGCGCAGCAGAGAAATCGACCTATATAGCACGACTATCTTTGCCACTAGTTTAGCTCTTTAAGAATGGGAGAAAGAAAAATGACATCTATTAGGGTTCCCTATATGGACAAGTATGGAATATAAAGTTCTGGACAAGTATAGAAAAAAGAGTATAGAAAATCATTTGTTTCCAGACTGATTCCCCTATTCTGTTTTCTAAAATATAAAATTGAGAATTTCTAAAAAAGATTTTTTTATACAAGCAGAGTGTTTTCATGGACATACTGTATATATATATATATATATATATATATATGTGTAGGCCTATGTATTAGTGCTGTTAACACATGCGATTGATGTTTTTCAGTTTCATGCATCAAAAATGACATCGTTAACGCAGCATTCATTTAATTTATAATTTAATAATTTATAATTTATGCAGTGCAAACTGTTTGATAACTTTATTCAATCTCTGTATATTTCACAGGGCACATGTAAATATGACATTTATTATGGGTTTATGTGAGGATTTTTTAAATTCACTTTTTTTAATTTTTTTGAAGCCTAATAAATGTTAAAATTGATAGCTTTCGATCACAATGTAAGGTTGAATGGCCATAATCAATGTTTAAAATTGAGGGGGAAAAAAAATCTATTTCATTGAGACATCAGTAGCAGTATTAGTATCAGTGATACTGGCCTTCATTCATAAAACGATGCCATTAAACAAGTATTTAAAATAATACTGTCTTTATGTTGTTTCTACATTAATCTGGAGATTAACTGTGAAATTATTACATTATAAAATATATTAAAAACCTACATTGACCTACAAAACCTATTGTGGGGACCAGCCAGCGGTCCCCACGAGGGAAATGATTAATAAACATACTAAATGTAAAATGCAAAAATGCAGAAAGTGTTCTGTGATGGGAAGGTTTAGGGGTAGGGTTAGTGTTAGTGTAAGGGGATAGAAAATACAGTTTGTACAGTATAAACATTGTTGCGCCTATGGAGAGTCCCCACAAAGATACCGAAACCGTGTGTGTGTGATAAAATTCACATGAAATTCAGAATGTCTTAGTATCTCAGCATGATTTGAGAGCCTAGAAATAGTGGAGAATATTTAAAAAAAATCCTTATTTCTTTGTCATAATATTTATTTTTCCCAAATACTAAAACTTTATTTCAAGGTATAAGTTACATTTTGTATCCCACTGTGTGTAACCACGGTTCAGTTATATTTTTTTCATTAAAATTCTTTAGAGCATCCATGCTTTTACAGAGTGTATTAAAAATCTGTAAAGCGTCAGTGCTGAAGATTTTAGTGTTTTCAAGCTGTTTTGCCCTGATGTGTTACCTGTACAGACATGGCAGGTGAAGAAGTACAGTGACTTCCCCCCAAGCTCCTCTTCTATTGGCATCCCTAGAGGCTCTGAATTATTCACACAGTCTCCAAGAGTGCAATACCAAATCTCAACCATTTGAGCAGTTCATGTCTGCAACCACTGCAAACATTTCTCTGTCACTTTACCTTGAATGACAGTAGCACACCCAAACCTTCTCCACATGGAGGCTGTAGCATTCACTTTGTTCCCAGAGATTCTCACTTTCCGTGGTTCGCCTTTTTGAAGTCAGGCTATGACAACCCCTGGGATCTCCACTGTGTGCTGTATGTTTATGCTCTCAGCCATTGTTGACAGTCTTTTGAACTACAGAATTGCAAACTTTCTTTCTCCTATTTGTCTCACATTCAGAAGTCAAGCAGTGAGTTGGAAATTAACTGGAGCGCAATTTGAATACAGCCAAAATTCACCGGGAAAAATGTGCCTCTACTTCTTGACAGATTGGAAAATGTTGCATGATGCTGAGTGAATATTAACATCATCATTATAATCAAATGAATAATTATGTTGTCTCTTCCCTGGACTGAGTTTTTCTTTTATGAAGACACATTTCTTTATTTTGACTGCAAATAATGTTCTGACTTAAACCGTAAATCAGTCAATTTTTCACTCCCAAGTCTTTAATGGACCATTTAATAATACTGTAGGATTTAATCTCTCTTGTATCATGGTCTTTGGTCTTATATCATTTTCACGTTTCGTGTTGTTTAAATGCATAATTACTAAATAAATCAGTAATACTGCCAAAAGCCAGATGAATGTCATGATAGGGTGCTGGAACTAACTCAACCTGTATGACTTTCTTGTTTTTCTGAAGAATGTTTGTGTCCATATAATGTAAGTCAATTGGGTCCAAAACAACCCTGTTGTGTATATAGTAAATGATGTCAGAATTTAAGTGTGGTAATCCTAATAGTTTCAGTTAATACTTCTGATTTTCATAAGGAAGTAAAACACCAGAAATCTTTTAATCTCACTTTGAGCCATGTATCACTTGTAATGATGTGTGAATTCCTAATGTGAGTTTATATAGGTAAAAGTAAAAGGGTGTATTTTATTCCCAGGATGGAGCGGAGCACAGGTACAGGGGAGATACGAGGCTATTTATTTAATGCTATGAAGCTGCAAGCCTTCCATTTCCCTCATGTTTTTTCATCTTTTTTTTTTTTTGTAACTACAGGGAAAGTACATCAAGTGTGTCAAGAAGGAAAACAGAAGGGAAGAGAAACAGCACCAGAGGAGATAGCTTCAGTGGCATGACAAGAAAGCATATTGATTTCTCTTTAGGGTCACTGAACTCGGTGGGACATTGCAGAGCTTGAGAAAGAGGGTAAGACAAAAAGAATGGGGAATGCAATACATTAGCAAAGGCAGCGGAGACACTGTCTACTCAGTGGTTTTACCTCCAGTCTCTCTCAGTGCATGAGTTCACAGGGGAAAAAAGTGCTGGGTGCTATTTGATGTGTCTTGAAATGACAGGTTGCTTTTACGTGGCTTGTGACCTAATAAACAACCAGGAGGAAATGGATTTGCGGCCATTTCTAAGCTACATATGCAGAGTTATTCAATTTCCTTGATTATTCAGTAAGGCAGCTCCATGACTCCTACACCGCCTCAAGCTTTTGAATAAGAAAAATGACATAGAGTTTTTAAACGATGAGACCGGCCCTCTGAGATTCTTTGTGGTTCTATTTCACAGGTCCCTCTCTGTTTCGCAGTGGATTGCCATGGTGACGATGCACAGGCTGTGCTTGGCCTTGGTTTGTATGGTGTGCCCTCATTTCCATCTGAAAGGTTTGTTTGCTTTCACTATCTTGCCTCTGAATCCACTTCAGCCAGCGATACATATCTCGCACGGCTCTTTCTCACTTTCTCTCGCTGTTTTTACCATCCATTTGTATTTTATGCTCCCTTTGATGAACCATGGGGAGGTACTGATTCCCATTTTGGAGGAGTCTGACCCCTATTGAAAGGTCTGCGGGGCCAGTCATTCAATTTGCCCTGTAGGAAATACACGACTAGAAGCTCTCAAAAAGAGAGGGAGAGAACAATTAGCTTAAAAAGGAATAAAACAAAAACCCAGCCTCTGTTTTACCTTGGTTTTCCGTGTCACTGCGCAAGTTTAAAAGCATGTTGACATTCAGTCAGACAAAATAATTTCTTTCTATCATCTGCTCTTTTCAACTATTTTCATCCCTGACATGTAAGAGATATCTGAAACATCTGAAATAGTTATGTCTATGGCTCTTTATAAGGAGGTGTTAATGAGCCATGCTGTTTTTGTTTAATTTCTCTTGATCTTAAGCATTGCAGTAGTCGTGTTCCTTCCATCCAGCCCTAATCATGTAGCAGTCTGTTAAGACCTCTTTTTGAATTTTGTACATTTCTAATTCTTTGATCGTAGTTTATGTTCCCTTAATTGCAGTGAATGGCTTCCTCTAAACTCCAAAGTCTGCACTATCAACAAACTAGTGGTGACTGGTGCTTTTTTTTGTGGAAACCATAATCATTTTTTCAGGATTCTTTTAATGAATTTCAGCATTAGAAATAAGTAACAAAGTTTTAGCTGTCTCTTATAATCAGTTTAATGTTTCCTTGCTAAACAAAAGTATTAATTTCTTTTAAAATAAAAAAATGTCACTGACCCCAAACATTTGAACAATTGTGTGGCTCTAAATGCGAAATGTGGACAATTAGACATTAAGGGCCCTATTTTAATGATCTGAGCGCATGGTCTGAAGCGCATGGCACAGGTGCACTTAGGGCGTGTCCGAATCCACTTTTGCTAGTTTAACGACAGAAAAAAATGGTTGGCGTGACAGGCGCATGTTCCAAAAGGGTTGTACCTAGTCTCTTAATGAGTCATGGGTGTGTTTTGGGCGTAATGTGCAATAAACCAATCAGAGTCTCATCTCCCATTCCCTTTAAAAGCCAGTTGCGCTTGCACCATGGCAGATTCACTATTTACATAGCGGAATTTGCAAGTGGAAAGACTGAACGCTTCTCCAGAGAGGAATCTTTTTATTTTTAATATTTAAAAATGTTTGTGTGCTGCTGCGCAATCCTGTGTGTTTAACAAGCAGAGTGTACGCACGTTGTGCACCCACCTATAGGCGCATATTACTAACGCGCCCTTTAAATAACACAAAAAATACTGCACCATTGACTTTAGACCAGGTGAAAATGATAACTGCGTCGGGCTGAAACTAGCAAAAATCACTTGTGTCGCGTCTGGCGTCGCATTGTGCCGGGTGTATGATAGGGCCCTAAGGTATTACAAACATTAACATCATACATTTCTGTAAAGCTGCTTTTAAAAATGTATTGTGAAAATCACAATACAAATAAAATTGACTAACTTGACTATGTACTGATGAGCCAAAACATTACGACCAGGTGAAGCAAATATTGTTGATCATCTTCTAACAAGGCCACATATTAAGCTCTGGGTAGATTAGATGGTAAGCAAACAATCTGTTCTCGTAATTGCAGGAGAAATGGGCAGGAATAAAGATCTGAGTGACTTTGACAAGGGCCATTGTCCATTATTGTTATGGAAAGGCAACTGGGTCAGAGTATCTCTGAAACGGCAAGAGCTCCCGGTCAGCAGTGGTGAGAATTTATTATCAGTGGTCCGAGGAGGGATCTAGGGACAAACCACAAACTGGCGGAAGGGCATTGGGCACTGGGCACAAGACTCATTGATGTACAAGGGCAACAAAGGCTATCCCATCTGGTCTGAGCCAACAGAAGGTCTACTGTGGCACAAGTCACTAAATTTTAATGATGGTTATGGGAGGAATGTACACAGCACACATGGTTCAGGAATGGTTTGAGGAACATGATGAAGAGTTCAAGCTGTTGCCCTGGCCTCCAAATTCCCCAGATCTCAATCCAATTGAGCATCTGTGGGATGTGCTGGACCAACAAGTTCGATCCACGGCAACTCCACCTCACAAACTACAGGACTTGAAGGACCTGCGGGTCTATAAGCAGGTGGTCATAATGTTTTAGCTCCTCTGTGTATAAATATCAGCATAAATAATTATTTTTTGATGACTGAAAAAATGTATAAATTCTAAAAAAAAAATAAAAAAAAATAGAGCTTTTTTATAAATCCTCTCTATACTGTGTGCTAATTGGTCAGTTGTGTACTAAACTTAATTGGCAATCAATTTATTCTCTAAAGCTATAAAGATGTGCTGATCCAATAATATTCAAAAAAAGATTAATTTAATCCAATAATCAATCACCACAGCTGCCAAAGGAGCATGTCTGATTGTGACGTTTATTTTTCCATCAGTACGTAATAAAAATTATAACATTTGGTAACATTTAATTTTACAGTGTCCTTGTTACATATGTTACATGTACTTACCATAGTAATAACAGTAAATTATGTATAACTACATGCTACTAACCCTCAACCCAACCCTAACCCTATATTAAGTACATGTTGTTAATTAATATTACTCAGTACTTAAATATATAATTACACTGTAACAATGATACCTTAATCTAAATTTTATTACAATGTATCATTTTTCTTCAGTACTTGCTAGTTACTTAAATGCATTTACACCAAAATGAGGATTTATGCTAACTTTGTCGACAAACTGAATAGATGGATGGATAGATGTAGTCTTAAAGCAATCGTCAAACATCTAAACTAGGTCATCTGCTGTACGCCCTTGGTCCAACTGTAGATGTGAGGACGTATGAACCACCTGGCTCCTGCTCAAGCATATACTGTGAACTCTTTCCTTCTGAATGTCTGTTGTTCCTGAGGCAACAAGAGCCAGTATACTGACTTCTGTTGCACATTCTGTGTCTCTAATGACTTTCTCCTTCATTAGCCTGATTCATTCAGGATGGCAGTGCCCCCGCCCCCACCAACACCGATCCTGGAGGCTAGAAAGCACTGAGGCCGAGAACTAACATGTCAACGACGATCTGAGAGGACATGTCGCCATGGCAACACTAGGGGAGCGTTCCTTTTTCAAATGAAACAATGAGTTATCTCCATTTCCCCTTTGTTTCCCTTCGGCTGTGCCTTTTCTTTCTTTTCCCCCCCATCTCTCTCTGCTGACGTTAAGCACTTTGTGTTCTAGACACAGCTAATTGCATTTTGTCCCTTCACTGGAAGCTCTTGAAATAGATTTCTGCTCTTCATAGTTGCACATTTCTTTATAGTGACTGTAAAGAATGTTTAAATCATCAATTCGAGTCATAAATCAACAAGTGTCCAGTTTCTACTCCCCAAGCTTTAATGGCCATTTTAATAATGCTGTAAGATTTAGTCTTTCTCATATCATTGTCTTTAATCAGTCCAGTTTTTATAGTACATTTGCATCTAATATTCAGCATCTCTGGGCCATGCACTTTGTTTCTGGCAAGTTGTCATGGTTTTGCACTCTGGTTTTAATTGAATCCCTCGTCATATTTCAAAGAAAACCCCTTGTGGGACAGAGTATTGCAGAGAAAATTGGATCTTTATCTTTGTTTTTGTGAGGTGAGAGGAGTAGCCTCATTGAGTTGACAGGGTCAAAACGTTTGCCGTGGCCTGAGCGGAGAAAAGGAGTGGGGATTGAAGACCCAGGCTTCGCAGTCTAGTGTCATTGTTCTAAAACTTGTCATTTGGTCTCCCTGCAGTTGACTTACCTGGGGTTTTTCACTGACCGCTTGGAACTCTCTCACAAAAAGTCACTTTGCCTCTACAATTTGACAATTTGATCATTTATTTCCAAACTGACAGTCTGTCCAGTGAGAATTTACACAGGAGCATGTCCTACAGCTATAGTGTCACTTTAGGCAGAGCATCCCATCACCTTTCCAGCCTCACAGGTTCTCTTATATAAAGGCAAACTCTCAAGTTTTGAGGAATTAGGACTAGTCATCACTCCATAGCGGTCAAAGACGTTAGATTTGAGGGGAAAGTGATGAGACACCTTTGAAGAAAGCTACCAATCTAACTTTTTGACTGAAATAGTGAGGAGAGAGTAGAAAAGAAGGCAGGCGACAGGAGATGCTGGCAGTCTGCACCGCGGGAAGCCTGAATGAGGAAAGATCTGAGGCTCTCTGCCATCTTTTCAGGTAACATGATATACTTCATTCCCATTATCCCATAGGCTCAGAGCACTTTCACTCCAAAGGGAGTGGGGAGGGGGTGAAGGGGTTCTAATGTGAAGCCAACATCCTCGGTGGACCATTCCTGGAAGCTTTTACCCAACAACAGTTCTTAAGAGTATGTAAAAACGGTAACAATACGACTGAAATACGTTTCATCTTTGCATTGTGTCACGTGGGAATGCCTGCTGCTGCTATAGAGTCCCAAATGCATTTTTTGGAGATGAAGGAGCTTTGTTCATCCTAAACCAGTTGTGATGTTTTCTAGTTTACAAGCTGGCCTACCTTGTATAGTGCAAGCGAGCAGTTCTTTAAGACGTGACTTTGGTTTTGGTACCAGTGCTGCTGGGATTGTTGTCCAAAGTCAGGTAAACAGAGCGACAGCTTAATCCGTTTCTGATATGATTTCAGGCAGATGAAGGCTAACACTCTCAGTCAGCCAGAGATGAGAATATGTTTTTGGAAAAGCAGCTAGATGTGTCTGCCAACCTTGTTTTACAACAGACAAAAAGAGATTCCTTATGAATGTTTTGTTTTCTTGACAGAGATGATAAGCACACATGTAGCAGCATTTATAAGCTAGAAAGTATCCTTTTATTTTTTTATTTATTATTTATTTTATTTTTATTATAACTCATTGCTGATAACAAATTGCACTGTAAACTCTAATGCTCAAAATAATTAGTTGGTTTGAGTAGGGCAAACTCAAATGAAATAAATGAGTTCAATCAAATTAACATTTATAAGTATTTAGAACTTTCCTTTTCTTTTGAGTTCAAGAAACTGAAACATTTTAAGTGATCTGAATTGTTTAATTGTTTTGAGTTCTATTAACTTGTTTCTTTTGATTTAGACAAATTTAAATTAACTTAAACTGGGCTATTTCCCAGCATGCCTTGCCATGGCACTCGAAAGGGAGAATACATTCTGAAAATAAGTGTTATATAATGTTCTTTTGTGCAAGATTAATTTTAAGTGGGAGATTTAGCAGTGTTTAATGCTTTGCTATGCTAATTTAGAAGAGTTTCTGTTATATGTTTTTTTTTGGGTGATGAGTGGAGTATGAGCTTGGTTTGAGAACAGATATATGTTAAATGTTCTATACTGCCGTACTCTTTCAGCAATTGATATGCTATGCTAATGTTATCAAAGCATTGTGTTACCAATTAGCATTTGCAGAATTAGCTAGTTATAGATTACATGACCATTTTAAGTTAAATGTATGAAATAACTTGCTTAGAGCAATTAAAATCTATGAGTACAAAACTGCCAGTTCTGCTTAAACTTTGAAAAAAATTGATGTAATTGATTAGCTAAATTTTTTTGAGTTTTGCCAACTTATTCGGGTTTTCAGTGTGCTTGTAATGTTGCTGCTTTGTAAATCTTCTAAATGAATAAACGTGAAAGTACTTTATTAGTAGTAGTGGTGGTGTTTGCTAAGGCAGAATACTTTAGGGGTTTGAACAAACGTCTTACCCTAATTTATCACATTTCAGCATGTAATTGCATTATGGACATGAATGATACCTCAAACATGCAGGTTGAGGTGTGCTATTTCTCTTCTAAGCGATCAAAATGTATACCCAGCAGGGGCAAAAATTGCTTATACTACAAGCAGGGACCCAAGCCACATTTAGGTATTTTGATATTGGCCAGTAAGCAACCAACTAGAACACCTCTACCAATCACCCACTGTACCCAAGCATTATGGCGACAGATTTTGTGTGGACAAATGCCACATATGTTTTCTTCTACAATTTTGTCTTACTTGTTTTCTTGCCGTTAACTGATTTTCAGAGCTCAAGCTGGAAAGGAAATACGAGAAAAGTAGCATGTTTTCATAAAAAGGGCGACGAGGACACAATGTCTGTCTAATGCATCATTTAAGCTTGGAAAGTGTCCGAACATAACAAACAACGGCAATCAAACACTTTGGGCTACAAAAGTGTCTGAGAGAGGGTCCAGTGCTGTGTAATTCCTAGCTGGAAGAAAGGAAAAGGAAACAAGCAACAAAACTGCTCATCAGGGAATGTTAGCAGACTGATAGATGAGTGTACCATTGCTTAATTGTGTTCCTGTTAGAAGCCCAGATGTGCATTTGAGATGTAGTCAAAGGTTTGATGAGAGTGGCTAGGTGCCAGAGGAGTTGATTTCCAACACAGCACAGAGAACCAATCTAATTAGGGTGAAATTAGAGAGAAGATATGTTGAGTTTCAATCCTCCCCTGTGTCTTTCTCCACAGTGAAAGTGCAAGAAAGAGCAGCTTCCTCAGTTGCTACGCACAGGGTTTAACTTCTAACTAATCTTCTCTCATTTAAAATCTAGATACAGCAGATACTTTTGTCTTTGTTTGGGAGAAGTTTACACCGAGGACGAAAAATAACTGAGACTTTTAACCTATTTGTGAACCCTGTCAATCATGTGGAATTGCACTGAACCCTCACCTGGGGCAGCATCAGAGTGCTGTTTCTGACCTTGACGCTGTGAGTGGCAGTCAAATCTGTCAGCAGCTGTCACTGCAGGGGGCTACATTCCCAAACTGTGAGGTAATAGGGAGGACAGAGATGATTGTTGGCCAGCGCTGGGTAAGGGACAGAAGAGGACTTTTGGCTGAGAAGTTGGTGTTAAACCTTCAGGGTTCCATTCAAACTCGTTAAAGCTTGAATTTGGATGAAGCTGACTCTATATCTGTCCTACAGGGGGATGCCAGAGAAGAAAAACAACAGACCTCTACCCATTTGCCCATCTGTGCTTTAGTGACCTCCATGTGGTCGAGTTGACGCTGCCAGCCAGTGGAAAAAAGGGCTGTAGGATCCACACACCTGTTTGGTGTGCACTGCTGATTGTGCCAAATATTAGGTAATTCAGCTCAGAGCCTGCAAATGTAAAGGGAAATTAAAAAACCAAAAAAGGCATAATTTACTCATTGTCATGTTCCAAATCTGTATGACTTTTTTTTTCCTTTCGTAGGGCAAAAAAGATGTTTAGCAGAATATGCAGGCTGCTCGTTTTCATAAAACAAATGTAGCTGTCACAGTTAAAAAAAGAATACATGATGACAAAATGTTCATTTTTGGGTGAACTCTCACTTAGCAGAGTGCTAAAGCACTCAAAAATTACTGTAGCAAACTGCTGAGTTTTTTATTTCCTCATTCTTAAGGGGGATCTGGTTTCTTAAACAAGACTATTGTTCTTCATTTCATGCCAAATATTAGCAAATGTGTTATTTACAATTCAGAAGAAATTACCTTGGGTTATTGTTATGTATTCATAAATATCAAAATCAGCTGTCCTTTCCCTAATAGCATTATTTTTTTGTGTATTCATGTTTAAGCACATAATGTGTTTTTCTTTATTATAATGACTAGGTCGATATATTATGTTATTTATGAGACCTGATTAGAAATTGTAATTGTGCCACAGTGACTCATTGCATTTTGATGTGTGGTCAAATGTTTTTGTCTGTTGTGGTACATATAAAATTGTCTGATTGTTCACTGCAGCTTATTCACATTTTTAAAGGAAAAGTTCACACCAAAATGAGAATTATTTCATCATTTACTCACCCTCAAGTCGTTCCAAACCCGTGTGACTTACTTTCTTCAGTGGAACACAAAAGAAAAATTTTGCACCGGTCGCTCTTTTAATCAAACCAGGCTCTGTGGCGACATTTCTACAAAAGTCACCTTTATTTATATAAAATGATATTATGTTGCGTCTTGCATGTTTCACAACAATTTCAAAGTGAAATGTCCAGTGTGTGGCATCCAAAAAAGATGAATGTGAAACTGACAATGTTTTATTACATTTGTTTTTGTATGTATCATGGCAGTTTGGAAATGAAATGTCCACTCAGTGCCGCTAAAAGGTTAATGCTTTATTGCTTAAATAATTAACATACCACCTACACTATATCCAAAGTTACTTGCTACTTAGCATTTTCACTAGCCACAATTTTGACATTGATACCATGGGGAAAAACTGCCATATAGATATTTTTAATATCATCTCATAATTTGGCAGCAGATATATTAGGCTGCTGTCACTTTAAGACCTGACACATGGATCACTTATACTGTTAGTACTGAGGCGGCTTCATGTGCACGGACTTTGAGTGTGAGCACAAAATATGGAGGAACTTGACTGGCCTGCACAGAGTCCTGACCTTAACCCGATAGACCACCTTTGGGATGAATTAGAGCGGAGACTGCAAGCCAGGCCTTCTCATCCGACATCAGTGCCTGACCTCACAAATGCGCTTCTAGAAAAATTGTCAAAAATTAAACACACTCCTAAACCTTGTGGAAAGCCTTCCCAGAAGAGTTGAAGCTGTTATAGCTGGAAAGGGTGGGCCAACTCCATATTAAACCCTACGGATTAAGAATGGGATGTCATTAAAGTTCATGTGCATGTAAAAGCAGGCGTCCCAAAAGTTTTGGCAATATAGTAGTAGTAGTTTCGTCATCGTCTGCCTTAATCATTCATTTGTTGTCACGGACACTTATCAGCTGTGCACTCATCAGTCACATTATTATCACCTGTATATATGTTCAGTTCTGTTTTCAGTTCATTGTCCGGTGTCGTCTAATGTGGATGTGTTGCTTTGTTCCTGTTCTTGTGGATCACTGTTTGGATTTATTAAATATTACAGAGTTACCTTCATCTTCATCTTCATGTGTGTTTATACAACCAGCCCTGTGACAATATGGAGCTGGTTATGTGATGCAAATGTTAAAATGAATTAATTTACAAATCATGCACGGACTATGGTAAAAGTGTCATAACATAGTATTGTGCAAGGAACTGCGTGAAAAATCGTTATTAATTTATAATTTGCCCGTGTAATCATAATTTCCCTTATGAAAAAAGAAGTTTATTCAAGTGCTATTAGTATACTTCTTTTAAACTAAAAATAAGAAAGTATACTTTGTCAACTTTTTATTTACTTCTCAGAAATATACTTAAAATTGCACTTAAGTACACTTGACTTATACTTACAGAAAGGTCTAAGTATATTTGGCCTATACTTGTACTCAATCTTTTGATCGAGATATAATTAAAAGTATAATTAAGTATTCTAAGTATACTTGGCTTGTAGTTGTGTTTAATATTTTGACTGAGTAGCCTATTAATTACTTTTTTCACACAGTTTTACATACTGTCTTATAATCTTACATTGTTTGAAAATATTGATTTATAAAGAAAACAGATATGTTCCTAATGCTGAGTATCTGAATTTGTGTGTAGACTAGTCCACTGGTAGTGTACATAGGAATTTACTTCAAATCTACTTTACGCTTTCCTCGCCACTGACTGAATTTTCCGGCTATCCATGTTTTCACTGTTATACGGTAGGGGGCGCTATTACGCATATTCCAGTACAGAATCTCCGGATCAAAACACAGGAGAAGAAGAAACAAGTGAGAGAAGATTGCTTACGCAAATATAAAATAACGCTATCATCAAATATTAAACAGCATATAAATCAAAAACATTACCGAATGTAATGTTGAACCCACGAAGAGGAAACGACTGTGAAGCTTAGAGGGTGCTGATGGACTCGATCTACTCCATCTATGTTTTGATCATTGTTCTGAATCCCATCTGAACGTAGTCTTTGCCAAAAAATTCGATTTAGTTTTTTTGTTTAAAATGTAGATTTTTTATGAAGCATACCCACATTCAAGTGTTGATAAAAAAAAGGATGCATGAAGCTAGAAAAAAATGTTTTTAAAATGGCAACAGTTAAAGGTATTTAAAGTATAAAAAATTAATACCTAAATAGGAACATAGTAGTATACGTAAAGTGAAAAAAGTAATATTTGATGTTTTATTAACAAATTTCGGGAGGAGCACGTTCAGATAATTAAACCTAATTAAACACAAGTGGAGCACAGGGATGGTGGGTGGGGATACTCTGGGTTCGGGCCAAAATTCCGAGCCCGGAGCCCTCTCCCGGACAGCACGCCAAACAAGCATAATCTTTACTCTATTTAATTTGATGTAAGTGTGAACTTGTGAAATAAACAGTAAACTGTAAGTATGATGTTATGTTCACTTAAAGAAAACTTACAAGTATACTAAGTATAAAACTACTAAACTAGTAGTTTACTGAGAGTACACTTTAAAGTGTACTAGAACACTACTAGTATTAAAATAGCAAACTACTAGTATACTTATAAGTTCACTTGTAGTACAGATGCAGTACAAATGAGAATCATAGTTGTTATAGTATAGTACACTTCAACGAATACTTTTATATGCTAAAAGTGGGCCAATTTAGTCCAAATCAGTATTGAAATAGTACACTTACAAGTTTACTATAGTACATTGATATTAGTATACTTACTACATAAAGTATACTTAAAAATATACTTGAACATCATAAAAATAATTTGAAGTATACTCTTATTTTTTGCAAGGGTTGTGTGAAAAGAGATAAAAGTTGTTGATGTTTTACTGCCATAGTGTTCCTTTTTATCTGAAAACTGCAGTGAATTATATGTGCAGTATACAGTAGCTATATTTTTAGAGTTTTGCAAAGATGTAGGTAGAGGCATGTTTTCCCATTGAGCTTATGTTGTGTTTAATTCAAACAATGAATTAACACAAGACTAAATAATGACAGAATTTTATTTTTGGTTGAATTGTTTCTTTAAAACTAAATGGAAGCTGAGCAGAACTTCAGCTGCCATATGCAGTATAGTAAGATTTTAATGTTTCTGTGTATGATCATTTATACGGTGTTATGCTTGTTGGAATTCCAGTTGCAAGTGTCATTTTGGAAAGGAACACACTAATGGATCAGGATTATACAGGTTCCATACTCACACACTGCAGTCTCGCTTTAGTTTGTGTGGGTGTGTGGAGCATCAGGGCTTCATTATACACACGCTGAATGTCAGTATTTTAACACTGAATGCCCACGTGATTTCACAGAATATCCCCATTTCACACACACGCACTGTTCGTTTTTCATGTCATAGAAGAGAGAACAAGGGTTTACAGTGCAAAGGGAAAGAAAATAAGTGAGAAACCGCTGCCATGGTGACTGGCCCAGCAGTATCTAATAGCAACGGGTTGCTAGGTAGCCGCTGCAGTTTCGTGAGGCTGAGTAGAATAGAGCATAATGCTCATGGAAAATGACACAGGGGAGGTTGTAGAAGTATTGACATATGACCACAGAGTCACTCACTCACAAACTGCCTCATCATTTCCTTTCATTTGATTGGCATGTTCGATTGCAATGTATTTGAACATTGTGTTCATGGGAGAGGGGTTGGACAAACTTACAAAGAGGGAGGTTTGTTAAGGACTGAAGCCTTGGTCTGTGCTGATGGTGAAGTGCAGCCCACACACACACACAAAATATTGTGCACCAAATGTTAACACCTTTATGCCAATGATCGCTTATGTTATAAAGCAAAGAATCAGTTGCATTAGCTCATGTTATCATTATACATTAAATCTCATTTGGATAATTTGCAAGGTAAGATTAAACTATACTGTTTGTAAGTGTAACAAGCAATAAGCTGTAATTAGATCCAATGAGCAGAGAAACTAAAGAACCATTTTGTACCTGGTGTCAACCCAGCTTACTTTGCTTTCTGTGACACCGTAGTTGATTCATTTGACAGCTCATGAATGTGGGGAATGGGAATGCCTAATTAATGCAGACAAATTGATTAGTAACAGGTGAGAGAGAGGGTGTACGAGGCAATTCTTCTTACCTGAATGGAACAGACATGTTGTCTGCCTGTCTGCACAGTATGGCAGTCTTCCTTTGACATGCCAAGTTGAGGGGAAGGTCACACAGTGTGCACACTGGGAGGAGGAGCCTGTTTGCTGTGTTATGTACTGTATATTTAATTGTATTTATTGCACGTCTCTCTAAAATACTAAATTCTGAGTGGTCAGTTGCAGCAATGGGCGGTTTGATATTCTAATATTTACCACATTCTGTCTATGGCAATGCTATACTGTACATCACACAGCACAGTGATTCTGTCTAAACTAAGATTCACGAGTTCCTTATCACGAGTTTCCTAATCAAATAGAATTAAACATATGTGTATTTGGCGTGCTGTCCGAGGGGAGTGCTCTGAGCTCTGAATTTTGGCCCGAACCCAGAGTACTTCCCGGGGTGGTGATGGGATGCAGAAAACTGTCGAGGAACATAGGTGAGCCGGCTATGTATATATATATATATATATAGGCCTCATATCTTGCTGATTGATTAGGCAATTTGAACGTGTTCCTCCCGAACATTGTTAATAAAACATCATGTGTGTTCACACTTGTAGTTTGGTTCACTTGGATCGTTTGGTCTAGACCAAAAAAAAACAAAACAAAAAAAACATTCAGTCCTGGTCCACTTAGCGTTCAGATTGCCATTTTTAACACAGAACCTAAAGATACCGAACTTAAAAGGATAGGGATAAGTTCACAACCTGATTGGTCAGCTTTTATGACGTATTGCCTATTTTGAGACGAAACTTATCAAACATACAAAACAATGCTGGTGCAGGGCTGTAGGCAGAGTTTTCAAATCAGTGAGGTCCCAAACTTGAGCTATTTAGGGGGGTTTGGTGGCATGCTCCCCCAAGAAAATTTTGATTTCTCTGATCTACATATGTGCATATATATATTAAGATGTTTGAAGGCCAAAAAAATGAGTAAATAGCTTTCAAAACCATGTTAGTGGGCAGTAGATTAATTGTCATACCTGCTCTCTCCTCATTTCCATCACTCTCTCCTCATTTCCATCACTCTCTCCTCATTTCCATCACTCTTTCACTCTTTCTTTTTCTCTCAGTCTCCTTCTCTTGCCCTGTCTCTTCCCCTCCTAAAGCTGAGCTTTGACGGATAGTCAGACTGAGTGTCAGTGAAGAAAGTAAACATAGGGCCACGGATATTTAGCCTATATTTTATTAAGCATTTTCTTAAGTTAATTCACTGAAAGCTACGAATGCTAGGTTTATTAAATTCATTCACAATATGTAACGTTACACATTCATTATCTTATGCCTAATCGGATGAAATCGCCTTCGTTAATGTCCTTTTTTAATTAAAAATGGCAAAATTAGACAATTTTATTAGTTTGCCTGATTATTTTTGTCGGTTGTTTAACATTACTATTCTAAACAGCTGTCAAATACGAAATGTTTAGTTTAGCTACTTACATCTCGCACCGTATAAATGCGAATTCACGCTCAGCAGCTTCTGTGAACATAAAGCCCGCCTACTTTAATTTGATTGGTCATCTCAAATATTTTGACATTGATGAGCGGTGACAGACCACAGGCAGCTCAGATGAGACGATCTTGGTGCTGTCAATATCCTTGCAGCACTAGAGTAGTGTTAATATTAGTACATTTTTTCACAACATTTATTATATACACCTCTGAAAAATAATGTGGCTTACAACCAGGGTTAGGTGCTTCTACATCATTTCCACATTTTTAGGGGGAAAGTTATGAGTAGGGTTAGATTCAGGGATAGGATTAGGACAACATTTTCAGACAGGAATGTTGTTCCAGGATCAACAAAATATGTTGATCCAGGAACAGGTCTTACGTGAATTATGGTGACTGTACATGTTCACTGTAAAATAAGTGCTGAGAGCTATTTTATTTATCATGTTTTGTATAGAGCTGTGTTATTTTCATGCCTTTATAGACTTGACCTGAATACTGGTTACCCACATTATAAATGGAAAGCTTACCTATAGCTATAGGATCTTGTTGCTATATATCTGGCAGGCATGTTTCCACATTGCATGTATATTGTTGAGCAAATGTCACATATTTAAAAAATGCCTGTGTGCCAGAAAGATACCTCCCATGTTTAAATGATCCCTCATTTAGTATACATCATGCTTCTTCTCTGTAATTGTTAACATGCTCTTTGGGTGCTGGTAAACTGCCATATAATTAAGAGCAGACATTATGGGCATATTGTGCTAATGACTGGACTGATCTTCTGGTCTACTTGCTACCATCTTTACCAATTTTTGTCCTTGTGGTTTGTTATCATTACAATCTTCCCACCTCCTGTCTGGTATAACTGTCAATTTTTTATATTTTAGTCCATACCTTATCAAGAAGAATCTGTTACTTGCTGAATATGTTATTGCATGATAGTGATTTAAGCATCATGTTCATGATGTCTGTACATGTTTGTCCAAAGACTAAGGTTTAAGGTGTGGTCAGATCAGTGTGCAGAGTTACAGTTTTCAAAATCCTGCTTTATTGCCATTGTGCCCTTGAGCAAGCCACATTAGATGTTTACATGGTAGCTCCCACAGGTCTGTCCTTGTTATTACTGAGTCATATGAGACAAGAAAACTTGACTGTGATTTTGTTTTGAAAATACACCAGTAGAATACCAAGTTTAAATGAAACAGAATCATGATCTTACAAACTTTTCAAACTAAAGGCTAATGCTTAAATTCATTATAGGTTTGTAGACAAACATTTATTATGCTTATAAATATATTTACAAAACTTAAATTTTAATCAGATTATTTTATTACAGAAGGCACTTGTGAAACTTTGAAGAAGCTAAAATATATGTTGAATTTTTTTTTACTACATTATCCCATGCTTTCATTGTGTTATTTTATATTTTTGATGATTTTTACCGTTCTAAAACATTGCAAAATAATAATAATAATAAAAATTAAAACGTTTGAGGTTTGTAGACAAATACACTATATTGCCAAAAGTTTTGGGACGCCTGCCTTTACATGAACTTTAATGACATCCCATTCTTAATCTGTAGGGTTTAATATGGAGTTGGCCCACCCTTTCCAGCTATAACAGCTTCAACTCTTCTGGGAAGGCTTTCCACAAGGTTTAGGAGTGTGTTTATGGGAATTTTTGACAATTCTTCTAGAAGCGCATTTGTGAGGTCAGGCACTGATGTTGGATGAAGGCCTGGCTCTCAGTCTATGCTCTAATTCATCCCAAAGGTATTCTATCGGGTTGAGGTCAGGACTCTGTGCAAGCCAGTCAAGTTCCTCCACACCAAACTCGCTCATCCATGTCTTTATGGACCTTGCTTTGTGCACTCGTGCGCAGTCATGTTGGAACAGGAAGGGGCCATCCCCAAACTGTTCCCACAAAGTTGGGAGCATTAAAATTGTCCAAAATGTCTTGGTATGCTGAAGCCTAAAGAGTTCCTTTCGCTGGAACTAAGGGGCCAAGCCCAACCCCTGAAAAACAACCCCACACCATAATCCCCCCTCCACCAAACTTTACACTTGGCACAATGCAGTCAGGCAAGTACCATTCTCCTGGCAACCGCCAAACCCAGACTCATCCATCAGATTGCCAGACAGAGAAGCGTAATTCGTCACTCCAGAGAACACGTCTCCACTGCTCTAGAGTCCAGTGCATCCGACGCTTTGCATTGCACTTGGTGATGTAAGGCTTGGATGCAGCTTCTCGGCCATTGAAACCCATTCCATGAAGCTCTCTACGCACTGTTCTTGAGCTAATCTGAAGGCCACACGAAGTTTGGAGGTCTATAGCTATTGACACTGCAGAAAGCTGCCAACTTCTGCGCACTGTGCGTTTCAGCATACGCTGACCCCGCTCTGTGATTTTATGTGGCCTACCACTTCGTGGCTGAGTTGCTGTTGTTCCCAACTTTGATATTTTGTTCACTACATTATTCCCATACTGTCATTGTGTTATATGATTTTACTGTTCTAAAACATTGCAAAATAATAATAATAAAAATTAAAAAAAATTTAAAATTTTTACTGATATTTTTGCTAAATTCATCCTATGAAGCCATAGCTCAAAACGTATTGGTTTTAATTTCATCATAACATGCAGTGAAGTTTTCATATATGTATTAATAAGATGCTTTTGAAGAATTTACCTTTCAGCTCAAATTTTAAAGGGAATTTTAATGGCGTTTCGAAATAAACCTTTGAAAGACAAAGTCCACCAATTGAATTGGAATTCACATGGGTAGAGTAATGCGGCTAAAGTAAAAAAGGTAGAGTAAAACATTTATTTGCCTAAATAATTAACTGTATCCTTATCTAACCCTATCAAAGAACTCAGATTTCGAAACACTGAAGCAGAAAGTAGAAGACTTGCAGTGTTTTATGAAAGTAAAAGAGAAACAGAAGAGTTTAGAAACTTTTGTGATGACTTTTGCTTTGACTTGAACTGAAACAAATTCTTATTTACCTTAGAAGATGAGCTTGGATCTAACCTCCTTTAGCTTTTAGACAGGACAAGGACAGTTGGGTTCTTTTAAAGACATACATGCCCACAGGCTCCGTGATCTGAGTTCAATTACAATTTCTATTTGGGTTATGATGGGAAGCCAGCAGGGATTAAGCAGACAGACACAAAGCAGCTTTATTGGTGACAGCTTATGTAACATCAATTAATGAAATATAGCTGCACTATAAGAGATTTTCACCTCAGAATACCTAAAAAAACACAAAAAACAGACACCCTAATGTGGTAAAATACCTGAGCTGAGATGTTAGGTGACTGAACCAGGGCAGTTGTGGCCTAATGGTTAGAGAGTCGGACTTCAGGTTCGAGCCTCAGTACCGACAGGAAATGTAGGTGGGGGGAGTGAATGAACAGTGTTCTCTTTCACTCTCAATGCCCACAACTAAGGTGCCCTTGAGCAAGGCACCTAACTCCCAATCGCTCCCCAGGCAAAAATGGGACTGCCCACTGTTCACAGTGTGTGTGTGTGTGTGTGTGTGTGTGTGTGTGTGTGTGTGTGTGTGTGTGTGTGTGTGTGTGTGTGTGTGTGTGTGTGTGTGTGTGTGTGTGTGTGTGTGTGTGTGTGTGTGTGTGTGTGTGTGTGTGTGTGTGTGTGTGTGTGTGTGTAAAACTCACTGCTGTGTGTGTGCACTTGGATGGGTGAAACATATTTGGCTACATGTCACTTCACTCACTTTTCACTTTATACTGCAGGT
This sequence comes from Coreius guichenoti, assembly GCA_039654105.1. Classification (NCBI taxonomy): domain Eukaryota; kingdom Metazoa; phylum Chordata; class Actinopteri; order Cypriniformes; family Gobionidae; genus Coreius; species Coreius guichenoti. The sequence continues at coordinate 16,388,492 of CM077188.1, forward strand.
TGAAGAACAGAGAACGATCATTGATTGGATACTTAATACAGACAAAATGGATTAAGAAATTAGCAAGATCCATTCTGTGATTTACTAACCTTGATAGCAGAATGTTTACTACAAGTGCAGTTTTATCCAATATGGTTAAATCCAATATGGATTTTGATATAAAGCACTGAAATTATATAGTGCTAACCTTCATTATACGGTAGATTAATAAAGACAGATGGCAATCCTTCTAGGTCACTTATAGTTGATCATAAAAGTCTTTAGTCTGTCCTATGACTAGCATTTTCTATACTGAGTGATAAAAAACCCTTGACCTTGTTTCCAACCATGTTTAATGTGTACAGTGCAAAAGTGCAAATTTGGTTGAATGTGAGTGGTTCAGACATGGGATCACTGACCTTACAAGCTTGATTGATTGTTTCTCTCTGCATTGAGCTGGATAGATGGTTATATTGTGGAGTGGTGGATGACTGGTCAATAATGCCTTTTCATTTTTGTATTCTTAAAGTTAACTGACAGAGAATCAGAAGAGAAATTAAACTTCATTAGCAACACAGGTAGAACCACTTCATATTGTTGAGTTTATGAGGTGCCATGAGGTTACTGTCTAAAGATAGGATAGTTTTCAAGGTACAGATGCACACAAGAGACATTGTCAGGGACAATGGCTATGATTGACAGATTGCTGAGAGAATACCAAAACACTGAGATTACATTCTGGAAGTGGAGGTTTCTCTGACATTTCCTGAACTTGGTGAGATGAGGTATCTGACATGTTCTGCTCTCTCCGGCAGAGACGGCTGTTTGAGAGATGTCACAGATCTTTTGTTTTGTAGATTCTTCTGGGAATATGTGTGTGGCACAACTTGCTTTGGCCAACAAATATTGTACTGAAACTGTATAAATTTATAAAACTTGACATGTAAAAAAATGACAAACTGACCTGACATTTATGGAATACAACTTTGTCCTGAGAACACAGTATAATCTTTCGGTTAAAATCTGCCAGTTCACCCTTCACAAAAAAAATTCTTATTAAAGATATTATAAGAGTTTAGTTTAGTTACTTACGAAAACTTTTTTTTTTAAAAAGTAATTGGAAACAGTATTAGAAGAAAAAACTTAAAGCAAATTCACATTGTGCTCTGTTCATTATAAATTCACTTGTTTGTGGAAGCCATGCAGAGCAGCATTAAACACAATTTGCCAACAAAAAATCTCTGCCAAATGTCTGTTGTACTTGCCAAGAGTAATGGTTGTGTCTTAGTGTTTTTATTGTGTTGTTTTAAATGTTTTTGAGCAAAATGAGTTGTTCATGTATTTTTAGAGTATCTGTTATGTTGGAGTTTTTGGGGTTATGATTGTGGAAAAGAGTGGAATTTGCGCTTAGGTTGAGGGCGGGCTACTATACATGAAGATTATGCTGCTATATGTTGGTTTAATTATAGTGCAATTACTGACAAAATGTCAGTATAATGATGAGTTGCCTCTTCCTTATATGCTTCCCAGCAACACCATACATTATGTAACAACTTATTTCTTTTCCCATGTCATAAAAAGTTACATTTAGCATGCTTATTGAATTTTACTAGTTATAACTGCATAAGATTCAGTAGTGCTGCTTTGACATGTCTAAATCCAATTCTCTACGGTTTCCACTACCCAAGGTGTGTTTAAGTATAGCTCAGTTTAATTCAGTATATATATTTGTAATGTGTGGAACCACTGTCCACAATGACATTTAAATAGTAATTTTAGTGAATATTTAAATGAATTTTGTTTTTAAGAAGCCATCAGTTATTCATAGATATCGTCCTATAGCTCTCTGGATCTTTTTGTTCCACCTTATGTGCATCACTTTCAGCTCATGCAACCGTTCAGTGGTCTGTTATCAACAATAGCCACTGTCTCCTGCCTGATGCTGAACATTACCTGAGGGACGCAGACTGTAAAGCCCTTGTGAAACCCTTACAATTATGGCTGTGACTGGGTTTCATTGGTTAATGCTTTTTTTGATTGCAGAAGAATGAGGGCAAAGGGAGAGAGCCTCCCTGTAGGTTTCTTAGTTTTTTAATCAGGGCACGTACAGTGACTTGTTCTTTTAAAGATTATATAGACATTCAAATCTCTTAAAGACCCCCTGTGATGAAGTTTTTAATGTTGTTTGTATGTCTATGTGGTGTTTTTAATGTTAACACAAACCATGTGCAAATTCATGTCAACACCATTGCTGAGTATTTTCTCCTTAAAAGGCAGTGAACCAGATACAGTCTCAAAAACGCAGTTTGAAATCGCTAGTGTTTTTTACGTCTAGGGCTGCCCTCACCTAAAGATTTTTTCTAGTCAACTAGTAGTTGTTAATTCAAGCCATTAATCGACTAATCACGCGTTTATATTAATAAGCCATAAATCATAATAATGAGCCTTCAATTGCCTGTATCTAATACATAGCCTAATCAGTGCTCAAATGCACCCATAAAGCTTGCCACAGAGCACCGGCAAACATAATGATTATGAATGTGGCGTGAAAAAACAGCAAGGAGACTGTTTAAACATTTTAATAATTTATTGATATTGTTTTCTGTGTTTTCGGCTGCAGAGATGAAGTCTACGATGCTGACTCGTCATCCACAGTGGACGCACCTATATCCACGTTTCATACGGATTACATAATCTGAGAATATTTGTTTTCCACTTGAATTGGTTCATTTAAAAGTAGACATTTCAATCTTTCAATCTTTCCATATGAGGTCGATGAATGATGGGCGAATGTTTGGTTTTCCTGCCGTTAACAATCTGTCCGTCACAGCCTGCGTGATTTCGCTACTTCCTGTGGAATTTTTTTTTCTGCGACTAATAAAATTCTGGTCGACCAAGCCTCTAGTCGACTAACGGTTAGTCGACTATTAGGGGGCAGCCCTACTTCCGTCACAAACTACCTTGTAACCAATCACGTCAACGTGCAGCCGGGCTTTAGCATATCATCATTACTATGCTGCAAAGCAGGGGAGTCTCAAGAGAAGCCAGGTTCAGTATTTTTCTGTTGATATGAAAAATCAGGTACATTTAGCAATAGAGCAGGTGAATTAAGTATATGATGTATATTATGTTATGATGAACTATATGCCTTTCTCCACTGACAATCTATGATGTTCAAAGCGTTTCTAAGGATACTGATTGTTAGAAGGCAGACTGAGATGGCGAATGTGACCATAGTTTGTGTAACATTAGCAACACATTATTAGCAGTTTAGTCAAGCAAAAGGCTAATCATATTAATTACTGTTATGTGTCCGATGTTGTGAAGAGTGATACCTTTGTGCAGCGTTTAAATTGAGTAAAAGTTGACCGAGTGGGTCTCTGAGCTGGTGTGAGTGAGTGGGGGCGGGGTTAATTTGCATATTCATGGCTGTATTGCATATTCTGTGTAGTTACATTCAAGCTATTTTAAGGCATGAAAAAAATTACAGGAAAAAACATTTAAATATGTCATTTTGGTGATCAAAGATGAGTTTTAAGGGATACAATTATTGGGGGGACTTTAATTCTTATATGGATTTACTTTTATATTATTTATTGCAATGAATTGCTTCTAGTAAAACTTAAAATTGAATATTAATATATTTAATACATTTTTTAATGAATACATTTGTGTTAAAGGATTGTGTTAATACAGTAGGGAGAACAAGTATTTGATACACTGCCGATTTTGCAGGTTTGCCCACTTACAAAGCATGTAGAAGTCTGTCATTTTTATCATAGGTACTCTTCAACTGTGAGTGACGGAATCTAAAACAAAAATCCAGAAAATCACATTGTATGATTTTTAAGTAATTAATTTGCATTTTATTGCATGACATAAGTATTTGATACATCAGAAAAGCAGAACTTAATATTTGGTACAGAAACCTTTGTTTGCAGTTACAGAGATCATACGTTTCCTGTAGTTCTTGACCAGGTTTGCACACACTGCAGCAGGGATTTTGGCCCACTCCTCCATACAGACCTTCTCCAGATCCTTCAGGTTTTGGGGCTGTCGCTGGTCAATACGGACTTTCAGCTCCCTCCAAAGATTTTCTATTGGGTTCAGGTCTGGAGACTGGCTAGGCCATTCCAGGACCTTGAGATGCTTCTTACGGAGCCACTCCTTAATTGCCCTGGCTGTGTGTTTCGGGTTGTTGTCATGCTGGAAGACCCAGCCACGACCCATCTTCAATGGTCTTAGTGAGGGAAGGAGGTTGTTGGCCAAGATGTCGCGATACATGGCCCCATCCATCCTCCCCTCAATACGGTGCAGTCGTCCTGTCCCCTTTGCAGAAAAGCATCCCCAAAGAATGATGTTTCCACCTCCATGCTTCACGGTTGGGATGGTGTTCTTGGGGTTGTACTCATCCTTCTTCTTCCTCCAAACACGGCGAGTAGAGTTTAGAGCAAAAAGCTCTATTTTTGTCTCATCAGACCACATGACCTTCTCCCATTCCTCCTCTGGATCATCCAGATGGTCATTGGCAAACTTCAGACGGGCCTGGACATGCGCTGGCTTGAGCAGGGGGACCTTGCGTGCGCTGCAGGATTTTAATCCATGACGGCGTAGTGTGTTACTAATGGTTTTCTTTGAGACTGTGGTCCCAGCTCTCTTCAGGTCATTGACCAGGTCCTGCCGTGTAGTTCTGGGCTGATCCCTCACTTTCCTCATGATCATTGATGCCCCATGAGGTGAGATCTTGCATGGTGCCCCAGACCGAGGGAGATTGACCATCATCTTGAACTTCTTCCATTTTCTAATAATTGCGCCAACAGTTGTTGCCTTCTCACCAAGCTGCTTGCCTATTGTCCTGTAGCCCATCCCAGCCTTGTGCAGGTCTACAATTTTATCCCCGATGTCCTTACACAGCTCTCTGGTCTTGGCCATTGTGGAGAGGTTGGAGTCTGTTTGATTGAGTGTGTGGACAGGTATCTTTTATACAGGTAACAAGTTCAAACAGGTGCAGTTAATACAGGTAATGAGTGGAGAACAGGAGGCCTTCTTAAAGAAAAACTAACAGGTCTGTGAGAGCCAGAATTCTTACTGGTTGGTAGGTGATCAAATACTTATGTCATGCAATAAAATGCAAATTAATTATTTAAAAATCATACAATGTGATTTTCTGGATTTTTGTTTTAGATTCTGTCTCTCACAGTTGAAGTGTACCTATGATAAAAATTACAGACCTCTACATGCTTTGTAAGTAGGAAAACCTGCAAAATCGGCAGTGTATCAAATTCTTGTTCTCCCCACTGTATATTCACAAATATATATTTCATATAATAATACGTATTATAAGAAAATTAAGACTCTGAATAATATGTTTAAATATTTAACGCAGTTATGAAATCATTTAAAATAAATTTCATTTAAATAGTTAAATATATATTAATAGTTACATTTAACACAATTTGTAATAAATACTGTATTAAATTCTATTATACAATAGTGTATATCAGCAAACATTTACTGATTTCACAATTCTGTTTGTGCTTATTTAGTTAGTGACCTGAATATAGTGCAGAATCTTAAATATTTTATATTCTTTTTCCATCATAACTTTTAATATATATTTTTTTAATTTACAGATATAGTTGCTCTTAGACCTTTAGATAAAATGTGTTCATGTGCATATGCGTGCATGCATATCTTTTTGTTTGATTTAATGCTGTGAAGCCCATTTCAGCATGTTGAATCTAGATGCAAATTTGTCCTTATTTGCACATCTGCTGTCACCGGTGCTGCATTTCCCATTCACACTACATTATGCCCGAGTCAGTGTGTCACCTTTCTGCAGGCGATATGCAAACAGAGCCCTAGCTCTGTTAGGTGGCCTTCCCCCTTTCAGAGCGCCTCCTGTGCAGGTAGGTGCTCTCCTCTCTGCCTCTGCTGCAGTAGAGCCGCCTCTGCCAGCACACTGCTCTCCTGGTGCCAGCCGGTCCGCGGTTGCCAGGATACGCCATCATAAACAGACAGCCACAGAATACAAATGTACGTTCCAGAGGAATAACTATACATTGCGGGGGATGTGAGAGTAGAGCTGACGAACATAGATGAGTGCAACCTGGAGAAGAAAGCGTTAAACCATCCCACGTAGTTCAATACTAATTCATCTGAGCCTTTAGTTTGACCTTCCTTGAGGAGAAAATCCTCTCTTTTATGGGCCTAGCACGAATGAGTTTAAACTGTAAGTTTGGATCGGTGCTTTCCAAGCTTGTTTCCAGTACTACAATATGTATTTAGAGACATAGAAGAATGCATATTAGCAATTTAAAGCAGGCATTACCTCTATACATTATAAAAAATAAATTAAAGTGAAAATGAACGCTCCAGGCAAGGTGGTACACGTGAGGATCAATGGGTAGCCTGGTGCTAATTTCTTTCTGCCTGACAAATCTAAAGGGAAGCTGCATGTTACCACTGTGCTGGTCTGCGTTTGGACTGCAGGATGCATCCATTCGGGCAGCATGGCTCCAAAGGCGATCCAGAGAAGCTAATTATCTTGTTTCCAGTTTGTGTAGCCATATCTCTGGAATAGTGACTTATCTCACACTGTTTTCTGATTAATTCACTCCATCCTACACCAAAGCGTCCCTCTTTCTCGACAGTATATTATATAATGACAGCATTTAGTTTCACTAATTCAATGCACTTAGAACATAAATGAATTTATAAGAGCATGTGAAACATGGAATTCCAGGAAAAAAAATGTCATTTTGGTGATGAGTTTTAAAATGAGTTTTAAGGGATAAAATTATGGGGGGGACTTTAATTCTTATATGGATTTACTTTTATATTATTTATTGCAATGAATTGCTTCTAGTAAAACTTAAAATTTAATATTAATATATTTAATACAATTTTTAATGAATACATTTGTCTTAAAGGATTGTGTTAATATATTCACAAATATATATTTCATATAATAACATTATAAGAAAATTAAAACTCTGAATAATATGTTTAAATATTTAACGCAGTTATGAAATATAATTTAAAATAAATTTCATTTAAATAGTTAAATATATATTAATAGTTACATTTAACACAATTTGTAATAAATACTGTATTAAATTCTATTATACAATAGTGTATATCAGCAAACATTTACACTGATTTCACAATTCTGTTTGTGCTTATTTAGTTAGTGACGTGAATATAGTGCAGAATCTTAAATATTTTATATTCTTTTTCCATCATAACTTTTAATATATATTTTTTTAATTTACAGATATAGTTGCTCTTGGACCTTTAGATAAAATGTGTTCATGTGCATATGCGTTCATGCATATCTTTTTGTTTGACTTAAAGCTGTAAAGACCATTTCAGCATGTTGAATCTAGATGCAAATTTGTCCTTATTTGCACATCCGCTGTCACCGGTGCTTGTAACCGGTGACAGCGGAGCATGTAAGAGCATGTGAAACATCAAGCTTCAGGCAAGCATTCAAATATGGTGTTTTCTTCCCCATCATCCATCCCATCAGTGCATGCAACAAATTATTTGCGTTGATGCTTTATTTACTCAACAATGTGCAGTAAGTAAACATTATTTCAGCCCTCCATATGAATACTAACAAATCTGTTAATGTGTGTCATCACAGTGCATGCTAGATTATAGCATGTGCTTCAGAATCAGAAAGAGCTTTTTGCCAAGTGTGCTTGCACACACAAGGAATTTACTTTGGTATTGAAGCTTCCAGTCAACAAACATATAACAAGACACATAATAATTTAAGAATAAAAAATATAAAAAAGTATAAAGACACATGTAGGTTTAGTCAGAATAAACATTTACAGATAATGAACATATTTACAGTGTTGTAAATAATAAGATGAATAAACGAATTTACGAGGATATTGCAAGAATAAAAGTGGGGTATTGCACTTGGAATGTGTTAACTGTTCAAGAGGGAAATAGCTTGGGGAAGAAATTGTTCCTGTGCGTAGATGTTCTAGTGCCTAGTGATCTGAGGCGCCGTACGGACGGCAACAGTTCAAATACGTTGTGGCCGGGGTGAGGGGAGTCTGTGATGATTGTACCTGTCCTTTTCCTCACTCTGGAAGAGTACAGGTCCTGGAGGGTGGGCAGGGTGGGCACCAATAATCCTCTCTGCAGTCGGGACTGTATGTTGTAGTCTCCTGATGTCTGATTTGGTGGCTGACCCAAACCAGATGAACACAGGACAGACTCAGTGATGGCTGAGTAGAACTGTGTCAGCAGCTCCTGTGGCAGGTTGAGCTTCCTCAGCCTCTGCTGGGCTTTTTTCACAATGGAGTCAATATGATTGTCCCACTTCAGGTCCTGAAAGATGGTGGTGCCCAGGAACCTGAATGACTCCACTGCTGTTCATGGTGGTGAGTGGGGGGAGTGCTGGGCTGTTCCTCCTTTAGTCCACTATCATCTCCACTGTTTTGAGTGTGTTCAGCTCCAGGGGCCAGATTCACGAAAATCTTCTTAAGACAGAAGTTTAAAAAAAAAAGTTCGTAAGAATGTTCCTAAGCGCAATTCTTGAAAAATTCTTAAGAAGTTCTCAAATATTTTCTTAAGAACATCTTAATTTTTTACTTAAGAAGAAAATTGAAAGGTGTTATCTGATGTTATTTGACTGAAAGGCGGGTATTGCTGAAGAAATACACCTCAAAGCCCGTCTTTTTGCGCTGCAGATTACCGTAGATACCATACTAAGTGTGCAGACTATTTTCGTCGTGACTGGCTTGACGGAAGTTATTCACTCAGCGTCGTGTTTTTAATGTGGCAAGAGCCTGTCTCAAGATGCAGCGGTTTTTCCCATTCATTTGCGCTCCGTCTTGCTTGGGCTCTCTGTAGAGTGAATGCGTCCGGTATGTGTGTGTGTGTGTGTGTGTGTGTGTGTGTGTGTGTGTGTGTGTGTGTGTGTTGTGCTGCCTCGCTTATTCTAGCTTGAGTGAACGCATCATATACGTGTAAATGATCGATTGGTGTCACTTTATAGTATTCGTCCACATTCATGGTACTAGTAGTAATATATATTATATTTAGCTAGCTACTATGTTGTTGGTTGTAATGGTTAATATTTGAAACAACCCAATAAATTCATTAAACATCTTACATTTAGGTATTTAAGATAGGTTGGAGGTTATCCTAACTTTAAGAAGTTATTTACGATGATTTTTAAGAACATTCTTTTCGGGAATATGAATTTTTCTTAAATGTTATCTTAAGAGCATTCTTAAGAAAAAAGATAAGAACGTTCTTAAGAAAAGTTTTTGAGAATACAAAATATTCTTATCTTTTTTCTTAAGTTAGAAAATAAGAAGAAATTGGCAATTAAGAAGAATTTTATTCTTAAGAATGTTTTGTGAATCCGGCCCCAGGTTGTTATGACTGCGCCAGACAGCCAGCTGCTCAACCTCTTGTCTGTATGCAGAGTCGTCACAATGCTGGATGAGGCTCATGACTGTGGTGTCATCTGCAAACTTTAGGAGCTTGACTGAGGGGTCTTTAGAGGTACAGTCATTTGTGTATAGGGAGAAGAGCTGTGGAGAGAGCCCCTGAGGAGCACCAGTGCTGATAGTGAGTGTCCTGGATGTGAGTTTCCCCAGCCCCACTAGCTGCTGCCTATCTGTCAGAAAGCTGGTGATCCACTGACAGATTAGGGTGGGCACAAAAAGCTGGGTCAGTTTGTATGATAGAAGATCTGGCCTGATGGTATTAAAAGCCGAACTAAAATCCACAAATAAGATCCTTGCATAAGTCCCAGGTCTGTCGAGATGTTGCAGGATATAATGCAATCCCATGTTGACTGCATCATCCAAGAGGATCCAGCAGGGGTCCAGTGATGTTCTACAGCCAACACCAGTCTCTCAAATGACTTCATGACCACAGACTTGAGAGCGACAGGTCTGTCATTAAGTCCAGTGATTTTGGGTTTTTTGGGGACCAGAATGATAGTAGAGCGTTTGAAGCAGCAAAGAATTTCACACTGCTCCAGTGATCTGTTGAATATCTGTGTAAAGATTGGGGCCAGTTGGTCAGCACAGACTTTTAAACAGGCAGGTTAAACACAATCTGGGCCTGGAGCTTACCTAGTCTTCTGTTTTTTGACAACTCGGCTCACGTCCTCCACACAGACCTTAAGCGCAGGTTGGAAGGCAGGAGGGGAAGGGAGGGGGGTTGGTGTACAGTATGTGTGAAGTGCCGATCAGAGCAGGTGACGGGTATGAGACTGGGCTTTTCAAATTGGCAATAAAACACATTCAGATCGTTGGCCAGTTGTTGATTCTCCACAGACTGTGGGGGTGGTGTCTTGTACTTGGTGATGTTCCTCAGACCTGTCCAGACTGACGCCGGGTCGTTGGCTGAAAACTGCTTTTTCAGCTTTTCAGAGTAGCTTCTTTTAGCCACTCTGATCTCCTTTGTTAGTCTGTTTCTGGCCTGGTTGTACAAGATTTTATCCCCACTTCTGTAAGAATGAAATGAGAATTGCAATAGTATTTTCTTCCCTATTGTCATGTTTATCTGAGGGAACCTGCTTCTCGAACAAGAACAAATGACTTGATTTTGTCCATTGGGAATTGATTGGATGGTTATGGTTTGCTATCACTGTGATCTCATGTGAGTGACAGGTTGTCCCGCCCTCACACCAGTAAACACGTCATCAAATAAGAGAAGAGATGTTGCTTGAATTTTTTTATTTTGATTAAAGATTACGAGGTCACACAAATTAAAAAATAAAATAATGATGTACAATTCATTTATAATAAATAGCGCAATATTCTTTAAAAATAAGAATTGTCAATTTTGATTTCATGATTTCACTTTAATACTGGTGGTTAAAATCCTTAACACTAAATATGAACAATAGCAATGGGAACAATAGACATAATGATTTTCCAGTGAGAAAATCTCTAATTTTGTTATCCAGTGATAAAAGTCCTTACATAAAACGTTTAACACATTTTTTTATTATTATTTAGCTAGCTGTGTACATGGTGGAGACACAGATTACCTCTTTCTTTGACCGCTAATAGCTTTCAACTACCACCATCTGTCACATCTGAACATGTTTTATTATTAATTAAACATTCCATGTAAAAGACATATGTGAACACACATGCTACATATTGCATGTGCATAACTATTAGTGTAAATCCAGTACAGTGGCAAATGAATAGAACCACAGCTTAAGACACTGTTTAATTCATTATGACTTCCTCTGGGAACAAAACATTAATGAAAGAACACAAACAACACATTACTGTACATAATAATACTGGCATACATGATTTTAACGGTAATCATCATTATAACTATTTAAAATGATGATAAATTACTATGGTGCTGTAAGGATAGTCTCTTTTATGTTAGTACACCTGCATAGCTGTGCATCAAACATTGTTTTGAAGTTCAGCACAGACAGTTTGCATTGCGGATGATTTATTGCTTCATGATCTTGTTCCTGTACAGCCAGACAGTGCTGTAGTGCTACGTTAATAATTTTCATGCATCTTTTTCTCATGCTGAAATGTATATATATTGTATAAGCAAACACATTCTGGGTCACAAAAAAGGCTTGTTATTCACGCCTCAGGCAAGAGAGTAGATTTCGCATTTCTCGTTTTGATTTACCACAGAGCCCACGCAAAGCATTTAGAGTGTCCTTCTTATATTACATAGAATTGAGGGTAATTTTCATTGCCATTATGTTTACCATGAACCAACGCTTGCATTGTGATTTAAGTTATAGTGTGACCAACATGTGAACCACTTCATTTGTAATTGCAGATTTTCCTCTCAGAATTCAGGAGTGATAATTTGCGCACTGCGAGTACAATGACTTGATTAAGGATGCATCAGGCACACTGGGCAAAATTCATAAAGAATTATCAGCTGACTCCTGCAACCATGTTATATATTCATATTATAACCATTCTAGATCATTTAGAAGATATCAAAATAGTGGCACAGATAGTAATCATAGGTGTTTCTATGTGAAATGAGGTTCCAGCACACATTAACTGTTATATGTATAGATGCTGAAAAGTACTTTCGACATTTTAGATGCTGTCAACATATGTATGATTAACAATAAATAAAAAAATCCTTTTAGGTTAATAGAATTAATAGGTTAATTTTATTGTACTTAATGAATCAGATTAAATATATTCATCACATAAAAATATTGGTAATACTGTATAAATGTTTTGATATTTATTAATTTATAATGTATTATGTACTAATATAAAAATAATAATACTTTAAAATATATTTATTCATATGTCTGCTTAATTTCAGCACATTTGCATAGTTCAATTAATTATTTTTGTTGCTACTAACAGGATTTCTTTAAATGTGTACGTTTAAAATGTATTTGTTTCTTTTTTTCAAATGTATTGTTGTTTGTTTGCTTCAACAAGCATTGGAAATCTGTGAGCCTCTAAACCATCTTGTTAATTTACGATTCAATTTCCAATTGTGTCTTCTAAGATTACTGTGGTAGATGTCTCATTCTCAAATAACACATTCCCACTCTCAGGACAATTTACGTTTTTGATGGAATTCGCTATGGCTTTAGTTGGGTGATTTCAGACCTTGTTAAAAGTTCAATCACCAGCTCCTTGGCGCATAATGGATTAATAGATGACTGAACAACATCCAGGGTCACAGATGCTATCAGGATAGGAAATGTCTCCGCAGATCCATATGTGGGTTTGTTCAATAAAATAGGTTAGGTTAGTAGAATGAACATGTTTATTTGGCAATAATGAATCAGTTTATTTTATAACATATCTAGTTAAGCATGTTGTGAAGACAGACAGACAAAAGTGTCAAGATTAATAGGACAAGTGCACCGTTAATATAAAACTACACCATGATATTGAGCCTCATATTGGATGATGATCAAATGTACAGTGCATCCGGAAATTATTCACAGCGCTTCACTTTTTCCACATTTTGTTATGTTACTATTCCAAAGTGGATTAAATTCATTATTTTCCTCAAAATTCTACAAACAATACCCTATAATGACAACATGAAAGAAGTTTGTTTGAAATCTTTGCAATTTTATTAAAAATTAAAAATAGCCCAAAGAACACTTCTTACGACTTCGTAATCCTGATCTTTTGCTGCCTTCACGTGCTAACAGAATTATCAGTTTCTTAGTTAAAAATTGGAAATGAACACCCTCTCAAGTCGTATTAACCACTAGGAAGCTTGGGGATAATCTTGATACCCAAGTTCCCGAGTTGGGAGGGCCATAAACTTTAAACATGGCAGAGGAGAGAACGATTGCTGCTGTAACTGGTATTCTTTACTAGTTTTCTCCACAACAGCTACATCGCCTTGTCTTGTCATTAAAGTAGTGCATAGTGAATAATCATCTGATGTGTACTGTATGTTTTATACACAGAGAAAATAGCCTGTATTTGACCAAAATTCCAGAACTGTCAGAAAGCTGACGATCTTGCGTGGTGAATGTTTATATGGTTGTCAATGAATGGGATGCTGAATATCATTTTAGCTTTAATTAGATTTTCCCAATAAATAGGCAAGAATAAACCTGGTGTCCTCCATGATTCCTGTTCTTCCCGACAACAAAGCTTGAATGTTACAAGCTTGTAATCACAACATCAGAATTGGGAACTAGAAAATGTCAGATTGCACATGAAGGTAGCATTTGTTCACACATAAGCTGCATCTGAAATCAAATACTTCCCTACTATATAATATGCGAAAAACAGTACGCCAACAGAATAGTATTTCCGAATACATAATATTTAAAAAAAACTGTTGGGGAAAAGTACCTGGATGACCTACTACTTTCGATGGAAACTTTACTATCACATGAGGCCACGGGAAAAGATTTGTGAATGGCGGTGAAACGACGCAACTGACTCCGTAGGTCACATGATAATGACAACATGGCGAATGTAGTATGTCCGAATTTCATTCATAAAACACACATAGGCCTACTTTTTTTAATGGTTGTGAAGTAAGTTTTTAAATTAAACGTAGTATACAGTATGCTATTTCGGATGCAGCAGTAGCATCATATTTACTGGTAATGTTACATCTTCTCATACCGGAACATTGCTTTTTGATTTGCTGATTTACCGGTATTTTTGAAAAGGTCCTGTTCACACATGATATCTTAACGGTAATTAATCTCTTAATGGTAATGATTATTTGTGTATCCAATTGGAATCTGATCTAAATGACTGACACTGTGTATTACAACTGTTCAGATCCGATTTGTGTTTGCTCTTTCATTTTCCGGAATATCTGAGTTGGTTTCGATGGTTTCTCTGGCAACGACGTTGCATTGATAGGCCTACGTTAAAAACAACATGGACGGGTTTGCAATGTTGTCATGCCATATGACAAATCGCTGTGGTGGCACTAATGAAGCAGCGGCAGAAACATAGGAAGCTGGCACGCGCAACTTTAGTTGTTCTGCCATCTCTGCCGCACAGTGAAAGAAGTGAATACACCTTATCACTGGCCCGCGGAGATGTATTATATAATTTTCTGCGTGACCTGCACATCAACAACAACACAACCTTGTTTCTGCAACAATGTTTGACATATTTACGTTTTATGTGCCGTGAGAAAGTGACAAGCAAAAAAAGCTAGACAAAATCTGATCAGAGAAGTCAGACTGAAACGGATTTCCAGAAATGAGATTTGAACAGGATTTCAAAACATTTATGAATGTAGCTTGAATTTCATGTGATGTTTTACCAATCACACTTGCTAAATATGATCGGATTTCAATTGGATATACACAAAAATTGGATTTGGAATGATAGTATGAACAAGGCTACATTGCTCTAAAATAAAGTCACAGAACTGTATCAATTGGACCTTCAGGAAGTATTTAAAGAAAGTTTTAGTTTCCAACATCTGTGTGAACTTTGGTCTGTGTGTGCGTGTGTGCGGTTCAAGTATTGTTGTGAGGGCGTTGTGAGGACAAACATAAGGATGTCCCCACAAGGATAGTAATACTAAAAATGTTCAATCATGTAGGGACATTTTTGGTCCCCATGAAGAAAACAGCATATAAATCATATTAAATTATGTTCCCTCCCTCCCCCATAAAACATGGAAACCCAGCATGTGTGTGTGTGTGTGTGTGTCTCCTGTCTGAATCCCACTCCACACTACCCAGACAGCATTACACAGTACTGACAGTGAAATAAAGCTTTGCATCTCAGATCAAAGGCTCCCCTGGAGAGATGACTCTATCGACAGATTAAATGGAAATGTATTCTGCTTTTTGTTCTGCTATTCCTATTTCTTTTTTTCTCTATTAAATTGCAAAGGGGCGGCATTCCTACAAGAGCAACATGTATCAACTTCAAATAGTCTCTTTCTACCTCATCTCTTTAATGCAGACAGACGTGAAGCTGCTTGGTTTGGAAGGGGTGATGTGAGGGGCGGGGGGTGGGGGAGTGGAGGGGCTGGCAGGGAGGGGTATTGGGGGGAGGCAGGGGGGTTAAGATTTAGGGTATTGAGACACTTGTCTTGGCTCTTGCTGATGAGACCCAAGCACCATCTATCTTTTTAGTCTTGACTCATATACATTCAGGTTCAAAAGTCTCAGTCAGACTTTTATTGAACAAAGTTTAGGATTTAAAAAAAATGTAAAACAATGGAAGATTACGATGTAATAGTTATGTGTGTTTTCACTGTTTCTAGTCATCATTATTTTCCTTGGTTTACACACACTGAAAAAAATAGCTTGTTGGTCTAACTTAATACAATTATGACACCTATTTCCACACAGTTGAACTGATTAAAATTCATCCTAAGTGAATGAAATCACACCAGTTTCATTTGACATATTCTGTGAATGTTTCTTGAACATAATTCACTCTTGTTGAGCCAACCAGTGCTGTTGCTGTTCAGACTGGTGCCCTTGTGCGGAGTTGCGTGAGTTTTCTGTTTTTAAGAAAATGGAAAGACCTGTTAGAGTTTAAGTGTTTAATGTTTAGTTATTTTGAACATTTAAAAGAGTTTGTAGAATACATTTTTTTTGTTGTTGTTGTTGTTTTTTTTGTTTACCATTGTGGTGAAGAGTTGAGCTTGTGGTTAGGTTGTGGGTAGCTGTCGTGCACACTTACATGTTCCATGATCGTTTGATTGCGAGGGGTAGAACTGATGACCATATGTAGACTGTGTAAATGATGTGCTGACCCTCAAACTAAATTATTTTATTTATTTCTATAAAAACTAATAGCCAACGCTTGTTCATATGCCAAGTGTAACATTTGTAGCATGCAAGTAATGATCAAGTAAAAAAACTTTTCATCACCGGCGTTAGCACAGTTACAACTCATTGAGAACATCATAAACTTATTTCATGTAGCCACCCACAGCCTAACCACAAGGTCTATACTTCACAAAAATTGACAACATAAACTCTTTTAAATGTCAAATATAACTGAACATCAAACATTAACTGGTCTTTCCCTTTACTAAAAAACACATTAAACAGCACTTAATTTCAACATTTACTCTCCTGATCCATCCCTATGCAAAGCATGCTGGGAACTAGAAATCCACTGCCAGTCAGTCAATGCAACAGAAATGAATCATGTAGTCCCAACACAAATGGTTTGTGTTAACTTAACATTTTACAAATTTAATTTCATTTAACGTAATTTAATCGATTGTAAATGACAATTAAGTAAAAAACTAAAGATTTGTGTTTTGTCAACTTATTTTATTTAAATAAACTGAGCAAACAGCTAGAATCATTTTTTGAGTGTAATTAAAATAAAGCTGAAATAAATTAAATTAAAATAAAAGTCACAAAGAGCACACAAAGAATGACGACTCAGAATCTAGAAAATAGAATGATTCTTAGCAACCTGTTTTTCCATAATGCAGTAAAGCAGGCAAACAGCTTATGATCAGCCAGAGTTTAGAGGTCAGCCCTCCCATCTACAGAAGCACTGCACCCTTCTGCCCTCGGACTCAGGCCTCCACCAGCACAGTAGCCTAGCAACTATCCATGGCTAGTGACACATGCAACTGTCTTCCACTTGCCAGAATGGGAGTGAAAGCACAGATGCTCTTATGTGTGAGAGACAAACTAAATGAGTGCTGCTGTTTGGGCAAAAAGTCATGCCACTCATGATCCATTTAAAGTACAAAGTGAGTCAGACTCTGAACACAGATGGCTATAACTAGCCCAACAACTGGGACCTGTAATCCATCTCTGCTACTTTCTGTTTGTCTGTTGATCAAACTTAAGCTGGTAGTGTTTTGTAACTGGTTTCTAGCTGCATGCATTAAACGGGTGCGTTTTCCAAAAGCATCATTAGCACACTATGGTCGCAAGTTCCTTTGAATTCTGTTGGTAACGACCAAACTTGCGACCATAGTTGGCTTTGGGAAACGGATCACCCCTAATCTGTAGCTGGTACAAACTGGTAGATCATCTTCAACCAACAATAACCAGCAGATCAAACCACCTTGTGGTCATTTTTAGACTAGCTAGTCACTATATATTATGTTTCCGTTGAATAATACAATATAACAAGCCATTTCTTCTTCAGCACCTGTTCTGTTTTCCATTGATGTAATATTTTATTTCAGCTTTATTTCAATTAATAAAAACAATTTTGTTTTAGATTTAGTTAATAATAACAACACCGTTACAGATGGTCAGATGTTCTTGCTTCAATTGAAGCTTCAGTAAAACACAAGTAGCTATATATACAGTTGCAAGAAAAAGTATGTGAACCACTTGCAGAATCTGTGAAAATGTGAATAATTCTAACAAAATAAGAGAGATCATACAAAATGCATGTTATTTTTTTATTTAGTACGGTCCTGAATAAGATATTTTACATTTTTTTTTTTTTTACATATTGTCCACAAGACAAAAAAAAAAATAGCTGAATTTATGACCCCATTCAAAAGTTTATGAACCATTGATTCTCAATACTGTGTGTCGTTCCCTGGATGATCCACGGCTGTTTTTGTGTTTTGTGATGGTTGTTCTTGAGTCCCTTGTTTGTCTTGAGCAGTTAAACTGCCCAATGTTCTTCAGAAAAATCCTCCAGGTCCTGCACACTTCAGTTTTCCAGCATCTTTTGCATATTTGAACCCTCTCCAGCAGTGACTGTATGATTTTGAGATCCATCTTTTTACACTGAGGACAACTGAGGGACTTTTGAGCAGGATGAAGATGTCCAAATTTTTGTTTAAATATATTTTTTTTCTCATTTAGTACTGCCCTTCAAGAAGCAATTTCTTCAAAAAACTATTTTTTAATAGTTGTGTTTGAGTAAAAAATATATTTGTATATATATATATATATATATTCTTTCTTTCTTTTTTTTACAGTAGGCAAACAGTATATATTTTCTGTATTTACAAAACACAGTACACTGTTGGATGCATCCACTTTTTTTTATTTTTGGATGCCCAGTAATTTTGCTGTGTAATTTAGTTGATATGATAAAGTGTCTGAAGCTACAGCTGCTCACAGCGTTGTGGAGTTTGCTACACTACAAAGCTCTTGATCATGGAGGTCACTGAAAGTGAATTGAATCGATCCATATACCTGATCAAGCCTCCATTTGATAGATGGCATTCCACATAAACTGGCACAGTAATCTATTTTTCGGGATAAAATGAAAACAGAAAAAACTGCTGCACTACAGAATCTGAGGGGGTGATATTTTTTATTCATTTTAAAAATGAAATAGAATATTTTAACAAATTGTTAATTAATTTATTAATTATCAAATATTTATGAATTTACCTGAACTACCTGAACCATGAACTATGGTTGCCCTAAGCGCCAACTAATTATGGTTAAAAAAGTTTTATACAAATAATGAGAATTGTTTTTTTTAATTTGATATAGTCAGACACACGATTAAACATAGTCAAGAGAATCTGACGTATTCAGTCTTGACAAATAAGACCCCAATTTCTTTAGAGAAGAAACGCATCAACAACTGTGCTTCTGCACTTGTGTGAATGATACTGCTGATGGTTTGCAGGGAAGGTGACTGACCTAAAATATTCAAATAATTGAGTGAATCAAGTATCTATTTTTTTTATAAACATGATAGACGCGGAGAAGTCAATTTGTATTCTCATGAAACCATCGGCAGTTTGTTCATTTAATTTAAACTGCTACCTCACATTTGCTGGAAAATGAAAGTGCTGCAGAGAACAGAAACCTTGGATCACAACAAATAGATATGTGGACCCTTATGACATTATGAGATGGTTCCTATGAACAACAAACGGAATATCTAAAGAAGAATTATGCCATTTATTTAATAGTGTATATTTACTCTATTATGCTGTGGGACTTTTAGTCAATTTAACCTTGATGATTAGACATAATTTATAGACATCATCAATCAGACCTTTCATCACTGACCTGTACAGACATTTGTACCTGTGCCCAAAAACACTCATTTGTAATATCAAGCCAAGCCAGAACACTTACGTACACTGAGCTCTGAATTTGCCCCAAACCACTAGCTCATTTTAATAATTATATTAGCATTTCGAAAACTGAATGAAGGCTATACAAGAGATAATGTGGGTTAAAATTCCTATGAGTACATTAAACCTTTTAAGTACTAATTGTCTTACGTAAGAAAAAAAAAATGTCTGCAAATTCTTCAGCTTTTTCCAGATGAGCCCAGAAGTAAAGGACACAAATTCCATACTCTGTGAGAAAAAACAGCTTGTCATCGAACAACATCGTCCTTTAGACAAAATCTAAAAAGTCTGCATATGTTTTTCTTTTTTTTGAGTATTATATTTGATACACCAGGCTTTTATGGCTCATACAACAGTATGATATAGGAGAATATGGAGCTTATACTTTAGGGGAAAAAATACCTAGTTTTTATTCAGTTTTATTCAGATACCCAAACTGAGCAAAAATATGCAATCTGGTGCTGTTGCTGATATTTACATGACCAAAAAGTAAGATGAAATTCTGATTGCTTGCAATGTTTGCAATTTTTATAACAGTATAGCAGACTACTATGGAGGACGAAACCTCGGGGGGGCTGGAGGGCTGGAGGTAATGCCTGGAGGGCCACTGGCCTGCATAGTTTAGCACCAACCTTAATTAACCACACCTGAACCAGTTAATCAAGGTCTTCAGATTCACTAGAAACTTCTAGGCAAGTGTGTTGGAGCAAAACTCTACAGGACATTGGCCCTAGAGGAGCAGGATTGGACACCCCTGCTTTTGGGGCTCCGTATGATATATGAGACACATGAAAGTTAGTGCATGTTTCAGTGTTTTGATATAGAGCATTGCAATGGATGACAGAGAACATTATGAATTATCTGACTGCAGAATGCAGAGATTGACAAATCACAATCAAATATTCCAGAGCGCCATGGAGCAAATAATAATCAGGTAAAGTAATAACCAATTCCACTGAGGAGCATTTCCAACATAATATAATAAAAGCTGATGTTGGAGTAGGGTTGGGCTAGTTCTGTCTTTAGCAATAGATGAATGCTTCACATTATTAGGGAGATGAGGCAGCAAAATCCTGAACTATATTTTCTCGGGAAGTAGCTGTATGCCACAAGCATATATTATGTCTTCGCTTAATGATAAAAACATTTGGGAATAATTTTGCCTGCTTCCAATTTCAAGCAAGATAACGTAGTACTCTTATTCCCTATTAAGAGCGTTTATTGGATTTACCAGCATGACTTGGTACCACCAGCATCGGAGCTGACCTGTTCTTTTGCTTATCGTGTTAAAGCAAGGCCCACCCCCTCACATATGCATATCCTAATATGTGTAACCTCAGTTTGGCATGCAGCAGCTGCCTGGAGCTTTTGCCTGCCAAATGCGAGTTTGTTGTTGTTGCTGTTTCTACCGCTATGTGGATGTAGATGTAGGAGGGAGAGAAAATGGCAACAGGTATTAATACTGCTGGTTTCTTTTCAGACAGTTTCCATGGCAATTGCAGAGAATCTTTCTCAGGTGGAGGGGCTTGCGTGCCTGCTGCAATCCAATAGCAGGATGAGTTTTTCTAAATGGCCATAGGGGTGAGTATGAGGAAGGACAATCGCAGTAAAGTGTTTTTTAGTCAATCTAAGACCTCCGTGCATGAGCTACTGTTTGTCTTTGCAGGTCTATTGCATAATGCCATTTTCTCAGGGAAATGAGGAAGAAATCATGTTGCTGTATGCAGAAGTCACTTGCAAAGTGCAAAGAGGTGACAGTAGGTAAAAGTAATGTTTTACTGGGTTATCATTTTTTGTTCATGTTGGAAAAACATTCCTATAATCAAAGATTCCCAAACCTTACCATGACCTGCTCCCAAAATCAGAGATTAAATATAGACTATAGTAGGTTAATAAGAATGTTGTCGAACCCCTCAACTCTGATCTTCCTTTCCTGATCGATCACTAAAATACAATTTGTTAGGAATGTTGATCAAGATCAACTAGGATGTTGATGAACATGTCCTACTCTGCAAAATCGCAGTCACCCATTTGTTTATCCATAGTGCTTTGCTCTGATCTAGCTGTGAAATAAGGCATGTCACAAACTCATGTTGCAGCATAGCATTGGCTAGAGTGATTTAATCACTTTGTACTTTGAATGACAGCTCCCCCTGGGCATTATATTTGGTACTGCAACCTGTGATACTCCCACTGTGCAAAGTAAGTAAATATCTATTTTAGAACTTTTTTTCTCTGTTCTGGTCTGATGTCTGAAGCTCTGTTCAGGGTCCATGGAATTCCCTTTGTTACATCTCCAGATATGACTTAGCTGGAAACAGAATTGAATATCATTTTGAAAAAAAGGTCAATAGATGTACCATCTTAGGTATTTTAAAATCTGTTTTAAAATATATTTTGTCTGTACTTGTCACACGAAAAACATTCTGTCATCATTTACTCACCCTTGTGTCGTTTCAAACCTCAGTGACTTTCTTTTGTCTGTGGAACTCACAAGATTACATTCAAAAGACTATGCTAGTCTTTACTATCCAAGCAATAACTGACTGCTTCATACAAGGACACAATGTACCCCATTTGATATAAATTTGAAGTCATATGAAAGCTTTTTGTGTGGAACAGGCCAAAATTCATTATAATTAGGGGGGGGGGGGGGGGGAAGTGTGTACTAATTTTGATCAGTAACAGTCAGTGTCACATTATTATTATCAATGCTAAATGCATTGCAGCTTAATATTTTTGTGGAAACTGTGATACTTTTTTTTTTTTTTCAGAATTCTTTGATGAATAGAAAGTTCAAAATACTCAAAATACTTTGAGGCAGTCAACCTCTTTATCAGGGTGCTGTTTATGCACGTGTAATCCCTCCTGTTCGAACCGCCCGCTCAAAGCGGGGCTCGAACCCGGGTCCGCTGGCATGAGAGTTGGACGCCGCAGCTGTACAACCCAGCCTTGAAACGGCAACTTTTCTGGAATAAGGTGAGGATGTCATGGTCAATTCTACTTGTTGATTAAAGTAGTTTGTCAAATGTGTTTGAAGCATTAATGTTACTGCATGTTAGGGATGGGTGCTATCATATGACAATACATATCGTAGATTCGTAGCGATGATATAAATTGTGAATCGATGGAACTTTTTCTAAATCGGAAGAGTACACCATCATTTAAAATATAATTGACTTTGTGTTATTGAGTTCTTGTTACTGAGTTCGAAGTAATGATGGTGATAAAACATAATAAAAGTAAAAAATTAGGTTTTTTGTAGTTTTTTATTTCCTACAGGGCAGGGGATGGGAAGTTTCTAAGCAGTTGCACACATCTAAATGCTTTTTGGCATTCAGAATAGGCCCAGATAGATTTCAGCCTAATAGGGATACCTGCACTGAATCGCCAATTTCACATGTATTTTGTGTATTTTCAAAATACTGTATTTGTATTTAAATACATTTTTCCACACAGTATTTTGTATTTGTATTTTAAATACATTTCCATGTATTTATGCCCATCTCTGGTTGTTGGTTTATGAAAGTGGCATCAATGTAAATTCCTTTCAGTGACGTTGGGTTTTGCCATTAGCATAAAATCAGGCGGATACACAGGCAAATGAATTATTCAGTATGTCAAATTAATTCAATTTCCACCACCTCTGAAGTAAGGGGTATGCGACCACTAAATAAAGCATTATTTGGGTTTTCTCTTTATTTTTTACCTGTTTATTCCTAAGAAGAATAAGGAAATAGTGGATTTACCATAAGCTGTAACCAGGATCGTTCTAAAACTATTAACTAAAACTATTAAAAACATTTCTGTTACACTCAAAAAAATTATACGTTGGATTTACTTAACTTTTTTTATGTCAACAGGTTCCACGTAACTGGGTTATGTTGAATTTAATTAACATTGTTTATTTCAGTAAACTTAAGTTTTTTACATAAGGTTAATTCAATGCCATTTAGTTGAATCAGGTTAACATTCTTAATTTTGTCCAAAACTATTAAGTTCAATTATTCTAAAATTAATATCAAACAAAAACCAAAACAAGTAATCCAGTTTAATTGATTATTTTTATTTAGTGTAATACAATTTTTACAACATTTACAAATGTTATCTAACAAGAAAACCTTTTACAAAATCTTATTGGCTAGCATGAAGATGGTTTTGTTACATCCATGGCATGCCCAAAGTAGTTGTTTTTTATTATTAAAACAACTTTAAATTGTAATTAGCAGGTCCTCAACCTAAGCACATGTTCTACACTTCACCACAGTGGTAACCTCCAAAAACACTAACATACCAGAAACTTTTTAAATATAAAAATTAAAGAACATTAAACAATAACAAGTCTCCCAATTTTTTCATCTTGATGAAAAAAACGCATACAATAACATTTTATTTCAACATTTACTCTTCGTATCCAGTCCTGTGCAAAGCATGATGGGAAGGTGAAATCCTGTCCTTGGTTTCTATAATGCAGTTTTAAAACAACTAAAATCATTTATGTACTCTCAACTCAAATGGATTAAGTAAAGTGGTCGGAAAGAATTGTGTTGGATTAACTTAATTTACTTAAGTAAATTGAACAAGCATCAAATGTTATTTTCGGTCTACTTAACTGAAACATGTTCTTTCAAAATGAAAATATTGAGTTGAGCTAAAACGCAACTGTTTCAAGTCAGTTTAACACAATGTAATTGTGTTTGAATGAGAAACCTAATACAATGGTGTTAAATGAAAATAATTTTTTTAATAAACTGAACAGTATCGAAAAAAATTTTTTCGCATCATTAGCACCTCTCTTCACACTGGTACCTTTCCCACAGCATTCAAGCAGGCTCGGATAGCCCCCACTGCTTAAGAAACCCACTCTAAATTCAGCACTTTCAGAAAATTACAGACCGGTATCCCTTCTTCCATTCATTGCTAAAACACTTGAATGAGTTGTGTTCAACCAAGTCTCTTTCTCACACAGAACAACCTCTTGGACAACAAGCAGTCTGGTTTCAAAAGCAGCCACTCAACTGAGATTGCCCTGCTCTCAGTCATTGAAGCTCTGAGACTGGCAATAGCAGCTTCCAAATCCTCAGATATGTCTGCTGCTGGATCTGTCTGCTGCTTTTGACACAGTTAACCACCAGAACCTCATGTCAACCCTCATGATGAAGGGCATCTCAGGAAACGCACTCCAATGGTTCAAGTCTTACCACTCAGGGTTTCGTGGAGGGGTGAGGTGTCTAAGTCGCAACATCTAGCTACTGGGGTACCTCAGGGCTCAGTGCTTGGACCACTTCTCTTCTCCATCTACATGTCATCACTAGGATTTGTCATTCAGAAACATGGTTTTTCACTGCTACACTGATGACACAACTCTACCTCTCATTCCAGCCAGATGATCTGACGGTAGCTGCTCGCATCTCGGCCTGCCTGACAGACATTTCTTGCTGGATGAAGGACCACCACCTTCAACTCAACCTTGCAAATAGGGATGCACCGAAATTTCGGCCGCCGAAAATGGCATTTTCGGTTTTTGGCCGAAAGAGAAAAAAGGCCGAAAATATGCCGCCCCGCCCATCCGTGTTCGGCGATCAGGTTTCACTCTCTCGCATGTTTTATAACTTTGCGAGCGGCTCCGCTTCCGAAGATGCACAGCTTCGAAACGACTGCTCCGTGTTCCGCTCCGTGTGTCCGCCGCGTGCAGACATGACATTTCTCTAGACTTGTTTCTGTTTGCACTAGCCCTACTGTGCTGTAATATGGTATGGTATAGCCGTGCTGGGGTAAAATGACGCTACCCTCTCATTCACTGACCCGCTCCTCGCTCTCTGCTCACATGCTCTGATAATAATAGTTTTCTAGGACTATACATTATTTTGATAATTGGTCAAAAAATAAATCTGTTAAATCTGATTTGAACTGAACTGAATGAAGAATAATATATTGATATTAATATATTGATATTAATTAGTGCTGGGGAAAAATTAATCGTGATTAATCGCATCCCAAAAAAAGTTTGTGTTTATATAATATATGTGTTTGTACTGTGTATAATTATTATGTATATATAAATACACACACATGCATGTATATATTTAAGAAATATTTGCATGTATATACTGTATATATAATTTATCTTATATATATATATAAATATATTTTTTTTATAAAAAATATAACATTTTTCTTAAATATATACATGCATGTGTGTGTTTCTATATACATAATAATTATACACAGTACACACACATATATTATGTAAACACAAACTTTTATTTTTGGATGTGATTAATCACGATAAATTTTTCCCCAGCACTAATATTAATATATTGATATTTAATATTATTTGAATATAGGCCTATTTTCTGTCTAATTATTGTGTGTTACTTTAAATAAAAGTGTGGTTATTTTATTTTATTGGCTTGTATTTTTTTTAAATTCAGATTCAGTAAAATTATTGAATTTAATTAAAACATCTAATAATAATACAATTTTACAAAAAACTAATTTAAAATAAATGAATAATTATTTTAAAAAAGTAATTTTCTGTTTCGGTTTCGGTTTTCGGCCAAGTGTATCCAGAATTTTCGGTTTCGGTTTCGGCCCAGAATTTTCATTTCGGTGCATCCCTACTTGCAAAGACAGAACTGCTTGTGGTCTCAGCCAACCCAACACTTCATCACACATTCTCCATTCAGCTAGGTTTATCAACCATAACTCCATCCAGGACAGCCATGAACCTTGGAGTTGTGATTGATGATCAGTTAAACTTTACAGACCACATTGCTAGAACTGCCCGGTCCTGCAGATTTGCCTTATACAACATTAGGAGGATCAGGCCCTTCCCTTTAGGAGCATGCTACACAACTCCTTGTCCAAGCTCTTGTTTTATCCAGAGTGGACTATTGTAATGCTCTCTTGGCAGGCCTTCCAGCATGCACTGTCAAACCTCTGATCCAGAATGCTGCAGCAAGATTAGT
The DNA here is from genome assembly GCA_039654105.1 of Coreius guichenoti. NCBI lineage: Eukaryota > Metazoa > Chordata > Actinopteri > Cypriniformes > Gobionidae > Coreius > Coreius guichenoti. The sequence goes on from CM077188.1 coordinate 16,414,948, forward strand.
CTTTAACGAGAGCACACATCACACCCCTCCTCATAAAATTGCACTGGTTGCCAATTGCTGCTCACATCAAATTCAAGGCACTAAATTTGAAACTGAATTTTGCCTACAGAAAAACCACTGGCTTCACTACATCAGAACTATGTGCCTTCCAGAAGCTTGTGTTGTGCAAGTGAACGGTGCCTTGTGGTGCATTCCCAAAGAGGCACAAAATCACTTTCACGGACCTTTACCTTGACTGTTCCAAGCTGGAGGAATGACCTACCTAACTCAACCTGCTGCTGAGCCTTTAGCCATTTTCAAGAAACAGCTAAAGATGCATCTTTTTTTTTCGTCAACACTTGACCCATTAATACTAACACTTACTATTCTATATATCTATTTTAAAAAAAAAATAACTGGGACTAGTCACAGCACTTGCATATTGTTGCCCTATTATTGGCTTGATTGCTTCTATTGTTCTCCTCATTTGTAAGTCACTTTGGATAAAAGCGTCTGCTAAATGATTAAATGTAAATGTAATAAAATAAGTATTATATTATGTTAATACTTTATAATAAGGTTAGCATTAATATTTAAATACATTAGTTAACATGAACCAGTTGTATTTTTAATTAACTAATGTTACCATAATAAATAATTATCCTACTGTAACAAATGCATTGCTTATTGTTAGTTAATGCATTAACTAATGGGACATTATTGTAAAGTGTTACCTGTATTATATTATAAAATGTTTTATCTGACGATTCCTGACAAAAGAAATTAATACCTAATTTGCAAGGATGCATTAAACTGATCAAGAGTGACAGTCAATACATTTTTGATGTATTTTCAAAAAGATATCTATTTTAAATAAATGCTGTTCTTTTGAACTTTCTATTAATCAAAGAATCATGAAAAAAATGTATCGCTGTTTCCACAAACATATTAAGCAGCACAATTCTATAAGCATTGATAATAATAAATGTTTCTTGAGCTCCAAATTAGCGTATTAGAATGATTTCTGAAGGATCATGTGACGCTGAAGACTGGAGTAATGATGCTGAAAATTCAACTTTGCCATCACAGGAATAAAAAAAAAATAATTCAGATAAAAAAAAAAATAATTCAGATAAAAAAAAAAAGTTATTTTAAATTGCAATAATATTTCACAAAATTACTGTATTTACTGTATTCTGAATAAATGCAGCCTTGGTGAGCATAAATAGACTAATAAAAATCTTACTAATCTGACACCAAACTTTTGAATGTTAATGTTGAATGTTAAATGTATATTAATGGCACACAGACATCTTTTGAATTTTTAATAGTTTTTAATTTTTTTCTGGAAGAGCAGATGTTGACAACAAGTGCCAGGCTTCCGATCTATTTGTAATAGAATGGTTGGATGATATTGTACCTGTGTGTTTGGGTTGCAGCCAACATTCGGCTGGTATCCAACCTGCACTCTCAGCTTTTGCAAACATCTCTGCACAGCTGTAGATTTTAATTGTATTTATTTTTTGTTATTTGTATTAACCAAAGATTACATGATAAATGGCTTTCAAGTTAAAAGACAAGCCTAGGGTACATTTACACAACAATGATGTACTGACATTTTTTTCCTTTGCATTTTTCTCATACAGACAACATTGTCAAACCGATCCCTGTTCACACAGATTTGTGACAACGACTAAAAACACATGCCAGGCCAGTAGTTTGCGATGTTACTAAAGAAACACTACGCTCCTATAGGCTGAACACCTAATACACATGTGCGTGATCATCAATGTTTTTACAAATTTGCGTTTTTGTAGTTTACACAGAGACGATAACGGTATAGTTTTTAAAAACATGCACTTTGAAACCCGTTTTCAAAAGTTTGCAGGCCCCCAAAACGCAGTTGTCATGTAAATGAATGGCCAAAACACATAAAAAGTTTTCCATTTTTAGTTGAAAACTGTGTCGTTTAAACAGCCCCTAAAAGCAACAAAACTTCATGTATAGCCAACCTAAATATTTCATGGGTAAATAAATAAAAGCGCTCTTGAATGAAGTGAAGAAAATACTGCTGGAATACATATTCTGAATGTAGTATGGAAATCTCACTCTTGCTCTTTGACTGGTTATTGGTGTGTCATGGACTCTAGACTGATCCTGTTAACCGGTTTGGCTTCCCTTCTTATAGCTGGCAGGCTATGAGAGGGCACCTCATTCACAAGAGTGAATATTAATCAAGTCAGACTGGACCAGAAGAGTGCCTCACATTAACTTTTATGGAATCATCAATTTATCAGTAACCTGAGGTCAGATTGTGTGATATCTGAGTTGGGAGAAAAAAGAAAAACTTTAATCAAATGTCTTGAGATGCATGTGCATGGCTCTGGTTCAAGTCCAACTCGTGCCCAATCCAATTCACCCATTCAAAAATTAAAATTATTATTATTTACTGATCGTGTCAGTCAAACCCCTATAAATTTTTTCTTCTGTAAGAAAATAAAAGGCTTTCATGCTTCAAAACGGACACAAAAGCACCATAAAAGTGGACTTTATTGTTAACATTATAAAGTCACTCAATGTCGTTATAATGTCAATTCAGATGTAACATCTGGGTTTTGAGTAAAAGATGACAATTTTAATTTGCATATACTGTACCTATACACATACATACATCATATACTCACTACCATTCAACTTTAGAGTCCGTAAGATTTGTTTTGTCTCAAACTCCTTTGTGCTTACAGACACTGCATTTATTTGATTAATTAAAACTACAAAAACAGTAATATTGTGACAATATGCTAATATGTTTTCTACTGTAATGCATTTTAATGTAATTAATTCCTGTGATGGCAAAGCTGAATTTTCAGCATCATTACTCCAGTCTTCAGTGTCACATGATCCTTCAGAAATCATTCTAATATGCTGATTTGGTGCTCAAGTAACATTATTATTATCAGTGTTGAACAGTTATGCTTCCTAATATTTTTGTGGAAACCGTGATACATTTTTTGTACAATGTAAAAGTTTTTGCAGTCACTTTTGATTAATTTAATGCATCCCTGCTGAATAAAGGTATTAAAAAATCTTACTGACCCCAAACATTTGAAAAGTTAAATATACACAAAAGCACTTAATGGCTGGTTAGCAGTGATAAGTCCAATCAGCAGGTTGACTTATTCAGACTGACTGGGCTGGGACGTCCTCTGATGACTGGCAGGGACAATCTCTGATCACGTACAAACAAAACTCAAAATGATCCTGCTTACTTGCCAAAATTTTACCTTGCTTTCTTCCACATTTACTGTCACTTTTCATTGTATGTTCACATGACAGTACTGCGCAGCTAAATGAAGTGGATTTTTCTTTTAGTGTTGTAGACTAGCAACAGCAGTGAAGCACAACGTGAGTCTTCTGAGATACAAGCCTGCAGGGCTTTTGTGTACAGCAGTTCAACTCTTAATTGCAAGAAAAATTAGGCGCAGTCCTCCATTTACCAAAGAGGCAGATGTTGCCATAGAAACGGTAAAGTATTTCAAGGCTTTGGCGAGCGAGAGGCCTTGGGTTTGATTGGCCTGTAGGTCTGACCGCAGGGGAAAGAGACCAGAGACAACTCAGGTATTAAAGAAAAAACCCAAGGATAGATGAGAACCACAAGACCATGTTATAAATACTGCAGTGCTTGACCACATGCAGCTGTAGAGCTTGCAATACTGTGTATTATTATATACAAACCCGATTCCAAAAAAGTTGGGACACTGTACAAATTGTGAATAAAAACAGAATGCAATGATGTGGAAGTTTCAAATTTCAATATTTTATTCAGAATACAACATAGATGACATATCAAATGTTTAAACTGAGAAAATGTATAATTTTAAGGGAAAAATAAGTTGATTTTAAATTTCATGGCATCAACACATCTCAAAAAAGTTGGGACAAGGCCATGTTTACCACTGTGTGGCATCCCCTCTTCTTTTTATAACAGTCTGCAAACGTCTGGGGACTGAGGAGACAAGTTGCTCAAGTTTAGGAATAGGAATGTTGTCCCATTCTTGTCTAATACAGGCTTCTAGTTGCTCAACTGTCTTAGGTCTTCTTTGTCGCATCTTCCTCTTTATGATGCGCCAAATGTTTTCTATGGGTGAAAGATCTGGACTGCAGGCTGGCCATTTCAGTACCCGGATCCTTCTTCTACGCAGCCATGATGTTGTAATTGATGCAGTATGTGGTCTGGCATTGTCACGTTGGAAACTGCAAGGTCTTCCCTGAAAGAGACGACGTCTGGATGGGAGCATATGTTGTTCTAGAACTTGGATATACCTTTCAGCATTGATGGTGCCTTTCCAGATGTGTAAGCTGCCCATGCCACACGCACTCATGCAACCCCATACCATCAGAGATGCAGGCTTCTGAACTGAGCGCTGATAACAACTTGGGTTGTCCTTGTCCTCTTTAGTCCGGATGACATGGCGTCCCAGTTTTCCAAAAAGAACTTCAAATTTTGATTCGTCTGACCACAGAACAGTTTTCCACTTTGCCACAGTCCATTTTAAATGAGCCTTGGCCCAGAGAAAACGCCTGCGCTTCTGGATCATGTTTAGATATGGCTTCTTTTTTGACCTATAGAGTTTTAGCCGGCAACGGCGAATGGCACGGTGGATTGTGTTCACCGACAATGTTTTCTGGAAGTATTCCTGAGCCCATGTTGTGATTTCCATTACAGTAGCATTCCTGTATGTGATGCAGTGCCGTCTAAGGGCCCGAAGATCACGGGCATCCAGTATGGTTTTCCGGCCTTGACCCTTACGCACAGAGATTGTTCCAGATTCTCTGAATCTTTGGATGATATTATGCACTGTAGATGATGATAACTTCAAACTCTTTGCAATTTTTCTCTGAGAAACTCCTTTCTGATATTGCTCCACTATTTTTCGCTGCAGCATTGGGGGAATTGGTGATCCTCTGCCCATCTTGACTTCTGAGAGACACTGCCACTCTGAGAGGCTCTTTTTATACCCAATCATGTTGCCAATTGACCTAATAAGTTGCAAATTGGTCCTCCAGCTGTTCCTTATATGTACATTTAACTTTTCCGGCCTCTTATTGCTACCTGTCCCAACTTTTTTGGAATGTGTAGCTCTCATGAAATCCAAAATGAGCCAATATTTGGCATGACATTTCAAAATGTCTCACTTTCAACATTTGATATGTTATCTATATTCTATTGTGAATAAAATATAAGTTTATGAGATTTGTAAATTATTGCATTCCTTTTTTATTCACAATTTGTACAGTGTCCCAACTTTTTTGGAATCGGGTTTGTAGTTTATAAAATAACATAACTGACTTCAAAATAGTCCATGTAATACTTGATGACGGATATGCATATCTTTCAAACATCAGTTGTGTTTCATGAAAAAAATGTAAGTTGTAAGATGTAAATGTTTCAACATTAAATGCAAATGTAAGAAAGCTACTTTATGAGGTCTTTAAAGTGTTTTCCCTTCAACTATGCCTTAGGAGATTCACAGACAAAATACCAATAAGCTATACAGACCAAGTGTTTTCTATTTTCAAAATTATGCACACAGTTGGAAAGTGTCAAAATGTCAGAACACTTAAAGGCATTTAGCTAAAATAAAATAAAAAACATACCATTGACCTTACGCTTGGGAAGAAGTCCTAGACTGAAAACAAAATGACTAGCAAACAAAAGGAACAAATGTGCTCTTCATACCGACAAAACAAATCGTGTTATTATCTGAGCTTGTTATTTTAAACTAATTAGCTTAGCCGAATACTCTTCCATTCTTCATGTGAAAAACTAATGTGGCCAGACCAATGTGACACTATCTGTGTCCCTACAGCAATGTTTGTTGTTTGTTTAATAGAATCATTTAAATTCTTTTTTATCAGGCATTAAACAAGGACATCTTTCCTCACATCATTTTGTATCTATGGCCCTCACAATAAGGAAACAGTGAGAATGGGTAATTGCACAAGCTTTCGAAAAACAAACAAACAAACAAACAAACAAACAAACAAAAATCTGTATAGTCTTTTTGTTCTCTCACAAAGGTCAAAACTGACTTGCCAGAAAGGAATACCACAAAGCTGAGTAAATAACACTGCAGTGCTGGCAGAGAGATAAGATTTTAACTTAGGGAGTTTAAAAAGTTCAAGAAGCTGCAGGTGAACTTCGCTTCAGTGGTTTACTAATACAGTGTATTCATTACTCTGTAAACACAGTCTGTATGACTCTTTCGGCATCATTCACAGGCCGGGAGGCATGTGGGTTAGCAAGGCTAATCGTAATGTAGATTTCTATTGACTTGCCTATTGACGTTAGAGCTGCATGAATGCAAATGTATGCTGTGTGGATTGTTTGTAGTGTTAGCTCTCACAGTCAAAGCTTTTCATTTTAAAAGGTTTGTGTTGTGGTGACAACAGTTGACTGCTAATAAATTGAATTAGCAATTGTGTACACAAGTGCATGGAAAATAGGTTGCCTGTATGGCATGTAAAAAAAAAATATATTTTACAGAAAGTGGCATTAAAATGCTTATTTTGATCATAAAAAGGACAGTGGATCACTTCTGCCACCTAGAGTATGAGATGGTTAAAGCAGCCATCAAAAGGGCAGCAACCCAGGCCATTTCACCAGTCTTTTTAATGTTAAAATACTTCCAAGTAAGCTGCTGTTTCATGTATATTGACTAATTTTATTCTGAAAAATCACATCCGTTTAATTTGTTATTTTAGATTACACTACCGTTCAAAAAAAAATGTTTGGGGGTGGGGAGGTGCTTAGGGAAATGTTGCTATATGGCAACGCTGTACCACAATGGAAAGTGGTCAAGTTTTTCTATAAAATTATGATTTTCTTTTCTATTTAAATGCACATTTCTTTTAGAAATTGATAGATTTATATGGAACTTGGAACTCATGCTAACCAAAAATAAGTAGATCCCTATCATTTAATCTTCAAAAATGGCTAACTCATCCTCACTCTCATCACATGGAAGAGCTAACTCTGCACTCCTCCTATTGCCCTTTCCATAAAACATTGCTGTATTCATTTTCTGAAAGGAAAAAATAATTTTATTTATACATAAATACAACTATATTACAATAAACACTTCAAATAAATAAAATCCTATTTGGGAAATTCATTACTGCAATTCCACTGTGGTACAGCGTTGCCATATGGCAACATATCTATTTTTCTGTAGTGGTACAGCCGCAGCGTTGCCATATGGAAACATTGATATTTTCTCAATTTACAGTAAAACTATGTTAGACGAAGTTGATTTGTGAATAAAAATATCTAATTTACTTACCAAAGATGCTGCAAAAAATCCCCCTTGAGAAGCGATGTTTAGAAATGAGGTTAATAGAGCAATTTCTGGAGCACTTCAACAGGTGTCTTCCGTGTGAGGGTGACAGTGGGAAAGAGAGTTTTGGAGGGACATTTAAATATAATGTGACTTAAAAACAGCACATCATTGGCTTCCTTAAGGCCTGTCCTTTTAATTCTGATAGTGCAATATATTGTATTTTTTTTCTGAATAACAAAAAAATGAGTAGAAATTCATTCTTGCCATATGGCATGTAACTTTTGGCCCTCTAGCGGTTAAAAAAAAAAAAATGAAATTACGTGCATTTTGCGGAAGAACATTGTTTTGGTTGTGCTTCGGCTCTGTGCAACTGTGCGGATGAATATGGTTATCCTACTGCTCATAAAACATTCACTAGGCTTAAAAGGCACAATATGTACGATTTTTTTAGTAAAATATCCAAAAACCACTTGCACAGTATGATATATTTCATGCAGTTGTGTATTTGCATTATCCCAAAAGTTCCCAAGAAATTGTAAATCCAGAGAAATTCCAATTTTAAATAATGGCTCGTCCCTTGTCATTGTCGCCTATCAATGAGGCATTTGTGTACATTTTTGATCCACGCTATCTTCGGTTTCCGCTTGTAGAAACCATGGCAACATACGGGGACAAATGCGGACGTGGTGGTTATACAGCATCTAGCATGCCGCTGTTGTGTCGTTCAGCCATCATGGATCACGATTATTCATTTGGCAAGTACAGAAAACCAAAAAAAAACTTAGATCAACTGAGGCAAGTAGGCTTTGGGACAAACAGAGTGTGGAAAGCAGGGCGGGGCCGAGAGCCATGAGAGAACGGTGCGAGGCCGGTGGCGTGACTGATAATGAGCTGCGCCGCTCTCATATCTCTCACAGAGGAGCTTCAGAAGCATAAAAGGAGGAGCGACAACAGTGAAGGACGAGAGAGGACCAGGCCTGGATTTTATGTTATGTTTTGTTTGTGTGTGCGGCAGTCGTCCATGAGGGGCTGCCGCTTTTACTTTCGGTTTATTATATTATTAAAGTGTTTGAAATGTTCACCGGTTCCCGCCTCCATCTTCCCTCTTGTTACACAGAGAAATAAAACAAGGATCACTTGTTTTCGAGATGGAGAGAGCTACTTTTAGTACGATTGTTTTAAAGGGGTCATGAACTGGCTTTTTTTTTTATACTGTTGTCTGAGGTCAACTTATGATGTCCGTGTGGTTTTTACATTCAAAAACATCATAATGAATAAGTAATAGGCTATTTTCTACCCTGGTTTTGAGCCTAGCTCCTGGAATGCTCGGTTTTTATGGGCGTGCCGCATTGAAGACTTGGAAGTAAACACCCATTGCTATGATTGGATAACAGTTTTGCATATTATAATGAGCTTCGACTCCCCCGTCAGTACACGTGGGGAATTGTTTTGAAAACGTGTGGAAAAATGTGAACCGGAATGATTCGCCCACAGGGCTCGCAAAATGTCTTTATCAAACAAACACAATGATTTATCTCTCATCCACCCGCAAGTAATTGGAATGTTATTTTTTATTAGGCTACTTGGCCTGCCCGATCGGTGGATATAACCCGCGCATCACTAACACACACACACACACACACACACACACACACACACACATACACACACATACACACACATACACACACATACACAAGCCAAGTAGCCTACCTGCATCAGCAAAACTTCACTGCAGACAACACAGAAAACACATTAGCCCCGGGATGTCGGGCTAGCGATTTTGCGAGCCCTGGGCTCGACCCAGAGTCTGATCCCGAATCGCAGGACAATGGACCAACAACACCTCAAATACAAATGATACTCCAGCCTGTGACAGCATGTTAAGTTATCGTTAATTATGTTTAGTTAGACCGTACACATAATCAGTAGATATCAAACGATCTGTAACAATGCAATTCTATCACATATAAAAAACATTTTTTACTCACACAAGTGTGTTGCATCATTCCTGTCGGATCCAATATAGAAGGCACAGCATCGTTTTTTTAATCTCATTCTGTCTGCAAATCCAGTTGCGCAATGTTTTACCCACGTGAGCTGGAACTTCTTTAAAAATAAAGTTCAACCGCATTCCTAATATTGGAGTCCGAAGAAAGTTTATGCAGTGACTGTGTTCTTCCACAACAAGGCACTGCACAATATTTTGTAATCTTCAATGGCATGTTTATTGCTTGGTAGCTCGAATCGATCCGGTTAAGAGCCACGTAGGCCTATGTTATTTATTTTACATGTCATGCACGAGTCGGTGGGCGGGGCTACAGAATTAGGTGTTCTTCTGTTGAGGCGCGTTTCGCTACTCTCTGACGTCACAGGGAAGCAAATTCGCAGATCTCTTGTTTGCTGAGCCAGCTGTCAATAAAAGCTTTTATATGACTAACAAGGAAGTTTTCAGCTCCGAAACTTACAGGATATTCTTATATTACGATGACCTTTTATATATCAAAATCTCAAGGAAAAGAAGATTTCTCAATTCATGACCCCTTTAAAACTGCGCAGCATTAACCCACCAAATCACTTGACAAATAGTCATGTATCAGTAACAGGCTAATGTAGCATTACATTTCACTTTCCTTGGAGCTAATTCATTACGATGACATAAAATAGTGTGATGAAACGTACAGGTAATACAAAAAATAATTCATTACCTTATCCGTGAACATGATTCGTGAATTCCATACATCTCTGGATGGTAAAAACGACATCTCCCATCGTTCCACTCTCCATTGCGTCATCAAGCTTTGCCTTTGTTATTGTTTTGAAAATGCGACCTCTGGTGGCGAAAACTTACATATTGTGCCTTTAAGAGAGATATAATAACCAGTTTAGATGGAAAGGATATCAAGCTGACTAGCTGAAGACATTAGCTATACCCATTATTAGACACGGTACTTCCTTAAAAATTACTTCCAGCACAGCGCTACAACAACCATAATGAAATGACTTTTCACTACACAATAGATAATGCTCTACAATGCACTTTGTTAAAGAGCATATGGCCATAGCATATGATTTATCTGTTCAATAAAATACCTTTCCTGTTGAGTAATAGAAAGCGCCATCTAATGCCACGCCAATGCTGATTCTCGTTGTATTACGAGCTCAGTCGCGTTCTAAAATGGGTGATTCCCGGAGGTTCAACATTTAGCGTGCTCCATGTCAACCTTTCTCACTTTTTGTGACAACTAATCTCTATTTACTGATATGACGAGACATACACGGGCGAGTGAGGCATGTACGCAATTTCCCGCAAAATGCATCCCACTAGGTCTAAAATACACTGAACAAAATTATAAACGCAACACTTTTGTTTTTGCCCCCATTTTTCATGAGCTGAACTCAACGATCTAAGACTTTTTCTATGTACACAAAAGGCCTATTTCTCTCAAATATTGTTCACAAATCTGTCTAAATCTGTGTTAGTGAGCACTTCTCCTTTGCTGAGATAATCCATCCACCTCACAGGTGTGGCATATCAAGATGCTGATTAGACAGCATGATTATTGCACAGGTGTGCCTTAGGCTGGCCACAATAAAAGGCCACTCTAAAATGTGCAGTTTTACTGTATTGGGGGGTCTGTGGGGGTCCGGGCCGGGGGGTCACGGGGGGTCCAAAAAAAAGTCAATATCTGGTGCAACCACCATTTGCCACACGCAGTGCAACACATCTCCTTCGCATAGAGTTGATCAGGTTGTTGATTGTGGCCTGTGGAATGTTGGTCCACTCCTCTTCAATGGCTGTGCAAAGTTGCTGGATATTGGCAGGAACTGGAACACGCTGTTGTATACGCCGATCCAGAGCATCCCAAACATGCTCAATGGGTGACATGTCCGGTGAGTATGCTGGCCATGCAAGAACGGATGTTTTCAGCTTCCATGAATTGTGTACAGATCCTTGCAACATGGGGCCGTGCATTATCATGCTGCAACATGAGGTGATGGTCGATTCAAAATGCCATCAATAAAATGCACCTGTGTTCGTTGTCCATAACATACGCCTGCCCATACCATAACCCCACCACCACCACGGGCCACTCGATCCACAAAGTTGACATCAGCAAACCTCTCACTCACACAACGCCATACACGCTGTCTGCCATCTGCCCTGTACAGTGAAAACCGGGATTCATCCGTGAAGAGAACACCTCTCCAAAGTGCCAGACGCCATCGAATGTGAGCATTTGCCCACTCAAGTCGGTTACGATGACGAACTGCAGTCAGGTTGAAACCCCGATGAGGACGACGAGCATGCAGATGAGCTTCCCTGAGACGGTTTCTGACAGTTTGTGCAGAAATTATTTGGTTATGCAAACCGATAGTTGCAGCATGATAATGCACAGCCCCATGTTGCAAGGATCTGTACACAATTCCTGGAAGCTGAAAACATCCCAGTTCTTGCATGGCCAGCATACTCACCGGATATGTCATCCATTGAGCATGTTTGGGATGCTCTGGATCAGCGTATACAACAGCGTGTTCCAGTTCCTGCCAATATCCAGCAACTTCAGACAGCCATTGAAGAGGAGTGGATGTGATAGATGTGACCAGTAAAGGAAAAGGAACATGGAGGCAGCAGGCTAATGCAAATGCTTAAGGGTTTATTGCCACAGAATAAGGTTACAAAAGTAAAGCAAATGTTAACCTAACTGAGATAAACCAAAGTATGGGGGGAGGGGGGATGGGGGAAGAACCAAAAAACACAAACAAACTAAACCTTACACAATAAACATAAGTCAATGTATTTGCCTCTAAAAAAATACTACAGAGGTCTAGGGACTACAGGACCTGTTCCCTCACAGAACACCACTCACTCTTACAAACACAGGGCATGAATTTATACACTGGTGACCAGCACCAATTAACACAAAAAGGGGAAACCACATACACAAATAATGGCCAACTACAATATCAAATACACACATAAACAAACACTTCAAATAACACTTTGTCAAATGACTTCACTTTATAAATTTACTTTCGATATATATAAAAATAAGAGAAATAGTCCTTGGAGTCACCCCCCCCCCAGGGACTATTCCAGGAATGGTTGCGGCTAGATCATGGGCCGGAACAATATATATATGTCCAACGTTTCCGCCCAAACCCCTTTTGACGGCACACCAGCTCACGGGACTCAGCCATAACAAACAGACAAACAAAGAAATGGTAAGAATAAACTCAAACTACTCGTTAAAGAGTGTGCAACTCCAAATGAAAGTTTAAATAAAGTCTGTTAAACCCAAAATAATGTTGTTGTGAGTTTTTTTTCTTACTGCAAACAAAAATTCCATTAAATACAAAAACAAACTAACCTGACTGAGGCTCGGCCAACATCCATCACACACTCCCCCACTTCTGGTATCACACCGCCAACCTCTCTGGGGAATAACTTGCGATATAACTGATATAAGCTATAGGATGTCGATCTTCTTGCGTCCCCTGGAGAAGAACAGCTCCCACTCCAACATCTGATGCATCAGTTTGCAGTACAAAAGACTTATCAAAATCAGGACAACATAAGACTGGCCCCTGACACAGAGCATTCTTAATATCCTGAAAAGCCTGCTCCACCTCCTCTGTCCACCGAATCTGGTTCGGACAGTTTTTCCTTGTCAAGTCTGTAAGGACAGCTGCCCTCACAGAAAAGTTGGGTACAAACCGCCTGTACCAATTTGCCATTCCGAGAAAAGATCTTATCTGAGACTTTGTCTGAGGCATGGGGCAATTCTGTATTGCCTGAATTCTTTGAACTTAAGGTTGAATAACCCCACGGCCAATCACATACCCCAAGTACTCAGTTTCTGCTCTTGGGATGGAACATTCACTTTGGAACGAACACCATCAAGGTGAGCCCAGCCGATCTAATATGATTAATAACCACTTCCATATGTTGCAGGTGCTCTTCCCAAACCGAACTGTAAACGACAATGTCATCCAAGTAAGCAGCTGTAAAGTCAGTCAAACCAGCAAGTACCTGATCATTGAGCCGCTGGAAAGTTGCAGCAGCCCCATGAAGGCCAAAGGGCATCTTACAAAAATGGTAAAGACCCCAGGGGGTCCGGAATGCCGTTAGTTCCCGGGACCCTACACTCAACGGGACCTGCCAATAACCTTTAGCTGAATCAATAGTGGTTAAATAGTTGGCTTTACCCAAACGGTCAATGAGGTCGTCGATTCTTGAAGTCGGATAAGAATCAAACTTTGACACTGAGTTAAGATACCTAAAGTCAATGCAGAACCGTAGGCTGCCATCCTTTTTGGGCACCAACACCACTGGGCTACACCACTCACTTTTTGAGGGTTCCACAATGTTCATGGCTAACATTTCATCTAACTCCTTGCGCAAAGCTTCCAAGAGGCCCTCAGGTATTCTATAGCTCATAAGTTTTGGGCAAGCTCCTTCTCTGAGCACAATGTCATGCTCAACTAAGCTGGTATGGCCTGGTCTCCTCTGGAATCACACAGTCTCTGGATTTCAAACTGTTGACTTTGGGACAGGTGACTCAGAGACAGACTAGAAGGAGCCAGAACTGGTACATACTGAGCCTCCACCTCTTCCTCATCTTCTACCTTCCGAATCAGGAACACCCCTGCTGCATCCCTTGGTCTGGCAAACCACTCTTTAGTAAGTTAACATGTAAAGTCCACTTCGAACGCTTCTGACCAGAAGTGGCGACTTCATATGTAACCGGGCCCCAACTTCCTCAGCACTTCAAAGGGACCCCGCCATTTGGCAGTTAACCTGCTCGCATCAGTGGGCAGCATCACTAATACCTGATTGCCTGGCTCAAAGTTCCTTGTTCTGGCTTTCTGGTCATACCAGGTCTTTTTGTCGGTCCTCTGCCATATGCTCATGGGCCAATGTACCCATGGCTTCCAGCTTCTCCCGCATCTGAACAACATAGTCAACAATATTAGTGGGATTTACACAGTCTTGTTCTCCATTCCACGTCCTTCAACAGCATCAGTGGCCCCCGAACCTCCCGTCCATACAGTAATTCAAACGGGGAAAATCCAGTTGAGATCTGGGGAACTTCCCTGTAGGCAAAAAGCAGATATGGGAGCCACCGATCCCAGTCATCACTTTTGTCTGCGACAAACTTACGAAACATTTGCTTCAGAGTTTGTTTGAAGCGTTCTATTAACCCGTCGGTCTGTGGGTGATAAGGGGTGGTTCTCATTCCTTTTATACCCAATAGTTTATACACCTGTTTCAATAGTTCTGACATAAAGTTAGACCCTTGGTCTGTAACAATAGCTTTAGGAAACCCTACTCTAGAGAACAGTTGTATAAGGGAGCAAGCTACTACTCTAGCCTTGATGGATTTGAGGGGGAAAACTTCAGGATATTTTGTGGCGTAGTCTGGTAATGACCAATATGTAACGGTTCCCTGCCTTGGTCTTCCCTACAATATCCATACCCAACTGATCAAAGGGTATCAATAATGGGGAGAGGCTCAATAGGTGCTCTAGGTGGAACCCTCAGGGAGGTCTGTTGACATTGCGGACAAGTTTTACAGTACATAGCTATGTCCTTTCTCATGCCTGGCCAATAAAAGTGACGAAGGATTCGTGCTGTTGACTTATGCCTACCTAAATGGCCTGACCAAGGTACTGAATGACCCAAAGAAAGGACTAATTCTCTACCCTCCCTGGGGACTACCAACTGTGGCTCTGAACTCAGTTTTCGAAACAAGACCCCATTGCAGAGAAAAAAACTCCCTGACTACCACCTCTGCCTGTCCAGCCAGTGTTCCCTTCTCTACCAACTTGTACAGGGGACCAACTGTGTCGTCCTGTTTCAGCAACCGTACTATGTCTCGAGGTACCTTATAACCCAAGGTATTCTCAGGGGCAGACTCCCTTTCACTCACCACAACACGTCAAAACTTTTCACACTTCCTCTGACTCCTGGACTTCCGAGTTTTTCCTGGCCTTACTTCAAGGTCTGCCTCAAAAAAAGGTAAGGACCCAAGTACTCCTACCTCCTCCTCACTAGACTTAGCCATGGCCCGAGTCACAGCCACATTACAAGCCTGCAAAGGAAGGAAATCAAATAAAACAGGCAGATCTTGACCCAGAACCATCGGGTAAGGCAACTTAGGTGAAAGGCCCACTTCCAACAGGTAAGACTGTCCCTGCACATTCACATAAACATTGGCTGTAGGATGGTACTTTTCATCACAATGAACACATTTAATCGCTACCGGGGATGTATGGTTCCACAGATGGGCTGGGACCAATTCAGATTTGACCAATGTCTGCATACTCCCAGTGTCTACTAAAGCACTTACTTCCTGCCCATTCAAACACACAGTCACATGATGCAAGGAAACCTTTGTCATACAAGTAGGGTCATCGGGTCTAGGTACCCCACACACATTTGCATGAGTGGAAGGCTTATTAGTGCACCTAGGCTTAGTATGTCCCTCCTGCCCACACTAATAGCACACAATAACCTTGGTGTTACATCTCGGGTTCCCACTAATAAGACCACCATTATCACCCACAGACTTACCTGCTGTTATATTCGTCTTCGCTGGTGATACAGATCTCTTACTGGGTCGTTTGGGGTCTTTGAATGCTTTCCATTGGTTGTAAGCCCAGGGTTGACCTCGTCGTCGTGCTGCAACAAACATATCCGCCAGCTCTGCAGCCTTTGCCACTGAATCAGGGTTATGCTCCTTAACCCATGTTTGCAGCTCTGGAGCAAGCACACGAAGATATTGTTCCATGATAATCACCTCCGCAACTTCCTCTTTACTCCGATTCTGTGGCTGAACCCACTTGTTAAAAGTGTCCTTAAGACGCATATAGAGCTCCTTAGGGGTCTCGTCAGCTCCTACATCTGTGGACCGAAACCTCAAACAATAGGTCTCTGGGTTAATATCATATTTCTTTAAAACTGCTGATTTCACACAATCATAGACAAGAGATTTATTAATATCCATGTTCACATAAGCACTACGAGCTTTGCCAGTAAGCAGCGGCACTAACCTCACAGCCCAGTCCGTTCTCGGCCACCGACATGCAGTGGCTATCCGCTCGAAGGTAGTAAGGAAACGCTCCACGTCATCGTCTTCATTAAGCGACTGTAGACGTGCGGCTCTCTCATAGCCCTTGCCTGTTCTATGACTTGACCAACAACGGATGGTGACCCCCAAGCATCTACCTGCTCACTCCCTTGGTTTGAAGGGGTATATTGAAGACCAGGGCGAGAAACTGGTGTTCTCGTGTGCACTTCGTCCTGAAGCAGCGTGAACTGATGTTGCAGAGCCTTCCATCTATTCTCCTGCCGCGCTGTCTCCTGGTCGAGTCGTTTATCTCTCTCTTGCTGCATTTTCAAATGTGCCCGGAACATGTCCTGTAACTCCTCTACGGTAACATTCTGTGAGTCTTTTGAAACTAGCAGATCTTCAGTATCAACACCTCCCGTTGCTGTCGCCGCCATCTCGTCGACCTTTATGGCTTTCTTCGGTCCCATTTTGACCAATGAAGAAAAAAGAAAAAAGAAAAAAAAAATAGCTCACTGCTGCCCCCTACTGGCACATCCCACCGCTGCCACCAATTGTGATAGATGTGACCAGTACAGGAAAAAGAACATGGAGGCAGCAGGCTAATGCAAATGCTTAAGGGTTTATTGCCACAGAATAAGGTTACAAAAGTAAAGCAAATGTTAACCTAACTGAGATAAACCCAAAAATAAAACCCCAAATAATGTTGTTGTGAGTAGTGATGGCAAATTGAGGCTTCCTGAACCACTGAGACCTTGCAGCCCATTGCTTCACCAAAAGGTTCATCACCCGAAGCATCATAAATCATTGCTCACTAGTGACAACTAGCTACTGTGCAAAGAAATAGCAGACAAATCCATTAATCCTGAGCCAATGACCTGAGCAGACATTTGTCCATTGCCTGGGTATAAAATAAAATATGTATCTTTCTCTGTCTGACTTTACTTGCACAAAGACAACTGTCAGACACACTGTTAATCAATTATTAATAAATTGTTTGAATAGTGACAGTATGAACAACAAAAGTGATGCTGTGTTGAGTGCAGTGCTTATGGTGGAGGGAATGTAATAAAGCTAACTGCAACAGAGCAGTCTGGGGTGGGAAAAGTGAAGAATTGTTACTGTTTTTTGTGTGCAGTGTTCACAGTTTATTGTGTAGTTTTAGTGTAGTGTAGTGCTTATGGGTCTAAGGATATAGTGGACAGCACCACAGCAGTTTGGGGTGGGTGAAGGAAGGATTATAATTGATTTTTATTGAGGAACATAATTTTTTGAAGTGTGTTGGGGTTTAGACGATTCCTCTTCTTGGACAAAACCTCTTCAGCCTTGGAAAAGATCCTTTCACAAGGAACAGAGAATGCGGTTGAACATTAAAATGCCAGTGCCAGCTGGTATAAGTGAGAATACTGATGCTTCTGTTGAGCCCAATATACTAGTGGATCCTCAGATCTTTTGAGAGTTACTTCCGATAAATACCGGTGCACTTCAACACTAGCATCTGTTGCACTTGAGCTTCTTCTACTGTGATTAACTGTGCTATCCAGCAGATGCCAAAGGACACCTAATAATAAAGGAAAACTCTATTAGAGAAAAACTCTAAAAAAAATCTAACCTAATAGTAATAATGTAGTATACTGTAGTATAATAGTATAATGTAGTAATATATAGCCCTAACACATATGAACCACAATAACGACAATGACAACTCTCTGACTCTCTGACACTCACACTTCTACTACTCCTGACACTTCTCTGAAACACCACAACAACCACAAGGTGGCACGAGTTTCGAACCCGAAGCGACACTCAGACCGAACCGATGCCGTATTCCACACAAACCGAGGCCTCATTTGTCATTGGTCACGTGGTTTCTCCGTTAACAACACAAGCCTCGAATCGGGGCTTCATCTGGCACGCCCATTTATTCTCGACACAAGCTCCGACGCCTCGGTTCAAATGTCACATCACTAGTTGTGAGTTTTTTTTTCTTACTGCAAACAAAAATTCCATTGAATAGAAAAACAAACTAACCTGACTGAGGCTCGGCCAACATCCATCACAGTGGACCAACATTCCACAGGCCACAATCAACAACCTGATCAACTCTATGTGAAGGAGATGTGTTGCACTGTGTGAGGTGTGCAACACAAAGGCCACTCTAAAACTGCACATTTTAGAGTGGCCTTTTATTGTGGCCAGCCTAAGGCACACCTGTGCAATAATCATGCTGTCTAATCAGCATCTTGATATGCCACACCTGTGAGGTGGATGGATTATCTCGGCAAAGGAGAAGTGCTCACTAACACAGATTTAGACAGATTTGTGAACTATATTTGAGAGAAATAGGCCTTTTGTGTACATAGAAAAAGTCTTAGATCTTTTGAGTTCAGCTCATGAAAAATGGGGGCAAAAACAAAAGTGCTGCGTTTATAATTTTGTTCAGTGTATAAAAAACGTTTTATCATACTGAATCAGGGAAAGACAAAACACATTTTGGAAGACGGACTGATGATGTATTGACTCGTTATTTAAATTGTGTTAATTTTGAACAAAAAAAAGTTTCAGTGTACTTTTAATTACAATTACTACTGCAACGTGTAATTTTTCTTTTTGTCTGGTTTTTATTTTTTCAGTTGTAAAAAAGACAATCTTTAATTTATAAGACTTTACAGACAAGATTCACCTTTTTAACAAATCTATAAAATGAATGACTATAAACTGCAGTAATATTTATACATTGTATACTAACAGTGAAAAAAGAGACCAAAGAAATGTATTAAATTAAAAAAAATATTTTGTTTGCTTAAAAAAACAGTAATAAATAAAGTAGTAAAATTCCTCATAAATATGCTAGCTAATAAACATTTAATATAATGTAGAAGGAACAAACAAGATAAAATCTGGAGGCATGGCCAGCTTTTTTAAGAAGAAAAAGAAGCATTGCTCTGCATTACATGGTTAAAATGTGAGCCGTACTTGCTTCAGTCCAGATGTGTCAAGAAACTCAATTAGTCCTACTGTAGAAAATGTACCATTGCAAGTGCTTTAAATGGTTCAAGTGAAATTTCTGTGGAAAAACAAGGTAACGTTCTCTTGTTCTCGACGGCTCATGTTTTTAATGACACTGGATTGGACCTATCGATTGATAAATTTTTTAAAAATCCAGCCTTAAAATTATTTACCTTGACATTTCCAATTCAGCAAACAATGGAAAAGACCTTCATCAGGTGCTCCTTATGATTTCATTGTCCATGCAGAGAGATAAGAACGCATTTTTTGAAGTGTCTGTTTCTTGCACTCGAGTCAATAAACGTCTTCCCGCAGTTCTGACAGATGTGAGGTCTCTCTCCCGTGTGGATCCTGACATGTGTGTTCAGGTGGCTTGATTGTCTAAAGTTTTTCCCACAAAAGTTGCAGTGGTAGGGTTTCTCTCCAGAGTGAACTCTCAGATGAATTTTCAGCAGTCCTGGTGAGCTGAATCTTCTGCGGCACACGACACACAAATACTCTCCTGTACCGTGTGGATTTCCGTGAATATCGTGATGCGGCGGGTAACTTTCAGACAGTTCCTCTTCATGCTGAACGTCTTCCAAACAAATGTCAGCCAGGTTTGTCTTGGACTCTAAAGAAGAGGCAAAATTACACGTTTACGTTTATCCTGTGCTTCTAAAAGAAAAGTAAAATGCTATATGTGACCAATACTTTTTCCAAAATGTAATTAATACATTGATTTTTAATTAGTACAGTTCATTAAAATGTCCTTACGCGTTTGTGGCTGTTGTTGTTCTTCATCAAGTGCCACTTCTTCAATGTGCTGGATCTTCTTTACTCTGTGCATTTCCTCATTTTCACTCTTATTCCTCTTGTTTCTTTCCCGCTGTGATTGCAATTTACTTGTGGGAAAAAGAAATACATGTTACTTCAATTAAAACAGCATTTACACAGATTTATTGATGAGATTTATTGGGGAAAAAGCTTATCTCACTGCATATTTTCATTGGGTGATTCTCACAATAATGTCCAAATAATGGATTATTTATACTTGGCACATATCTAAACTTGTGTACTTATTACACATGTTATACAATACATATTTCTAGTTTTCCACAAAAAAATTTTTTTTTTTGTATTTTCCTAAAGTTGCTGTATGTTGACATCCATCCTCCATATTTTATTATTTTCTTTATAATTTCTAGTGTTTTCCCCTCACTTATCACAGCAATGGCAAACAATAGTTTGTGAATGCATTTGACTTCACTCACACAGCAAAAAGAGCAAACAAACTGCATGAAATGGCTTCATTCACTTTTTTATTTAAAAATTCATAAAGAGCATTAAAAAAAAAAAAATCAAATACTTGGTCCATTTTCTGTAATCTAAAGTACATTTTAAGGAAATTATTACACTGACGACATGTAATGAATGTGTATTTGATAGTATTTTTTTTCAGAAACTGCATGCACGGTTTACTTTTTTTATGGAATATTTGCATTTTTGGCAGATGCTTTAAAACACATCAAAGACTATAGATAAAGATAGACGGTTCACTCCTGTCCTATTAGTTATGAATAGGAGAATCTGCAACACGCAATATGGCGGAATACGTCCCGCCTTCTAAGTAAAAGAGCCAATCGCTGATTGATAAAGTCACTGCATCACTGCAGTCGAGAAGCTCTGGTTCCCATAGAAACCTGAGACTCTTAGGACTGCACATGCGCATTGACTCGTCTAGCCTGAAACAGAGTCCTGCACGGGTCCGATTTTGTAAATCCGCACCCGCCCGTACCCGCAGTGTTTAAAACCGCATCCGACCCGTTTTCCGACAGCAGCACTAATTAAAATCCGCACCCGATCCGACCCTCTTAAAATAGAACCAACACCCGACCCGCACCCGAAATAAAATTAGTTTAGCATATCACATTATAGACACACTTACAAAAATGTTTA
Source organism: Coreius guichenoti (assembly GCA_039654105.1). Classification (NCBI taxonomy): domain Eukaryota; kingdom Metazoa; phylum Chordata; class Actinopteri; order Cypriniformes; family Gobionidae; genus Coreius; species Coreius guichenoti. The sequence goes on from CM077188.1 coordinate 16,436,288, forward strand.
TTGCCAGGTCATACAGAAGTTATTACACGACCATTAACACAAGGACAACTTCAGACGAAGCTGTCAAAAGGCTACATCATGAAAAACATGGCATGGCTACCACAAAACTGAGTAATGACATTTTACCAATCGAACAGACGTGGCTACATCACTATATCTGCCACGCAGTTTGGTCTACTCTAGCGTAGCCTACATCTGACAATTTCGGGTTCAAACACGCCCTGCACACAACACACTGCAGGCAGATCGCGCGGGCGCAGTTGTGATTTTTTTTAAAAGTGAGAGACTCCTGGGAGGGCGCGCGCGGGCACAAATAAATTGAATATGGATTTTAAATTATTTTATCAACTTGAAATACAGGCAAGGCATATTTTTGTAGATGTGTTCCTAAAAATATGCATATATTTTTACGTTTACACGTGACTGTTTTAAACCAGTGTTTAGACCCGTGTTTCCCCCTTGTCCGACCCCACCCGCACCAGTATCCGACACAGTTTGTATGTTTTTCACCCGTTTCAGCTAAATTTACCCGAACCTGTGCAGGACTCTGGCCTGAAAAATAAGCTTTTTAACGCTATTTGTGTATAAGAAATAACATTTATGGGACAGTTCATGTCAGATTTTGTTGCTGATTTGAAATATGTTATTTAATTGTGAGTTCGGCAAGTTTTTGAGCTTTCAGGATTCCCCCATTCAAAAAGATTTGGTCTTGGATGCCCAAAATAGCTGCCCAGAGGCGTTGCAAATATGGCCGCAGAGTGAACAGACCTTGAAAGGGACTTTGAGCACTTTAAATATATCAATTTCTATCATCAAGTGTGTTTTCTGGGAATAGTACCAATGACCTTGGCATTGGCTAGTGACATGCTCTACCAGTTGAGTTACAAGAACACAAGTATTTTTTGCACATATTTCTAAAAAACACTAATGTTGAGCAGAGGAGGTGGCCGGCACTGGCTCTGGGATGACTTGATCAAAGTCTTCTTTAATGTTGTCTAAAACCTCCTGAAATGCTTTCTTTTTCCTGTATTCGGCAGAACTCCTCCTCCACTTTTTCTGTTGCCTTCTCAATTCTATTGGGCTCAGATCTTTAGCGAATTTCACTTTCCCCTGCGATTTTCGTCTTTGATATCTAAAAAATGAGAAATATCAATGAGTCAGTGACAAGCTGATTCTCAATCTAAAGCTGATTTTCATATAAAGAACCTGTTTCTACACTGCAACATGTCACATGCTACCTGTAATGCAGTGGTTCTCAAAGTGTGGAGGCAAGATGATATTATAAGGGAGACTGCTCTATCTGACAGTTTTATTCAATATTCAACAGTGACATAAAGCTAATAGAACATGCAGTTATGTTGAACACTTTTAAAACATTTTTTAGCTATGAGTCAAACATTTAAAGTCAACTCTTATTAATCACAGAAAGATGACTGGATAATGGGGGGGGTGGGGGGGGGCATAATATATTAAAATATTTTTAAAGGGGACCTGACAAAAAAAGAGAGAGAACCACTGCTAAATGGGGTCAGTATGATTTTTATTTTTTTTATATATAATTTTGAAAGACGTGCTCAACAAGGCTGCATTTATTTGATCAAAAACAGTAAAAATGGTATTATTGTGAAATATTACAATTTACTGTTTTAATGCATTTTAAATGTAATTTATTAATGTGATTCTTTTACTTAACCTTATTCTTGTGCTGCTTAATATTTTTGTGGAAACCATGATACATTTTTAATCTGAATTTTTTGATGAATAAAAACAAGAATATCATCAAAAAACACAATAATAGCATTTATTTGAAATAGAAATCTTTTTTAACATTTGAAATGTCTTTACTGTCATTTTTGATCATTTTAATGCCTCACTGCTGAACAAAAGTATTAATTTCTTTCAAAACAAATCTCACTGACCCCTAACTTTTAAACAGTAGTGTATTTATTAAGGATAAATGTTCTGTTGTTACTACAACAATGCATTATGTACTTGCATTGGTAATAAAGCATTTAACCTACAGTCACTACTGAATGATATTTCCTCATGTAAGCTGCAGTACCTCTCTCTCTCCTTTTTCCTGTATGCCTCACGAAGCTCAGGATTCCCGTACACTTTCTGCCTGTGCTTTTGGGATCTAGCATTTGCTGCAGCCTTCTTTCGCTCTTCATCTGTCAATCTAAACAACAAGAAAGATTTTACCTTAAAAAGGAACTATCATAAGTATTTGCCTCTTTTTGGGCAGTGTCCCACTAGTCAACTCAAAACAAAACAACTCGGTAGGGGATGTCACACCTGCAGACTATTTCAGCGAAGATCTCACCCTTTTCTGTTGGAGCTTTTCTGGTCACATGCACAGGTTAAGAAAAGAAGGGTCTGTATCAGGCTAAATCACTGCCTCTGACTTTGCCCTGTGAATGAGCGTGATTTTGCTTATCCCTCCAGGTCTTGCCGTAAATGCCGTGTAGGAAAGCCTCTGAAAAATGTCTTGGCTACACAATCACCATGGACAACAACCAATGTTGCTGGGAAAAAAGTTGCCAGATCCAAACAGGTTTCAGTGGTTACTTCCTAGGCAACAAATGTCTGACTGAGCAATAAAATCAGACACGTTGGATATTGTTGGGGACCAAGCAGGGCCATTAACTCAGCAGGAAGTTGAGCCACTGAGGCTATTAGCACCCACCGGCTGAGAAATGTGGCCACACGCACCTGAAATACAGCCACAAAAACCTACCTGGAAATCTGCTGAAAAACTGGCTAGTGGAATACCATTGTGGAATGGAGTGGAATGGAGTTTGTAGTCTAGCGTGACTGACTATAATCATAATATTGCAACTTATTGCTTAAATGTACACTACAGTTCAAACGTTTGGGGTCTGTAGGATTTTTTTTTAAAAACTTTATTTAGAAAGAATGCATCAAACATGTCAGTAAATATATTTATAATATTACCAAAAAATACCATTTCAAGTAAATGCTGTTCTTTTGAACTTTCTATTCGTTAAAGAATCCTAAAAAAAAAAAAGTTTTCCAAAAAAATATTAAAGGGATAGTTCACCCAAAAATAGGGCTGTAAAATCGATTAATCGCATCTGACATAAAAGGAGAAAGAGGAAGAACAAACCCCAACCAAGAGAGACTCACCTCGAAGGGAAGGGAGATGATTCGATTAATTAGACAGCAAGAGAGATTAAACAAAAGATTAATGAAAATTGTAAAATAAATAATTATTCATAAAGGGTTTGAGTGTGAATTGGAAATACTGACAAGCAAATGTCCTTAGCACAGAAGAGCATCAGCGCTGTAATGTATATGTAATGTCATTTAGGGGGAATATATATATATATATATATATATATATATATACACTCACCTAAAGGATTATTAGGAACACCTGTTCAATTTCTCATTAATGCAATTATCTAATCAACCAATCACATGGCAGTTGCTTCAATGCATTTAGGGGTGTGGTCCTGGTCAAGACAATCTCCTGAACTCCAAACTGAATGTCAGAATGGGAAAGAAAGGTGATTTAAGCAATTTTGAGCGTGGCATGGTTGTTGGTGCCAGACGGGCCGGTCTGAGTATTTCACAATCTGCTCAGTTACTGGGATTTTCACGCACAACCATTTCTAGAGTTTACAAAGAATGGTGTGAAAAGGGAAAAACATCCAGTATGCGGCAGTCCTGTGGGCGAAAATGCCTTGTTGATGCTAGAGGTCAGAGGAGAATGGGCCGACTGATTCAAGCTGATAGAAGAGCAACTTTGACTGAAATAACCACTCGTTACAACCGAGGTATGCAGCAAAGCATTTGTGAAGCCACAACACGCACAACCTTGAGGCGGATGGGCTACAACAGCAGAAGACCCCACCGGGTACCACTCATCTCCACTACAAATAGGAAAAAGAGGCTACAATTTGCACGAGCTCACCAAAATTGGACAGTTGAAGACTGGAAAAATGTTGCCTGGTCTGATGAGTCTCGATTTCTGTTGAGACATTCAGATGGTAGAGTCAGAATTTGGCGTAAACAGAATGAGAACATGGATCCATCATGCCTTGCTACCACTGTGCGGGCTGGTGGTGGTGGTGTAATGGTGTGGGGGATGTTTTCTTGGCACACTTTAGGCCCCTTAGTGCCAATTGGGCATCGTTTAAATGCCACGGCCTACCTGAGCATTGTTTCTGACCATGTCCATCCCTTTATGACCACCATGTACCCATCCTCTGATGGCTACTTCCAGCAGGATAATGCACCATGTCACAAAGCTCGAATCATTTCAAATTGGTTTCTTGAACATGACAATGAGTTCACTGTACTAAAATGGCCCCCACAGTCACCAGATCTCAACCCAATAGAGCATCTTTGGGATGTGGTGGAACGGGAGCTTCGTGCCCTGGATGTGCATCCCACAAATCTCCATCAACTGCAAGATGCTATCCTATCAATATGGGCCAACATTTCTAAAGAATGCTTTCAGCACCTTGTTGAATCAATGCCACGTAGAATTAAGGCAGTTCTGAAGGCGAAAGGGGGTCAAACACAGTATTAGTATGGTGTTCCTAATAATCCTTTAGGTGAGTGTATATATATATACACACACACACACATATATATATATACACACACACACACACACACATATATATATATATACACACACACACACACACACACACATATATATATATATATATATACACACACACACACACACACACACATTATATTGCCAAAAGTTTTGGGACGCCTGCCTTTACATGCACATGAACTTTAATGACATCCCATTCTTAATCCATAGGGTTTAATATGGAGTTGGTCCATCCTTTGCGGCTATAACAGCTTCAACTCTTCTGGGAAGGCTTTCCACAAGGTTTAGGAGTCTGTTTATGGGAATTTTTGACCACTCTACTAGAAGCGCATTTGTGATGTCAGGCACTGATGTTGGATGAAGGCCTGGTTCACAGTCTCTGCTCTAATTCATCCCAAAGGTGTTCTATCGGGTTGAGGTCAGGACTCTGTGCAGGCCAGTCAAGTTCCTCCACACCAAACGCACTCATCCATGTCTTTATGGACCTTGCTTTGTGCACTCGTGCGCAGTCATGTTGGAACAGGAAGGGGCCATCCCCAAACTGTTCCCACAAAGTTGGAAGCATAAAATTGTCCTAAATGTCTTGGTATGCTGAAGCATTAAGAGTTCCTTTCACTGGAACTAAGGGGCCAAGCCCAACCCCTGAAAAACAACCCCACACCATAATCCCCCCTCCACCAAACTTTACACTTGGCACAATGCAGTCAGGCAAATATCATTTTCCTGGCAACTGCCCAGACTCGTCCACTGGACTGCCAGACAGAGAACGGCGATTCGTCACTCCAGAGAACATGTCTCCACTGCTCTAGAGTCCAGTGGCGGCATGCTTTACACAACTGCATCCGAGAGCACTCCTGAGAGCGACCCATGTTTGTAGAAGCAGTCTGCATGCCTAGATGCTTGATTTTATACACCTGTGGCCATGGAAGTGATTGAAACACCTGAATTCAATGATGACCCAATACTTTTGGCAATATAGTGTGTATATATATATTGACAGGTGAAGTGAATAACACTGATTATTTCTTCATCACAGTACCGGTTAGTGGGTGGGATATAATAGGCAGCAAGTGAACATTTTGTCCTCAAAGTTGATGTGTTGGAAGCAGGAAAAACGGGCAAGCGTAAGGATTTGAACAAGTTTGACAAGGGCAAAATTGTGATGGCTAGACGACTGGGTCAGAGCATCTCCAAAACTGCAGCTCTTGTGGGGTGGTCCCGATCTGCAGTGGTCAGTATCTATCAATCAAAAGTGGTCCAAGGAAGGAACAGTGGTGAACGGGCAACAGGGTCATGGGCGTCCAAGGCTCATTGATGCACGTGGGGAGCGAAGGCTGGCCCGTGTGGCCCGATCAAACAGACGAGCTACTGTAGCTCAAATTGCTCAAGAAGTTAATGCTGGTTCTGATAGAAAGGTGTCAGAATACACAGTGCATCGAAGTTGGTTGCGTATGGTATGGTATGCGTCAGCGTGCCCATGCTGACCCCTGTCCACTGCCGAAAGCGCCAACAGTGGGCACATGAGCATCAGAACTGGACCACGAGCAATGGAAGAAGGTGGCCTGGTCTGATGAATCACGTTTTCTTTTACATCACGTGGATAGCCGGGTGCGTCGCTTACCTGGAGAACACATGGCACCAGGATGCACTATGGGAAGAAGGCAAGCCGGTGGAGGCAGTGTGATGCTTTGGGCAATGTTCTGCTGGGAAACCTTGGGTCATGCCATCCATGTGGATGTTACTTTGACACTTTTTCACTTTTGTTACTTTTACCACCTACCTAAGCATTGTTGCAGACCATGTACACCCTTCATGGAAACGGTATTCCCTGGTGGCTGTGGCCTCTTTCAGCAGGATAATGCACCCTGCCACAAAGCAAAAATGGTTCAGGAATGGTTTGAGGAGCACAACAACGAGTTTGAGGTGTTGACCTGGCCTCCAAATTCCCCAGATCTCAATCCAATCGAGCATCTGTGGGATGTGCTGAACAAACAAGTCCGATCCATGGAGGCCCCACCTCGCAACTTACAGGACTTAAAGGATATGTTGCTTAAAGGATAAATGCTGCTAACATCTTGGTGTCAGATACTACAGCACACCTTCAGGGGTCTAATGGAGTCCATGCCTCGATAGGTCAGGGCTGTTTTGGCAGCAAAAGTGGGACCAACACAATATTAGGAAGGTGGTCATAATGTTATGCCTGATCGGTGTATATATACACTGCGCGCAGAATTATTAGGCACGTTGATTTTCTGATCAAATTTTTTTCCAGGCACATTTTACCAATTCCAAACCACATTAATCCTAATAACTACTATTAATTTTGTATTTAATTATTTATAAGTGATATATAATTGTTTATGAAGGCTGGAAATTAAAAACACCTTAGGATTCTTTACCTAACTTAAGTCTCTGAGATCCTGAAACCTTCAGGAGACTCCAGGTAGGTTGCAGTTCTGGAAAATGGTGGCGCTGGAGACTAAAGGGTTCCTGATGGTTTCACACTTAATTCTTTACCTTAATTCATAATTCTTTTGCAGCTAACATGTCTTTTCTTCGCCACCTGTTTTTGTCTGACCCTGCTGACCCAATGAGCATTTCACTGTCCAATGGTCATGCCTTAACTGCAATTTCTAGTATTGCATTAGTATTGTATCCTTCTCATGGGCATTTAATAATTTTTGACTTTTCAGTCGGAGTTAAATCTCTTTTTTTTGGCTCATTTTATCTGTAAAAGAAAACGTGCCTAATAATTCTGCACACCCGAATATAAGGCGTTTTTCATTTCCAGCCTTCATTAACAATTATATATCACTTATAAATGAATAAATACAAAATGAATAGTAGTTATTAAGATTAATGTGATTTGGAATTGGTAAAATGTGCCTGGAAAAAAAATATGATCAGAAAATCAACGTGCCTAATAATTCTGCATGCAGTATATATATATCAAATAAACAGTCAAATAAACTAATCAAACATTTGACGGTAGCCATTGACTTCCATAGAAGGAAAAAAAATACTATGGAAGTCAATAGCTGGTCAACTGTCTGGTTACCAACATTCTTTAAAATATCTTATTTTGTGTCCAACAGAAGAGAGAAACTCATTCAGGTTTGGAACATTTTTGAGTGAACTATCCCTTTAAGCAGCACAACTGTTTTCAACATAGATAACAATAACAAATGTTTTTTTAGCACCAAATCAGCATATCAGAATGATTTCTGAAGGATCATGTGACACTGAAGACTGGAGTAATGATGCTGAAAATTCAACTTTGTCATCACAGGAATAAATTACATTTTAAAATATATCAAAATAGAAAACAGTTATTTTAAAATTGTAATAATATTTCACAGTTATTATTGTTTTACTGTATTTTTGATTAAATAAATGCAGCCTTGGTGAGCATAAGAGATTTCTTTCAAAAACATTTAAAAAACTTACAGACAACAAACATTTGAATTGTAGTGTAATAATTCAATAATGTTTTGAAAAAAGTATTGACATCAATTATGCTTTAAGATTAAGTTCTCATTGATACAATCTAGCATTCACATTACTAATTAAAGCTGTCTAACTGTGCGGTTTCGAGAAATATGTGCAACAGTAAAGAGAGTAATCCGAAAATGAGCAACTAACAGTAGTTACAGTACAGCAACATTTTGTGATAGTAAACATGACTATGGTGTGGTTGACCATGTTCTGATACGTATGTGAGAATCACCCAGGATGAGCACAAATCAAAAGCATCAAAAACCTTTCACCAGCCACTTAAGATTTATTTGTACATAAAATATATTTCATTTTTGGAAACATTGTTTTACTGTTTTTAGTATAACACTGACTGTAGAGAGCCTGAAACAATGAAGTCATATTTAATTAAGAAATGTGTATTTACACACACACTTAGTTTAGAGCTGACAAGGGAGTGTCACATTTGAGCAGTATTAGCAAACTACATGTATGACAGGCAAATGATTTGTGCCGTGAAGCTAGTGCACACTTCATTTAACTAGAAGAAGTCGACTCAAATCAGCACAGATGAAACACAGAAGAATCAATTCAAGTACCTTTCTCTTATCTGAGCCAGCTCCATCCTATGCTGCGTCAACATCTCTTGATTTCTGAGGGGCAGCTGTAAAACAATGACATCCATCAGCTCACATTTATGGATAATTACAATTACAATTCAATAAAAATAATATTCCTTCTATAGAAGCTTGTTTAAGACACAGAATAAAAGATAAAAAAGGTAATTGCGGGTTTTTATCTCACAATTCTTACTTTTTTTCCTAGTAATTGCTAGTTATATATCTCTTTTTTTCCTCCAAATTTTGATGAATAAACTTAAAAAGTTTAAAAAGTCGCAATTTTATTGACAGTCACAATTTCCAGTTTATATCTTGTAATTCTGACTTTTTTCTCTGATTTTTAAGATAAGTTTGCAATTGCGAGTTATAAAGTCTGAATTGCTAGATTTAAACTTGCAATTCTGAAGAAAAGGTCAAATTGAGAGATATAAACTGAATTGTGAGATAAAAAGTCACAAATACTTCTTTTATATATATATATTTTTTTTCAAATCAGTGACGGAAATAGTCTTTTTTTTTTTTGGCATATACACAGACTTACGTTAAATGTGTGTGTCTTATGTCTGGGGCCAATGTGGCCATCTTTGATTTTGCTGACATCACTGGACGCATCACTGGCCCCTGAATCATCCAAGCCGTGTCTTGTGATGTGCTGCTGTGCCTGACAGGTGATACCTGTTTCAGTATTAGTCTCAGGTTCATTCTTAATTTGAGGTGCTTGGTTAATAAATGGAAAAGCATTCTCGCTGCTGTCCATCATTTGGGTTTCAGTGTCTTTGCCGGGCATCTGGTCATGGTAAATGTTCATACAAGGCGATAAAGATGTGGATTCGTTGCACACAGGCATTTGCACTTCATTCTCCTCCTGCTGTGTATAAACTTCTAGCTTCATATGCATCTCTGTATCCTTCAAGTCATGTTCAGATCTCCATTCCTCTGAAAATGCCTGGGTGTATTTCAGAGCTTGAGTCTCAGAGGAGCAGGGCTGCGTTTCTATAATGAATAAACAAAATAAATAAACATACTTTAGTACTAAAGACTAAAGATCGTAAACAGGGGAGGAATATGCCATGTGTACAGTATATATGCCAAGCGTACATTAGTAAATACGTGAATAACAAAGAACAATGCATAATAAAAAAATGTAAAAATTAGTGACTTTATGGGCACAATCTAAACATTTCAATAAGCTAATGTTAATAATAAATACTATTTAAAGGATCATGGCTGTGGTAAACGAATTAAAGACTCCAACTATCGAGTTCATAAAAACCATAACATGAAAGAAATAAGTATCAGAATGAGATTTAAGGTGAACTGACTGACCAGATTCCATCTGAACTCCTGCCTGCTGTAGTCTCCTCTTGAGCAGCTCAATCTCCTGTCTGGAGCGACAAATCTCCTCATTATACTCTGAAAATATGTCTTCCACAGCCTTGAATATCTCCTGCGCAGCTAAAGTTAATCTCTCTGTCAGAAAAATGCTTAAAATCTGCAATTTAGACATTGTGCGTTAATAAAATGTCACTGAAGTCTCTATCCAGCTCTTATTTCCACACCCATAACAGATATTTCTGTTTTTGTTTGCGTTCATCCTGCTGAGCTCGATGATAATCAGCGCCACCTGCCGGTCTGGATGAGCGCTGCGTATATTAAACCCTGAGCTCCAGCTGCAGAACCACAGCTACAGAACCGGAACTGAGCGGCGCTACCCATACACGTACTTTTGTTAAATATAAGCTGTTTTCACATGGATTTTGATCGGATTCGATGTCTACAATATTAAACAACAACACTTTTAAATACTTTTCTGTTCATATTATGCATAAGATATCATGATGTACAATGAGGTTTTTTTAATTACCATGTTAATGGATAATACAAACTTTTTTTTGTTAGTTCATACAGCATGAACTAATTTGCATAAACTGAGAACAAATACTTTTACCCATATAATTTAAAATATATATAAATACATGAGTAGCCATGTAAAATGTCTCCCTTGACTGTATTATTTGATAATATTATTTCCTTATGTATGTTCATGTTGTGAACTTGTGACAGTTTTTGTTTTATAACGATTATTTGTTGTTTGCATGTTTTTATTTTTATTATGAGCCGTTTGTTTCACTTGTTCAAGGCTTTGTATTAAATGGTTATTTTTATTTGACATTAAATACAAATAATAGCCTACTTAACAACACAGAGTATGAGAAGATTTCATGTTAATGGACACAAACACTGTCGTTTATTGTTACTTCAATGATACTTCAACTATACAACTTTTTTATTATTTTATTATTTATTATTATTTATGTTCATGTTGTTAAATAATACTTAGACACAGAGTATATGTGACGTATTCAGGGCCGGACTGGGACAAAATTCTACATAAAAAAGCAGGAAATTACTTGAGATCTCATAAATAGCTAGGTGAAGTAGAAAAAATTGTAAAATTCACAGTAGAAACCTTCGAGCAGTTTGTTAAAGAAGCATAAAACACTGCCATACATCGCAAGCATACGGTGGCTTTTATCTTTTTAGAGTTTAATTAACCTTTCACACCTTATTTTTCTGTGACTGTCTTCAACTGACGCCCCTTCCCTTACACACAGCCTAACATTAACAAAAATCTTCCTGCATTTTCACAATAAAAAAAAACTTTATTTACCTTATTTTTTATACCATTCTTACAAACAAGGACATCTCCAAATTGTTTTTTTTTTTTCTTCAGGTTTAGCTCATTTCTGGGTACAAATCTGTCACCAATATATGGTTGTAGTATTGGAATTGGAAATTTGAATTTATCTCTTTAGGACTGTATAGGAAACACTCGCCCTGGTGGGCCGGTCAGAACCCAGGAACTCAGCCAAACACAGTTCTTTGCTTTGATGACTTTACTGACGCATGGAATTTGAGTGTGTGGTCTGTACAGAAGATAAATAACAATTACAATTCATGAGTTCACACTTACGTATACAGCGGAAGTAAAGTTTCAATGCGTATTTGGCGTGCTGTCCGGAGGGAGGGCTCCGAGCTCGGAATTTGGCCCGAACCCAGAATACTCCCCCTATGTAAGTGGTTAGAACTAGAAGTGTGTAGAAGGGGTGGTGGAGGGATGCTGATAAACTGTCAACGAACGTTGGTACAGAGGTCCTCCATACAGACCTTCTCCAGATCCTTCATGTTTCGGGGCTGTCGCTGGGCAATACGGACTTTCAGCTCCCTCCAAAGATTTTCTATTGGGTTCAGGTCTGGAGACTGGCTAGGCCACTCCAGGACCTTGAGATGCTTCTTACGGAGCCACTCCTTAGTTGCCCTGGCTGTGTGTTTCGGGTCGTTGTCATGCTGGAAGACCCAGCCACGACCCATCTTCAATGCTCTTACTGAGGGAAGGAGGTTGTTGGCCAAGATCTCGCGATACATGGCCCTATCCATCCTCCCCTCAATACGGTGCAGTCGTCCTGTCCCCTTTGCAGAAAAGCATCCCCAAAGAATGATGTTTCCACCTCCATGCTTCACGGTTGGGATGGTGTTCTTGGGGTTGTACTCATCCTTCTTCTTCCTCCAAACACGGCGAGTGGAGTTTAGAGCAAAAAGCTCTATTTTTGTCTCATCAGACCACATGACCTTCTCCCATTCCTCCTCTGGATCATCCAGATGGTCATTGGCAAACTTCAGACGGGCCTGGACATGCGCTGGCTTGAGCAGGGGGACCTTGCGTGCGCTGCAGGATTTTAATCCATGACGGCGTAGTGTGTTACTAATGGTTTTCTTTGAGACTGTGGTCCCAGCTCTCTTCAGGTCATTGACCAGGTCCTGCCGTGTAGTTCTGGGCTGATCCCTCACCTTCCTTATGATCATTGATGCCCCACGAGGTGAGATCTTGCATGGTGCCCCAGACCGAGGGAGATTGACCGTCATCTTGAACTTCTTCCATTTTCTAATAATTGCGCCAACAGTTGTTGCCTTCTCACCAAGCTGCTTGCCTATTGTCCTGTAGCCCATCCCAGCCTTGTGCAGGTTTACAATTTTATCCCTGATGTCCTTACACAGCTCTCTGGTCTTGGCCATTGTGGAGAGGTTGGAGTCTGCTTGATTGAGTGTGTGGACAGGTGTCTTTTATACAGGTAACGAGTTCAAACAGGTGCAGTTAATACAGGTAATGAGTGGAGAACAGGAGGGCTTCTTAAAGAAAAACTAACAGGTCTGTGAGAGCCGGAATTATTACTGGTTGGTAGGTGATCAAATACTTATGTCATGCAATAAAATGCAAATTAATTATTTAAATATCATACAATGTGATTTTCTGGATTTTTGTTTTAGATTTTGTCTCTCACAGTTGAAGTGTACCTATGATAAAAATTACAGACCTCTACATGCTTTGTAAGTAGGAAAACCTGCAAAATCGGCAGTGTATCAAATACTTGTTCTCCCCACTGTATATATATATATACACACCTCTTATCGTTGATTGGCTGAGTGCTCTCCACTCGTGTTAATTATCTGAAGGTGCTCCTCCCGAACTTTGTTAATAAAACATCAAGTAAATAATAGTCTTCAGATCCAATTATTTAACAATCCAATATAGCAAACAATAATACAATCAGTGTGGAATATTACTTGCAATAAGTGTGAAATATAGATGATGAGCCATATTAGCATCTGAATAAGCCATTTAATTATAATCTCCATCAACTCACACTTATACTTGCAATTTACTAGACATCCAAAACCTGAACAACGATCTACCTCAACATAAAATATGAAAGCACAGTATAATCAAAGCGATCGCATAATCTGACGGCAGATGTGTAGACGTGCATGCAACGAGCACTAGTTAAACACGAACAAACACTCGAATTTAGTTACAATAACTTCAACAATCAACAATTATATGCAAGATTACAGCAAAACTTGATCCTAAGTGTATATTAACAAGAATTAACTCACTTTATAGGATGCACGCACACGTATAACACTCCAGCTTGGATCGGCTCGCATTTCTTATTCACACAACACTTTGCTGCGGCATTTTAAAAGTCTTAAAGTGGCCACAAATCAGTTTGTAGAATGGCTGACTTTAAAAAAAAATGTAATCTATGAAAGTTGTTGGAACTTGTTTACTTAACGTTACTCTTGTTTTTAGTAAGACTGGCGTTCATTTGTCGCCACCTACTGGCGTAAATATGCAGTGTCAATAAATGTTTTCTTTTCTTCGAGTTACTTTGCTAATTCAAAATTCCCACCACTAGCAACATGCAAAAAAGTAATATTTAGTGAAGTATATGGTGTGGGGCTGGAAGCCCATGGACGACTATTACTAAACTAAAACAGCATGCAAAACAATTCCCAATAACTGTTGTTTTTTCCCCAATGCTTTATTGGGAAACACAAAACATGTAGTATACAAAATCATAACACCTTACTGAAAAAAAACTGTTTTTAAAAAATTCACAGGTTTTTAACAAGACTAGTTTTGCATGGCTGAAAGTTGTAGTTTCAGTTGCGTCTCACTTCATGACGAATTTTATACTAACGCGCTTGATCTGTGTCTATGGCAACGTTCTGTTTGATGTTTTCTGTAAACCCTCCGCGGCGACTATTCGACGATTATTGAGTTGATATCTGAGTTGATCGATTGATCAGTTTGATTTTTGTGTGGTGGAATCTGAACACAAGAACTGAGTCAACATGCCTTGTGTTCATTATAAGTTTCCAAGTAAACTCACCCACGACACGATCCCGTTTGAAGGACTTCAAATCACCCTGAGAGAGCTGAAACGCCAAATTATGAGGCGCGAGAGGCTGAAGCTCTGTGACCTGCAGATCAGCAGCGCACAAACTAATGAAGGTGAGTTGAGCTAGAGATCAGTTCAGCTAAACTAAACACATTTGATGCATGATCGGAGAGAGAACAAACTAGTTGAGTTGAGCTAGAGATCAGTTCAGCTAACAGAGCACAAACTAATGCTTTTAGAAAAATGCAATGTTCAATAAAAACATTCATTCATCTGCTGCTGTAGTACTAGTACTGTAGTGTTATTATGACAGTGATTGTGTTAGATAGTAATACCTTTTGATATATTTAGTGAAACTCAAAGAAACTATGGTACTTTCTCTCGGTGTGTGTGATGATTGTGTGAGTGAAACTAATGGTCTTATTGGTGTTTTTGCTGTCAGAATACACTGATGACGAAGCCCTCATCTCCAACAACACGTCCGTCATCATCAGACGAATCCCTGCTGCTGGGCTGAAACCCACAAACAAAGGATTTGTCAAGTAAGTCACGTGACATGAACACAACTTTCATCATTTAGATGTAATGTGAAGAATCACCAGTCTGTCATTGGCGTTTTAGTCATTTGAACTCTTTGGTGTTTTGTTTTGCAGTAATCGGGACGAACCATCAAGTGGATCTTCCAAAACCGTATGTAGAAAAGCTGTTGTATTGATCTTCGTGTTTAATAAGTCTAATAACTCCGCTTGGTAAAGTTTTTAATTGAATATTATTTTAGGATTATTTTTGCACTTTTGCTTGTTTTCCATTTTGATGTCTATTATTATTTCTGTCGTATGGCACATGGGCGACTGGTTCCTCCAGTACGTGACAGATAAGCGTTCACTATATGTTTTATAATATGTCTTGATCAAACTGTCAGGAAAAGCCATTTGCTTGTTGCCAGACGAAGGTAAGACCAGTTCCACTTACTCTACGGTTATAAGTAATATTTTCATTTTGTATGCACTATTGTAACATTTCAAATGACATTGTCTGTATGAATAAACCTCATTCGCTGTATATTTACTTAAACGCTATGCAATAAAACTATTATTAATTCCCTGACATTCAAGGCCCTGCGTGTTCATTTGGATTGGCTTTCTGCAGACAAGCGTCTAGACCGACTGACCTCAGTATTGTCCTAAATAAGCCTTGTGTCTCGTCATAGACGTAAACTCCTGTTTGTGTTCATGTTTATTTCAGCAGCAGATTCAGCACAGTGATTCTTCGCCCGTTTCACTGGATCAGCTTCTAAAGGTACTGAAATAAGTGAGAAATACACTCTGCTGCACTGTATTGAACTTCAGTGTTTGGATTTGAAATGTCATAAAGACAAAAAAAGTTTCATGCAGAAAATCACAACACAATATACAGTGAAGTTGCTTGTGTTAAACTGCAAAGCCAAACCGAGCAGAAATCACACGACACACACACAAGCAGCTTCTTCCGAGAGATTTGAGTGTCTCTGTGCTCTTGAGCGTATCAGTGATGAACATTAAAGCTTGCAAATGCCTGTGAAACAGACTGAGAATCTGGCTGAGGCAAATGCATCGGAGGAGGACAAAATAAAAGCTGTGATGTACCAGTCCAGTCTGTGCTATTATTCCAGCAGGTGAGTGTTCAGACATTGACAGGGTTTGAAGTTGATGTATGACATTTGTGAGAGATGCTCATGATTCTGACATTCATCAGTGATGCGATGAAGCTGCTGGGACTGCTTCCACCAAACTACGTGTGCTTCCACTGTGGGATCCCTGGACATCACATTAAAAACTGCCCAGCCAATGGGGTAACTGGGCTTTCAGAGATCACCGCTGTTGAGAACTTGAGCTCTTTTGCCCATTAGTCTGCTTGTTTGGTCAGAGTTTGAATGTCACTGCTGAATTCACAGGACCAGCGTTTTGCTCCTGGTAAACCCATACGGAAATGCTCAGGGATTCCTCGTAGTTTCCTGGTGGCAGTGGAGGATCCTGACAGAAAGGGAGTAATGATGGACCGCAGTGGGAAATACGTCATTCCCATTATGGATGCGTGAGTATACTGTACTTGGCCTTAGCGCATGTTCTAGTGTTTGTTAAAATCTCAGTCGCCATCATGGTACACAACGTCTGTTTGTGCTCGATCTGTTCAGTGAGGCCTACGCTACTGGGAAGAAAGAGAAGCCGCCCTTCCCGGAGTCGGACCAGCCTTCATCCTCGTCCTCATCCTCAGAAGATCCAGTGCCTGACGAGCTGCTGTGTCTGATCTGTAAGGATCTGCTGACTGATGCTGTGATGATTCCCTGCTGCAGGAGCAGCTACTGCGACGAATGTGAGTGTCTGTTCAAGGAAACGTCAGTCAGAAACAAACAGGCTGTTTTTGACAAAACCAACACAATCTCTTGGTCTCAGGTATCAGAACGTGTTTGCTGGAGTCCGATGGACATGTTTGTCCCACCTGCAGACAGTCTGATGTTTCTCCTGATGCTTTGACAGCAAACACTGTTTTGCGTCAAGTAAGACCTAAAACCTTATTTCTTGTCGTTCGTCGTCTGTATGTTCACTTCAAAACTACTTTATGATTCTTTCTCACACAGGAGGTGAATCATTTTAGGAATGGAATGGATTTCAGATCATCACATTCCTACCAAAGTCCAAGCCGTCCATCCCGGACACCCATTCCAGAATCCTCATCAAAGAGGGGACAGGATGTGAGACGGAAACGGTCCCGCTCCAGATCTCCTCTAGACCAGACTATAGAGCAGAAGAGACCACGACACTGAGAAAGAGACTTCCAGTCCTGCATTGGAGAAACATCAAGCTCTCTCACTATATTTACTTTATACTTTTTAAGGACCACTGAGAAATAAATATGTGTATATATTGTATATATTTTATAAATGGAATAAAGGTTATAGAAACAATAGCAAATCAATTCAATTCACATTTTTTTGTGTAGCGCTTTTCACAATGCATATCGTTTCAAAGCAGCTTTATAAAAAATGCATGCGTCTACATTACAATTTAGAGTGATTTGTTATTAGAGGTGACTGTGTCCAAGTTATGGATTCCAGAAATCTACATATACAAATCACACAGTTTGTAATAATAAACAATGTATTAATTTAAAGGAGACATATCATGAAAATCAGACTTTTTCAATTTTAAGTGCAAGGCCATAACCATGTCTTGAACACTGGGGGGGGACCAATTTTTTTATTTTTATAAAGCATAAAGAAACAGAACATTAACGAAATTCAAGGTCTAATTCTAGTTGGGAAATAATCATTTTGGGACTATTTGCATCAAATATATGGTTAGTCCCGAGATTCTTCACGTTAGTGAACAAATACATAGAGCCACTGTTCACATTTGGATTCTCTTGTGGTAGAAGTTTTGTAAACAGTGTCAAAGGTTCTGGGTTCTAATCCACCCTCATATAGGGGTTTTTTCCTCATTAAAATGCACTCGTCTGTGTGAAGACTGTGCACGAGCCAAAAGTGAAACGTAAACCCCGCCTGCATTGATTTGATTGGTCAGCTCAATCATTTTGACATTGATGAGCACTTTTAGACCGCTGAGGCAGATCAGGCTAAAAATTTATCTTTTAAACCATTTTTTAAACCTCATCCTAACATACAGAATGCTGCGTAATGAAGTGCAGCAGATCAGTGCAAGAATTTCAAATATTGGGGGGGACAATTTGGCCATTTCTAATTATTGGGGGGGACTTGTCCCCCTCAATGTCTATGGTGGTTACGGCCCTGTTTAAGTGCTATAATCGGGTCCCCGGTGCATCTACCAACCCAGAAAACATGAAAAAGGACAACCCAGTAACTTTATTTTGGTAAGCCTTTCTCTGCAAGCACGTGAAAAAACGAGCCGCTCAGATTTCTCTCCCCTTCTGACGTAGGAAGGAGATCTTATTATAATAAGATTTTTGATTTCTATGATTTACAAATGTGCATTTTAATATGTTCTGAAGGCCAAATAATTATATAACAATAGCTTGTGGACAGTAGATTATTTGTCTTTATTCTTATCTCTATATCTCTCTTTTTCTTTGTTTTTATCTTGCCCTGTCTCTTCCCCTCCTAATGCTGAGCTTTGACTGATACAGTTTTTCCATTTTCGTCAGTGAAGTAAACATGGTTAACTGATATTTATATGTTTTATGAATCATTTTCGTAGAAACTTTAATTTACTGAAGGCTACCAGGAAAGCTAGGTAACTCAGTTTATTAAATTAATTCATAATATGCACACGTTCATTAGCTACTAATCTTATGCCCAATACAGGCTGAAAAAAGCTGAGCTTTTTTAATTTACTGAAGGCTACAAAAGAAATTGTATTAATTTACAGTATGTACACATTCATTATTAATCTTATGCCTAATCTGATGAAAACGGCTTTGTTAATATTTCTTGTTCCTTAATTACATTTATGAATCACATTAGCCTACATAGGCCTATTTTCAATTCAAAATGGCAAAATTAGACAAAAGTTTATTCATTTGCCTGAATGTTTTTGTCATTTGTTTAACATTTCTGACTTAAAGAAGCAGCTGTCAAATATGAAATGTTTAGTTTAGCTACTTACATTTCTCGCACTTGACGTCGAGTCGCGCTGCTAAAATTCGCGCTCAGCCTCAGCAGCTTCTGTGTGAACATAAAGCCCGCCTACTCTGATTTGATTGGTTTTCTCAAATATTTTGGCATTGACGAGCGGTGACAGACCAATGAGGCTCAGATGAAAGTACACACCTCTGCTTCTGACGTGCGTTCTGCTCGGCGCCACTGCGAATTGAAGAACACGCTGATTAACGCAAACTAAAAGACGGGATGAAGCCGAAGATTCCCGCCAGTTTCATATGTTTTAAAGGGGAGTTAATCACATATTTTTTAGGGGGGCTGGGCAGAAGTTGGGCTGAAGCCACCCTAAAAAGGGCATAGTGACGCCCATGGCAGAGAATCTGATTGAGGCAGGAACTGTGTGGAGAGGGGGCGGCACTCAGCAGCTCATTTGCATTTAAAGGCACATGCCTATTCTTGACTGTAGTCAGAAACTGGTATTTACAACATGGATTTATAAATGATCTGTGAGGTATTTTAAGATGAAACTTCACAGACATATTCTGATGACACCTGAGACTTAAATTACATCTTGTAAAAACGGGCATAATAGGTCCCCTTTAAGGCAGAAACAATGAGCTCATTGAAATAAAGAATACATGTTGTTAACCAATGATTAGGATATATATATATATATATAGATATATAGAAAAAGAAATTTAGCATTGGTGCATGTCGATTCAGAGCTGCGGCATCTGGAGTTGGAGTCAACTCTTCACAGGTGTTGGTCATCTGAAGTCTTCATAAGAGGCTGGATCCAGACTGGAGCTGATGGACTCTCTAGTTACAGAAAAGCAAAAGGAAAATAATTAGCGTAGCTGCTGTTCATAACATTAAGGAAAGATAATCATGTGCACTGACATAACTGGAGTATAAGGTTATGAGATGCATTATGAGAATGCTTGATGCTAGATTTAAATTGGGAGAATGAGGCTGAGCCTCGAACATTATCAGGAAGGCTATTCCAGAGTTTGGGAGCCAAAAGTGAAAACGCTCTCCCTCCTTTAGTGGACTTAGATATCCTAGGTACTACCATAAGCCCAGAGTTTTGTGATCTTAAAGAGCATGATGGATTATAGGGCGATAGAAGATCAGTTAAATACACAGGAGTTAAACCATTTAGGGCCTTATAGGTCAGTAGCAATACTTTATAATTGATACGGAACTTAATAGGTAGCCAATGTAGAGATGATAAAATTGGTGTTACCTAGATATTATTTTCTTGTAAGAAAGAACACAATTGAGCGGACAATTTTTTTGTAGTATTTTAGACATAAATGAAAGATTTGAAATGGGTCTGTAATTTGCTAAATCATTTGGATCTAGTTGTGATTTCTTAATGAGAGATTTAATAACTGCCAGCTTGAAGGGTCTTGGGACATGACCTAGAGATAATGACGAGTTAATAATATTGAGAAGAGGCTCTCCTGCTACCGGTAACAACTCTTTCAATAGTTTAGTGGGTATTGGATCTAATAAACATGTTGTTGTTTTAGATGTAATGATAAGTTTATTTAACTCTTGTAAAGCACTGCAATTGTTCTTGAGGGGCGATAATTGAGGTTGAATCATAAAACGCTGTCAAAGGTTGTACATTTATAATTATATTTCTTAGTGAAAAATATTGTATATTTTGTTCAGGTAATGTTTGTTTATTTGTTAATCTGGTCACTGTATTAAATAATAACCTTGGATTGTTTTGGTTATTTTCTATTAGTTTACGGATATGCTCAGCCATAGCTGCTTTTAGAGCCTTTTTATATATCAAATAATGATAGATTTATTAAAGAAGTGTTACCACTGGGATACATGGATATGCTCTAAAGGATAAACTTGACTTTCCGTCTCCACGTCCCACTTGGGCAGGTTCCCTGTGTGCCACATACACACTTTTTACAACTTCACACACACACACACACACACACACACACACACACACACACACACGTCTGGTTCATCTTTGTGGGGACTCTCCACAGATATAATGGTTTTTATACTGTACAAACTGTATATTCTATCCCCTTACACTAACCCTACCCCTAAACCTACCCATCACAGAAAACTGTAGTGGACAGCACATTCCAGGGCCCAGTTTATGGCTGGGCCCCTCTCTGCCCATAACAGTGGACAAAGGTTTGCTACATTTTGATTGGATCTTGTTGGACTAACACAAACAAACTGTCCAACGCCATCAGATAAAGATGCTAGGACAACAGCCAGACACCTCTTAGAGGGCAAGAAGAAGACCTCTGGTACCAAGCCCAGGAAGGACAGGACTTCTTATTGGTCCACATGCAGTTTCTGCCCTTCACCCATCTAGAAACTGATCCCTAATGTCCTGGTCTGTGACTGTGACATAAACATTCCTCAGGACCTCAGCAGTTGTGGGTGAAACAAAGAAAGACCACAATGATCCATCCAAATCCATTCATAACTATGTTTGGAAACCTTAAGACTGACGTAAACTACACACATCCATTTCATACTTATTCATAGAAATACGTATTCTCAGTGACAGCTATTTGTAATGCAACATCTTACACAGATTCAGCTGTTAATGAACAAATGAATGAATGCATGACATTTCAATCTTTTTCCATCATGTTTGGTGTCTATTTGTTTAGAATATTGCCAAGGGTATTCTGGTGGTGGTTTGGAAAGTGAGAAATGCATTGGTAAATTTTAAAGACACTTAAAATGCAAATGAGTTCCACAGGGGAAAGAAGGGTGGGCCACAAGGTGTGCCCCCTCTGATGTCAGCAGCCAATCACAGCACTGGAATGGAGAAGTGCCAAATTGCAATCTCCTCCTCGTCGGAAAGGGAAAAAGGTACCCTTTCAACAGACACTCCTTGTTCTGAGTCTGTCCGGCAAGGATGAGACTGTGACAGATCAACCAAGTTCTGAGTCTGTTCGGCAAGGATGAGACTGAAACAGATCACCAAGTTCTGAGTCTCCCCACGAGAGAGAGACAAACAGTTCACCAAGTTCTGAGTCTGTCCACCAAGGATGAGACATAACAGATACACTGTAACATTCTGAGCCTCTGGTAGCAACAACAAAAGATCCGAGGATCTGAGTCTACAGCTTGTGAGGCAGCAACAGATACGACCATGTTCTGAGCCTTCAGCCTGTGAGGAAAGAGACATTAATAAACACTACGTTCAGCGTTTTAGTCCAGCTAGACAGTGACGACTACAGCACGTCCCGAGTCTCCATGCCAGAGAGACCAAAGCGGATTGACCAAGTTCTGAGTGTCTGGCCCAGAGAGGCAGAAGACACAGAGACATTTGCAACAAGGTTAAGTTCAGGAGAGCAAACCTTCACTCCACAAAGGTTCCTTCGTCTGCGTGTTCCAGATTAAGGACCTTCTGCACCTACTTCAGGGCCTCATCTGCGTGTTCCAGATTTTAGGAACCTTTGGTGCTCCAGGAGATCAGCATCCCACAGATCTTCGTGTTCAAGGCTGTTGAAACGAATTCCAGCTCCTTTCCCCACTGCATTGTCACCCAGCACATCCAGTGGAAGAAGTCATTGCCATCGGAATGCTTACTCAACCACGTAGAACGTAAATATCACTTAACCAAACCTCTTTCCAGAGACTTTGGCATTGTTGTATATTATCAGTATATGATTTTCTAATTTACATTAGAGGTAATATAACTGATGCTAGTTAATAACAAATGATCTTTCGTTTATTTGTTTGATGCATAATAAGGTTCTTCACCTTAGTTTCAGAGAAACAACAGTTTATCTTTCCATAAGGTGATCACATGTATTTTATGCATCTTATGCACTTTAATCCTTTATCATTCATTTAGAAGTTGTGTTAATTATTCTTGTTTATCTTTGTTAATAAAATTTATTTTATTACAATTGTGTCTCCCTTGTGCTGATAATACAGAAGAGGCTCTACAAGTTAGAAATCTCACCAATCTTTCAGATAAATCAGCTGACCAACTCTCCCTACTTTACATTCATTCTAAATGATTGGACAGCCTCCTGTCTGGAGTGTTCTCATACAGCCAAGGTAAAAGACCTTGACTAGTGTCCCAAACTAAGAGAGGGGGAAGGTGGTCATCTGATGTACTCATAACCACACCTTAAGTGACGGGTGATCCAAAAATCACCATGTCAGCGCTGACGTGAGTACCAATCACTACCTTACTTAGCGTCCTTGGATGGACGAAAGTAAAATCACTACATAATATTCTGCATTTTTATGTTTTCAAAAAAAAAAAAAAACTCATTCTGTATGATTTATAAGCTTGTTTCCTCATGGGGACCTCAATTTAGTTCCCATGAGTCTGTGTACATTCAGTCCCAAACATGCACACACACACACACACACACACACACACACACTTTTGTCACATCCAGTAATTCCAAAATACAGTTGTTAAAATACAAAATATTATATTGTGTATATTTCACCAAAAGTAAATTGTTTCTTATGGGCCATGTCAATACTAATACATGTACACACTGTCAAAAAAAAAAGCAATTCTATAGACTAATCTCCCCAAATCCTGCTTATAAATGAATGAAATAAAAAAAAAAAAGTCAGCTCTTCCTTTAGATTCTACAAAAAAGCAGGACATTACTTGAGATCTCATAAATAGCTAGATGAAGTAGAAAAATAATTGTAAAATACACAGTCGAAACCTTTGAGCAGTTTGTTAAAGAAGCATAAAACTCTGCCATAGATCGCAAGCATACGGTGGCTTTTATCTTTTTAGAGTTTATTTACCCTTTCACACCTTATTTTTCTGTGACTGTCTTCAACTGACGCCCCTTCCCTTACACACAGCCTAACCTTAACAAAAAACTTTCTGCATTTTTACAATAAAAAACAACAACAACTTTATTACCTTATTTTTTTATCAAAGGTTTTGGGATTTTTTTTTTCATTTCTGGGTACAAATCTGTCACCAAAATATGGTTGTAGGATTTGGAATTGGAAATTTGAATTTATCTCTTTAGGACTGTATAGAAAACACTCGCCCTGGTGGGCCGGTCAGAACCCAGGAACTCAGTCAAACACAGTTCTTTGCTTTGATGACTTTACTGACGCATGGAATATGAGTGTGTGGTCTGTACAGAAGATAAATAACAATTACAATAAGTAAATAATACAGACTTCAGATGCAATTATTTAAGAATCCAATATAGCAAACAATAATACAATCAGTGTGGAATATTACTTGCAATAAGTGTAAAATACTAACGTTATAGCTCTATAGCCATATTAGCATCTGAAAAAGCCATTTAACTATAATATCCATCAACTCACACTTATACTTGCAATTTACTAGACATCCAAAACCTGAACAACGATCTACCTCAACATAAAATATGAAAGCACAGTATAATCAAAGCGATCGCATAATCTGACGGCAGATGTGTAGACGTGCATGCAACGGGCGCTAATTAAACACGAACAAACACTCGAATTTAGTTAAAATAACTTCAACAATCAATAATTATATGCAAGATTACAGCAAAACTTCCTCCTAAGTGTATATTAACAAGAATTAACTCACTTTATAGGATGCACGCACACGTATAACACTCCAGCTTGGATCGGCTCGCATTTCTTATTCACACAACACTTTGCTGCGGCATTTTAAAAGTCTTAAAGCGGCCACAAATCAGTTTGTAGAATGGCTGACTTTAAAAAAATGTAATCTATGAAAGTTGTTGGAGCTTGTTTACTTAACTTTACTCTTGTTTTTAGTAAGACTGGCGTTCATTTGTCGCTACCTACTGGCGTAAATATGCAGTGTCAATAAATGTTTTATTTTCTTCGAGTTACTTTGCTAATTCAAAATTCCCACCACTAGCATAACATGCAAAAAGGTAATATTTAATTAAGTATATGGTGTGGGGCTGGAAGCCCATGGACGACTATTACTAAACTAAAACAGCATGCAAAACAATTCCCAATAATTGTTGTTTTTTCCCCAATGCTGTATTAGGAAACACAAAACGTAGTATTTAACAAAATCATAACACCTTATTGAAAAAAAAAATCACAGGTTTTTAACAAGACTTAAAGTTGTAGTTTCAGTTGCGTCTCACGTCATGACGAATTTAAGACTAACGCGCTTGATCTGTATCTATGGCAACGTTCTGTTTGATGTTTTCTGTAAATCCTCCGTGGCGACTATTCGACGATTATTGAGTTGATATCTGAGTTGGTCGATTGATCAGTTTGATTTTTGTGTGGTGGAATCTGAACACAAGAACTGAGTCAACATGCCTTGTGTTCATTATAAGTTTCCAAGTAAACTCACCCACGACACGATCCCGTTTGAAGGACTTCAAATCACCCTGAGAGAGCTGAAACGCCAAATTATGAGGCGCGAGAGGCTGAAGCTCTGTGACCTGCAGATCAGCAGCGCACAAACTAATGAAGGTGAGTTGAGCTAGAGATCAGTTCAGCTAAACTAAACACATTTGATGCATGATCGGAGAGAGAACAAACTAGTTGAGTTGAGCTAGAGATCAGTTCAGCTAACAGAGCACAAACTAATGCTTTTAGAAAAATGCAATGTTCAATAAAAACATTCATTCATCTGCTGCTGTAGTACTAGTACTGTAGTGTTATTATGACAGTGATTGTGTTAGATAGTAATACCTTTTGATATATTTAGTGAAACTCAAAGAAACTATGGTACTTTCTCTCGGTGTGTGTGATGATTGTGTGAGTGAAACTAATGGTCTTATTGGTGTTTTTGCTGTCAGAATACACTGATGACGAAGCCCTCATCTCCAACAACACGTCCGTCATCATCAGACGAATCCCTGCTGCTGGGCTGAAACCCACAAACAAAGGATTTGTCAAGTAAGTCACGTGACATGAACACAACTTTCATCATTTAGATGTAATGTGAAGAATCACCAGTCTGTCATTGGCGTTTTAGTCATTTGAACTCTTTGGTGTTTTGTTTTGCAGTAATCGGGACGAACCATCAAGTGGATCTTCCAAAACCGTATGTAGAAAAGCTGTTGTATTGATCTTCGTGTTTAATAAGTCTAATAACTCCGCTTGGTAAAGTTTTTAATTGAATATTTGATTCTTAGGATTATTTTTGCACTTTTGCTTGTTTTCCATTTTGATGTCTATTATTATTTCTGTCGTATGGCACATGGGCGACTGGTTCCTCCAGTACGTGACAGATAAGCGTTCACTATATGTTTTATAATATGTTTTGATCAAACTGTCAGGAAAAGCCATTTGCTTGTTGCCAGACGAAGGTAAGACCAGTTCCACTTACACTACGGTTTTAAGTAATATTTTTGTTCTGTATGCACTATTGTAACATTTCAAATGACATTGTCTGTATGAATAAACCTCATTCGCTGTATATTTACTTAAACGCTATGCAATAAAACTATTATTAATTCCCTGACATTAAAGGCCCTGCGTGTTAATTTGGATTGGCTTTCTGCAGACAAGCGTCTAGACCGACTGACCTCAGTATTGTCCTAAATAAGCCTTGTGTCTCGTCATAGACGTAAACTCCTGTTTGTGTTCATGTTTATTTCAGCAGCAGATTCAGCACAGTGATTCTTCGCCCGTTTCACTGGATCAGCTTCTAAAGGTACTGAAATAAGTGAGAAATACACTCTGCTGCACTGTATTGAACTTCAGTGTTTGGATTTGAAATGTCATGAAGAAGACAAAAAAATGTTTCATGCAGAAAATCACAATACAATGTACAGTGAAGTTGCTTGTGTTAAACTGCAAAGCCAAACCGAGCAGAAATCACACAATGACACACACACAAGCAGCTTATTCCGAGAGGTTTGAGTGTCTCTGTGCTCTTGAGCGTATCAGTGATGAACATTAAAGCTTGCAAATGCCTGTGAAACAGACTGAGAATCTGGCTGAGGCAAATGCATCGGAGGAGGACAAAATAAAAGCTGTGATGTACCAGTCCAGTCTGTGCTATTATTCCAGCAGGTGAGTGTTCAGACATTGACAGGGTTTGAAGTTGATGTATGACATTTGTGAGAGATGCTCATGATTCTGACATTCATCAGTGATGCGATGAAGCTGCTGGGACTGCTTCCACCAAACTACGTGTGCTTCCGCTGTGGGATCCCTGGACATCACATTAAAAACTGCCCAGCCAATGGGGTAACTGGGCTTTCAGAGATCACCGCTGTTGTGAACTTGAGCTCTTTTGCCCATTAGTCTGCTTGTTTGGTCAGAGTTTGAATGTCACTGCTGAATTCACAGGACCAGCGTTTTGCTCCTGGTAAACCCATACGGAAATGCTCAGGGATTCCTCGTAGTTTCCTGGTGGCAGTGGAGGATCCTGACAGAAAGGGAGTCATGATGGACCACAGTGGGAAATACGTCATTCCCATTATGGATGCGTGAGTATACTGTACTTGGCCTTGGCGCATGTTCTAGTGTTTGTTAAAATCTCAGTCGCCATCATGGTACACAACGTCTGTTTGTGTTCGATCTGTTCAGTGAGGCCTACGCTACTGGGAAGAAAGAGAAGCCGCCCTTCCCGGAGTCAGACCAGCCTTCATCCTCATCCTCAGAAGATCCAGTGCCTGACGAGCTGCTGTGTCTGATCTGTAAGGATCTGCTGACTGATGCTGTGATGATTCCCTGCTGCAGGAGCAGCTACTGCGACGAATGTGAGTGTCTGTTCAAGCAAACGTCAGTCAGAAACAAACAGGCTGTTTTTGACAAAACCAACACAATCTCTTGGTCTCAGGTATCAGAACGTGTTTGCTGGCATCTGATGGACATGTTTGTCCCACCTGCAGACAGTCTGATGTTTCTCCTGATGCTTTGACAGCAAACACTGTTTTGCGTCAAGTAAGACCTAAAACCTTATTTCTTGTTGTTCGTCGTCTGTATGTTCACTTCAAAACTACTTTATGATTCTTTCTCACACAGGAGGTGAATCATTTTAGGAATGGAACCAAATCATCACATTCCTACCAAAGTCCAAACCACAGCCGTCCATCCCGGGCACCCATTCCAGAATCCTCATCAAAGAGGGGACGGGATGTGAGGCGAAAACGGTCCCGCTCCAGATCTCCTCTAGACCAGACTATAGAGCAGAAGAGACCACGACACTGAGAAGGAGACTTCCAGTCCTGCATTGGAGAAACATCAAGCTCTCTCACTATATTTACTTTATACTTTTTAAGGAATACTGTGAAACAAATATGTGTATATATTGTATATATTTTATAAATGGAATAAAGGTTATAGAAACAATAGCAAATAATGACAGATTTATTGAAGAAGTGTTACCAGTGGGATACATGGAGATGCTCTGAAGGATAAACTTGACTTTTGTCTCCACGTCCCACTTGGGCAGGTTCCCTGTGTGCCACATACACACTCAAACACACACACACACACACACGTCTGGTTCATCTTTGTGGGGACTCTCCACAGATGTAATGGTTTTTATACTGTACAAACTGTATATTCTATCCCCTTACACTAACCCTACCCCCAAACCTACCCATCACAGAAAACATTCTGCATTTTTACATTTTCTCCAAAAAAAAAAAAAAAACTCATTCTGTATGATTTATAAGCTTGTTTCCTCATGGGGACCTCAATTTAGTTCCCATGAGTCTGTGTGCATTCAGTCCCCACCGGGATAGGAAAACATGCACACACACACACACATTTTTGTTACATCCAGTAATTCCAGAATACAGTTGTTACAATACAAAATACTATATTGTGTATATTTCACCAAAAGTAAATAGTTTCTTATGGGCCATGTCAATACTAATACATGTACACACTGTAAAAAAAGAAAAGCAATTCTATAGACTAATCTCCCCAAATCCCCTTCAGTATTTCTGTTAGGAGATCTTTCTCCCATTAACGCTTCAAAAGGAACAAAAACATTCATCTTTACCTCATCTATATTAGCAAAAAAGTAATATTATTAAATTGGAAGGATAAAACAAAAATATCTATTACCCAATGGTTCAACCTATTAACAGACACAATAACACTTGAAGAGATTGACTGCTTCACTTAGAAACAAAATGACTGCTTTTGAGAAAAATATGGAGCCCTCTTTTAAAGCTCCTGGACAGATGAACTTGAAACATGAAATAATGCATATAATCAAGGTGCTGATAAATTAGATGTTTAGTGACATGCATCTAAGATGTTAAATAAAGTGAGTTTACAGTGAAGTCTATCGGTTTTTGTTTTTTTCTTCTTTCCTTCTGTTTTTACCTGTTTGTTTGTTTGTTTGTCCTGTCTTCGTACCCAGCATGTATGTTGTATATGTGTATCTTCTGGTCTTGTATATGTATGTGTTTCCATATGTATATTGTTTAACTTACATGTATTCTGTGTACTGTATGTATTGTACCACTAAGTCTTAAAAATGAAAAACAAAAACAAAGCAAAAAACAGACACACATTTACTTATCTACAGTATCTAAATGAGGAGATTGCATAGAATTATATTGTTTTTATATACAGCTACTGTAACATAACTAGGGTTGCAACAACTAGTCGATAAAATCGATAATAATCGATTAGTCGGGTCTGCTCTCTGTACGCAAAGCTTCAACCAGTCGCGCCAAATTACAGCACTGAATAACGCATTTTTATGGACAAAATGTGCATCTAGAAATAGTGGAGTGGAAACTGAGTGAGCTGATGCAGGAAAGGTACGTGATCCAAGCGCCCAAAACAGGAGAATTGTTTATTTTAAGCTTCAAGCGAATGCATTAGCGTTTAACATACCCTGTCATGCGCTTTGACAGATGTGTGTGTGCGTCCTCAGCGCAAAACGTTCATTTTACAAGTTATATCCACTGATCTATATAGAGAACAGTAGTTATATCCTCATCTGTAAATGCTACTAATTCACGCGAGTATTTCCATTTTGCATGAAAGCGCGTCCTGACAGTCTGTTAAACTTTACTGAACGAGTGCCGGTGCGGCGGCCGCGCGCATGCGCGTCAAACAGAGAGAACGCAGTAGAGAGGGAGGCAGTTAATATTCAGCGCAAAAACATTCATTTAGCTGAAATATCTGCTGTTGGACGCTAAATTTAGGTTTAAAAGTAAACATGTAATTCAAGTATTTTATGAGAATGGTAACTGTAAAGGGATAACAGTGTGTAATTGAATATAAATGTAAGACGTTTTTTGAAGCCTATTTACAGGATAAAGAAATGACAGTAACAGGTTACTATGTCCAGAGCGAGTGTGTGTGTGTGTGTGTGTGTGTGTGTGTGTGTGTGTGTGTGTGTGTGTGTGTTCCTGCAGAACATTCCTCTAATGTGGTAACATTGAGTTTGTGTTTTTTTTGTTTTTGTTTAATATCATTTTAATGTAGGGATTTAAACTCCTTTTGCTTAGTAACTTTTTTTTTTGTACATAATGTATAGCACAAACATACCCTTACGAAAATTAACCATGGTTTTATTATAGTAAAACCATGTTTTTATTATAATAAAACCATGTTTTTGCCATATTGATTACTATTTGTATAACCACACAAATACCATATACAAACCCGATTCCAAAAAAGTTGGGACACTGTACAAATTGTGAATAAAAAAGGAATGCAATAATTTACAAATCTCATAAACTTATATTTTATTCACAATAGAATATAGATAACATATCAAATGTTGAAAGTGAGACATTTTTAAATGTCATGCCAAATATTGGCTCATTTTGGATTTCATGAGAGCTACACATTCCAAAAAAGTTGGGACAGGTAGCAATAAGAGGCCGGAAAAGTTAAATGTACATATAAGGAACAGCTGGAGGACCAATTTGCAACTTATTAGGTCAATTGGCAACATGATTGGATATAAAAAGAGCCTCTCAGAGTGACAGTGTCTCTCAGAAGTCAAGATGGGCAGAGGATCACCAGTTCCCCCAATGCTGCAGCGAAAAATAGTGGCGCAATATCAGAAAGGAGTTTCTCAGAGAAAAATTGCAAAGAGTTTGAAGTTATCATCATTTACAGTGCATAATATCATCCAAAGATTCAGAGAATCTGGAACAATCTCTGTGCGTAAGGATCAAGGCCGGAAAACTATACTGGATGCCCGTGATCTTCGGGCCCTTAGACGGCACTGCATCACATACAGGAATGCTACTGTAATGGAAATCACAACATGGGCTCAGGAATACTTCCAGAAAACATTGTCGGTGAACACAATCCACCGTCCAATCAATCCAATCAAAATTTGAAGTTCTTTTTGGAAAACTGGGACGCCATGTCATCCGGACTAAAGAGGACAAGGACAACCCAAGTTGTTATCAGCGCTCAGTTCAGAAGCCTGCATCTCTGATGGTATGGGGTTGCATGAGTGCGTGTGGCATGGGCAGCTTACACATCTGGAAAGGCACCATCAATGCTGAAAGGTATATCCAAGTTCTAGAACAACATATGCTCCCATCCAGACGTCGTCTCTTTCAGGGAAGACCTTGCATTTTCCAACATGACAATGCCAGACCACATACTGCATCAATTACAACATCATGGCTGCGTAGAAGGATCCGGGGACTGAAATGGCCAGCCTGCAGTCCAGATCTTTCAGCCATAGAAAACATTTGGCGCATCATAAAGAGGAAGATGCGACAAAGAAGACCTAAGACAGTTGAGCAACTAGAAGCCTGTATTAGACAAGAATGGGACAACATTCCTATTCCTAAACTTGAGCAACTTGTCTCCTCAGTCCCCAGACGTTTGCAGACTGTTATAAAAAGAAGAGGGGATGCCACACAGTGGTAAACATGGCCTTGTCCCAACTTTTTTGAGATGTGTTGATGCCATGAAATTTAAAATCAAGTTATTTTTCCCTTAAAATTATACATTTTCTCAGTTTAAACATTTGATATGTCATCTATGTTGTATTCTGAATAAAATATTGAAATTTGAAACTTCCACATCATTGCATTCTGTTTTTATTCACAATTTGTACAGTGTCCCAACTTTTTTGGAATCGGGTTTGTAGTTAAACTATGGATTTGAAGCAAAACAATGGTTAATTTGTGGTTACCATTGAATAACTACAATAACCCTGTTATTTATTATTATTTTTGTTTGTTTTATTCGATGTAAAACCATGGTTAATTTATATAATGGTAGATATATTCACTATGTATGTTTTCATAGCACTCAGCTGACACGTTTGTTTGAAGGACAGCATTGGACAGAATAGTGTGTTTTGTCTATAAAATAAAAAATAGGCTTTTTATCCGATTAATCGAAAAAATAATCGATCAACTAATCGATTATCAAAATAATTGTTAGTTGCAGCCCTAAACATAACCCTTACCCAGTGGTGTCAAATCACTAAAAGTCAAGGTATGGCAAGTTCATATGACGTCATCCAATCTAACAATATCACGTAACAATATCAGTTCAATTTTATGCAGAACGACAGATGAGAAAAAGACAAATCTGAAGTTAAACATTAACCAATAGCATCAACCGATTTAAAAAAATAATCATACTTATGGAAATAACTTGGCAGATAATAGGCAGCTGCTTATAAATGAATGAATAAAAAAAAAAAAAAAAGTCAGCTCTTCCTTTAGATTCTACAAAAAAGCAGGACATTACTTGAGATCTCATAAATAGCTAGATGAAGTAGAAAAATAATTGTAAAATACACAGTAGAAACCTTTGAGCAGTTTGTTAAAGAAGCATAAAACTCTGCCATAGATCGCAAGCATACGGTGGCTTTTATCTTTTTAGAGTTTATTTACCCTTTCACACCTTATTTTTCTGTGACTGTCTTCAACTGACGCCCCTTCCCTTACACACAGCCTAACCTTAACAAAAAACTTTCTGCATTTTTACAATAAAAAACAACAACAACTTTATTACCTTATTTTTTTATCAAAGGTTTTGGGATTTTTTTTTTTTTCATTTCTGGGTACAAATCTGTCACCAAAATATGGTTGTAGGATTTGGAATTGGAAATTTGAATTTATCTCTTTAGGACTGTATAGAAAACACTCGCCCTGGTGGGCCGGTCAGAACCCAGGAACTCAGTCAAACACAGTTCTTTGCTTTGATGACTTTACTGACGCATGGAATATGAGTGTGTGGTCTGTACAGAAGATAAATAACAATTACAATAAGTAAATAATACAGACTTCAGATGCAATTATTTAACAATCCAATATAGCAAACAATAATACAATCAGTGTGGAATATTACTTGCAATAAGTGTAAAATACTAACGTTATAGCTCTATAGCCATATTAGCATCTGAAAAAGCCATTTAACTATAATATCCATCAACTCACACTTATACTTGCAATTTACTAGACATCCAAAACCTGAACAACGATCTACCTCAACATAAAATATGAAAGCACAGTATAATCAAAGCGATCGCATAATCTGACGGCAGATGTGTAGACGTGCATGCAACGAGCACTAGTTAAACACGAACAAACACTCGAATTTAGTTACAACTTCAACAATAAATAATTATATGCAAGATTACAGCAAAACTTCCTCCTAAGTGTATATTAACAAGAATTAACTCACTTTATAGGATGCACGCACACGTATAACACTCCAGCTTGGATCGGCTCGCATTTCTTATTCACACAACACTTTGCTGCGGCATTTTAAAAGTCTTAAAGCGGCCACAAATCAGTTTGTAGAATGGCTGACTTTAAAAAAAATGTAATCTATGAAAGTTGTTGGAGCTTGTTTACTTAACTTTACTCTTGTTTTTAGTAAGACTGGCGTTCATTTGTCGCCACCTACTGGCGTAAATATGCAGTGTCAATAAATGTTTTGTTTTCTTCGAGTTACTTTGCTAATTCAAAATTCCCACCACTAGCATAACATGCAAAAAAGTAATATTTAGCAAAGTATATGGTGTGGGGCTGGAAGCCCATGGACGACTATTACTAAACTAAAACAGCATGCAAAACAATTCCCAATAATTGTTTTTTCCCCAATGCTGTATTAGGAAACACAAAACATGTAGTATTTAACAAAATCATAACACCTTATTGAAAAAAAAATTCACAGGTTTTTAACAAGACTGAAAGTTGTAGTTTCAGTTGCGTCTCACGTCATGACGAATTTAAGACTAACGCGCTTGATCTGTATCTATGGCAACGTTCTGTTTGATGTTTTCTGTAAATCCTCCGTGGCGACTATTCGACGATTATTGAGTTGATATCTGAGTTGGTCGATTGATCAGTTTGATTTTTGTGTGGTGGAATCTGAACACAAGAACTGAGTCAACATGCCTTGTGTTCATTATAAGTTTCCAAGTAAACTCACCCACGACACGATCCCGTTTGAAGGACTTCAAATCACCCTGAGAGAGCTGAAACGCCAAATTATGAGGCGCGAGAGGCTGAAGCTCTGTGACCTGCAGATCAGCAGCGCACAAACTAATGAAGGTGAGTTGAGCTAGAGATCAGTTCAGCTAAACTAAACACATTTGATGCATGATCGGAGAGAGAACAAACTAGTTGAGTTGAGCTAGAGATCAGTTCAGCTAACAGAGCACAAACTAATGCTTTTAGAAAAATGCAATGTTCAATAAAAACATTCATTCATCTGCTGCTGTAGTACTAGTACTGTAGTGTTATTATGACAGTGATTGTGTTAGATAGTAATACCTTTTGATATATTTAGTGAAACTCAAAGAAACTATGGTACTTTCTCTCGGTGTGTGTGATGATTGTGTGAGTGAAACTAATGGTCTTATTGGTGTTTTTGCTGTCAGAATACACTGATGACGAAGCCCTCATCTCCAACAACACGTCCGTCATCATCAGACGAATCCCTGCTGCTGGGCTGAAACCCACAAACAAAGGATTTGTCAAGTAAGTCACGTGACATGAACACAACTTTCATCATTTAGATGTAATGTGAAGAATCACCAGTCTGTCATTGGCGTTTTAGTCATTTGAACTCTTTGGTGTTTTGTTTTGCAGTAATCGGGACGAACCATCAAGTGGATCTTCCAAAACCGTATGTAGAAAAGCTGTTGTATTGATCTTCGTGTTTAATAAGTCTAATAACTCCGCTTGGTAAAGTTTTTAATTGAATATTATCTTAGGATTATTTTTGCACTTTTGCTTGTTTTCCATTTTGATGTCTATTATTATTTCTGTCGTATGGCACATGGGCGACTGGTTCCTCCAGTACGTGACAGATAAGCGTTCACTATATGTTTTATAATATGTTTTGATCAAACTGTCAGGAAAATCCATTTGCTTGTTGCCAGACGAAGGTAAGACTAGTTCCACTTACTCTACGGTTATAATATTTTCATTTTGTATGCACTATTGTAACATTTCAAATGACATTGTCTGTATGAATAAACCTCATTCGCTGTATATTTACTGCAACGCTATGCAATAAAACTATTATTAATTCCCTGACATTAAAGGCCCTGCGTGTTCATTTGGATTGGCTTTCTGCAGACAAGCGTCTAGACCGACTGACCTCAGTATTGTCCTAAATAAGCCTTGTGTCTCGTCATAGACGTAAACTCCTGTTTGTGTTCATGTTTATTTCAGCAGCAGATTCAGCACAGTGATTCTTCGTCCGTTTCACTGGATCAGCTTCTAAAGGTACTGAAATAAGTGAGAAATACACTCTGCTGCACTGTATTGAACTTCAGTGTTTGGATTTTAAATGTCATGAAGAAGACAAAAAAATGTTTCATGCAGAAAATCACAACACAATGTACAGTGAAGTTGCTTGTGTTAAACTGCAAAGCCAAACCGAGCAGAAATCACACAATGACACACACACAAGCAGCTTCTTCCGAGAGGTTTGAGTGTCTCTGTGCTCTTGAGCGTATCAGTGATGAACATTAAAGCTTGCAAATGCCTGTGAAACAGACTGAGAATCTGGCTGAGGCAAATGGATCGGAGGAGGACAAAATAAAAGCTGTGATGTACCAGTCCAGTCTGTGCTATTATTCCAGCAGGTGAGTGTTCAGACATTGACAGGGTTTGAAGTTGAAGTATGACATTTGTGAGAGATGCTCATGATTCTGACATTCATCAGTGATGCGATGAAGCTGCTGGGACTGCTTCCACCAAACTACGTGTGCTTCCGCTGTGGGATCCCTGGACATCACATTAAAAACTGCCCAGCCAATGGGGTAACTGGGCTTTCAGAGATCACCGCTGTTGAGAACTTGAGCTCTTTTGCCCATTAGTCTGCTTGTTTGGTCAGAGTTTGAATGTCACTGCTGAATTCACAGGACCAGCGTTTTGCTCCTGGTAAACCCATACGGAAATGCTCAGGGATTCCTCGTAGTTTCCTGGTGGCAGTGGAGGATCCTGACAGAAAGGGAGTCATGATGGACCGCAGTGGGAAATACGTCATTCCCATTATGGATGCGTGAGTATACTGTACTTGGCCTTGGCGCATGTTCTAGCGTTTGTTAAAATCTCAGTCACCATCATGGTACACAACGTCTGTTTGTGCTCGATCTGTTCAGTGAGGCCTACGCTACTGGGAAGAAAGAGAAGCCGCCTTTCCCGGAGTCGGACCAGCCTTCATCCTCATCCTCAGAAGATCCAGTGCCTGACGAGCTGCTGTGTCTGATCTGTGAGGATCTGCTGACTGATGCTGTGATGAGTCCCTGCTGCAGGAGCAGCTACTGCGACGAATGTGAGTGTCTGTTCAAGCAAACGTCAGTCAGAAACAAACAGGCTGTTTTTGACAAAACCAACACAATCTCTTGGTCTCAGGTATCAGAACGTGTTTGCTGGAGTCCGATGGACATGTTTGTCCCACCTGCAGACAGTCTGATGTTTCTCCTGATGCTTTGACAGCAAACACTGTTTTGCGTCAAGTAAGACCTAAAACCTTATTTCTTGTTGTTTGTCGTCTGTATGTTCACTTCAAAACTACTTTATGATTCTTTCTCACACAGGAGGTGAATCATTTTAGGAATGGAACCAGATCATCACATTCCTACCAAAGTCCAAGCCGTCCATCCCGGGCACCCATTCCAGAATCCTCATCAAAGAGGGGACAGGATGTGAGACGGAAACGGTCCCGCTCCAGATCTCCTCTAGACCAGACTATAGAGCAGAAGAGACCACGACACTGAGAAAGAGACTTCCAGTCCTGCATTGGAGAAACATCAAGCTCTCTCACTATATTTACTTTATACTTTTTAAGGACCACTGAGAAATAAATATGTGTATATATTGTATATATTTTATAAACGGAATAAAGGTTATAGAAACAATAGCAAATCAATTCAATTCACATTTTTTTGTGTAGCGCTTTTCACAATGCATATCGTTTCAAAGCAGCTTTATAGAAAATGCATGCGTCTACATTACAATTTAGAGTGATTTGTTATTAGAGGTGACTGTGTCCAAGTTATGGATTCCAGAAATCTACATATACAAATCACACAGTTTGTAATAATAAACAATGTATTAATTTAAAGGGGACATATCATGAAAATCAGACTTTTTCAATTTTAAGTGCAAGGCCGTATCCATGTCTTGAACATTGGGGGGGGGGACCAATTTTTTTATTTTTATAAAGCATAAAGAAACAGAACATTAATGAAATTCAAGGTCTAATTCTAGTTGGGAAATAATCATTTTGGGACTATTTGCAAATAATATTTGCATTAATTTGCATCAAATATATGGTTAGTCCCGAGATTCTTCACGTTAGTGAACAAATACATAGAGCCACTGTTCACATTTGGATTCTCTTGTGGTAGAAGTTTTGTAAACAGTGTCAAAGGTTCTGGGTTCTAATCCACCCTCATATAGGGGTTTTTTCCTCATTAAAATGCACTCGTCTGTGTGAAGACTGTGCACGAGCCAAAAGTGAAACGTAAACCCCTCCTGCATTGATTTGATTGGTCATCTCAATCATTTTGACATTGATGAGCACTTTTAGACCGCTGAGGCAGATCAGGCTAAAAATTTATCTTTTAAACCTTTTTTTAAACCTCATCCTAACATACAGAATGCTGCGTAATGAAGTGCAGCAGATCAGTGCAAGAATTTCAAATATTGGGGGGGACAATTTGGCCATTTCTAATTATTGGGGGGGACTTGTCCCCCTCAATGTCTATGGTGGTTACGGCCCTGTTTAAGTGCTATAATCGGGTCCCCGGTGCATCTACCAACCCAGAAAACATGAAAAAGGACAACCCAGTAACTTTGTTTTGGTAAGCCTTTCTCTGCAAGCACGTGAAAAAACGAGCCGCTCAGATTTCTCTCCCCTTCTGACGTAGGAAGGAGATCTTATTATAATAAGATTTTTGATTTCTATGATTTACAAATGTGCATTTTAATATGTTCTGAAGGCCAAATAATTATATAACAATAGCTTGTGGACAGTAGATTATTTGTCTTTATTCTTATCTCTATGTCTCTCTTTTTCTTTGTTTTTATCTTGCCCTGTCTCTTCCCCTCCTAATCCTGAGCTTTGACTGATATAGTTTTTCCATTTTCGTCAGTGAAGTAAACATGGTTAACTTATATTTATATGTGAATCATTTTCGTAGACACGTTAATTTACTGAAGGCTACCAGGAAAGCTAGCTAAATTTATTAAATTAATTCACAATATGTACACATTCATTATTAATCTTATGCCTAATCTGATGAAAACGGCTTTGTTAATATTTATTGTTCCTTAATTACATTTATGAATCACATTAGCCTACATAGGCCTATTTTCAATTCAAAATGGCAAAATTAGACAAAAGTTTATTCATTTGCCTGAATGTTTTTGTCATTTGTTTAACATTTCTGACTTAAAGAAGCAGCTGTCAAATATGAAATGTTTAGTTTAGCTACTTACATTTCTCGCACTTGACGTCGAGTCGCGCTGCTAAAATTCGCGCTCAGCCTCAGCAGCTTCTGTGTGAACATAAAGCCCGCCTACTCTGATTTGATTGGTTTTCTCAAATATTTTGGCATTGACGAGCGGTGACAGACCAATGAGGCTCAGATGAAAGTACACACCTCTGCTTCTGACGTGCGTTCTGCTCGGCGCCACTGCGAATTGAAGAACACGCTGATTAACGCAAACTAAAAGACGGGATGAAGCCGAAGATTCCCGCCAGTTTCATATGTTTTAAAGGGGAGTTAATCACATATTTTTTAGGGGGGCTGGGCAGAAGTTGGGCTGAAGCCACCCTAAAAAGGGCATAGTGACGCCCATGGCAGAGAATCTGATTGAGGCAGGAACTGTGTGGAGAGGGGGCGGCACTCAGCAGCTCATTTGCATTTAAAGGCACATGCCTATTCTTGACTGTAGTCAGAAACTGGTATTTACAACATGGATTTATAAATGATCTGTGAGGTATTTTAAGATGAAACTTCACAGACATATTCTGATGACACCTGAGACTTAAATTACATCTTGTAAAAACGGGCATAATAGGTCCCCTTTAAGGCAGAAACAATGAGCTCATTGAAATAAAGAATACATGTTGTTAACCAATGATTAGGATATATATATATATATAGATATATAGAAAAAGAAATTTAGCATTGGTGCATGTCGATTCAGAGCTGCGGCATCTGGAGTTGGAGTCAACTCTTCACAGGTGTTGGTCATCTGAAGTCTTCATAAGAGGCTGGATCCAGACTGGAGCTGATGGACTCTCTAGTTACAGAAAAGCAAAAGGAAAATAATTAGCGTAGCTGCTGTTCATAACATTAAGGAAAGATAATCATGTGCACTGACATAACTGGAGTATAAGGTTATGAGATGCATTATGAGAATGCTTGATGCTAGATTTAAATTGGGAGAATGAGGCTGAGCCTCGAACATTATCAGGAAGGCTATTCCAGAGTTTGGGAGCCAAAAGTGAAAACGCTCTCCCTCCTTTAGTGGACTTAGATATCCTAGGTACTACCATAAGCCCAGAGTTTTGTGATCTTAAAGAGCATGATGGATTATAGGGCGATAGAAGATCAGTTAAATACACAGGAGTTAAACCATTTAGGGCCTTATAGGTCAGTAGCAATACTTTATAATTGATACGGAACTTAATAGGTAGCCAATGTAGAGATGATAAAATTGGTGTTACCTAGATATTATTTTCTTGTAAGAAAGAACACAATTGAGCGGACAATTTTTTTGTAGTATTTTAGACATAAATGAAAGATTTGAAATGGGTCTGTAATTTGCTAAATCATTTGGATCTAGTTGTGATTTCTTAATGAGAGATTTAATAACTGCCAGCTTGAAGGGTCTTGGGACATGACCTAGAGATAATGACGAGTTAATAATATTGAGAAGAGGCTCTCCTGCTACCGGTAACAACTCTTTCAATAGTTTAGTGGGTATTGGATCTAATAAACATGTTGTTGTTTTAGATGTAATGATAAGTTTATTTAACTCTTGTAAAGCACTGCAATTGTTCTTGAGGGGCGATAATTGAGGTTGAATCATAAAACGCTGTCAAAGGTTGTACATTTATAATTATATTTCTTAGTGAAAAATATTGTATATTTTGTTCAGGTAATGTTTGTTTATTTGTTAATCTGGTCACTGTATTAAATAATAACCTTGGATTGTTTTGGTTATTTTCTATTAGTTTACGGATATGCTCAGCCATAGCTGCTTTTAGAGCCTTTTTATATATCAAATAATGATAGATTTATTAAAGAAGTGTTACCACTGGGATACATGGATATGCTCTAAAGGATAAACTTGACTTTCCGTCTCCACGTCCCACTTGGGCAGGTTCCCTGTGTGCCACATACACACTTTTTACAACTTCACACACACACACACACACACACACACACGTCTGGTTCATCTTTGTGGGGACTCTCCACAGATATAATGGTTTTTATACTGTACAAACTGTATATT
Organism: Coreius guichenoti; assembly: GCA_039654105.1. Lineage (NCBI taxonomy): Eukaryota > Metazoa > Chordata > Actinopteri > Cypriniformes > Gobionidae > Coreius > Coreius guichenoti. The sequence continues at coordinate 16,477,225 of CM077188.1, forward strand.
CTATCCCCTTACACTAACCCTACCCCTAAACCTACCCATCACAGAAAACTGTAGTGGACAGCACATTCCAGGGCCCAGTTTATGGCTGGGCCCCTCTCTGCCCATAACAGTGGACAAAGGTTTGCTACATTTTGATTGGATCTTGTTGGACTAACACAAACAAACTGTCCAACGCCATCAGATAAAGATGCTAGGACAACAGCCAGACACCTCTTAGAGGGCAAGAAGAAGACCTCTGGTACCAAGCCCAGGAAGGACAGGACTTCTTATTGGTCCACATGCAGTTTCTGCCCTTCACCCATCTAGAAACTGATCCCTAATGTCCTGGTCTGTGACTGTGACATAAACATTCCTCAGGACCTCAGCAGTTGTGGGTGAAACAAAGAAAGACCACAATGATCCATCCAAATCCATTCATAACTATGTTTGGAAACCTTAAGACTGACGTAAACTACACACATCCATTTCATACTTATTCATAGAAATACGTATTCTCAGTGACAGCTATTTGTAATGCAACATCTTACACAGATTCAGCTGTTAATGAACAAATGAATGAATGCATGACATTTCAATCTTTTTCCATCATGTTTGGTGTCTATTTGTTTAGAATATTGCCAAGGGTATTCTGGTGGTGGTTTGGAAAGTGAGAAATGCATTGGTAAATTTTAAAGACACTTAAAATGCAAATGAGTTCCACAGGGGAAAGAAGGGTGGGCCACAAGGTGTGCCCCCTCTGATGTCAGCAGCCAATCACAGCACTGGAATGGAGAAGTGCCAAATTGCAATCTCCTCCTCGTCGGAAAGGGAAAAAGGTACCCTTTCAACAGACACTCCTTGTTCTGAGTCTGTCCGGCAAGGATGAGACTGTGACAGATCAACCAAGTTCTGAGTCTGTTCGGCAAGGATGAGACTGAAACAGATCACCAAGTTCTGAGTCTCCCCACGAGAGAGAGACAAACAGTTCACCAAGTTCTGAGTCTGTCCACCAAGGATGAGACATAACAGATACACTGTAACATTCTGAGCCTCTGGTAGCAACAACAAAAGATCCGAGGATCTGAGTCTACAGCTTGTGAGGCAGCAACAGATACGACCATGTTCTGAGCCTTCAGCCTGTGAGGAAAGAGACATTAATAAACACTACGTTCAGCGTTTTAGTCCAGCTAGACAGTGACGACTACAGCACGTCCCGAGTCTCCATGCCAGAGAGACCAAAGCGGATTGACCAAGTTCTGAGTGTCTGGCCCAGAGAGGCAGAAGACACAGAGACATTTGCAACAAGGTTAAGTTCAGGAGAGCAAACCTTCACTCCACAAAGGTTCCTTCGTCTGCGTGTTCCAGATTAAGGACCTTCTGCACCTACTTCAGGGCCTCATCTGCGTGTTCCAGATTTTAGGAACCTTTGGTGCTCCAGGAGATCAGCATCCCACAGATCTTCGTGTTCAAGGCTGTTGAAACGAATTCCAGCTCCTTTCCCCACTGCATTGTCACCCAGCACATCCAGTGGAAGAAGTCATTGCCATCGGAATGCTTACTCAACCACGTAGAACGTAAATATCACTTAACCAAACCTCTTTCCAGAGACTTTGGCATTGTTGTATATTATCAGTATATGATTTTCTAATTTACATTAGAGGTAATATAACTGATGCTAGTTAATAACAAATGATCTTTCGTTTATTTGTTTGATGCATAATAAGGTTCTTCACCTTAGTTTCAGAGAAACAACAGTTTATCTTTCCATAAGGTGATCACATGTATTTTATGCATCTTATGCACTTTAATCCTTTATCATTCATTTAGAAGTTGTGTTAATTATTCTTGTTTATCTTTGTTAATAAAATTTATTTTATTACAATTGTGTCTCCCTTGTGCTGATAATACAGAAGAGGCTCTACAAGTTAGAAATCTCACCAATCTTTCAGATAAATCAGCTGACCAACTCTCCCTACTTTACATTCATTCTAAATGATTGGACAGCCTCCTGTCTGGAGTGTTCTCATACAGCCAAGGTAAAAGACCTTGACTAGTGTCCCAAACTAAGAGAGGGGGAAGGTGGTCATCTGATGTACTCATAACCACACCTTAAGTGACGGGTGATCCAAAAATCACCATGTCAGTGGTGACGTGAGTACCAATCACTACCTTACTTAGCGTCCTTGGATGGACGAAAGTAAAATCACTACATAATATTCTGCATTTTTATGTTTTCAAAAAAAAAAAAAAACTCATTCTGTATGATTTATAAGCTTGTTTCCTCATGGGGACCTCAAGTTAGTTCCCATGAGTCTGTGTACATTCAGTCCCAAACATGCACACACACACATACACTTTTGTCACATCCAGTAATTCCAAAATACAGTTGTTAAAATACAAAATATTATATTGTGTATATTTCACCAAAAGTAAATTGTTTCTTATGGGCCATGTCAATACTAATACATGTACACACTGTCAAAAAAAAAGCAATTCTATAGACTAATCTCCCCAAATCCTGCTTATAAATGAATGAAATAAAAAAAAAAAAGTCAGCTCTTCCTTTAGATTCTACAAAAAAGCAGGACATTACTTGAGATCTCATAAATAGCTAGATGAAGTAGAAAAATAATTGTAAAATACACCTTTGAGCAGTTTGTTAAAGAAGCATAAAACTCTGCCATAGATCGCAAGCATACGGTGGCTTTTATCTTTTTAGAGTTTATTTACCCTTTCACACCTTATTTTTCTGTGACTGTCTTCAACTGACGCCCCTTCCCTTACACACAGCCTAACCTTAACAAAAAACTTTCTGCATTTTTACAATAAAAAACAACAACAACTTTATTACCTTATTTTTTTATCAAAGGTTTTGGGATTTTTTTTTTTTTTCATTTCTGGGTACAAATCTGTCACCAAAATATGGTTGTAGGATTTGGAATTGGAAATTTGAATTTATCTCTTTAGGACTGTATAGAAAACACTCGCCCTGGTGGGCCGGTCAGAACCCAGGAACTCAGTCAAACACAGTTCTTTGCTTTGATGACTTTACTGACGCATGGAATATGAGTGTGTGGTCTGTACAGAAGATAAATAACAATTACAATAAGTAAATAATACAGACTTCAGATGCAATTATTTAACAATCCAATATAGCAAACAATAATACAATCAGTGTGGAATATTACTTGCAATAAGTGTAAAATACTAACGTTATAGCTCTATAGCCATATTAGCATCTGAAAAAGCCATTTAACTATAATATCCATCAACTCACACTTATACTTGCAATTTACTAGACATCCAAAACCTGAACAACGATCTACCTCAACATAAAATATGAAAGCACAGTATAATCAAAGCGATCGCATAATCTGACGGCAGATGTGTAGACGTGCATGCAACGAGCACTAGTTAAACACGAACAAACACTCGAATTTAGTTACAACTTCAACAATAAATAATTATATGCAAGATTACAGCAAAACTTTCTCCTATGTGTATATTAACAAGAATTAACTCACTTTATAGGATGCACGCACACGTATAACACTCCAGCTTGGATCGGCTCGCATTTCTTATTCACACAACACTTTGCTGCGGCATTTTAAAAGTCTTAAAGCGGCCACAAATCAGTTTGTAGAATGGCTGACTTTAAAAAAAATGTAATCTATGAAAGTTGTTGGAGCTTGTTTACTTAACTTTACTCTTGTTTTTAGTAAGACTGGCGTTCATTTGTCGCCACCTACTGGCGTAAATATGCAGTGTCAATAAATGTTTTGTTTTCTTCGAGTTACTTTGCTAATTCAAAATTCCCACCACTAGCATAACATGCAAAAAGGTAATATTTAATTAAGTATATGGTGTGGGGCTGGAAGCCCATGGACGACTATTACTAAACTAAAACAGCATGCAAAACAATTCCCAATAATTGTTGTTTTTTCCCCAATGCTGTATTAGGAAACACAAAACGTAGTATTTAACAAAATCATAACACCTTATTGAAAAAAAAAATCACAGGTTTTTAACAAGACTTAAAGTTGTAGTTTCAGTTGCGTCTCACGTCATGACGAATTTAAGACTAACGCGCTTGATCTGTATCTATGGCAACGTTCTGTTTGATGTTTTCTGTAAATCCTCCGTGGCGACTATTCGACGATTATTGAGTTGATATCTGAGTTGGTCGATTGATCAGTTTGATTTTTGTGTGGTGGAATCTGAACACAAGAACTGAGTCAACATGCCTTGTGTTCATTATAAGTTTCCAAGTAAACTCACCCACGACACGATCCCGTTTGAAGGACTTCAAATCACCCTGAGAGAGCTGAAACGCCAAATTATGAGGCGCGAGAGGCTGAAGCTCTGTGACCTGCAGATCAGCAGCGCACAAACTAATGAAGGTGAGTTGAGCTAGAGATCAGTTCAGCTAAACTAAACACATTTGATGCATGATCGGAGAGAGAACAAACTAGTTGAGTTGAGCTAGAGATCAGTTCAGCTAACAGAGCACAAACTAATGCTTTTAGAAAAATGCAATGTTCAATAAAAACATTCATTCATCTGCTGCTGTAGTACTAGTACTGTAGTGTTATTATGACAGTGATTGTGTTAGATAGTAATACCTTTTGATATATTTAGTGAAACTCAAAGAAACTATGGTACTTTCTCTCGGTGTGTGTGATGATTGTGTGAGTGAAACTAATGGTCTTATTGGTGTTTTTGCTGTCAGAATACACTGATGACGAAGCCCTCATCTCCAACAACACGTCCGTCATCATCAGACGAATCCCTGCTGCTGGGCTGAAACCCACAAACAAAGGATTTGTCAAGTAAGTCACGTGACATGAACACAACTTTCATCATTTAGATGTAATGTGAAGAATCACCAGTCTGTCATTGGCGTTTTAGTCATTTGAACTCTTTGGTGTTTTGTTTTGCAGTAATCGGGACGAACCATCAAGTGGATCTTCCAAAACCGTATGTAGAAAAGCTGTTGTATTGATCTTCGTGTTTAATAAGTCTAATAACTCCGCTTGGTAAAGTTTTTAATTGAATATTTGATTCTTAGGATTATTTTTGCACTTTTGCTTGTTTTCCATTTTGATGTCTATTATTATTTCTGTCGTATGGCACATGGGCGACTGGTTCCTCCAGTACGTGACAGATAAGCGTTCACTATATGTTTTATAATATGTTTTGATCAAACTGTCAGGAAAAGCCATTTGCTTGTTGCCAGACGAAGGTAAGACCAGTTCCACTTACACTACGGTTTTAAGTAATATTTTTGTTCTGTATGCACTATTGTAACATTTCAAATGACATTGTCTGTATGAATAAACCTCATTCGCTGTATATTTACTTAAACGCTATGCAATAAAACTATTATTAATTCCCTGACATTAAAGGCCCTGCGTGTTAATTTGGATTGGCTTTCTGCAGACAAGCGTCTAGACCGACTGACCTCAGTATTGTCCTAAATAAGCCTTGTGTCTCGTCATAGACGTAAACTCCTGTTTGTGTTCATGTTTATTTCAGCAGCAGATTCAGCACAGTGATTCTTCGCCCGTTTCACTGGATCAGCTTCTAAAGGTACTGAAATAAGTGAGAAATACACTCTGCTGCACTGTATTGAACTTCAGTGTTTGGATTTGAAATGTCATGAAGAAGACAAAAAAATGTTTCATGCAGAAAATCACAATACAATGTACAGTGAAGTTGCTTGTGTTAAACTGCAAAGCCAAACCGAGCAGAAATCACACAATGACACACACACAAGCAGCTTATTCCGAGAGGTTTGAGTGTCTCTGTGCTCTTGAGCGTATCAGTGATGAACATTAAAGCTTGCAAATGCCTGTGAAACAGACTGAGAATCTGGCTGAGGCAAATGCATCGGAGGAGGACAAAATAAAAGCTGTGATGTACCAGTCCAGTCTGTGCTATTATTCCAGCAGGTGAGTGTTCAGACATTGACAGGGTTTGAAGTTGATGTATGACATTTGTGAGAGATGCTCATGATTCTGACATTCATCAGTGATGCGATGAAGCTGCTGGGACTGCTTCCACCAAACTACGTGTGCTTCCGCTGTGGGATCCCTGGACATCACATTAAAAACTGCCCAGCCAATGGGGTAACTGGGCTTTCAGAGATCACCGCTGTTGTGAACTTGAGCTCTTTTGCCCATTAGTCTGCTTGTTTGGTCAGAGTTTGAATGTCACTGCTGAATTCACAGGACCAGCGTTTTGCTCCTGGTAAACCCATACGGAAATGCTCAGGGATTCCTCGTAGTTTCCTGGTGGCAGTGGAGGATCCTGACAGAAAGGGAGTCATGATGGACCACAGTGGGAAATACGTCATTCCCATTATGGATGCGTGAGTATACTGTACTTGGCCTTGGCGCATGTTCTAGTGTTTGTTAAAATCTCAGTCGCCATCATGGTACACAACGTCTGTTTGTGTTCGATCTGTTCAGTGAGGCCTACGCTACTGGGAAGAAAGAGAAGCCGCCCTTCCCGGAGTCAGACCAGCCTTCATCCTCATCCTCAGAAGATCCAGTGCCTGACGAGCTGCTGTGTCTGATCTGTAAGGATCTGCTGACTGATGCTGTGATGATTCCCTGCTGCAGGAGCAGCTACTGCGACGAATGTGAGTGTCTGTTCAAGCAAACGTCAGTCAGAAACAAACAGGCTGTTTTTGACAAAACCAACACAATCTCTTGGTCTCAGGTATCAGAACGTGTTTGCTGGCATCTGATGGACATGTTTGTCCCACCTGCAGACAGTCTGATGTTTCTCCTGATGCTTTGACAGCAAACACTGTTTTGCGTCAAGTAAGACCTAAAACCTTATTTCTTGTTGTTCGTCGTCTGTATGTTCACTTCAAAACTACTTTATGATTCTTTCTCACACAGGAGGTGAATCATTTTAGGAATGGAACCAAATCATCACATTCCTACCAAAGTCCAAACCACAGCCGTCCATCCCGGGCACCCATTCCAGAATCCTCATCAAAGAGGGGACGGGATGTGAGGCGAAAACGGTCCCGCTCCAGATCTCCTCTAGACCAGACTATAGAGCAGAAGAGACCACGACACTGAGAAGGAGACTTCCAGTCCTGCATTGGAGAAACATCAAGCTCTCTCACTATATTTACTTTATACTTTTTAAGGAATACTGTGAAACAAATATGTGTATATATTGTATATATTTTATAAATGGAATAAAGGTTATAGAAACAATAGCAAATAATGACAGATTTATTGAAGAAGTGTTACCAGTGGGATACATGGAGATGCTCTGAAGGATAAACTTGACTTTTGTCTCCACGTCCCACTTGGGCAGGTTCCCTGTGTGCCACATACACACTCAAACACACACACACACACACACGTCTGGTTCATCTTTGTGGGGACTCTCCACAGATGTAATGGTTTTTATACTGTACAAACTGTATATTCTATCCCCTTACACTAACCCTACCCCCAAACCTACCCATCACAGAAAACATTCTGCATTTTTACATTTTCTCCAAAAAAAAAAAAAAAACTCATTCTGTATGATTTATAAGCTTGTTTCCTCATGGGGACCTCAATTTAGTTCCCATGAGTCTGTGTGCATTCAGTCCCCACCGGGATAGGAAAACATGCACACACACACACACATTTTTGTTACATCCAGTAATTCCAGAATACAGTTGTTACAATACAAAATACTATATTGTGTATATTTCACCAAAAGTAAATAGTTTCTTATGGGCCATGTCAATACTAATACATGTACACACTGTAAAAAAAGAAAAGCAATTCTATAGACTAATCTCCCCAAATCCCCTTCAGTATTTCTGTTAGGAGATCTTTCTCCCATTAACGCTTCAAAAGGAACAAAAACATTCATCTTTACCTCATCTATATTAGCAAAAAAGTAATATTATTAAATTGGAAGGATAAAACAAAAATATCTATTACCCAATGGTTCAACCTATTAACAGACACAATAACACTTGAAGAGATTGACTGCTTCACTTAGAAACAAAATGACTGCTTTTGAGAAAAATATGGAGCCCTCTTTTAAAGCTCCTGGACAGATGAACTTGAAACATGAAATAATGCATATAATCAAGGTGCTGATAAATTAGATGTTTAGTGACATGCATCTAAGATGTTAAATAAAGTGAGTTTACAGTGAAGTCTATCGGTTTTTGTTTTTTTCTTCTTTCCTTCTGTTTTTACCTGTTTGTTTGTTTGTTTGTCCTGTCTTCGTACCCAGCATGTATGTTGTATATGTGTATCTTCTGGTCTTGTATATGTATGTGTTTCCATATGTATATTGTTTAACTTACATGTATTCTGTGTACTGTATGTATTGTACCACTAAGTCTTAAAAATGAAAAACAAAAACAAAGCAAAAAACAGACACACATTTACTTATCTACAGTATCTAAATGAGGAGATTGCATAGAATTATATTGTTTTTATATACAGCTACTGTAACATAACTAGGGTTGCAACAACTAGTCGATAAAATCGATAATAATCGATTAGTCGGGTCTGCTCTCTGTACGCAAAGCTTCAACCAGTCGCGCCAAATTACAGCACTGAATAACGCATTTTTATGGACAAAATGTGCATCTAGAAATAGTGGAGTGGAAACTGAGTGAGCTGATGCAGGAAAGGTACGTGATCCAAGCGCCCAAAACAGGAGAATTGTTTATTTTAAGCTTCAAGCGAATGCATTAGCGTTTAACATACCCTGTCATGCGCTTTGACAGATGTGTGTGTGCGTCCTCAGCGCAAAACGTTCATTTTACAAGTTATATCCACTGATCTATATAGAGAACAGTAGTTATATCCTCATCTGTAAATGCTACTAATTCACGCGAGTATTTCCATTTTGCATGAAAGCGCGTCCTGACAGTCTGTTAAACTTTACTGAACGAGTGCCGGTGCGGCGGCCGCGCGCATGCGCGTCAAACAGAGAGAACGCAGTAGAGAGGGAGGCAGTTAATATTCAGCGCAAAAACATTCATTTAGCTGAAATATCTGCTGTTGGACGCTAAATTTAGGTTTAAAAGTAAACATGTAATTCAAGTATTTTATGAGAATGGTAACTGTAAAGGGATAACAGTGTGTAATTGAATATAAATGTAAGACGTTTTTTGAAGCCTATTTACAGGATAAAGAAATGACAGTAACAGGTTACTATGTCCAGAGCGAGTGTGTGTGTGTGTGTGTGTGTGTGTGTGTGTGTGTGTGTGTGTGTGTGTGTTCCTGCAGAACATTCCTCTAATGTGGTAACATTGAGTTTGTGTTTTTTTTGTTTTTGTTTAATATCATTTTAATGTAGGGATTTAAACTCCTTTTGCTTAGTAACTTTTTTTTTTGTACATAATGTATAGCACAAACATACCCTTACGAAAATTAACCATGGTTTTATTATAGTAAAACCATGTTTTTATTATAATAAAACCATGTTTTTGCCATATTGATTACTATTTGTATAACCACACAAATACCATATACAAACCCGATTCCAAAAAAGTTGGGACACTGTACAAATTGTGAATAAAAAAGGAATGCAATAATTTACAAATCTCATAAACTTATATTTTATTCACAATAGAATATAGATAACATATCAAATGTTGAAAGTGAGACATTTTTAAATGTCATGCCAAATATTGGCTCATTTTGGATTTCATGAGAGCTACACATTCCAAAAAAGTTGGGACAGGTAGCAATAAGAGGCCGGAAAAGTTAAATGTACATATAAGGAACAGCTGGAGGACCAATTTGCAACTTATTAGGTCAATTGGCAACATGATTGGATATAAAAAGAGCCTCTCAGAGTGACAGTGTCTCTCAGAAGTCAAGATGGGCAGAGGATCACCAGTTCCCCCAATGCTGCAGCGAAAAATAGTGGCGCAATATCAGAAAGGAGTTTCTCAGAGAAAAATTGCAAAGAGTTTGAAGTTATCATCATTTACAGTGCATAATATCATCCAAAGATTCAGAGAATCTGGAACAATCTCTGTGCGTAAGGATCAAGGCCGGAAAACTATACTGGATGCCCGTGATCTTCGGGCCCTTAGACGGCACTGCATCACATACAGGAATGCTACTGTAATGGAAATCACAACATGGGCTCAGGAATACTTCCAGAAAACATTGTCGGTGAACACAATCCACCGTCCAATCAATCCAATCAAAATTTGAAGTTCTTTTTGGAAAACTGGGACGCCATGTCATCCGGACTAAAGAGGACAAGGACAACCCAAGTTGTTATCAGCGCTCAGTTCAGAAGCCTGCATCTCTGATGGTATGGGGTTGCATGAGTGCGTGTGGCATGGGCAGCTTACACATCTGGAAAGGCACCATCAATGCTGAAAGGTATATCCAAGTTCTAGAACAACATATGCTCCCATCCAGACGTCGTCTCTTTCAGGGAAGACCTTGCATTTTCCAACATGACAATGCCAGACCACATACTGCATCAATTACAACATCATGGCTGCGTAGAAGGATCCGGGGACTGAAATGGCCAGCCTGCAGTCCAGATCTTTCAGCCATAGAAAACATTTGGCGCATCATAAAGAGGAAGATGCGACAAAGAAGACCTAAGACAGTTGAGCAACTAGAAGCCTGTATTAGACAAGAATGGGACAACATTCCTATTCCTAAACTTGAGCAACTTGTCTCCTCAGTCCCCAGACGTTTGCAGACTGTTATAAAAAGAAGAGGGGATGCCACACAGTGGTAAACATGGCCTTGTCCCAACTTTTTTGAGATGTGTTGATGCCATGAAATTTAAAATCAAGTTATTTTTCCCTTAAAATTATACATTTTCTCAGTTTAAACATTTGATATGTCATCTATGTTGTATTCTGAATAAAATATTGAAATTTGAAACTTCCACATCATTGCATTCTGTTTTTATTCACAATTTGTACAGTGTCCCAACTTTTTTGGAATCGGGTTTGTAGTTAAACTATGGATTTGAAGCAAAACAATGGTTAATTTGTGGTTACCATTGAATAACTACAATAACCCTGTTATTTATTATTATTTTTGTTTGTTTTATTCGATGTAAAACCATGGTTAATTTATATAATGGTAGATATATTCACTATGTATGTTTTCATAGCACTCAGCTGACACGTTTGTTTGAAGGACAGCATTGGACAGAATAGTGTGTTTTGTCTATAAAATAAAAAATAGGCTTTTTATCCGATTAATCGAAAAAATAATCGATCAACTAATCGATTATCAAAATAATTGTTAGTTGCAGCCCTAAACATAACCCTTACCCAGTGGTGTCAAATCACTAAAAGTCAAGGTATGGCAAGTTCATATGACGTCATCCAATCTAACAATATCACGTAACAATATCAGTTCAATTTTATGCAGAACGACAGATGAGAAAAAGACAAATCTGAAGTTAAACATTAACCAATAGCATCAACCGATTTAAAAAAATAATCATACTTATGGAAATAACTTGGCAGATAATAGGCAGCTGCTTATAAATGAATGAATAAAAAAAAAAAAAAAAGTCAGCTCTTCCTTTAGATTCTACAAAAAAGCAGGACATTACTTGAGATCTCATAAATAGCTAGATGAAGTAGAAAAATAATTGTAAAATACACAGTAGAAACCTTTGAGCAGTTTGTTAAAGAAGCATAAAACTCTGCCATAGATCGCAAGCATACGGTGGCTTTTATCTTTTTAGAGTTTATTTACCCTTTCACACCTTATTTTTCTGTGACTGTCTTCAACTGACGCCCCTTCCCTTACACACAGCCTAACCTTAACAAAAAACTTTCTGCATTTTTACAATAAAAAACAACAACAACTTTATTACCTTATTTTTTTATCAAAGGTTTTGGGATTTTTTTTTTTTTCATTTCTGGGTACAAATCTGTCACCAAAATATGGTTGTAGGATTTGGAATTGGAAATTTGAATTTATCTCTTTAGGACTGTATAGAAAACACTCGCCCTGGTGGGCCGGTCAGAACCCAGGAACTCAGTCAAACACAGTTCTTTGCTTTGATGACTTTACTGACGCATGGAATATGAGTGTGTGGTCTGTACAGAAGATAAATAACAATTACAATAAGTAAATAATACAGACTTCAGATGCAATTATTTAACAATCCAATATAGCAAACAATAATACAATCAGTGTGGAATATTACTTGCAATAAGTGTAAAATACTAACGTTATAGCTCTATAGCCATATTAGCATCTGAAAAAGCCATTTAACTATAATATCCATCAACTCACACTTATACTTGCAATTTACTAGACATCCAAAACCTGAACAACGATCTACCTCAACATAAAATATGAAAGCACAGTATAATCAAAGCGATCGCATAATCTGACGGCAGATGTGTAGACGTGCATGCAACGAGCACTAGTTAAACACGAACAAACACTCGAATTTAGTTACAACTTCAACAATAAATAATTATATGCAAGATTACAGCAAAACTTCCTCCTAAGTGTATATTAACAAGAATTAACTCACTTTATAGGATGCACGCACACGTATAACACTCCAGCTTGGATCGGCTCGCATTTCTTATTCACACAACACTTTGCTGCGGCATTTTAAAAGTCTTAAAGCGGCCACAAATCAGTTTGTAGAATGGCTGACTTTAAAAAAAATGTAATCTATGAAAGTTGTTGGAGCTTGTTTACTTAACTTTACTCTTGTTTTTAGTAAGACTGGCGTTCATTTGTCGCCACCTACTGGCGTAAATATGCAGTGTCAATAAATGTTTTGTTTTCTTCGAGTTACTTTGCTAATTCAAAATTCCCACCACTAGCATAACATGCAAAAAAGTAATATTTAGCAAAGTATATGGTGTGGGGCTGGAAGCCCATGGACGACTATTACTAAACTAAAACAGCATGCAAAACAATTCCCAATAATTGTTTTTTCCCCAATGCTGTATTAGGAAACACAAAACATGTAGTATTTAACAAAATCATAACACCTTATTGAAAAAAAAATTCACAGGTTTTTAACAAGACTGAAAGTTGTAGTTTCAGTTGCGTCTCACGTCATGACGAATTTAAGACTAACGCGCTTGATCTGTATCTATGGCAACGTTCTGTTTGATGTTTTCTGTAAATCCTCCGTGGCGACTATTCGACGATTATTGAGTTGATATCTGAGTTGTTCGATTAATCAGTTTGATTTTTGTGTGGTGGAATCTGAACACAAGAACTGAGTCAACATGCCTTGTGTTCATTATAAGTTTCCAAGTAAACTCACCCACGACACGATCCCGTTTGAAGGACTTCAAATCACCCTGAGAGAGCTGAAACGCCAAATTATGAGGCGCGAGAGGCTGAAGCTCTGTGACCTGCAGATCAGCAGCGCACAAACTAATGAAGGTGAGTTGAGCTAGAGATCAGTTCAGCTAAACTAAACACATTTGATGCATGATCGGAGAGAGAACAAACTAGTTGAGTTGAGCTAGAGATCAGTTCAGCTAACAGAGCACAAACTAATGCTTTTAGAAAAATGCAATGTTCAATAAAAACATTCATTCATCTGCTGCTGTAGTACTAGTACTGTAGTGTTATTATGACAGTGATTGTGTTAGATAGTAATACCTTTTGATATATTTAGTGAAACTCAAAGAAACTATGGTACTTTCTCTCGGTGTGTGTGATGATTGTGTGAGTGAAACTAATGGTCTTATTGGTGTTTTTGCTGTCAGAATACACTGATGACGAAGCCCTCATCTCCAACAACACGTCCGTCATCATCAGACGAATCCCTGCTGCTGGGCTGAAACCCACAAACAAAGGATTTGTCAAGTAAGTCACGTGACATGAACACAACTTTCATCATTTAGATGTAATGTGAAGAATCACCAGTCTGTCATTGGCGTTTTAGTCATTTGAACTCTTTGGTGTTTTGTTTTGCAGTAATCGGGACGAACCATCAAGTGGATCTTCCAAAACCGTATGTAGAAAAGCTGTTGTATTGATCTTCGTGTTTAATAAGTCTAATAACTCCGCTTGGTAAAGTTTTTAATTGAATATTATCTTAGGATTATTTTTGCACTTTTGCTTGTTTTCGATTTTGATGTCTATTATTATTTCTGTCGTATGGCACATGGGCGACTGGTTCCTCCAGTACGTGACAGATAAGCGTTCACTATATGTTTTATAATATGTTTTGATCAAACTGTCAGGAAAATCCATTTGCTTGTTGCCAGACGAAGGTAAGACTAGTTCCACTTACTCTACGGTTATAATATTTTCATTTTGTATGCACTATTGTAACATTTCAAATGACATTGTCTGTATGAATAAACCTCATTCGCTGTATATTTACTGCAACGCTATGCAATAAAACTATTATTAATTCCCTGACATTAAAGGCCCTGCGTGTTCATTTGGATTGGCTTTCTGCAGACAAGCGTCTAGACCGACTGACCTCAGTATTGTCCTAAATAAGCCTTGTGTCTCGTCATAGACGTAAACTCCTGTTTGTGTTCATGTTTATTTCAGCAGCAGATTCAGCACAGTGATTCTTCGCCCGTTTCACTGGATCAGCTTCTAAAGGTACTGAAATAAGTGAGAAATACACTCTGCTGCACTGTATTGAACTTCAGTGTTTGGATTTGAAATGTCATGAAGAAGACAAAAAAATGTTTCATGCAGAAAATCACAACACAATGTACAGTGAAGTTGCTTGTGTTAAACTGCAAAGCCAAACCGAGCAGAAATCACACAATGACACACACACAAGCAGCTTCTTCCGAGAGGTTTGAGTGTCTCTGTGCTCTTGAGCGTATCAGTGATGAACATTAAAGCTTGCAAATGCCTGTGAAACAGACTGAGAATCTGGCTGAGGCAAATGCATCGGAGGAGGACAAAATAAAAGCTGTGATGTACCAGTCCAGTCTGTGCTATTATTCCAGCAGGTGAGTGTTCAGACATTGACAGGGTTTGAAGTTGATGTATGACATTTGTGAGAGATGCTCATGATTCTGACATTCATCAGTGATGCGATGAAGCTGCTGGGACTGCTTCCACCAAACTACGTGTGCTTCCGCTGTGGGATCCCTGGACATCACAGCCAATCAACTGCCCAGCCAATGGGGTAACTGGGCTTTCAGAGATCACTGCTGTTGTGAACTTGAGCTCTTTTGCCCATTAGTCTGCTTGTTTGGTCAGAGTTTGAATGTCACTGCTGAATTCACAGGACCAGCGTTTTGCTCCTGGTAAACCCACACGGAAATGCTCAGGGATTCCTCGTAGTTTCCTGGTGGCAGTGGAGGATCCTGACAGAAAGGGAGTCATGATGGACCGCAGTGGGAAATACGTCATTCCCATTATGGATGCGTGAGTATACTGTACTTGGCCTTGGCGCATGTTCAAGTGTTTGTTAAAATCTCAGTCGCCATCATGATACACAACGTCTGTTTGTGCTCGATCTGTTCAGTGAGGCCTACGCTACTGGGAAGAAAGAGAAGCCGCCCTTCCCGGAGTTGGACCAGCCCTCATCCTCATCCTCAGAAGATCCAGTGCCTGAGGAGCTGCTGTGTTTGATCTGTAAGGATCTGCTGACTGATGCTGTGATGATTCCCTGCTGCAGGAGCAGCTACTGCGACGAATGTGAGTGTCTGTTCAAGCAAACGTCAGTCAGAAACAAACAGGCTGTTTTTGACAAAACCAACACAATCTCTTGGTCTCAGGTATCAGAACGTGTTTGCTGGAGTCTGATGGACATGTTTGTCCCACCTGCAGACAGTCTGATGTTTCTCCTGATGCTTTGACAGCAAACACTGTTTTGCGTCAAGTAAGACCTAAAACCTTATTTCTTGTTGTTCGTCGTCTGTATGTTCACTTCAAAACTACTTTATGATTCTTTCTCACACAGGAGGTGAATCATTTTAGGAATGGAACCAGATCATCACATTCCTACCAAAGTCCAAACCACAGCTGTCCATCCCGGGCACCCATTCCAGAATCCTCATCAAAGAGGGGACGGGATGTGAGGCGAAAACGGTCCCGCTCCAGATCTCCTCTAGACCAGACTATAGAGCAGAAGAGACCACGACACTGAGAAAGAGACTTCCAGTCCTGCATTGGAGAAACATCAAGCACGCTCACTAGATTTACTTTATACTTGTTAAGGAACACTGAGAAACAAATATGTGTATATAGTGTATATATTTTATAAACGGAATAAAGGTTATAGAAACAATAGCACATAATGATAGATTTATTAAAGAAGTGTTACCACTGGGATACATGGAGATGCTCTGAAGGATAAACTTGACTTTCGGTCTCCACGTCCCACTTGGGCAGGTTCCCTGTGTGCCACATACACACTTTTTATAACTTGACACACACATTTACTTATCTATCTAAATGGGGAGACTGCATAGACTTATATTGTTTTTATATACAGCTACTGTAGGTATAAATAATGTAACATAACCCTTACCCAGTGGCGTCAAATTACTAAAAGTCAAGGTATAGCAAGTTCAGATGATGTCATCCAATCTAACAATATCACAGGCAAGTGAGTTTTATCAGGGTTGGAGCTAAACTCTGCAGTACAGTGGCCCTCCAGGACCGAATTTGCCCATCCCTGGCTTGGGCAGCTGACTTGTTGTCTCGCTGCAATATCAGGCAATGACTTTGCATGTAGCATTTACACTCGAAGGTACCTCACGAAACTGATTTCGGACAGACTTCTGAGGCAGCAACGCGATTTCATAACAAACAAAAATAGAGTTTTGGTAAAAACTAAGAAATTTTTACTACAATAGTAATTTCTTGCTAGAAATAACACCAAAAGTGGAAAAAAATTATCCAAAATGTACATTTACTTACAAACTGACCACCAACCACAACTTTCAGACACCAACTTTATTTTTTAGCTTAAGGCTGCCTTCACGTGCTTTTGGAAATGTCCTACTTCCCACTTCTGAAGTCGTGATTACGAGCTCATCGCATTCAAATTTTGACATGAGAGGGAGTCCATTTTTTTAACTAGGAAACTAGTATTTACGATAATTCCGATAGCATGTGAAAGCAGCATTAGTGACACCGAATGGAACACACAGTATTGTGGGATATCAAAAGCTGTGAAGGATACATCTATGCTGCCTCCAAAATTCAATCAGATGAAGGTATCTCAGCAGACAGGAAGTGAAGATTCGAACGTGCTTTGAAGCCTTCCTACCTTGGAATGTATCCTAAGAAAGGCAGTATTTTTCAGGTTTCAGAAGCAGCCCTGGTTTGTCTTGTCCTTACAAAAACAGTGATTTTCCCTCAAATTACTGTTCATCTGTTAAAAAAGCCCTTTGGTTTACTAAAAACTATAAAAAAAAAATCCTTAGATAACAGTGGACATCTCCCTCCCTCTCCTCCCAAGTTTGAATCAAGAGTTTAAGATTTGAGGAACAAATATATGCTGCATAATCTCTTCCTTCAACAAATCAATTCACATCCTCTCACCTTCAAAATAACACTCACATCCTTCTTTCTCCCTGCAACTGGAATCACTTTCTGTTGCCATGGAAACATGAATGTAACTCCTAAAAGAAAAGGCTCTGACCCTTAAATAGTTCTTCTGTCAGATGCTTCATATACACTCACCTAAAGGATTATTAGGAACACCTGTTCAATTTCTCATTAGTGCAATTATCTAATCAACCAATCACATGGCAGTTGCTTCAATTCATTTAAGGGTGTGGTCCTGGTCAAGACAATCTCCTGAACTCCAAACTGAATGTCAGAATGGGAAAGAAAGGTGATTTAAGCAATTTTGAGCGTGGCATGGTTGTTGGTGCCAGACGGGCCGGTCTGAGTATTTCACAATCTGCTCAGTTACTGGGATTTTCACGCACAACCATTTCTAGAGTTTACAAAGAATGGTGTGAAAAGGGAAAAACATCCAGTATGCGGCAGTCCTGTGGGCGAAAATGCCTTGATGATGCTAGAGGTCAGAGGAGAATGGGCCGACTGATTCAAGCTGATAGAAGAGCAACTTTGACTGAAATAACCACTCGTTACAACCGAGGTATGCAGCAAAGCATTTGTGAAGCCACAACACGCACAACCTTGAGACGGATGGGCTACAACAGCAGAAGACCCCACCGGGTACCACTCATCTCCACTACAAATAGGAAAAAGAGGCTACAATTTGCACGAGCTCACCAAAATTGGACAGTTGAAGACTGGAAAAATGTTGCCTGGTCTGATGAGTCTCGATTTCTGTTGAGACATTCAGATGGTAGAGTCAGAATTTGGCGTAAACAGAATGAGAACATGGATCCATCATGCCTTGTTACCACTGTGCAGGCTCGTGGTGGTGGTGTAACGGTGTGGGGGATGTTTTCTTGGCACACTTTAGGCCCCTTAGTGCCAATTGGGCATCGTTTAAATGCCACGGCCTACCTGAGCATTGTTTCTGACCATGTCCATCCCTTTATGACCACCATGTACCCATCCTCTGATGGCTACTTCCAGCAGGATAATGCACCATGTCACAAAGCTCGAATCATTTCAAATTGGTTTCTTGAACATGACAATGAGTTCACTGTACTAAAATGGCCCCCACAGTCACCAGATCTCAACCCAATAGAGCATCTTTGGGATGTGGTGGAACGGGAGCTTCGTGCCCTGGATGTGCATCCCACAAATCTCCATCAACTGCAAGATGCTATCCTATCAATATGGGCCAACATTTCTAAAGAATGCTTTCAGCACCTTGTTGAATCAATGCCACGTAGAATTAAGGCAGTTCTGAAGGCGAAAGGGGGTCAAACACAGTATTAGTATGGTGTTCCTAATAATCCTTTAGGTGAGTGTATAGTACCTTCATAGGTTCCCATAATGAACCCATTTTCCCAGAAAATGTGAGTTAGAATAGTTTGCAAGAGCGTGGTTTTAAACACAAGGCAGTGAAAGCGGGAAGTGGACATCAATTATGTTTAAAGTTCCCACTGACAATCTAGCATTCACATTACAAATGAAAGCTGTCTAACTATGCAGTTTTGAGAAATATGTGCAACAGTAAAGAGTCACCGACTGAAATTAGCAACTAATAGTTACAGTAAAGCAACATTTTGTAATAGTAAACATGACTATGGTGTGGTTGACCAGGATATGTTCTGATGCGTATGTGAAAATCAAAAGCAAATCAAAAGCATCAAAAACCCTTCACCAACCATTTAGGTTTTATTTGAAAATAAAATATTTCATTTTTGGAGACAGTGTTTTTAGTATAACACTGACTGTTGACAGTCTAAAAAAGTAATATTTAAGAAATTTGTTTGTATTTACATACAAACTTAGTTTAGAGCTGACAAGGGAGTGTCACACTTGAGCATTATTAGCAAATTACATGTATAAAACTTCATTTAACTAGAAGTCGACTCAAATCAGCACAGATGAAACACTGAAGAATCAATTCAAGTACCTTTCTCAAAAAAAATGCAAAAGGGCAATTAAATGTAACATTAAACTCAACACTTAACACGAGTAACTACTGAGACAGTCAGTTAAGACAGTCAGTATACACTTGTGAAATGTCATTCATGGGAAGTCAGTTCTCCATATTAGAATTGATATTAACTAGCATGCATTCTTTTTTATTGTCTTGTATTCCTCATTAATATTTTTAAACTCATCTTCATCAACAGAGAATGATCTGTCAAATGGTCGATGAAATACGTGGACTGTATCCACTAGTTCAACATCAGGAGTCTTGGGCCAGGAAAACAATTGCTGACTCCACGCTGCTCCAGAAACTTCATCCGGACTCCTCTGTCAGTTGGTGGTTCAAGAACTCTGCCCAAGCACCACTTGGGTGGACAGATGTACAGGACAGCGTATTCCCTGAGAACATCTATCTGCGAATCCTGAAATTACACAATAATACACTGCTTTACTAAGTGCCATAATATTTTAAACCTGGGCACTGTTCCAATAAAATCTGCAAGTTTCCCATTGTCTTCCATAGATAAAACAGCCCAATTCATAAAGCTTGCTTCATCTTAAATCGTCTAAGATGCCAATGGTGACAACAGTCTATCAATGTCCTCAACTTCATCTACTCAACTTTAAGTCAGCTTTATGAAACCGGAGTACATGAAGGTAGGACTAATAATTGAATAATAAATTACACATCATTTAAGGAGTTTTTACCCACCTGCACTTCAATAGGCCTTTAATTCCTTGTTTCATTACTTCTTTCCTGTCCTTTATCTTCTCGAAACAAATTCATTACCAAGTCATCAGTCGGAAGTTCTGAAAGGGAATTAAATACAATTTTTTCAAAAGTCCGACTCTAAGTTAAAATTGCTACTGCAGCTATATCTAAGTCTTTAATCAGTATAGCGTTTTAAGACTTAGATACAGCAGCAATAGTGACTTTAACCTGAAGACACACCGTTTACAACTACAATAGAAAATATGCAAAAGGTTAGCGTCAAGAATACATTGTATGTTCAAGTTGGAGCTATTATGAAATGGAGCCCTTACCTGGGTTAGTAAGTTTCATCCAGAGATCAATTTGTTCACCAGGAAGTTGGTCATATTCACTTGTACTAGTAGCAGAATTATCAGGTAAGGTGTTCTCTTCTTCAGTCACAGGCTGGTATAAATGCTCTACTTCAGCATCTATGTTCAAGGTACATCGTTGCCAGGGAAAGACATAATTTGAGTTGGAACACTGGCTTCCATCATCAACATTTATACAGCCATCACAGAAGCATGAATACACACGAGTATCCAGGACCCCAGGAGAAACACACCGTACAGAATGGAGAACACGAGTTCCAGCAAGAGCAGACTTCACTTGTGTTATAGGACGATCACGCTGAATTTCACCACGTTTAACCAGGTAAAATGTACGGAGTTGCCCATCACAGCCATCTTTTGTCAAATTTAGATTGCAGAAATTATACATCTCCTCTGCATTGCTGATAGTGATCCTACGTGACAGGACAGCACGTCGAACAGATGACTTTACAACCCCAGAGACACCATGACTGGGCCTCTTGCCATGGCAGGATCCAAAGTAACATCTTTCAACAGACAAACCATGTGAAGCCTTGGAGTTGCTAATGTCAGCAAATGGCACCTTTGACTTGTATTGTATGCCACAGCTGTCTGTGAATTCAACTACATGCTCTAACTTCAGTCCTCGCTTTTCTTTAAGGTGCTTTATAGCCAGAGTTTCGAAGTGGTGAATGGCATTGGCATCATGCTTGAGGTCATCAGAGACAAAAACCAAGGCTTCCTGGACAGTGTGATCATGACCCTCGGTGGGACACCTGTAGTAGCAAACAATCGGGTGAACGGTTATCTGCACTGTGGACCAATGTGGCAACTGTATTTCCTCTTGGGATATGCACGAGTAATGTTCAGCAAAATCCATGATGAATAGCGACCAAGTGTTGGGCAACTTTTCCCGGATAAGGGAAAACTGGTCTTGCTGCCAGTTGGCTGTAAAGAGATGTTTAGCCAAAAAGTCTGTTTCGCCCAATAACTCGTCAAACATGGTCTCGAATGTGCCACACTTAGTTGACTGAACCTTCTTGGTCTTTTGTTTACCATCGTGGTTGTAAGCCTTACTCTCCCAATTTTGCCAGGACACTTCTTTTTTGCCATACGAATCTACTACCACTTTGAACTTTTCCTTGAGTAGCGATACACCACAGTCGGAGCAGGTTCTGTTAATACACTTCAGATTATGGTACTTGCTGTTGCCACTTTTGGGACATAGAGAAAAACTGATAAGTTCATATTTGTTTTTGATCTTGAGTTTTATACACTCATCATTGTTAGTAGCAGTGAGAATTCTGTTCAGGCTCTGAAGCTTCAGTAAAATTCTAGTACAATATTCACAGAGACACTGGTTTATGTCTGTCTGACGCTGAAGAAGAACACATGAAGGTCGAAGCCATGAGAAAACATGAAAGGACACAACATTCTTTTCTGGATTTTCCAGCTTCCAAAGTTCATAGGCTTTCTGTAGAGAGATCTCCATGCGGAATCTTTGTTGTTGTTTCTTTACAGTCCTCATGTAAGGAAGTTCTTGTGCTACTTTAGGATTACGATAGAAAGCGGTTATATTGTTCACAACATCCATGCAAGTGGCATCGGACTTGCGCTTTTTACGTAAACCTTCAATGGATGAGGAATTGGATAATTTGGTGAGGTATGCTGGACAGAGGTTAAAGCGCCTTGCTACAATATGTTGCATTCTGTACTTTTTGGCAACCATCAAACTAGTGACAATCAGGCGCCTCTTCTCCAAGGATGCAGTATCCTTCTTCTTTAGAGCTTCAATTGTGGAACGAAGTTTTTCTTGAGATGGGTCATCAAAATCTATTCGTCGACAAGCTGTTTTCAGACCTCTGGCTTTCAAAGCTGATTGTTTACGAGGAGTACATCGATGGATGAAGTCCATTACAATGTCCGCAAACTTTTCTGCATCAGCTGGAATTTTTTTGCACATCCTTGACACTGGCATTTGTTTTGCCAATTTAGTTCTAAAGCCTGTAGATCCAGCTATACTACTTGGAGAGCCAACATTTGTTTGTGGAGTGTCAGTTCGCTTTTTTGTCTTGTTTCTTTGTTCCCTCTTTCTGGACGCATCTCTTTCACGAATTTGTCTTTTCTTCTTTTCTCCCATCCTCTCCCTCTCCTCTCTTTTCTTTATCCTATCATACTCTCGTTTCTTCATCCTCTCGTTTCTTGTTAAGACTTTTCTTTTCTTAGGTGGTGGAGGCTCTTCTTCAGCTTTACACTGTTTTTCTTCTTTTCTTCTACACTGTAACTTCTTTTTGGCTCTGAATCTTCTCTGTCGCTCACGATTATTTTCCTTATCAATTTCTATAGCAGCAGCAGTCCTCTTTCTTCTATACTCCTTTGCTCTTGCAGCTTCCAAAGCTTTGAACTCAGCAAATTTTACAGGGTCTTTTTTCAAACGATCCCTCCAGGCCTGACTGTTTCTCGCATTGTTGGCTTTCCACTTGTCAGATTTTGACACTTCATCCTGACAGACATACGGTTGACTTTTCTTACTTTTATGCTCAGAATTATGGAGCTGGATTGTCAAAGACATTCTGAAATGAAAATTTTTACACCATTTAGTTGTTTTATTCAAACATTTACATCGATGGAGGGAGTTTTATAAAGAGAATATAATATAATAATATTTATTCTATAATAATAATAATAATAATAATAATAATAATATATATATATATATATATATATATATATATATATATATATATATATATATATATATATATACACACACACACACTCACCTAAAGGATTATTAGGAACACCATACTAATACTGTGTTTGACCCCCTTTCGCCTTCAGAACTGCCTTAATTCTACGTGGCATTGATTCAACAAGGTGCTGAAAGCATTCTTTAGAAATGTTGGCCCATATTGATAGGATAGCATCTTGCAGTTGATGGAGATTTGTGGGATGCACATCCAGGGCACGAAGCTCCCGTTCCACCACATCCCAAAGATGCTCTATTGGGTTGAGATCTGGTGACTGTGGGGGCCATTTTAGTACAGTGAACTCATTGTCATGTTCAAGAAACCAATTTGAAATGATTCGAGCTTTGTGACATGGTGCATTATCCTGCTGGAAGTAGCCATCAGAGGATGAGTACATGGTGGTCATAAAGGGATGGACATGGTCAGAAACAATGCTCAGGTAGGCCGTGGCATTTAAACGATGCCCAATTGGCACTAAGGGGCCTAAAGTGTGCCAAGAAAACATCCCCCACACCATTACACCACCACCACCACCAGCCTGCACAGTGGTAACAAGGCATGATGGATCCATGTTCTCATTCTGTTTACGCCAAATTCTGACTCTACCATCTGAATGTCTCAACATAAATCGAGACTCATCAGACCAGGCAACATTTTTCCAGTCTTCAACTGTCCAATTTTGGTGAGCTCGTGCAAATTGTAGCCTCTTTTTCCTATTTGTAGTGGAGATGAGTGGTACCCGGTGGGGTCTTCTGCTGTTGTAGCCCATCCGCCTCAAGGTTGTGCGTGTTGTGGCTTCACAAATGCTTTGCTGCATACCTCGGTTGTAACGAGTGGTTATTTCAGTCAAAGTTGCTCTTCTATCAGCTTGAATCAGTCGGCCCATTCTCCTCTGACCTCTAGCATCAGCAAGGCATTTTCGCCCACAGGACTGCCGCATACTGGATGTTTTTCCCTTTTCACACCATTCTATGTAAACTCTAGAAATGGTTGTGCGTGAAAATCCCAGTAACTGAGCAGATTGTGAAATACTCAGACCGGCCCGTCTGGCACCAACAACCATGCCACGCTCAAAATTGCTTAAATCACCTTTCTTTCCCATTCTGACATTCAGTTTGGAGTTCAGGAGATTGTCTTGACCAGGACCACACCCCTAAATGCATTGAAGCAACTGCCATGTGATTGGTTGATTAGATAATTGCATTAATGAGAAATTGAACAGGTGTTCCTAATAATCCTTTAGGTGAGTGTATATATATATATATATATGTGTATATGCCTTGTTGATGCTAGAGGTCAGAGGAGAATGGGCCGACTGATTCAAGCTGATAGAAGAGCAACTTTGACTGAAATAACCACTCGTTACAACCGAGGTATGCAGCAAAGCATTTGTGAAGCCACAACACGCACAACCTTGAGGCGGATGGGCTACAACAGCAGAAGACCCCACCGGGTACCACTCATCTCCACTACAAATAGGAAAAAGAGGCTACAATTTGCACGAGCTCACCAAAATTGGACAGTTGAAGACTGGAAAAATGTTGCCTGGTCTGATGAGTCTCGATTTCTGTTGAGACATTCAGATGGTAGAGTCAGAATTTGGCGTAAACAGAATGAGAACATGGATCCATCATGCCTTGTTACCACTGTGCAGGCTGGTGGTGGTGGTGTAATGGTGTGGGGGATGTTTTCTTGGCACACTTTAGGCCCCTTAGTGCCAATTGGGCATCGTTTAAATGCCACGGCCTACCTGAGCATTGTTTCTGACCATGTCCATCCCTTTATGACCACCATGTACCCATCCTCTGATGGCTACTTCCAGCAGGATAATGCACCATGTCACAAAGCTCGAATCATTTCAAATTGGTTTCTTGAACATGACAATGAGTTCACTGTACTAAAATGGCCCCCACAGTCACCGGATCTCAACCCAATAGAGCATCTTTGGGATGTGGTGGAACGGGAGCTTCGTGCCCTGGATGTGCATCCCACAAATCTCCATCAACTGCAAGATGCTATCCTATCAATATGGGCCAACATTTCTAAAGAATGCTTTCAGCACCTTGTTGAATCAATGCCACGTAGAATTAAGGCAGTTCTGAAGGCGAAAGGGGGTCAAACACAGTATTAGTATGGTGTTCCTAATAATCCTTTAGGTGAGTGTATATATATATATATATACACACACACACACACACACACACACACACACACATATAACATCAGCATATGAGAGGGACTCAACTCAAGATCCCTCATTTAACAGTTCATCTATTGCCAAAATTATGAAAAAAGGGTAAGTCAAGAAAAGAAAATTATAAAAAATGTGCAAAATAGGAATGTCAGAATCAGAATGCATAGTTTGTGCATAAAGAAAGTCCATCAAAATATAATGTTTCAACTTCCTGTTTCTGTCAGGAACCAACACGTTGAACGATGTTCACTAATTCAATTGGATTGGCATTTATTCTCTTTAGCATGCAGTGTGAAGTATTTCACTCAGTTCCCTAATCATTCCGATTCCATTTCAGTGAGTGAAAAACAAATTTATTCTCACATGCGTTATGTATTAAGTAGGTTAACAGACATTAACGTTGACAGACAGCATGTTCAAGCCACTCAGGCCGGCATTTTCTCCCTCTTCTTGGAAAGCGATGATGCAGTCAAAACATCCGGTAGTGTGTGTGTGGGGTTTCCAGAAAATCCGACCTACTTGAACCTCTGCTTCTCGTAAATACTACTGTGTACGTTACTTTTTGACAGACATCGATGATGTGATATTCAAATGATGTGGATTTAAAAACAGATGGAACGTAAGGTAATCATTTTTTTTTCTTAGCCGGCAAATATTTAGTGAAGTGTTTTATGTCGATGTTTTTAGTTCTAATATTCCAACCGACAGTCAGCCTAAGTTTTTGACAGATGTGATAACGTGTGAGGGGTGAACTATGTTTGATTTTTGGGTAATTATAAAACATCCTGGAGACGGTATGGTTCATTATACTTATTTTACGGAATAAAGTTTATTTTGTGGCTTAAAAAAATAACGTTACTCAGAGAATGACATGTTTGGCTCATCAAAGTTACATTCAGCTGTCACAATTCCGTTGACTTTTGAAAATCAAGTTCAAGTTCAATCAAGTTTTTGATGTTTTTATTGTCTCTTATAACAAAAACATTTTATTTAAACCCATGAAAATGCTGATTCTGTTGTAAATAATAGTGAAAAATCACCGTTATTAGTTAAATAGTGAAATGGTTGACCAGGATATTACATTTTTTGGAGACACTGTTTTACTCTTTAGTGTAACACTGACTGTGAACAGCCTAAAACAATAAAGTCATTTACATACAAACTCAGTTTAGAGCTGACAAGGCAGTGTCACATTTGAGCAGTATTAGCAAATTACATGTATGACAGGCAAATGATTTGTGCCGTCAAGCTAGTGCACACTTCATTTAACTAGAAGAAGTCGACTCAAATCAGCACAGATGAAACACTGAAGAATCAATTCAAGTACCTTTCTCTTATCTGAGCCAGCTCCATCCTATGCTGCGTCAACATCTCTTGATTTCTGAGGGGCAGCTGTAAAACAATGACATTCATCAGCTCACATTTATGGATAAACGTCTTACAATTCAATAAAATAATAGTCCTTCACTTTTCTATAGAAGCTTGTTTAAGCCACAGAATAAAAGATAAAAAGGTAATTGCAAGTTTTATTTCACAATTCTGACTTTTAATTTCCTCGCAATTGCTAGTTATATCTCTCTCTTTCTCCGAATTTTGAGATATAAACTTAGAATTGTGAGAAAAAAGACAGAAGATTGCTAGATCACAATTGCGAGTTATAAAGTATGAATTGCTCGATTTAAACTTGCAATTTTGAAAAAAATGTAAAATTGAGAGATATAAACTTGCACTTGCGAGGAAAAAAGTCAGAATTGTGTGATTAAAAAGTCACAATTACCTCTTTTATATATATTTTTTTCTCATCGTTTTTTTTTGTTTTTTTTTGCATATACACAGACTTACTTTAAATGTGTGTGTCTTATGTCTGAGGCTAATGTGGCCATCTTTGATTTTGCTGACATCACTGGACGCATCACTGGCCCCTGAATCATCCAAGCCGTGTCTTGTGATGTGCTGCTGTGCCTGACAGGTGATACCTGTTTCAGTATTAGTCTCAGGTTCATTCTTAATTTGAGGTGCTTGGTTAATAAATGGAAAAGTATTCTCGCTGCTGTCCATCATTTGGGTTTCAGTGTCTTTGCCGGGCATCTGGTCATGGTAAATGTTCATACAAGGCGATAAAGATGTGGATTCGTTGCACACAGGCATTTGCACTTCATTCTCCTCCTGCTGTGTATAAACTTCTAGCTTCATATGCATCTCTGTATCCTTCAAGTCATGTTCAGATCTCCATTCCTCTGAAAATGCCTGGGTGTATTTCAGAGCTTGAGTCTCAGAGGAGCAGGGCTGCGTTTCTATAAATAAATAAACATACTTTAGCTCTTAAAGATCACAAATGTTATGTGTTCAGTATATATGCCAAGCGTAAATTAGTAAAAAAGATACGTGAATAACAAAAAACAAAGCATAATAAAAATGCCAAATTAGTGACTTTATGGGCACAATCTAAACATCTCAATAAGCTAATGTTAATAATAAATACTATTTAAAGGATCATGGCTGTGGTAAACGAATTAAAGACTCCAACTATCGAGTTCATAAAAACCATAACATGAAAGAAATAAGTATCAGAATGAGATTTAAGGTGAACTGACTGACCAGATTCCATCTGCACTCCTGCCTGCTGTAGTCTCCTCTTGAGCAGCTCAATCTCCTGTCTGGAGCGACAAATCTCCTCATTATACTCTGAAAATATGTCTTCCACAGCCTTGAATATCTCCTGCGCAGCTAAAGTTAATCTCTCTGTCAGAACAATGCTTAAAATTTGCAATTTAGACATTACGCGTTAATAAAATGTCACTGAAGTCTCTATCCAGCTCTTATTTCCACTATTGTTTTGTTTGCGTTCATCCTGCTGAGCTCGATGATAATCAGCGCCACCTGCCGGTCTGGATGAGATATATCCAGCCTATATAAAAAACAGATTTTTCTTATCCTTACAAAAAAAAAAAAATCATTTTATATTTAAAAATTAATTAATTATTTGACAATTGCAAATGGCAAGTTGCCACTGTTCAATTTTAGTATTTTATTACAGCTTTGTAATGCAATATGATCAGCCTATAAGTGAAAATATCTGACTGTGGAATGTTAAATGTTCCAGAGATTCTTGAATCAAGTTTAAACAGTGTTTTTCATCAAATGTATGTTCATCTGTGTTAAAAAGCCCTTTGGTCTATTACAAGCTATAAATCAAAGTCTTTAGATAACAGTGGACATCTTCCTCCCTCTTCATTTAGTCCCATTAGACAACTTTTTCTGCCTTTTTCAAATCAGCTTTAAAACAACATGAGCTGGGTATACTGGTGTATTTTGTCATAGAATAAAATCTTGAGTTAGTGTTCACCACAGACCTTATTTCAGGCTTTTAACCAAAATCCCATTCAAAAAAATGATAGGACTGGTTTTCGAGTTTTGGCCTACAAACATAGCCCTATGTCATCCCTGCATTACTCTATTGAGTTAAGAACCCTAAGGTTCTGTATAGAACCCCACTGAACCTTTTTTTTCTAAGGGTGTTTAATTTATGGTATTTGTTATGAATAAAGTAACCTAAACACATTTACAAACTATAAATCTGTAATAAAAAAGGATTTTATTCCCTCAAATTAGCTTTCAACAGTCTTTAGAAACAGCTTTACAAAACATCAACATCAAATATTAGAAACTATCTCTAATACTCTAAAATATTGACACTGAACTTAAATAACAAGAATTTATGTCTTATATCAGAGAAGAATAATTGTCTAATTACACATGCGGTCAAACGCACATGGCCCTTGGAGTGTGTGTGCGGTTGAGAGCAGATTTACAGTGCTGTGAAGAATAAGTCATTGTTTGACAGGGCCAGCTGTCAGCTCCACTCTTCCTCACGACAGGCCTTGCCTGGCCACCTGCCTACTATTCTCCAACTATGGTCACAAACTCTCTCCTCAGACCACCTCATATTAGTGCCAAAACACATTACTTTATTGCTAATTGCCATTTTGTACTGTTCAGTAAAAAAGTAACCAGTTGCTCTTTTCAAAGAACCAAATATAATGCCAATTTGGAGCAATTCAGATATCTAACTGTATATAAAACACCTTATATGTAGCAAATCAATCATTTATTTTAGATGACTTACAGAATATTCTACCGTTCAAAGGTTTGAGGTAAATACGATTTAAAAAAAATAAATAATAATTAATACTTTTATTCAGCAAGGATGCAGTAAATTGATCAAAAGTGACAGTACATACGTAAAATGCAACAAAAGATTCCTATTTCAAATAAATCCTGTTCTTTTGTATTTTCTATTCATCAAAGAATCCCGAAGTGTCACGGTTGTGTATCATAGTTTCCAAAAAATTATATTATTAAACTGCACAACTAATAATTGACAATAATAAGAAATGTTTCTTCCACAGCAAATCAGCATATTAATGATTTCTGAATGATCATGTGACACTGAAGAGTGGAGTAATGATGCTGAAAATTCAGCTTTGGCATTACATTTTTAAATATATTAAGATAAAAAAGAGAGTTATTTTAAATTGTAATAATATTTAATTTTTTACTGTATTTTTAATTAAATAAATGCAGCCTTGGTGACCACACTGTAAAATCTAATTAGTTAGACTTACTTAAAAAAAGCATGCAAACTGATTGCCTTAAAAAAAAACAAGTAAAGTGAAATAGGAATAGTATGTTGTGCTAACAAATGCTTAGTTAGTATAGTTCACTTACACAAGAGTTCTAGTAACTAAAAAAGAACTGTAGAGAGTACTTGATAATTTACTTTAGATTTACTCTTGACCTATTATACCATTGTTGTTACCATTGTTGTGTTTTGCATGCTGAATGTTTAAGTCTGTGTGTGACTCAAGCATGATCAACTGCAAGATTGTTACAAATATAGATGGATTATATCAACCCACGGTTTCACAAGGTGTTTATGACATAAGCATTAGCAATAAAATTGTAAACGATCATTATAGGACATGAAGGGAAGTATATGTTGCTTTTAAAAGGTGACTTAATTTCTGACTAAATCATTAACTATAGTTAATTATTCAGTCAGAAGCTAGGTCAACTTTTAAAAGCAACCTATTTATTACTTATCTTCCTTTGAAACCAAATAACTGTGATTTCTTGTTGCTTCGCTGCATCAATAGGAAGAGAATTACAATAATATGAATGTTCCAAGTGCCCAACCAAAGGGAACACTGATCACCATAATGGTGAGTTTTTTGTTTTGTTTTTTGCTTGACAAAATGCCACTCAAACCAAACAATTAATCTTAACTTGGGTTTTCTGAGTAAACAAAGCATAGTATGTGAATAGTACAGATTACTAGATTTTTACAATTTAAGACATTAAATAAAGTTAACTCAAAAGTGTTAGTTAGAATCACTGCTGGATTTTACAGTGAGACTCAAAAACATTTTAAAATAAATTCTTACCAACCCCAAACTTTTGAATAGTAGTGTATACAAATTAAGAAATGTAACAAATTGCAATATGTGTGCACTAGGAAAATGCAAAAGTACACTGTAAAAAAAATTGTTGTTTCAACATAAAAAGTAAGTGTTCGTGCTGCCTTAAAATTTTAAGTTTAGTCAACTTGAAATGTGAAGTTGTACTAAGTGACAACTTGGATATTTGAGTTGACTAAACTTACAATTTTAAGGCAGCACAAACACTTTTTACAGTGTATAAAGAAAAATACTTGAATATTAAAAAAAAATAATAATCTAGACGAGGCATTTATTTATATAGTACACTTCATACATAATGCATAAATACATATATAAAAACAGTTTAAAATCATCTATGTAATCTATCAGATAGCATTACACAAATTTACTAAAACTGCTAAGAATGTATCTTAAATTAATGTATCTTAAAAAATATCACTGGATCATTGTAAAGTTATATCATGTGTTGCATCAGCATTGCAAATCAGTCAGAACTCTGTATTTAAAACAGTGATCCAAACAAGATTGGGGGTGGAACAGTGACACATCAGATGCCACTGTGCTGGCATGAACATGCCACAGACATGTCAGCACAACTACAACATAACTGTCATTCTGTGTCATCCCAACGCCCCACAAAAACACTCTGCAACATGCCACTCAGACCGACGACTCCTAATACTCAGTTCTGCCGTAAACAAGCCTTTATGCTTTCAAACACAGAGAGTAGGAAGGTTGTGTTATGTTTATGTAGGAAGCTGCCTTGACTGGAACCTGTCTTTGTTTATCAAGTCATTGAAGTCAGGGATATGTCTGGTATCTGTGTCACTTTCCTAGATTTGCATTCCAGTGACTGGGATGTTTACACTATTCCGTTTATGTCTCTTCAAGTAAGAGTAACCGTATCTGCATCATGGGCATTCTCACCCCGTCTTCAATGTTGTCTAACTATTTGGTCGCTCCAGAAACCGAAGCGCTAAATTTGTGCTCCTGATGACATGGGAGAAGGTCACTGGAGCCCAGAGTCAGATATAAACAGTGAGGGGACGAGCAGAGAAGCTTGTAGGCCATATTTTTACTCGCAGATAAAGCCTGGGACGGGGCTCAACTTTCCTCAACGTCCCAACTGGAATCCAGACATGGAAGACAAACAAAATTAGGACCATTGCCGGCATAGTTTCCGCAGAGAACATTTGAATGCGGTCCCATCCCTGCCCCACCTTTTCAAATGGATGTCAGATACAAGTAATGATCACAAATGTTTGAATCGAAAAGCGTTGCGGTTTCCATGCATTCATCTATGGAATGATCGCTGTTAACTGCTGAGAATGAAAAGTATGCATGTGTTTGAAATCTATATTTCGAATTCCAAAGACTAATATTAGGTCTACAAACTGCAGAGAAAAGGTATTTAAAGGATGCTATTCTGGGATGCAATCCTGGATGTTCATGGCATTGAGGCATCAGTGTAGGTCTGTGGGTGACAATCAAATGGAATTCAACAGGAACACACACCCTGTTATGTGGAAAAAAAACAGAATAGATATCCAATCTTGATCTTGAATGACGCAATTCATAGGGAGGTCATAGGTGATCCATTTTTAGCAGTAATAGGCCTACACTACATAAAAATGCAGAGGTGCATTTTTCCACGAAGTCTCTTGAAGGGCATATTATGAGGTTTAATGGGTTTGTCAGCTGTTCTATGATGCTCTTGTCAAGAGGTGTTTCCACCAGCTTCCCACATGGACAGCCACCATGATGGTGCACTTAGAAAGTGATGTATCGTTAACGGCTTGTCTGGTCTATTTAAATGACCCATGAGAGGCCGCAGTCGCACTGCCACAGTTTAAGAAGGTGATTAATAGTTTGCCTCGTGAGGTTGGTACTGTTGTGGAATACATGCTAATTGGGCATATATGACCTATGGAAATATTCTATCCCTGAATAGAGCTGATGTTTTAAAGAGTGAAAGGAATTAGGCCCTAGTTTTAAATATATTGTTATTCCAAAGTACATATACTACCATTTAAAAGTTTGGGGTCAGTAAACAAATTTTATGCATTAAATTAATCAAACGTGACAGTAGCCACAGATTTCTATTTGAAATAAATTTTCATTGCTCTTTCCTTTCATCAAAAATCTTGAAAATGCTGCACAACTGTTTTCAACACTGTCAATAAGAAATGTTTCTTGAGCGCCAAATCAGCATATCAGAATGATTTCTGAAGGATCATGTGACACTGAAGACATGGAGTAATGGCTATGGAAATACTATAGAAGTCAATGGCTAATGTCAACTGCCTGGTTACCAACATTCTTTAAAATATCTTCTTTTGTGCTCAACAGAAGAAATAATCTCATGGTTTGGAACAACATGAGGGTGAGAAAATGATGACAAAACGTTCATTTTTGTGGGTGAACTAATACTTTAAGTGACCCCAACAGTTTAATAAAAGTGGTAGTTTTGTAAATGAGTCCAAAAAGTGGAGAAGGTTTTCTGCTTGACACTGCACTGTTACTTTTTTTTTAGAGCTACATTTAGATATTAGAAAACATGTAGATCACAAAAAGAATCGCTTCTTCTATTCTGAAGCGTTGAGAATTGAGAGTCGAATTTGAAGGGGAGTTGATTCAACTGAAAGGCCAGACAGAGGAGCCAACAGCTATTATTGAGAATTTTTTGATCGCTTGATTCTGTTTACCAAAAACACTTTCAGATATGTTAATTTGGCGACTCTTTCTGTAGGTTACATCATTACCACAGTAGATGGCAGCAAGTCTTTCAATGGCAGTTATGCGTAACAAATTGGGTATTCTGTAAAACAGGTTTCATCGCTTCTGGTTCAGGTCTTTTGTATGTGCTTAGTTAAACAGAGTGGTGCAGGGATGACGTCACTTTGTAGGCCAACCGGCATTTAGCATCACACTGGTTCCCTCGACAAAAACCCAGTAAGATTTTCCCATAGGCTTTTGGATTATTGCTAAAAACAAGCTCTGTGATCAACAAACGTTTATGATACTTACACATTTTGTCCATCAAGATAATTTTCACAGATTAACACAACTTTTATGAATTTTGAAGCTTAAATGTAGTCGCCAGAAGTAAAAAGCTAAAGGTAGGCTATAAACAAACTACACCACGGTCCCACAACTTCAATGTCACCAACACGAAGCTTCCGACAACTCTTTAAGTTTTTACCCAAAAACATCTTCCCAGAACGTTTGAGTTAGACTAGTTTATAAGAGCAAAATTATAAGCATGATGAGGCTGTAAAAGCGGACTGAGATTACCTGTTCGGCGTGATGACGTTTCATTTCCCCGACAGCCTCTGTAGTCCCATTTAGCCACTTGTTAGCACAGACCTTATTTCAGCCATTTAACCAAAACCCCATTCAAAAAACCCATTGACTTTGGGACGAGGGAACCGGAAGTGCTAAAATGCTAACTCGCTTCTGCGTTTTGGCCTACAAAGTGATACCTGCACCACTCTATATACAGCCGTTTTACTCAAGATACCTTCAAAAGAGCGAGCAAAGATGAGCATAACCGATGTCTATCCCATATGTAGATTGATATCTAAAAGTTTTTTACTTTTCTTCTTCTCACTAACATTTAGATATTTAAATAAAAAAAACCCAGCAACAATAAAAAGAGATAGGTTAGCTGATTAACCTAAAAGATATCGGCATCAGTTCGTACACTTTCTCTGACAAGCAGATGCAATGAGACCTGTTCTTTTTTTTGTTCATGTGACATTCGGCCAATATTCACTCTACAGACAGGTTAAAAAAACAGCATGTAACACACGAAAAAAATACAGATTTTCTAAGAACGACAGTTATTTTCATTTATAATCCCCACTGAAATTCCTTGAAATGTGCAGCGTTATTCAATGTGTTGACATAATTTCCACTGAAAAAGAAAGAAGGGGTGGGACACGCTTTAAAATATAGCATTCTGTGTAGAATTCAAATGGGTCCAATATGTTTCGTGGTCTGCGCCGACTTGTGCATATGATCCGCTCTGTGCTATCGTGTCTCTGAACCGAAGCAGACTGTGTGCGTACTGCGGTGGTTTGCATGGCACTAATGTGAAACCACACTTTATTTGCCCCAATAGAAAGCATATTTACACTGTCTTAATTGTTTCCTATCCCCAATATAGTGCACTATGTGCCATTCATGGTGATTGTCTTATGCTTGTATATGCTGCAACCAAATTGCCCTTGGGAAATGAATAAAGATGAACTGAACTGAACTGAACTGAATATGTGAACAAGTGAACGATTTTATAGTGTAGGGGGCGGGACGCTGAAGATTCTAGAAAGCATTCGATTGGACAGAAAATCTGATGAGATGCTGAAATGCAGCGTGATGTCATCAAAATCATTGATCCATATTGGCGGAAGTGAGAGACTAAGTTTTGAATATCTTCTAAATGTGAATCTTGTCATTGTTTTGGGGCACACTAGTTTATAGATAATCTTAAGGACAACATATTCATACTAAACCCAGATGTACCCAAAGATGTACCCAATGGGTCAGATATACCCAAAGTTCATGTTTTTACAACAATATCTGCATACAGGGGTTTTGTTTAGGTCAGAGGGGCACATTTAAAAAATTGGGCAAAATTTTTAAATAAAAAAAAGGCTATTTTCAAAATGACTATTATTATTTTTACACATACAGTGGGGAGAACAAGTATTTGATACACGGCCGATTTTGCAGGTTTGCCCACTTACAAAGCATGTAGAAGTCGGTAATTTATATCATAGGTACTCTTCAACTGTGAGTGATGGAATCTAAAACAAAAATCCAGAAAATCACATTGTATGATTTTTAAGTAATTAATTTGCATTTTATTGCAGGACATAAGTATTTGATACATCAGAAAAGCAGAACTTAATATTTGGTACAGAAACCTTTGTTTGCAATTACAGAGATCATACGTTTCCTGTAGTTCTTGACCAGGTTTGCACACACTGCAGCAGGGATTTTGGCCAACTCCTCCATACAGACCTTCTCCAGATCCTTCAGGTTTCGGGCTGTCGCTGGGCAATACGGACTTTCAGCTCCCTCCAAAGATTTTCTATTGGGTTCAGGTCTGGAGACTGGCTAGGCCACTCCAGGACCTTGAGATGCTTCTTACGGAGCCACTCCTTAGTTGCCCTGGCTGTGTGTTTCGGGTCGTTGTCATGCTGGAAGACCCAGCCACGACCCATCTTCAGTGCTCTTACTGAGGGAAGGAGGTTGTTGGCCAAGATCTCGCGATACATGGCCCCATCCATCCTCCCCTTAATACGGTGCAGTCGTCCTGTCCCCTTTGCAGAAAAGCATCCCCAAAGAATGATGTTTCCACCTCCATGCTTCACGGTTGGGATGGTGTTCTTGGGGTTGTACTCATCCTTCTTCTTCCTCCAAACACGGCGAGTGGAGTTTAGACCAAAAAGCTCTATTTTTGTCTCATCAGACCACATGACCTTCTCCCATTCCTCCTCTGGATCATCCAGATGGTCATTGGCAAACTTCAGACGGGCCTGGACATGCGCTGGCTTGAGCAGGGGGACCTTGCGTGCGCTGCAGGATTTTAATCCATGACGGCGTAGTGTGTTACTAATGGTTTTCTTTGAGACTGTGGTCCCAGCTCTCTTCAGGTCATTGACTAGGTCCTGCCGTGTAGTTCTGGGCTGATCCCTCACCTTCCTCATGATCATTGATGCCCCACGAGGTGAGATCTTGCATGGTGCCCCAGACCGAGGGAGATTGACCATCATCTTGAACTTCTTCCATTTTCTAATAATTGCGCCAACAGTTGTTGCCTTCTCACCAAGCTGCTTGCCTATTGTCCTGTAGCCCATCCCAGCCTTGTGCAGGTCTACAATTTTATCCCTGATGTCCTTACACAGCTCTCTGGTCTTGGCCATTGTGGAGAGGTTGGAGTCTGTTTGATTGAGTGTGTGGACAGGTGTCTTTTATACAGGTAACGAGTTCAAACAGGTGCAGTTAATACAGGTAATGAGTGGAGAACAGGAGGGCTTCTTAAAGAAAAACTAACAGGTCTGTGAGAGCCAGAATTCTTACTGGTTGGTAGGTGATCAAATACTTATGTCATGCAATAAAATGCAAATTAATTATTTAAAAATCATACAATGTGATTTTCTGGATTTTTGTTTTAGATTCCGTCTCTTACAGTTGAAGTGTACCTATGATAAAAAATTACAGACTTCTACATGCTTTGTAAGTGGGCAAACCTGCAAAATCAGCAGTGTATCAAATACTTGTTCTCCCCACTGTACATTCTCCCAGGGACCCCAAACATAACAATAGTCAATCACAACAGAATATGAAGGTTAATTTGGACAGCCTCTCTCTTCCTAAAACACAAGGCCACATCTCCAGAAGCCTGAACCCACCAAATCGTTTTTATGTGGTATTCTTCTTTCTGCTCCAACAGTGAGGCAGATTTGTTTGTGGTCTCTTGGAGAGAGGCATTTACTAACAGTGAGTAGCGTGCCACTGAGGGGAGAGGCAGTCATGGTGCTCAGAGAGCCAGGATCATTCCTGTGACTTAACATGACACCACTTGCACTAAGACACCGACAGCTGCACACGCACATGCTTTCCATTCTGTTTGTTGTAGAGGATTATAACCTGATAAAAGAGACCAGTGACTATCGTATTGTAAGGCCCTGTCCACTACTGTTTCTTTCTGACCGAGAGCCCCATAAAGACAGTAAAAACACAGGTACCGGTCAGTGTTATTTTAGTATTATTTATATACTATTACAATTTTTATTCATATTTTAAATTACCCTTTTTTATATTTTCAGTTTCATTTTATTTTTAGTTTAAGTTTTTGTATTTTTTTTGTTATGCGATTGTCATTTTTATTTTATTTCTATTTAACTTTATTTTTATTTTTAAGTCATTTTAGTACTTCAACATATACTTCTTTTATTTCAGTTTGTTGCCAAGTCAACTTTTTTACATTTTCGTTTAGGATTTTTAAAGGTTTTTATCTCATATTTATATTTTACTTCGGCTTTATTTGAAATAACAAACACAGATTTAGTTTTAGCTAACAACAACAACAACACTGGTAACCATGTGTTCATACTGAAAACTGCATGAATATTCAGATTTGAATCTGAATTTTCAGCAGGCATTTCTTCAGTCTTCAGTTTCACATGATCTTTCAGAAATCATTCTAAGATCATTTCTTATTATTACTATCAATGTTGAAAACAGTTTTAGCTGCTTTAAAAAAAAAAAAAAAATCATGATACACTGCCATTCAAAAGTTTGGGGTAAGTAAGATTTTAAAAAAAGGGGAAAAATAAATTAATACTTTTTTTTTTTAGCAAAGGCACATTCAATTGATAAAACAGTAAAGACATTTATGAAATTAATAAATATTACAAAAAAGTTAAAACTTTTGAACTTTCTATTCATCAAAAAAAATCACAGTTTAACATTAATAATAATGAGAAATGTTTAATGAGCAGCAAATCAGCATATTAGAATGATTTCTGACGGATCATGTGACACTGAAGACTGGAGTAATGGCTGCTGACAAATATATTATAACACAAACCAGTTAATTTAAATTGTAATAATATTTCACAGTATTGCTGTTTTTACTGCATTTTTGATCAAATAAATGCAGCCGTGGTGAGATTAAGAGAC
Organism: Coreius guichenoti; assembly: GCA_039654105.1. Lineage (NCBI taxonomy): Eukaryota > Metazoa > Chordata > Actinopteri > Cypriniformes > Gobionidae > Coreius > Coreius guichenoti. The sequence continues at coordinate 16,515,839 of CM077188.1, forward strand.
ATAAAAAAACGCAGTGTTTCCAAACCTTTGACCGGTACAGTATATATTTGAATAATATGTACAGAGACTCAATTCAATCTAGCGGAGCTGTAGTAACTTGTGAGCTGTTTGATATTTTTGTTTTATGAATAAACAACTCTTTTAGTGCTGTCAAATCGATTAACTGCATCCAAAATAAAAATTTGTGTGTACATAATATATGTGTGTGTACTGTGTATAATAATTATGTGTATATAAATACACACATGCATGTACAAACCCGATTCCAAAAAAGTTGGGACACTGTACAAATTGTGAATAAAAAAGGAATGCAATAATTTACAAATCTCAAAAACTTATATTTTATTCACAATAGAATATAGATAACATATCAAATGTTGAAAGTGAGACATTTTGAAATGCCATGCCAAATATTGGCTCATTTTGGATTTCATGAGAGCTACACATTCCAAAAAAGTTGGGACAGGTAGCAATAAGAGGCCGGAAAACATATATGTACATATAAGGAACAGCTGGAGGACCAATTTGCAACTTATTAGGTCAATTGGCAACATGATTGGGTATAAAAAGAGCCTCTCAGAGTGGCAGTGTCTCTCAGAAGTCAAGATGGGCAGAGGATCACCAATTCCCCCAATACTGCGGCGAAAAATAGTGGAGCAATATCAGAAAGGAGTTTCTCAGAGAATCATCTACAGTGCATAATATCATCCAAAGATTCAGAGAATCTGGAACAATCTCTGTGCGTAAGGGTCAAGGCCGGAAAACCATACTGGATGCCTGTGATCTTCGGGCCCTTAGACGGCACTGCATCACATACAGGAATGCTACTGTAATGGAAATCACAACATGGGCTCAGGAATACTTCCAGAAAACATTGTCGGTGAACACAATCCACCGTGCCATTCGCCGTTGCCGGCTAAAACTCTATAGGTCAAAAAAGAAGCCATATCTAAACATGATCCAGAAGCGCAGGCGTTTTCTCTGGGCCAAGGCTCATTTAAAATGGACTGTGGCAAAGTGGAAAACTGTTCTGTGGTCAGACGAATCAAAATTTGAAGTTCTTTTTGGAAAACTGGGACGCCATGTCATCCGGACTAAAGAGGACAAGGACAACCCAAGTTGTTATCAGCGCTCAGTTCAGAAGCCTGCATCTCTGATGGTATGGGGTTGCATGAGTGCGTGTGGCATGGGCAGCTTACACATCTGGAAAGGCACCATCAATGCTGAAAGGTATATCCAAGTTCTAGAACAACATATGCTCCCATCCAGACGTCGTCTCTTTCAGGGAAGACCTTGCAGTTTCCAACGTGACAATGCCAGACCACATACTGCATCAATTACAACATCATGGCTGCGTAGAAGAAGGATCCGGGTACTGAAATGGCTAGCCTGCAGTCCAGATCTTTCACCCATAGAAAACATTTGGCGCATCATAAAGAGGAAGATGCGACAAAGAAGACCTAAGACAGTTGAGCAACTAGAAGCCTGTATTAGACAAGAATGGGACAACATTCCTATTCCTAAACTTGAGCAACTTGTCTCCTCAGTCCCCAGACGTTTGCAGACTGTTATAAAAAGAAGAGGGGATGCCACACAGTGGTAAACATGGCCTTGTCCCAACTTTTTTGAGATGTGTTGATGCCATGAAATTTAAAATCAACTTATTTTTCCCTTAAAATGATACATTTTCTCAGTTTAAACATTTGATATGTCATCTATGTTGTATTTTGAATAAAATATTGAAATTTGAAACTTCCACATCATTGCATTCTGTTTTTATTCACAATTTGTACAGTGTCCCAACTTTTTTGGAATCGGGTTTGTATATTTAAGAAAAATTTGTTATATTTATACATAAAATATTTATATATAATATAAATTATATAAATATATATACATGCACATATTTCTTAAATATATACATGAATGAGTGTATATTTATATATATATACATAATTATTATACACAGTACACACACATATATTATGTAAATACAAACTTTTATTTTGGATGTGATTAATCACGATTAATCGATTTGACAGCACTACTTTTTTTTTGATTTATGATCAAAACAAGAAAAATACAAGTTGCATATATAATCTTTTTTTTATAAGATAAGATTTATGTTATGTTATTTTTTTTGTAGCGATGCCATAGAAGAACCATCATGGGTTCCTCAAAGAAACTTTCAGTAAACAGTTGTTAAAATAACCATTTTTTTTCTTAGTGTGAAGAACATTTTCATAATCTATAGAACCCTTTTCCACTATCAGAAGAACTTTTTGTGGAGTGGAAAGGTCCCATGGATGTTGAAGGTTTTTCATGGAACTAGACCTTATTCACAGCAGCACCATCTTTGACTTTTAATGGGAATGAAAGTGAGGCTGTGAGGGATACATCTCTTCAGTGGGTTGTTATTTAATGTGTTTTTAGATTTTTCTGCTGACAAAAATTGTTCTTCTGCAAAAAATATATTTCCAAGAAATTTCAGTAGACAAAAAACTCATGACAACATGAGCTGTGGAAAATTATAAGTGATCTAGGAGCTTTACATAACTTTTTTTTTTTTTTTTTTTACAGCGGATCTATCGTTTTCATACCTGTCATGGTGTTACTCTGAATAAGGTCTATAGATGCCGATAAAGAGTGTGACCCCAAAGTATTTGGACACAAGTAATTTTTAATGTATAAATGTTATTGCATAGATAACACAATATCAAAACCAAGTAGCATCTGTAAACATACAATTCTACACCTTTTTACACTTAACTTTTATGTTCTTCTGTAACAATGCCATTTGCTGTGATATTTTGTTATATCTAATGCATCCACAATCATACATTTTTAAGTGCATCTTAATTGTCCAAACACTTTTTGGGGCCACTGCATTTGATAAGGCATGCTTAGAAGTCATAACAGAGGTGCTTGAAAAGAGCGAGTCCCTGACAGACAGCCCTGATGAGACTTAAACCTGTTGCTAGGCCAGCTCAGCGCTGCATGCGGTCCAGAGGATCCAAGCATCTGTTCCAGTCGCTACTCCCTCTCCTAAAAGCAATAACAGAGCTCGTAATATCTTTCTAGGGTTTGAGAGCCAAATATGAGTGAAGAGTGAGCATTCCATGGCTAATGCAGCCACGTTCTGGGCATTTCTTCACAAGAAGCCAATTCCCCCTCTCTCCTCCTCCCTTTCTGCCAGCTGTCCTGCAATGTGCTGCTGCTTGTCAGTGAGGAGAAGTAGCACACTGTTTTCAGTGACAGGGCAGCACACCATGTCGCCTTACACCTAAGACCCACTCAAATAGACTGATATCATCTGTCTGGTTGAGAATCTACTCAATCCCCCGTGATAAACCTTTGTTTCTAGCGTGCTTGCCGGTAGTCAGGGACACTTGAACTTGAAACGGTTCATTGTGACTTTAAGTAGTTAAATTCATATTACAAAAACGATTGATATAGTGATTGTTACCTTGTATACGAGTTTTAAAACGTAGAAATTGCGAATAAAATGGCAATTAATCAGCCATTTCACAAAGAAACACGAAGGTCGCTGTTTGGATTTAAAGGCAAATGCTTAAATGTCAATGACTGGATCATTAATGCTGTGATTATTATGTTTCTAGCATGTTATATGTGTGGCAACAGTTCTTATAACCCTAACTGATGGAGTCTGTAGCTTTTCATTTCTTAAAGGGCTAGTTCACCCAAAAATGAAAATTACCCCATGATTTACTCACCCTCAAGACATCCTAGGTGTATATGACTTTCTTCTTTCAGACGATTACGGAAGGCGGTCCGCCGGAAGCTAGATATTTTACTTTATAAAGTTTTAAATATGGATATTTTTCTTACACAAGCCCATTGATTCGCTTCAGAAGGCCTTTATTAACCCCCCGGAGCCGTGTGGATTACTTTTATAATGGATGGATACACTTTTTTGGGCTTCAAATTTTGGGCTCCCATTCACTGCCATTATAAAGCTTGGAAGATTTTTTTTTATATAACTCATATTGTATTCGTCTGAAAGAAGAATGTCATATACACCTGTATAATCATGGGGTAATTTTCATTTTTGGGTGAACTATACCTTTAAACAACCATGTAGGAAAACACATCATGGCCATATTCCAGGATGACAATGCTGAGATTCATCAGGCTCAAACTGAAGCATGAAGAATCATTTTCACACATGAATTGGCACCGTAAATTCATTGAAAGTCTTTGGGATGTGCTGGAGTAGACTTTACAGACTGCTCAACTCTTGCAATGTCAATACAAGATCTTGAACAAAAATTGATGGAAATAACATCGCAACATTCATTTCCATCAAGAGGTGCACACAGTTTTGGTCAAGATTTTGTATTGACAATGCAAGAGTCAAGCACTCTGTAAAGTCTACTCCAGCACATCCCAAAGACTTTCAATGAATTTAAAGTGCCCCTATTATGCTATTTTAAAGTTTCCTAATTTAGTTTTGGAGGTCTCCAACAACAGGTATACATGCATCAAAGGTCAAAAAACTGTTTAATTTTCTCATAATATACATTGCACATCACCACAATGTTCAATGATTCTCAAACGACTCGATGGATGAATCAGTCTCTCTAAATCTCTCCTTTACGAGAGCCTACTCTGCTCTGATTGGTCAGATGGCTCAGTCTGTTGTGATTGGTCTACTGCGCACAGCACGTATTTTGGAAACAAACGGCCATTACCATAACTGAACTCCTGCTCCGTCCGGAGCCTCCCTAAAGCTCAGCGATTAATGTACACACTGTAAAGACAGTAACGATGACATTGATTTTACACCAATTCCCCGATGATGAAACATTGGAAGAACTAGTTATTCAACCCGAACCTTGAGCAGGATGTTTCTCAGTGTTGCTACTCAGTTTGAGGTACATTATGAGATGTTTCAACTGTAATTCCTCACCATCAGCATTAACAAGTGTGCGTCCATCAACAAACCTATGTGTGTGTGTTTCTAATTTATTGTGGTGCACATGCGGGAACTGTATCAATAACAGCGCATACGTGGTTATTAGTAAGAATGTAAGTAAGTAGTTAGTAAGTAGTAAGAATGACAGACAATCTGCATTAATAGACACAGTTTTAGGTACAATACTGCATATAATAATATATAATACTGCAGCCCACAGCTGATTTACAGTAGTATTTCAGTAAGACAGTAATAACCTGAGTTAGCCGGTTAGCCAGATACCTACACAATATGAAAAACAATAAACACATTGTAGAGCACAGTGTCTTCTAGACATGATGCTATCCAGTATCCGCTGCAGTGTTCAAGGTTTCCCTGGTGTCTGCATGTGCAATAAGTGGACGGGCAATATGCTAATGTTTCGGCTTGACGTCACAACGAAACGGCTTGCAATTCGTTTGAAAAACGATTCATTTAATTGACTCAGAGTTGACTCTTACTTTTGAGAGACAATAACTTGTATACGGTGCTTGACAATAACTTGTATACATATACGGTGCACTTTCAAATTTAAAACTTTACAGGACGTTTTCATTCAAAAAGGGTACTTTAAGGTCTGGACTCAGAGGTGCCAATTCATGTGTGAAAATGATTCTTCATGCTCCCTCCCAACCATTCTTTCACAATTTGAGCCTGATGAATCTTGGCATTGTCATCCTGGAATATGGCCATGATGTGTCTTCCTACATGATGGTTTAAGAAATGATAGCTACACACTCCATCAGTTAGGGTTGGATGAACTTTTGCCTAACATATGACATGCTAGAAACATAATAATCACTGCAATAATGATCCAATCATAGACTCTTAAGCATTTGCCTATTTAAATCCAAACAGCGACTTTTTTTTTTTTTGGCCGGGCAGTGTAATTACAATACAAAAGTGTTTAAAAATACAGTTTTAAAAAAATCTTATTTTTTTGTTTTTCTGTTGTGTCATTTTTGGTCAATTGTACTAAATCTAATTAGGGTCAATTTGATGCTGACCAAGGCGATCGTACCCATATTTTTAACCTAATATAAGGGTTAAGCTATAGATTTTGACATTTTCTAAGACATTGCATGTGGTTGCCAAATATAATCCACAAGCTGGCAAAAAGTTTATTTGTAATAACTAGGAAAGGTTAGTTTAGGTTGTGAAATGTCATGTGGTGTGACTAACCGAAAAAAAGGGTCATGACATTTATGAAATATTAATTATGATTATTGGTACAAAAAAAAAATCTTGAAAAATGCATTTAAAAAATGAAAATAATGATTAAGATCATGTATTCAAGGTATAAAAGAATATGATATTACTTTTTACTGGATGGTGCACCACATATTTAAAGTCATTACATTGAAACTTTCTTGATAATTAATTGATAATTGTGTTACGTTTTTCAAAACCATATGATGCCAGTGTGAACACAAATACATTTCTAAGAAAAAGTTTAGTTTTTTTCCCCCAAAGATTTTCATCATGGACACCCCTCTTTGTGATACACCTTTCGAACAAGACAACTGTGTTATATCATTGGTAACCTGACCTTTACTAAAATGCTGAGAAAGCGCTTTCCTGGTTCCTGGGTGGTGTGTGTGTGTGTGTGTGTGTGTATGTGTGTGTGTGTGTGGTCCCGGTAAACCCTACATTATGGGGACAAAATGTCCCCACAAAGATGGCAATATTTTGGTCCCCATGAGGAAAACAGCTTATAAATTGTACTAAGTGATGTTTTTTGAAAATGTAAAAATGCAGAAATTTTTCTGTGATGGGTAGGTTTAGGGTTAGGGAAAAGAATATACAGTTTGTACAGTATAAAAATCATTATCTATGGAAAGTCTCCTGTGTGTTTTTCTATCCTGGTGGGGACTTAAACCTGAATGCACTGACTCATGGGGACTTGTGTTACCATGGGGATCTAAATTGAGGGCCCCATGAAGAAGCAAACTTATAAATCATACAGAATGAGTTTTTTTGAAAATGTAAAAATGCAGAAGGTTTTCTGTCATAGGTAGTTTTAGGGGTAGGGTTAGTGTAAGGGGATAGAATATACAGTTTGTGCAGTATAACAACCATTACGTCTATGGAGAGTCCCCACAAAGATAGTAAACCAGACGTGTGTGTGTGTGTGTGTGTGTGTGTGTGTGTGTGTGTGTGTGTGTGTGTGTGTGTGTGTGTGGATGCATGGACCTGTCACCCTGCCATCCTCCATTTCTGCTGACAGTAGGCTGAGAGAAGGTCTGGGATGAATGACTCCAACACACTGCTCCCCTGCAGCCTGGACAGCCACAGAGGCCCCATTGTGCTCCACAACCATCAGTGATCATCCATCACATTTTAACCTGACAGCCAACTGCACAGCCTCCTAATCCTGCCAAGGATGGAGGCTTGGGTTACCATGACGAGAGCACCACGGGGCTTCCCGCTTCGGACCTGTGCTGGACATGGGCAGAAGGTACCTTTAAGTTCTGAAACGGGTCTCCACTTCTACATTCTAAAACAAAAGATCTGAAAGGACAGTCACAAGTATTTTGAGGGACTCTTTCACCAGTGACATTGTAGAAGTGTTCAGCATACTGTCACTCAGGGAAAATATCATGGTGAAAAACCCCCTTCACCATGTACTACAACATGAACCTTGAATATCTGTGGTGTGTCAGTAACCATAAATAAGCCTGTGGATTCATTAGGGAGCATAGCGGAAGCTCTTCCGAATTAGCATGTGAGCTATGAGCCCAAACAAGCCCATTAGGGATTTCCAGCATCCGGAGAGCCTACCTCACTTTTTGGGGTCAGGGACAAGAAAGGTCTACCTTACTGAACTAATGGCAGACATTACAGGACAGGTAAACATATAGACACGGTAGTTACCACAACGATTTTTAAGAGAAAAATGCAGCAAAAACAAAAAACACTATTGTGTTAATAGGACAAAGATTGCAAACATGATCATTTTAAATATTAAATATAATATTGTATTTATTAATTCTATTTTATTCTATATTAAAATAATATGTATTATTGTTATTATTATTAATATTATTAACAACAGCAAATTATGAGTTAATTGGACAAAGATTGTGAAGATAATTTAAAATATCTAATATTTCTATATTATATTTTATAACATTAAAATTGTAGTATTTATTATTATTAACAGCAAATTATAATAAGATTGAGAAGATTATAATTTTATATATTAATATATGTATTATTACTATTATTATATATTCTTAACATTACTATATTAATATTATTATTATATTTTATAATATATTCATTATTATCATTATCAAAATTGCTGATTGGACAAAGATTGAGAAAATGGTCAGCATTTAAACTCAAAACTGTAAATTCACCGGTTTTAGTTTATATAAACAGAGAATTTAAAGTTTAAAGTATTTAAAGTATATATATATATATAGTTTTTTTTATAAAATATATAAATACAATATATAAATAAAATTGTATTTATATATTAATATATTCTACTTATTATTCAAATTTATTTGACAATATTATTTATTATATTTACAGTTATATTAATTGCATTTATTGTCTCTAAAACAGTTATAAAGTACAAAAATAAAACCAGAGGATTTTCTGAAGTTTCCCATTTATCTTGAGCTTCTTTTTCCAAACAGACACCTCAATAATTAATTGCTCCTGCCAAGCTATAGAAACAACAAACTGTTTATAATACATAAAAGTGATGAGACATTTTTCTGCTTTAGAAGAGAAGGGGATGTTGTCTGACAAGGATTTAGATCAGTTAATTAAGGAGCCATAGTGGATCTTTCATATCTGCTGTAGTCTGTTTGATTTCCACAGCACCTAGATCATGTTCCTGGACTTTCAACAGCAGCCTGACGCCGTTCTTGAAGCAAACTGGTCCCAAATCCCCAGAAGATTGGGGAATGAAAAGAGATGTAAAGTTTAGATGTGTGGCAACAGCTAAACGCAGGGTCAGGTTTCTCAGAGCCCTGGCTATATTTAACCTACTGATCTAACACCAGGCAGAGAGTTTAAATGCCACCACTGCAGTTGGTGTGGAGCAGTTGTCGTCCACAGATCTTCTTCAGCACGAGCTCAGCTCCGGCGGAAAACACCCACACACGCTCGCAAGGACCGTAAAGGACCTATAACGCGTTCAGAGAAGACACAGCAGAGCCGGTGGACTCTAATTCCAGCAAGACATGGAGCTTTTCGAGACCAACCCCTACTTCTTCGCAGACCAGCGTTTTTATGAAGGCGGTGATAACTTCTTCCAATCCAGGCTGACCGGAGGCTTCGACCAAGCAGGATATCAGGACAGAAGCTCCATGATGGGCTTGTGTGGAGATGGAAGGCTGCTGTCCAACGGAGTGGGATTGGAGGACAAACCGTCTCCATCATCTAGCCTCGGTCTGTCCATGTCTCCTCATCAGGAGCAGCAGCACTGTCCGGGTCAGTGTCTGCCTTGGGCCTGCAAGGTGTGCAAGCGCAAGTCGGTGACTATGGATCGACGGAAAGCCGCCACTTTGAGGGAGAAGAGGAGGTTGAAGAAAGTCAACGAGGCCTTTGAGGCTCTTAAGAGAAGCACGCTCATGAATCCCAACCAGAGGCTGCCTAAGGTGGAAATCCTGCGCAGCGCCATCCAGTACATCGAGAGACTGCAAGCGTTGGTCAGCTCCCTCAACCAGCAGGAACATGAGCAGGGAAACCTGCACTACAGAGCCGCAGCTCCTCAAGGGGTGAGTGAAGCTCGGGGGATCAGGGGCAGGTGTACGGTGGGATTCACATTAAGTAAGTGGGCACTCTTTTGACATTGTACAGTTTTGTGGGCATTTAATTACCTGATTTTTTTCCAATTGTGTAAAACTAAAAGACTTTTCTCTAAAAAGAGCCCACTTTAGCTGTATTTTGCTGCAATTGCATTAATTGTTAATATTTGAAGATGTTGATAAAGCTGCATGCATTTCAAAAAAAGTTAAATTGTTTTATTTAAATTGAATAAAACATAATTTAAATTGGATTTTATAGTAAAGGAAAAATACAGCCTCAAATGCAGCATGCATTGCAAAAAAAAAAAAAGTTAATTTTTTATTTAAATTAAAATATAAAAAAATATATTACGTTTTAAATTGAAGACTAAATACAGCCTTGAATGCAGTATGCACTGCAAAAAAATTGCAAGTTAAAATGTACATTTTGTTTAAATTAAATAAATAAAAATGCATTTTAAATGAATTTTTATGTCAATTAAATAGTATGAAAATTAAGTCAGTAGTTTGCATGTTTCAACTTTTAAAAACACGGAAACGCCTATATAAAATGTTCAATCAAACATGTAAAGGCAGATAATAGGTTGCCGTGTGCAGTGCTTGTTTCTGATGGTTGTGAGGGTGTTGTGGTCGGGTGGGGTAGCTGATGATGTGACTGACAGTAGTGTGTGTGTTTATGTGTAACAGGTGTCGTCCTCCAGCGATCAGGGTTCTGGCAGCACCTGCTCTAGCAGTCCAGAGTGGAGCAGTGCGTCGGAGCACTGCGCCCCAGTCTACAGCTCCACCCACGAGGGTAAGACCACCACACCAACAGTAACTAGCCTGACAAATATGAAGGATCAGTTTAACAAAAAACAATGCATCATACCATATTGTGAGGTTTGAATGACTTGCCTGGCAAACATGTGACAGCGTTCTCTAATTTCCTCAGATCTTCTGAATGATGACACCCCAGAGCAGACCAACCTGAGGTCTCTGACCTCTATTGTGGACAGCATTACAGGAACAGAGGTGACTCCGGTGGCCTATTCAGTGGACATAAGCAAATAAATGAGAAGGGTGACCCTACCGTTATGTTCAGACCACCTTTCACCGACCACAACAGCACTATCTATGACACCCAAGGTGAACGAAGAACCTTTTAAAAGTCATAAAGCCTTGGGGGCTTAATTTCCAGACAAATCTTGAGGTCCATATGATTATATTTCCAAATGTTTCTTATCTCTGTGGGAATAAGAACGAATTTCAGATCAGCCTAATTCCTGCTCAAACTTAAGACAGTCAGGCTGGGCAAATCATATTTTCATAATTTGTCCTTTTTTCCTCTTGATTCCTTTATTTTTTCATTCTGTTTGTGTGCTTTATGCTTACCAACAAAAAACATTTGTGGGTCCAATGTTTTACTTCTGGTTTTGACCAATTTCTGCTTAATTTAAACTAGTTCCGTCAGTTGTGTAAATATGTTCCTATTTTCTACAGAGTGGTTTTGTTATTTTATTTTGTATTTTCTCTGTGTGTTTGGAATAACTTATTTGGACTTTTATAATAAAGATTGTTGTGTATTTGTATACATTCATTTCTGATCCTATTCTCTGTCCTCTAAAAGCTATTTCCTTCTTTCTTTTGCTGATTTGATCATCAAATGTATCTTTTTGTTGGAAAGTACTTTCACAAAAACAACCCAATAATCCATGAAATGATTTATAATACATAAGGTAAATATTTATTTTATATATTCATATAATTATTTATTTGTGACAGCTTTTTACATTTAAAGTGAAAAAACAAACAAAAAAAAACTCAACAGTATCTGACCAGTACTAAACAAACAAATATCACATTAAAAGAAAAATTCTCACTTGTTCAGCCACATGCTTTATGTGGAATCTGCATCTACTCTATACAGAATTATATACATAAATCATCTATTTACACACACATTAAACCTTACATGCACACAAAAGAGAAAGAGCTTGTGAGAGAGAGAGAAAGAGAGAGACCTGCACCTGTTTTACAGTTCACATTACTGTCAAGAGCTACAGAAACAAATTAGCGTAAAAATGACCATCACAGGAGAACACGCTGCAAAGCAAGAGGCTTCAGTTACTCCACCACTATCGCATCAGGGAAACGTCTCGGCATTGTACTAACGCTTGGTCCTCGTCAAGGCATTTTTTTTTAGCAAGCCACTAAAGGATCAAACAGATATTCAGCGAGCATGCTGAATATTAAAGAGGCATTATAAATGAAACAGAAACAACTAAACTGGCTGTGAGAGGCTAGGCACAATTGGCAGATCGAGGCTTAAAAAAAGAGCAGCACACCACAGGATTTCAAGTTCAAGTGTTTGAGTGGTGATATATTTCTTTTGATCTGTGGTAATGGCGATTGAGAGCGAGAGAGAGAGGCAATAGATGCTACAGTGATTGTCAAGTTTAGTGGCATGCATGCTCCACCGGACGCCCCAATGCCAACAGTGACCCACACAGCACAAACAAGACTTAATCATCATTCATTCATTTAAAAGGATATTAGGAATGATGATTATGGTGATTTTTTGCGTATAAAATGAAAAAAAACAGTCACTTATATTAATACTTTTTTTAATAGAGAGCACTTCTTAAAGTAAGAACATGATTTGTCAGCATTGTGTAACACTTAAAACACACATACACACGTTTTCACACACAGTACAGTAGCTGCCACAATAGCACGATACATCCTGTGAATTATACAGAAAATATTGTCTTAAATGAAGAAATGCCCAATGCGCTCATAACTTGTTTTGTAGGTATGCTGCTCAAGAATCATTTGCTCCCATAGTGGTTCAGTTTCAAATGGCGGCACCAAAAGAGATCATATGTTCGTTTGCAGGTCCTACGTGCTGGAAATCTTTTCTTTTTTTTTTTCTCCTGATGCTAAGTGAACTGAAGTCTATTGCTTTCCCTGATGCTCGACAATATTTAGCATCATGGCTTCATACGATCTCGATGTCCTGGAAGTGTGTGGACCGAAACTCTACGTGGATAAGCACTGCTGATGTGAACTCAAACGCACGTTTCTCCAGTCACCACTGGTGTAAGACACCAACTACAAGTGTAACACCCTTTCTAGCAGACGGAGCTGTCTAACCGACAGGAAACAGACACAACTGAGACTTTAAAATTCATATAATAATGATATATTCATCTCGATATACAAGTCTGATATATATTTCCATAAAAAACATAATAGCATATTTTTCTGTTTTTCATATATACATAGACGTTGATTAATAATTTGCATAACCAAAGGGAAGAAAGCCTTAAACAGTAAAATGCCAATGGCACACCCAAAGGAGCAGACTAGCACTGACAGACTACAGGGCCAAGTACACCAGTTAAGTACGACCACCACAAAGACTATATAACCGGGATTACTGGGAAACGACTGATATGACGAGATTTCTCCTTTGCGGCTGCAATGCGTTCCACGCGCTCAAGAGTTCAAAATTCGTCTTTCTGTCCCCCTCTATTGCACGGTGTCCAAGAAAGCTCTGGTGTGGTTCAGGACAGGGGAGAGGCGGAGGTTAACCCTTCCCTCATCTTTTCAAGGTGTCCCCAGATTTTGGCATATTTCATTGTCGAAAGGCCGCAAGCATGTGTCCGTACAGGTAGTGGGAATGCACTGGCAGGAAATGACAGGAAAGAAATCACAAAAAATATAATCAAAATCAAAGTTTGTTCCAGGTTCGAGCATGTCAGGCGATAACAAAGCAGTCAGAGACAGTATAAACACAAGCTGTCAGCTACTTCTTTACCTGATGTCATGCCTCTGTTGATGTACAATGTCAATGACGAGTAAATAGAAGTTATTTTATGGAAGAATTCACACAAAAATTATCATTAAAATTAGCTGAATTAACATTCAGCTTTTGCATGTTGGTATTAATGTCCATTGTAAGGGGTTATACACACAGAACGCATGCATTTAAAAATGTGAGATGGAGGGCAGTGGAATAAAAAAAACGCAAGGTCTAGAGAAGCGTTTTTTAAAGGTTTGACTTTTAACTTGAACCCCACATTTTCAGAATGCCGTGTTATGTACAAAGAGGCAACAAAAGACGTCTGTCTGTTTACATATGAAAAAAATGGAAAAGCAGCATAGTGGAATGCAAAAATATATTGTGTATGAACTGCCCCTAAAGGGGCGGCCACACTCCACTTTTCGTTCCATTGACTTCCATGCAGACCGGAAACGCAAGCTCATGTGAAAAGTTTCGCATTTCGTTGTGTTCCAAAGGTCAAGCTTGGTGAACTCTGAGCTGCGAATTCGCATCACGTGACGACGTGTGACCAGTAGAAGATCGATATGTCACGGAGTTCACGGCTGAATTAAAACAACCGATATTTTTGCAGTAAAGTCAAGTAGATTGTATATTTTTTACATTTTGAGTGTAGTACTATTTGTTATATGTTGAATTCATGTTAATAAAAAAGGCGCTTTAGAGAGTGACGTCATATCACGACCGTTGCAGTGTGCGTAGAAATTTTGCATGCTCAAAGTCTAGTGTGACCACGGCTTTAGTGCGTTTAAAAATGCCAGATGCAGGGCAATGGAATGACGCAAGATCTAGAGAGGCAGTTTTTAAAAGTTAAACAACTTTTAACTTGAGAGGCGCATTTTTATGTGCAATGTGGCAGATGCTACAAAAGGCGCAAGTGCAACAGTCATATTGTCAATGTGCATAGTTAATGTGCGTATGTAAGCAGCGCAGTGGAAAGCAAAAATGCGTTCTGTGTGAATAACCACTAAGTGTATTAGGGCTCTTTCACAGAGAACGAGTTTTTGTGTTTCAAAAATGCGGGATGCCAGGCAGTGGAATGAAAAAAAAAAGCAAGGTCTGCTTTCTTAAAGGTTGAAACTCTTTTAACTTGAGTGCTGCATTTTAGAACAGCTTGCTATGAGCGAGTCAAACACGTCTGTCTAGAGCAGGTTTACATAGAAAAACAATGGAAATGCAGTGCAGTGGAACGCAAAAGAGTGTTCTCTGTGAACGGCCCTTTACTCTAACTGCAACTTCTGCTTTGAAATAGTTTTCTAACATTATGCCACAAATTCTGAGCTTAACTTGTATCAAACCCAAAACAACACTTTAACAATTTGAATGCAATAGTTATAAAATGTGACGCACCTCATCACACAAATTAAATATATACTTGATTAAATCATGTAACGAGAGAAAAGGTCATTAGTTCACATGTTCATATAATCCATGAGACTGAATATATGAAAGGACATTAGGGCTTTTCACACTTGAAATATTTAACCCTGGGTCATTCTAAATCCTGGGTAAACAGAATCCTGGGTTATCTTGCTTCACGTTTCACACTGCTCATAATTTACCGGGAGTTAATAATTAATCCTGAGTATTCATATGGTGACGTTTCACACTGTACATTCCTAAATCCTGGGTTAAAGTCCTTATTTGCATATTTGCAGTGTCAGTGTCGCAGCATGTGACCTGTTTACATAAAGGCTCTAGCATTGCGCGTCCTCATATTACACATTGCTGACTGTAATATCACGTTTTTTTCTGAATGAACTTTTCGAATGAACCGGTCTCTTCTTCACTCCAGTTGTCGCGTTTTCCATTGACGTTTGACATTTTTCATATCAAACGCAGAAACGACTATACATCACACAGAGTTTCCATGACTGCCCAAAGCACGTGAATATAAGGTACGTGATTGGTTGTCGGTTGCTAAGCATCTAGTTGTAACATTCTAACAGCGCATTGTTTCACACTGTACAAGTTTGGCATCACAATGCGGAGTTAACACCGCAAAAGAGCAGGGTTTTACAATCCCGGGTAAAAAGCTCTGCTAACCCCGCATCTAAATTACAAGTGTGAAACGTACCTTTACCCAGGGTTAGAAGCAGGGTTAAGAAAGACGATAACCCAGGGTTAAGCGCAGTGTGAAAAGCCCTATTGAAAATTTAAATAAAATAATGGAGCACAATAATCCATTGCAATTGGTACTTCATATATGGATGTCAGTGTGTTGCTATGCAGTTGCTAATGTGTTCTGATTGGTTGCTACGTGGTTCCTAGGGAGTTGACAGGATTATATGAACTTTCATTTTAAACTTTCATTCAAGTCTGTTTTATAGAAGTTTACGCTACTTTGCTAGTTTATGTTTTGAATTCAAACACTCAAAAAGAAACTCAACTGACCATTCATGTCCAAAAAGCAGAACAAAAAAAGCCAAGCAACAAATCTGAGCATCATTGACTAACCAGATGCGATGCGACGCCGCAACATGCGGTAAAAGGTATCTTTTCCATGTTTTTATCCTAACCAGCTGCAACGACGATACTTGAAGATTTTAGATTTTAGAAACGGTTTCTATTTTCTATTGCAGCTAGAACAACAACATACAAAGTATGACAATGATAATCAGCTACTGATTATGTGCTTTATTTAATGTTAAAAGAATTTAATGTTAGTTTCAATATCATTTTGCGTGACCTTTATAGCCATACTGAAAGTGACAACGGATAATTCAAAGGGTTAAAATTAAAGGAAAAAAATGCAAATGCAAACAAAAAAGTGTATTCTATGACAAAGATTGTATCAGTCACTCAGTATGTATTTTTTTTATCAATGTTAAAATGGAGTAATATTTATGAATTAGTTTATGTACTTATCCATTTTGTTGTGAGTGCAATGCACTCTTCTGATTGGCTGTGATTTTTGACTGATTTCTCGTAGGTCTGGTGGACAGACAAATTGCCTGACGCTGCAATCTTATCGCGTCGCGTCTGGTTAGGAGATGGTGTTAATCATCTCTTACTGAGCCATCAGAGTTTATAGACGAGAGGCTGAAGTGAACAGCTTACCTGTTAGTGTAAGTGCAGTGATTAGTAAAAGCAAGTTAGCAGGAGTAAGTCCTGACAGCTGAGGGGTCTAGTCTCTGCGGGGCCGGGGGACCGGCTGCTGAACCACAGAGACAGAGAGGGGAGAAAACATGCAATGACACAAACTGAAGGACCCCGACCTGTGCCATTAATATTAGTTACTTTTAACACATGCTTTCACAGTCAATATGCATACATGTTTTGCCATTAGCGTCGTAAGATATACTGTAAAAGAGTTAGAGAAGGCACTACTTGTTAGTACTGTACTGCAACCATTAAAGAGCAACGTGCTAATGCCAATGCTGAACTCATTTCACCCTTATAAAACACCCTGCCCCCCTTTCTACCTTCTGGTTGCAGCTGTCTCCTGGGCACAGCAGCCATAGAAGGGGGAATGGACATGGTGTTGAGGCGGAAGCCAGCGGGAAGAGTCTCTATGGACCCTGGCATCATACCAAGACCCTGGCCGTCCCTCGGCCTGAAGCGCTTACGCCACGATGGAGACCTTCGGAAGGACTTGTCATCACACTGATGAGAAGGATGACAGCACAACAACTGGGTTCAGATATTGTTCAAAAGTATGACTGCACCAACATCCGTATGATTTGAAACATGGCAACAGAGAATGAATGATAGCACAATGATATAAAAGCTTCAGCTTATTTCCTCATTCTATGGGGAACAAATGTCAACGTTAATGATGAGCAGAGCAATCCTGCCTATTTCTGCAGAAGGGTCTGGCTGCAGACATGCACTCCCAGCTCACAAATGTAAAAGCAACTATCTGCCATTTTAAAATCACGTTTCATACTATTTCACATTTATTATAAAATATGCTTTTTTTCAGAAAAAGCTGTTATACATAAACAATAAAATAAAAATTCTAGTTTGTTTCATTTTGAAAAAGCTGTTACATAAATAAAAAAAACAAAAACAAATAAAGAAATATATCTATTTTATGTTTCTGTTTCACTCTGAAAAGGCTGTTACACAGATAAAACAAACAAACAAAATAAATGAATAAATATTTTTGTTTTTTGTTTTCTCTTTGAAAAGGCTGTTTCACAGATAAAATAAACAAACAAAAAAAACAAATAAAGAAATTTATCTATTTTATGTTTCTGTTTCACTCTGAAAAGGCTGTTACACAGATAAAACAAACAAAATAAATGAATAAATATTTTTGTTTTTACTTTGAAAAGGCTGTTACACAGAAAATAAACAGAATAAATGAATAAATATTTTTATTTTATGTTTCTGTTTCACTTTGAAAAAGCTGTTACACAGATAAATATATATATAACTGTATTAATTTTATCTGTGTAAATAAATAATAATAATAAAAAAAAAAATATATATATATATATGATTCATTTTATATGTGTAATAGCTTTTTCAAAATAAAATAAATATAAAATAGAAATATTTATTTATTAGATTATTTTGTTTGTTTATTTTATCTGTGTAACAGCTTTTTTAAAGTGAAATGTTTCTGTTTCATTTTGACAAACAATCTTTTGGTAAGCTGTATTCAAATCTCAGATGTTTTTTGCCTCACTGTAGACAACTGTACACAAAAAATGACAATTGTATAAATATATTAAATAAAATGATTGGTACCTGACATATAAATAAAAATATATCCATCCCATCATTTCTATAAAATGACTAAATAAGATGCCTTATCCTGTAATCATAAATGACTGTGATTGGTCCATCCTGACCAGCGCTGACAAAAGATATACAGATAAAGATAACAGATAAATCGTGACAATGTCATTCTTAGTGCGTTAGCAGCTCTGGTCTACATTTTGAACCCGAATCATTATTTTCCCATTCAAAAGACTACAGTTAAAACAAAAGAAAAACCACTATATATTACCATGACAATCTTTAGTTTTTTTTGCTTTTGGCTTCATAAGAAAACAAACCCAAGTGGACCGCAGTGCATTTCCAGCTCCACTGCAGAGTGTTACTTCTGGTAACCTGGAAAATTCCAGGAATTTTAGCTAAAAACCAACCAGAATCCAAATCTTCACCTACCTCTTCCAGGCGCCGGTCCGTTCCCAATGCTAAGAGGTTATTGAACTCCCTCTCCAGAATCTGCCTGGCCTGGAAGACACATCAGAGATACAGGATTTTGGAAAGACCCTCAGTATGCTGAATCACCTATGTTAGAACATTACATAAGTCCTTTCCTAGAACGGTAGGCAGGTATGGACCAGCTAGTGGCTTTCAATTGCTTTTAAACATCTGTGTGGTCCTCACCTGGGTGTTCTGCATGGGGATCTGTAGAATGAGGGCCAAGCTACTGAAGTCAAATGTCTCATCTAGGGCAATGAGGGCTCCATGCACGCTGCTTTCCAGCAGGTTATTACTGTATTCCTTTAGACCGATGTTCTGAACCCACTGCATGACATGATCATTGGTCCACACCAGGGTATCTGGGAGCGACAACGGTACATGCATTTGCTATTATCTCTTGTTATTATTTCAAATTAAACTGAATCAAATTACTTGCATTATAGAGCCATATTACAAAATGTGTAAAAGTATATACAGTAACGATTATATGATATAACGATTTTGGACAGACCACCTCTAACCCATGTTGCAAACATTAATGAAGCAAATCTTCGAAGGGGCTGTGTTTACAACTGTACTGGAAATATCTGTGTTTAGGCAACAGTATATGTGGAGTGTGATCATTTTGCACAGCTGGCTAGCCTGCTTTCTGTTTGTACAATCCTGTGCGTAATGTGCTTAAGTGTGTGTGTGTGTCATAAGCAGTTGGTGCGTGTGTCTTTAGCTATGAAGATGAAAGATTTGAAAAAGCTGTGACAGCTGTGTCAAGTTCATGTGTTATGCTGAAGTTCAGCCGGGCGCCGTCCCTTTAAATGGATTTGACACTAAAAAGCTCAGCTGTTGACCTCACACATTCCTGCCACCGAAATGCAAATAACAGGTACAGCCACTAGATAGTGCTCTTCCCTTCATAAGTTAGAAGTAATGAATCCAGAGAGTGCAATGATAATTTACTCATACCTTTGATGTCATGTTGGAAATTCTCTCTTCTTCGCTCCAACTCCTTCCTGTCATAGTTCAGCCTTTTTAAGCACATGATGCCATAGTGCAAACTAGCCCTGTAAGGATATAATGAATGTACCATTGTATGTAAGGTCTATTTCACACTGTGGTTGTAAAAAATGAGCAATCGCTGCTATAGTTTACCTGTGGAAGCTGTCCACCATCTTGAGATGTGTACGCAGGTCTTTCTTAGTAAGGTGGTCCAGCATCCGAGCGTCCACCAAGCACTCCATGAAGTAGCTGCGGTACTGAGGCAGGCCGAGACTGGGCAGCCACTCGTTCCCAATCCACTCATGGTTCATGTCACCATATGCTAACGTCTGAGAAAGAAAAGAGACATTATCCTTCTGTGCCTCTGTCAACTGGATATAACATGGGTTTAGTTTTTAATGGGTATTAGATTTAATTAAAAAAATATACTTTTATAAAATGAATATAAAACATACATTTATATATAGTAAATTACTATATAATAAACAAAATCTATTATATATAAAATATGTATTTATAATATATAGCAGTATTTATATTTTATAATTATAATATAAAAATATTTACAGTTATAATATATGAATTTCTAATTTTCAATAATATAAAATATTAAATTTTAAAATAATTTTAATTATACTAATAGTTCATGATATACATTATATATTTAATAATATATATGTACTATAATAACATAAAAAGATGTATTTTTGGCCCCTAAAATGAATATAATCTGTCATATCATAACTACAATATTTGACAAATTTTACCTTCCACATTTAATATAACTGCATAAATTTCAATGTGACAAACGTGGCACATTTTCCAATCAATTCCATTTGAAAATCATATTCCATTTGAAGATCATGCATTCTTTCTAAGCTAAACCAAGTCAATAACAGACTTTTGGAAAGGCAAGTGAAAACCACATATAAGAGTCAGTGGAAGGCTCTTGTTTGGTCAAAGACAGCCAGCTCTCTCACCTGAGCCCAGCTTCCTTCCTCATTCTCCTGTCAGTCAAAGGTCAGAGTGACAGCGTGTTATAGCACAGAGGAGACAGTGTTAGCAATGCTCTCTTCTAGCTAAATAACTCACTGAGCTCAGTTCAGTCTGAGTAAATGAAGTGCACGCCAAGCAACAGCATCAGTGGTTGTTACTAGGTAACAATTATTGCAAATGCAGTTAAATATGGAATAATTTTGCAAAGCAACAGGACATCAATCACACAGAAACATGCGAAAAGGTTTAATAAGCGCACTCTTTGGGTAGATTGCAGGGCAGAGGGGATGGGGGTGGATTCAGGGGCAGCAGGCTGGGGGTTGTGAGGGCTGCGGAAGCGTGGCATATGCATGGCACCGCGGGCACAAGGGAGTCACCCAGATGGACTAACCATTTTGGTGGAGGTTGCCATGTTTTCCATCTCCTCGTGAGTCACCCACACATTTCCGGAAGACTGCACGGAGAAAAAGAAGCACACACACAGATAAAGGATCACATATTGCATAGTCCTCATAAACACCTTTATGAGTGAGTGTTTACAGCAAAGTTCCTTTGGCAGCCATGTTACTACCGCCCCTGGCAGCTATTTTCTATGTATGTAATAGGCGTACAGGTACCTATTTTAATCAGTTTGAATGGGGACAGACCAAAATCTCCAAAGGTGTTTGTTATTAGTGTTTAAGTGTTTAAATAAAGTGTGATAAATAAAGCGTTTAAGTGTTTATTAGTGTTTAAATAAATTAAAATAAAATATTTGTATAAAAATATATTTAATATTTTATTTTTACACAAAAATTGTTGTTCAATTATTTTTATATAGTATATTATTTGTTTTTAATATAGTTTTAAAGTTACATAGTTTTTTTTACATAATTATTTTATATAAATGATTAAAATAATAAGCAAATAAAAACATTAAAATTACAAAATGATAAAATAAAATATAAAATGATAAAATGATAAAATTACATTAAAAAAAATATAAAAAATTGTTTTATAAAAACAATTTAACAAAATATATTTAAAATATTATGTTTAAATTGTTAAATTATTTTTATTTAGTTTTAAAGTTACATAATTTTTATGTAATTATTTTACATAAATTATTAAAACAATAAGAAAATACAAAAATGAAAAATAATGATAATAATAAAAATAATAAATAAAATAAAATAAAATAAAATAAAATAAAATAAAATAAAATAAAATAAAATAAAATAAAATAAAATAAAAAATTTAAAATTATGGAGGAAAATCTTGAGTAAAGAGAAAGTCGAAACATGACAGGAAATGATTTGGGTACGCGATCAGGATAATTAAGACTCCCACATGAGCACAGCATCCGTCTAAAGGTCACATATTACCAATAAGCCTATAATGTAATAAGTATGTTTATGTAATATTGTTACAAAGGAAAGGATCTGCACTGAATATTTTTTTTATTCATATTTGTTTTCAGTTTGAGACTGTATATGTGAAAATGAGCAGTTTAGGAGCAGGCCTCTTACTGTGCGTGAGGTGAGAGGAGCTGATGGACTTGTCAGTGACACCATTTCCTGGATGGCCAGTCTCAGTTTCAACCGATGCAGCGGGTTACTGATGCCGATCTCTCGCTGAATCTCCGTGTCCGACAGTGCTGACATGATGGCGCCGCTCTTCACATTGGCACGACACGCTGCCACGTACCAAGCTGGCATGCCCACCCACAGCTGGAGGATGTCAGAGAGAAGACCGTCAAGATGCATCTTCGTTATCTCCATCATCATCAGAGCAAGTAATTATCGTAATTATTGTCATCCGAATCCCCCCTGTAATTTGTGTGATTATAATCATGAGGATCATGAGTGCTGTGCTCATTACTGCACGGTGGGAGGGATGGTGGGTGATGTCTTTGTACCTCAAGCCAGGAGACCACGGTGGGGCCGTCCCACTGAGCAAAAGGAAGCCCTTTCCTCCTGGCATCCTCCAGCAGCTCATGCCTAATAGAAGACAAAGAAAGGTCAGAGCTAGGAGGAAATACAACCCCAGAGACATCAAACTCACATCAGTCTGAACATATGAAGCATACAGTGTAGTGGTTAAACCATATGGGGATTTCAACGTCCAATGTTCTGTACAATTCTCTATAGAGAAGGGTGGCTGATATAGATCAATATATACACAACCGTTCAAAAAGCTTATGAAAGTCTCTTATGCTGACCAAGGCTGCAATTATTTGATCAAAAAACAGTAATATTATGAAATGATAGATGCAACGTGAGCACATATTTTTTTCAGATCATTTTTTTGCCCCTGTATCTTGAATTTATGGCCATATTTGTTTTGCCACAAGCCCCTTATAAAGGGATAGTTCACCCAAAAATGAAACTTCTGTCATCATTTACTCACCCTCAAGTTGTTCCAAACCTGGTTACTCATATTCTTCAAAACATCTTCTTTTGTGTTCATCAGAAGAAAGAAATTCATACAAGTTTGGAACAACTAGAGGGTCAGTAAATGATGACATTTTTTGGATGAACTATAATTTCTGAACTTTAATTTCTCATACATTCTTATGAACTGACAGAAATCCGTCGTGGCAACTGAGAATTCTTTTCAGGATTCTTTGATGAATAGATCGTTCAAACAAACAGCACTTATTTGAAATAGAACGCTTTTGTAAAATTATAAATTACTTTACTGTCACTTTTGATCAATTGTATGCACCAGTACTGACACCTACTGTAGAAAATACAATTAAATGGATCAAAACATTTAAATCATTTTAATAACAATATATTAAATGTTTTTTTTTTTTTTTTTTTACACAAAATTGTTATGAAGATTTCTTTTTTGTATATAATAATTTTATAAAAATAATAGTTATAAATTACATTATTTATAAAAAATAAATAAACATAACAAATATTACATTTACAATATACATACAATATTAAATAAGCCATGAATAAATTTTTTAAGGTTTAATGATAGCATATGAGAAGTACATCTATTTTCAATGTTTTTGTGAATTTTTAAGATGTATCTTTTACAGGCTATTCTCTTGACATCGTTTTTTGTTTTTTTATTAGACTGCAAAGGCTATCTAATTTCTTTTCCTCATCTTACACCCAAACAAGAAGAACATTTCGTTCTTAGCACAGTGCCAAAGAATGGACACACACATACACACACACACACACACACCCATACAACTCATCCACATGGCAGGTGCTAATTAGGAAACCTATTTTTTCTGTCACACTAATGGTCAGGGGACAGAGATAAGATGTGGAGATGAGGACAGACTTGACAGAATGGTAAAGTACACCCCTAAATGAGGCCCTGTTATTAACCTACTATTAAGCGTTATTTGTAACTTGTTTATCTGCAGGAAATGGCACTTTGCCATCAAATTGATTGGTCATTTGCTTTAATTGAACTGTGTAATTAGGTAATAAGGATTAGGTCAGATTAGCAAATGTCTCAGGGTGATTTGGTGGGCGTCAGTGTGAAGGAGCTGTATGAGTGAGAATCACAGAGCAAGGGAGACCTACTTTTTCTTCATCCTGCGGTCTCGCTCTGCCTGTGTGCCCAGTTTGCTCAAGGTCATGGTATCTCCAATACCCATCTCGAAATCTGTGTCACAACATATTAAAATACAGTTAGTTAAGGAGTATACGATCTTCATTTACTTAGTTATCTGAAATCGAATAAAAATGAGACATTTCCTGCATGTAATGTGTGCGTCTGTTTGTTTCATGGTACCTGGAATGACAGGTGGTGTCACCTGGCCATCCTTGATCAGAGGCTGATCTAAACGTGCTTTCTCCTTCTTGCCAAAGAGACGGCCTATGGAGGACTTTATACCCTTCTTTTTGTTGCCCCTAAGCAGAGAGAGAAAGAGAGAGTAAAACTTTTAGCATCGACTTTTAGCATCGTCAGCAGAAGTCATCATTTCTGGTGGCATAAGCAACTATTAGCAGTAGCAAATGAACTTAACTGTATACAAATGAGAAGTAAAGCAATGTGGGAATTGCAAATGGTTTTGCAGACAGTGATCTGTCAGCTAATACAGTTGAATACTGCAGTCGAATAGGAACAGCAACAACATTTACATGTGCACTAATAATGCGATTATTTCTAGTAATCAGAGTAAGGTCTTAATCGTAGTAAGATGTTTACATGACATGAGCAGAACCCTTCACTCAAGTTTACATGAAATTTTCATTATTGTGATTATTTGCTAATAAGTATGGATATACCACACTCAGATAGGAATACAGTATGCATGTTATCGGCCATTGTTTTAATCTACTCGCATCAGATTCAAAATACATTTTTATGGACGTACTGGATATTATTCAGCGCCGTGATGAACATCGCAACGCTGGGTTTATGCGCTGCCGTAGCGTTCTTCACGCCATCTGGATGAAGAAACGGAGCAAACACTGCACAGCGAATTGTGTTGACAGAGTTTAGCGATTTGGAGAAGAAAAAACTTCAGAATAATGTCACGGAGATCATTCATGAAGTTGTGTGAACAACACACGGCATCCGTGTAGAACCGCACTTTGGTCAGAGCGGTAATAATGCGAGTAAGGTGTTTACATGCCTGTTTATTGCGATTAAAATCGGCGTACGCCACATAGTTTAATGCAATTATGGTTACTACGATTATGAGCTTAATCACATTAGTTTGATATTGAAGTATTGCGTTTACAAGAGGTAAAGTTTAATCGCAATATTACCAAAATCCCATTATAATCGCATTATGAGGGTGCATGTAAACACACTCATTGACGAGGCTTGGAGACGTTAATCACTGTCAGTATGTTTCCATTCATCTATTTTTATGTGAGTTTTGGGATATCACAAAAAAAAAAAAAAAGATGGATAGAAACACCAAGATGCACATAAACTGTAAAAAGAATACATGCGCATAAACTACGAGGGAAACATTTATGCATAACTGGACTAACCAGCGGACCAATTTCTTTAGACAACATCTCAGTATCGCATGTTGGTTTGGTCATTATGAAATGCCTGAGCCAAAGTCTGTCATTAAAATGACATAATTTTTATTACAGATATTTTGCACCAATTTCTAAGGAAATGACAATTTTGTTCTCTTGAACACATGGTTTTATGTGATATTCCAATTTTCTGCATAATTTAAATTCGCAGCTTTGAAAGGAAACTAGTGTGAATGCATCCTATGTTGCAACATAAAAAACAACATAAAAGAAACAGCAAGACTGGACGCAGTGGTTAAAAACGTTCATCTAAACGTTTGTTTATGTGTATAAACAAACATTTTAAAAAAGTGCAGAGGAAATGCAAAACACCCGTCCCGTGTGACCATCACCTTATATTATATAACATGCAAGATCATTTCTGTTTGTAATCTTTTTATCAGCCTGCCCTGCTGAGCCAATTCAATCATAATGAAATCACTCCTCCCCTGACATCACCATGAATTTGTGTGAAGCATTACATTCTGATAGAGTCTGGCTGCTCTGAGATGCAGTTTAACTCCCCGACAGTGATGTTGGAGTAGAAGGGACAGAGGGAGATTGAAAAAGAGCACATCAGGTTTGATTTCTTGCTTTGATTCAAATCAATGTGTTTTAGTCTGAAAGTGCCAATTAAATTAGCCAGACTACAAAGGTGTGATTTGTATTCGACAATGCCCATGGTAGTTCATCATTAAAAACATCACACACAGCTAAAACCTCACAGAGCTCAAATAGAAGAAGATTCTCTGGAGAGAACATCTGGAGGAACATCATTAAAAACACAGCATCACTGATGGCTAAATATGATGCTGCCCACCAGGAAATCATTTTGTTCTTTGCATAAGTGTAAGTGTAAGATTAGAAAGTATGTAAAGACATTGAGTTCCAAAGTATGGGCTTGGTAATTTTTCTAATGCAGAGCAAGACTGCATGCATTGATCAAAAATACAGTGTCAACAGTGATATTGTGAAATATTACAACAATTTAAAATATCTTTCTTTTAAATATATATATATATATATATAAAATGAATTTCATCATTATGAATCATTCTTAATATGCTGATTTGGTGCTCAAAAACATTTCTTATTATCAGTGTTGAAAACAGTTGTGCTGCTTAATTTTTAATTTTTTTTTGTGGAAATCAGGATTCCACAAAAGAACAGCATTTATTTGAAATAGTATTTATTTCTATGAAGCCCTGCACATGAAATGAAGGGAAAAATATGTATATCGTGGCCATGAATTAACAAATCGTTCCCACAACTTACTAATACGTCAGCACGTTTTACTAATTCATTCCCTTGTTTTAAGTAAATCGGGTGCACAATATAATAATTAGTTCCCTCGTTTTATTAAATTGTGCGCACAATATAATAATCAGTTCCCTCATTTTACTAAATTGTGCGCATGATATAATAATTAATTCTCTTGTTTTAGTTAAATCGAAATAAGGAAACAAATTAGTACTATGTGGCCAGGATTTAGTAAATCGAAGAAACACATTATTATATCGCGCGCACAATTTAGTAAAATGACGGAAAAAATTATTATATTGTGCATACGATTTACTTAAAAATAAAGAACGAATTCTTAATTCGTATCCAAGAAATATATATTTTTTCCACGTCATATGTGGGGCTCTATAAATTTCCCTTAAAAAACAAATCTTACTACAAACAATGTTAAACGTTAGTGTGTGTGTGTGTACAGTATGTATATACTATATATATACACATTTACCAAAAAAAAAAAAAAATATATATATATATATATATATATACACTCACCTAAAGGATTATTAGGAACACCATACTAATACTGTGTTTGACCCCCTTCCGCCTTCAGAACTGCCTTAATTCTATGTGGCATTGATTCAACAAGGTGCTGAAAGCATTCTTTAGAAATGTTGGCCCATATTGATAGGATAGCATCTTGCAGTTGATGGAGATTTGTGGGATGCACATCCAGGGCACGAAGCTCCCGTTCCACCACATCCCAAAGATGCTCTATTGGGTTGAGATCTGGTGACTGTGGGGGCCATTTTAGTACAGTGAACTCATTGTCATGTTCAAGAAACCAATTTGAAATGATTCGAGCTTTGTGACATGGTGCATTATCCTGCTGGAAGTAGCCATCAGAGGATGGGTACATGGTGGTCATAAAGGGATGGACATGGTCAGAAACAATGCTCAGGTAGGCCGTGGCATTTAAACGATGCCCAATTGGCACTAAGGGGCCTAAAGTGTGCCAAGAAAACATCCCCCACACCATTACACCACCACCACCAGCCTGCACAGTGGTAACAAGGCATGATGGATCCATGTTCTCATTCTGTTTACGCCAAATTCTGACTCTACCATCTGAATGTCTCAACAGAAATCGAGACTCATCAGACCAGGCAACATTTTTCCAGTCTTCAACTGTCCAATTTTGGTGAGCTCGTGCAAATTGTAGCCTCTTTTTCCTATTTGTAGTGGAGATGAGTGGTACCCGGTGGGGTCTTCTGCTGTTGTAGCCCATCCGCCTCCTCTAATCCTTTAGGTGAGTGTATATACACACATATATACATACACATTTATTATTACTTTAACAAAAAATATTGCAACTTGACAGTGATCATGCATTTCGCATGATGGAAAACAGCATCTTTGATATCTTCTTCCATGGGAGAAACATTATGCAAGTTTAGGCGGGTAGATGATGACAAAATGTTCCATTTAAAGCAAATGATCTGCAAAAGGTATAACTTTATTGAACAGCTGAAATTTTTAGATTTATAAACCTACAATAAGCAAATTTAACTTATTTTCAAAGATTTAAGTTATGATTAAAACCCATTTGGCTCAAAAATCTGGGGGTGGGGAGTTTGTGCATGACACACCTGGAGGTGTATTACAGGACAAATGTGGGTTGCATGTGACTTGAACAAATGCAAGCTGACAGTAATTAACTAGTTTTTAGACCCATAGTCTCAAGAGCAGTTGAATGTGTGTGGGAGAGTCTGTGCCTATAACAAACTCTCATCTGTCCTCAAGTGTGCCTGCTGGGTAAATTATGTCTCATCTAGTTCAATCAGAGAGGGATCTATTAGCACCTGAGACGTAATTGTCTGAGGATTTGTGTGTGCGTTTACCCTCGGCCATCCTCAAGGCTTCCTGTTAGCTGAGCGAAGTTCATTTGGTCTAGTCTGAGACTTCGGGGGGAGGAAGGGGGCGACGTCTCACACTTGATAGTGGCTTTGTCCTCTCTGGCTTCCACAGGGGACTGGGACAAGCAAAAACACACACATACACACACAAACAAACAACATTGTCACAATATCCCCTAACATTAGCATGACACCAAATCTTTCCCACACACCTGTGAACAGAAACTCATTTATACTTAGTCACCTACAAATAAACACACAAAGTCATATTCATTTCCTTCACATTCTTTATCCACAGAAGCTAATACACACACACACACTGAATCAGCACGAGCAAGCCGGTGTTCAGTCATTTAGAGATGAAGACACACTTACAGCCACTCTCCTGCGGTGTTTCCTTAAATCACTAGGCTGAAAGTGTTAGCAGGAAGAAAGAGACAGAGGAAACATACAGGGTGACAGATGATTAAGTGTTGTCAGTGTTAGAAAAAGGACATTTAATAGGGATAGCACAAAATAAAAGCATTGCAATGTGAAACAAGGATCACCAGGGTCATGATGCCCAACTCGTGGGCCGCTGAACCGGATGTCAGTTTTGGCGTGGATCGGCCGCTGACGGGAGGCGATGAACTGGCCAGAGAGAGGGCGGTGACGGAGGTGGGGATGGAGGAGCGCGGCCGCAGGGTCACATTGAGGCCGTCCATACTGCCGCTGTTCACTCGACTCTCAATCTCATCTGCCCGGAGCTCTGCTGATTCCCTCTCCACCTGGATCATTCTAGAACAGAAGAAGAGAGAGATAGAGAGAGCACTCAGCACATGGACAGCAAGAACTCAAACTTCCTACATAAAACACACACATCCCTAGATAGCACATATTCTCTGCAGAATACACTTCAAATCAAAGCCAAACTCAAGTGTGTCTGAAGAGCAGTAAGCACATCTGCCATCCTTTTCCAAGCTTTTGTTGGTCATTTCTTTCATCCGGGAGAAAATGTGCAATTTCTAATTTCTGTGCCACTAGCACAAAACCAAATAGAACTGCAAAAACTATTTAGACTATATTACACGGATTGAAATATGTTCTGCGCGTAAACAAGCCGACTGTTAACTGTTAAAGATTGCATTCCGAACCGTTCGGTACACACGTGCACTGTACCGAAAGCCCTGTACCGAAACGGTTCGGTACGAATACGTGTACCGTTACACCCCTAATATATATAAATATACCAAACAAAAAAATATATACTGTATATATACATACATGTATGTATGTATATATATATATATATATATATATATATATATACATACATGTATGTATGTATATATATATATATATATATATATATATATTTATACATGCAAATTTTGTTTGGTTTAGGTTTAGTTTATTAATTAAGAATAATTTACTGCATTTATTATAGTAAGTACTTGTAACGTGTAACTACGTCACCTTAAAATAAAGTGATACAGTATTCAATGTCGACTATACATTTTTTTCATATTTAAAGTTAAAAAAAGTTATACACATAAAACATTGAAATAATTATCATCCAATTTCATGTCTTATGTTGCATCTTATAATGAATATTATAATATATTACAGCGGTGGGTAGTAATTGTTAAACCATAAATGCACTACTAATAGCCTTACAGGTCATTACGTATTCAGCTTTCATAGAAAATGTCATCATGACTCCGCTTACTATTGATATCCGTTAGTATTCATGCAGTGGAAGTTTTGTCTGTTGAACCCACAGCTCAGGTCATGAGTCATCACTATCTGCACATTTCAGGTGATAGCTCTGCTATTGTCTGGCATTTATTTTCATCCACAACTCAGAATCAATCTGTGTGATGGGCAGATTCAGCTTACAGATTTACAAATATCGCCATATATGACCGATGTTCTAGCGCCAGAGCTTTGTGCTGCTGAAAGGAATCCAGACAGCTCGGTATCAGGACAAGCTTCAGAGGACTGTTTGGATTTAGACTGAAGTTTTCAAACTGCCTGACAGTTTCTGTTACCGTTCTAGTTATATCTGCAGTCCACCAGAGCACAGAGAAGCAGAGGTGCTCCTTTATTCAGCTTGCAGGGTCTAAGTCATTCTGAATCCGAAAAAGTCAGTGAGTTTGAAAAGAAAGTTGACTCTGGCTTTAACTGGTCACCATTCTGAAGACTGTGTTTAACAGAGCATGTATTTAAAGCACAAGCTCGGATCAATAAGACAAATGAACATGACATTTGAAGGCTCTAAGCTGATATACTCGAGGCAGATGATTACTGTAACTGAACTGAACTGTAAAAGAGTTTTTATTAAAATCTATTCAAACTGATAAGAAATACATCAGTGAGATAAGGACTTTACTTCTCTTTTAAGGGGTCTTTTAAGAACCTATATTTGACACTTTTCTAGCATATAATTTCCTTATAACGTAAATCAAGGTTTCTTGCACCAAAAAAAAATTCAAAAGCCTGTTTTAGCTACTGTACTTTTATGGGCCAGATTTACTAACAGCTTTCTCCAGCGCAAACCCTCTTTTGGCATTAAAAAACTACTGTCAGGATTTACTAAAGACACGCAGTGAAAAATTTGAGCTGAAAAGGCGTGGACAGGATTATTTTTGCGCCTGACCTTATTGCATATGCATTTGTAGGAGTTTCCCTTTCAGACGCAAAACTTTTGGGAGGAGAGTATTTAAATGAATTATGCAAGGTGATTTACTAAGGTTTGGGATAGTCAATTTACTGGTATTATTTACCGCCCAAAAAAGGCAGTCTTAAACCAGATGCTAATTTGTGCTGCTCTTGGTAGATTGCGTTGGTCATTATGGAAATGATCCGGCTGTGTCTGTGTTCTTTAATTTGCGCATCATCAGATCACAGAAATTTCCAACCCCATCGTGCTTTATTGGAATTGTGCTCTCACGCTAATTTTCCCTGTTTAGTAAATCTGGCCCTAAGACTATGCAAACGACTGTTTATTGGCTAACGTTTCACAAGTTAAATGAGTAACAATGCCCCCATCATAATGATGAACACTGAATAGGTGTTGATATGGGTGGTCACATGATAATGTGTTGATAGCTCTGACATCATAATTATGACACACTCTGAATGACCCATTTTTGCTGCTAAGTTAGCGGTTAGTCATTTTAACAGTTAACAGTGAAACTGCTTTCTGGAAGAAAAAAAATATGAGTGGGCTAATTCATGCAAAACTCACTGCCACAGTGCAAGGGTGTTGTGAATGGTTGTTAGGCTGTTGCTAATGTGTTATGAACGATTTCAGGGCATTGCTAGGTAGTTGGTAAGGTGTTCTTCTGACTGGTTCTAGGTGGCACTGCCCTGCACACTGCCTATGCCCTGGCACTGCGGTGCATACTGAACCCCAGTTACCCATGTTATGTCTTCCTTTAATAGTCTATATTCCCAACCTGATCTCCTCATTGATGGCATCCAGCTGTTCTTGTAGCATGAGGGCAAGCGTCTGGGCGTCTGAGTGCCCGCTAGGGGACAGCATATCGGCTGAACTGAATATGGTCTCGCGATCTTCATCGTCCAAGTCAGACAGCTCGGTGTCGCTTCCCATCAGGTGAGTACGGCTGGCCCGCAAGCTGGAAGGTTGAGAGCGATCCCAATCCTGCTCCACCATCGGCAGGATCTGGGAATAAAGACATGGATCAGGGCACAAACCAATATTTTGAGGATTTTTTCGAATCAGGCTTCCAGATTTTAGTGTTTCAGTAAGATCTGATGTGCTATAAACATGTTTTGTTGTGGATTAGAGAACCCGGAACTTACAATAAACACATCCAACGGGGCAAAAGAAAAGAACAGAGAGAAAGAGAGAGATATGACTGAAAGAATAAGCATTCATGTTCATGTCTACTAGTTTAGAATAAGGATTGTCAATGACTTCATGACATGCACCAGTTATACCATTGCTCATATTTATTACATGCTAGTACAGAGAAGAGAACAAGAAGAGAAGTTTTGGTTAAGACAGTGACAGATGTGAGATGTGGAGAGGTGTGACATTGGCACCTTCGTGGGTTCATCCCTGAGTGCCACCAGTCGACCTTTCTGAGCCCGTCGTATGACCCCTGTGGAGGAGTAATGATCCCCCTGACCTTCCACCACTGAGAACCGCAGGTCTGTGGCACTGCCAACATGAGACCTAATACAACAGAGAGAGACAGAAAAAGAGGACACTCAGACACTTTACTGCATGTTTACAGCCATATCACTTTTAATGACCAAATAAAAACAGGACTCATATTTTAGTATAATTATATAACAAAACAATCATCGTTCTAAATCTGGATGTCACCTAGGATATGTTCCGTCTCCAAATGCCCCGCTCCTGCGCTTCAGATGATCGAGTTCAGCCCGTAACTTCTCAATCTCCCCAATGAGCCTCTCCTACACAGCCAGAAAACATTTGATTAGTCGAGCAAACTCGGATCAATATAATTCTTTTAGAATTACTAGGAAAATAGCTTTTATGTACTTAAATGAATTGAGACTAATATTTAAAAAAACATTTTTAAATTAGATATTTTTAAAAAATACCTTTAAAAATACACTACTGTTCAAAAGTTTGGGGTTAATACGATTTTTTTTAAAGAAATTTTATTCATCAAGGCATTAAATGAATCAAAAGTGACAGTAAAGACATTTATAATGTTACAAAAAGATTCCATTTTAAATAAATGCTGTTCTTTTGGACTTTCTATTCATCAAATAATCCTGCTAAATATTAATACAAAATATATTAAGCACTTTTAAAACTGTTTTTAACTGATAATAATAAGACATGTTACGTAGTGTATGTATATATATATATATATATATATATATATATATATATATATATATATAAAATTATTATTATTTATTTATTTATTTTTACATATTTTTTTTATAAATATTTGTAGCTTTAAAAATGTAATTGTCACAACGCAGGACAGTGAAGGGAAAAAGATTGTTAAAAACATAAAAGAAATGCTGACCGTTCACAGGATATAGACTTATACACTTCTTTATACAGTACATTGATAAGAAGTCCATAGACACTTTATGCTACTCATTTATTTCTTGCAATTGCAACATCTCTGGCTGTTGCTGTTGCTCTGCAGATCTTTGTGATATTAATGAGCAGTGGTACCTTGGTGTGATGGAACTCCTCCATTTGTTTTTGGGAATTCTCCAGATCATGGATGAGTGCATTCTTGAAGGCAGTAACAGAAAAAACAACAACAACAGAAGAAACTAAGTTAATAATAAGCTTAAAGCAGCAGGTTGTGCATGCAATAACATGCACATTCTCTCTCTCTACATGTGGTGCTTCAGCCTGTCCCTTCACATTTGGCCATTCATTTTTTTCACAGTCTGTTCTGTCCTCTCAGCTTACAGTTCAAAAGAGAAAGAAACTGGGTTCTATTAATTCAAGCTGAATAGGGAACCTTTACATCTGTTTTTCACAAACTATTCCTTGTGCCATTTCAGTATATGCCTAGAATATGGCTTTGCACTCTCTGTGGTGTAGGCAGAGTATAAATATGGACATTCTGCTACACTCAAATATTTGAAATAGTTATTCAAAATAATTTCTTATTTTCAATCATTTCTAATGCATTTGGGTCCGTTTTGACGAGGAAGAGGTACATAAAAATTACAAATTTCAAAAAAATCTTTAGTGTTTAGTATGAAAATGAAACTGGATATATGTTAAGACTGTTAAAATACACATCATTGACTTTTTCATATTTTTTAAATAAAAAATGTAAGAGAGATAACCATTTAAAAGTAACATATATATATTATATATGTTATTTTACACATGAAATTATGCTTTTTTATTTTTACTATTAGTTAGATTTGTCTCAAATTACTTCTGTAAAACACATTTAGCCTTTTAGTGTATGAAAATACACTCAAAAACATTGAAAAGCATTTTGTTTATAAACATAATTGTACATGCACACACAATAATTCTGAAATTAAAATAAAATTACAAATTAAATTGATGTCTGTTTGTAGATCAAAAGTACATAGACCAAATAGTCTAAATTTTAAAATAGAAAGAGGGTTCAAAAAAGGAGAAGTCCACATTTCACTCTGCTTCCACCTATTGATGAACCATTGCAGCATAAAAAGGAGAATTTTCTTGCATCACATTGTTTTTTACTGTGGTTCTTGTAACATTTTAAATTTCAAAGAATTTCTTTTTTTTTATTATTAATAAAAAGGGGGTAAATACAGTAATAGCATAAAAATATGGTAACATTAATGAGAAGCTATTGATCAGATATAATATGGTTTTAGTTGAAAAATATTAAGTTATGACTGTCTTATAAGCTTTAAGTTCCACCGGGTCCAAAAAGACCCGGGAATGCAACAGGTGTATACAGTGTTTTAACGCATTGCAAGCGTTAAATAATAATTTAAATAATTCAGTTATTTAACATTTTATTTTGTTTTTATTTTTTTTTTTTAAATCAAATGTATTTTTTAAGTAAATTTATTAAGAAAGGAAAAATCAACAATGAAAAACTATTTGCCAAAAGTAATTAAAATTTTATTTCTGAAGATAGCTCAATACTGTATCTTATGCTTTTTTTGTTTTTGCCCTAAGGATGAAAATTGAATGCTTGTTTGTGGCTGTGTGCTGCTTGAATACTTTAAGCATCAGATGATAATGGTGCTTAAGGTAATAAGTGATAATAATTGTGTACAGTATATGTGCAGACGGGCATGGTAAAATCCATACCTTGTCCTCCAGCGCAGCCATGCGCTCCTTCAGGTGCAGCTGAAGCCGTTCATTGGACTCGGTGAGGAGACGGTCCACAGTGTCAGACAGACGTTTGTTATGCTCCTCATTCATCTTCTCCCTCTGCCGAGCCTGAGAAAAAGTGATGGAGCAAATAGAGAAGATAAAAAAAAGAAGAAGTATGAAACAACATCCTTTCTTTTAACATTAAAAACTAGATTCTTACATTTTTAGAAGAAAATGTGTGCAGCAAGATATTGGATGTCTATAGGATTTTTTTTCTGATGATATACATTATGCACAGTATAACCAATAGAGGGCAGTATTACACCCTAAAGCTCTGTGAACATGTTCTAGGAGTTGTCTGATTTTCAAGTCTGGCTCATGATATTAAAACACAGCTGACTCTGACAGTTCACATTTTGCTTTAGAATTTAATACTAACTTCTCACATATTTCTAAAGGTGTGTATTTTGTGATCATCCCTCTGGAAAATGAATAATGACAGTCCTTGTAGTGGAATGCAGGGGTGATGACTTTTAAACACAGTTGCGGTGGGATATGGGCACTCTGTTGCCTGGCAACAAAATCTTAATTTTCTTTTGGTGGCAAGCAGCCTTTAAAATGTAGTCAACACACAGCTTTGTGACTGTCAGGGGAAGAATTCAAACTAAAGCTCAGTCTGAGGTGTATGTATTAAGGGTTAATTAAGGCCGCTTTAAGTCATTACAACCATCAGCTCACACGCAGGAGAAAATTAACCATGCATGAATTATTCAAAATCCAAACATAGCAGCCAATTACAGCTCTGCTCTCACTGGGGGTGGGGAAATTCATCTGCAAGATGAGCTAAAAAATGCCCCATATTCACAGAGCAGCAGCATATGTGTGTGTGTGTGTGTGTTTACAGGAGTGCTAGCTTATCAATCTTTGTATGCCTCAGTCTGTGTGTGAGAAACACAAAAGAACAGGCAATGCAGCACAGGCTAATCGGAGTGGTCAGATCTCAGAGTCCCTACTGTGAGGTCAAACACAGCACCTGAAGGCCTGGTCAAGACCTACTGTACAACAGGTAACATCTTCACATCTTCCTAAACACACACATGCGTTTACTATCTAATTAGAACCATATACTTACAAATTTACACATTTATACAATAGAAATTACTACAGATTAACCTTGACCCAAACTACAAGAAAGTTTTTTTTACTTTTTGAATACATTTAGTATAATATAATGCAAACTGCTAGGACTAATTTGTCACTAAACAATGGCTAATTAAACATTTCTGACACTGAGCTAATAATAAAAAATATATATATATTAATAAATAAATAAATATATATTTTATTTTAATATTATAATATGTTTATAATACATTATTGTAACACTTTACAATAAGATCCCATTAGGTAACATTAGTTAATGTATTAACTAACATTAACTGACAAGTAGTAATACATTTTTTACAGTATTTATATATAAAAATATAACTGTTCATTGTTAGTTCAGGCCCATTAAATACAGATACAACTTTTGATTTCATTAATGTATTAACTAAGATTAATACATTTTCTTTGAAGTATTTTTCATTGTTAGCTGATGATATAACTTATGTAGTTAACAAATGGAACCTTATTTTAAGTGTTACCTACATTATATATATTGTATAAAATATTACAAACAATATGGTTAAACAAATATTTTCCATTAACTTGTTTAATACTGAGCTAATATCCCTTATCCCAACCATTAAACCTAAACATAAACATAACTCATATAAACTTTTTTGCTATTTTACATTTTCATTTTGATATTTTGTTTATTTAGTAAATTTATTAAGCCTTTTCCAGTAACACTTTACAATAAGGTTTCATTTGTTAACATTAGTTAATGTATTAACTAACATGAACTAACTATGAGCAATACATTTGTTACTGTATTTGTTAATCTTTGTTAACGTTAGTTAACTGTTCATTCTGTTCATTGTTTGTTCATGTTAGTTCCAAGTGCATTAAATAATGTTAACAAATACAACATTTGATTTTAGTAATGTATTAGTAAATGTTGAAATTAACATTAACAAAGATTAATAAATGCTGTAGAAGTGCAATTCATTATTAGTTCATGTTAACTAATGTAGTTAACTAATGTTAACTAATGAAACCTTATTGTAAAGTGTTACCCATTTTCCTTAATGGGAACCATTTGAAATAGGCATTTCGAGTTATGTGGAGACATTGTGGCCACACATTCACACATTCAAAACAACACTGGTGCCTCTTTATAGTGTTCGTTCTTATGTGCACTTAAACAAATCAAAACCACACATAATGAACCAAAGCCACTCACACTTCCTCATTTTCTCCCTCCCATCATCCTTCAAGCAATCTCATCTTTTCTCTATCCAACGTTCACTCTCTTAGTGACACACTCTACACCCCTCTTCCCTTTTGGTGTCATGACCCCAACCCAGTCCTCACCCTGCCCAGCTCTTGGTTCTTCTCCTCCAGCTGGGCCTCCAGTTGGCGCAAACGCTCTTCGATGTTGCCATGACGCTCCTCCGCCTGCAGGAAACACTAACATTAGTATAAAGAGAGCAGGGCTAAGACCTTCAAGGATTAGAAACTTCACCTTTAAGAAGAAAGGTTTAGAAATTGCTTATATTATCTACTTGTCATATATTTGAATAAACCATATTTAAATGATAACTAGCCATAAATGTACAGTCTGTTTAGTGCATATTGTTGTACAGTTCAGCTTCCCTGACTAAAGTAGACTATAGTCCAATAACGGCATGTTCTGTGTATAATAAATAGGATCTAAGGAAGGAGAAAGTCTCCATCCGGTTTAAGGCCGGCCATGGATTTGTATCTTTAGGAGCATGAGGTGTGTGACAGGATGCCACCGACTGAGAATGACAAAAAATTGTCATTTTTAATTAGCTGCATTAGCGAGACTATAAACAAAACCCCACTGCCTCTCTGCCACACTAACAAGACATTTGGCTGCCTTGGAAAAACACTGTCATCCACAATTCCAGCTGATGCTCGAATGGAACGTGACTGCGACCGAGTGAGGATTATCTAAACTGGCAAGAAAAGGAGATGGAAGTCTGTAAAAGAGAAATATCTGCTCTACCTGTGCATGTTTGATGGCTGACGCAATGGAGTGCTTTATCATGAACAGTACAGCTGTATTTTTATATTTATTATGGTCTTTTTTGAAACTTAGAAAATAACAAGAAAATGCACAGAAATGAGGAATTGGAACAAGATAAAGAAATACTGTCAGACTCAAACTTGCATGAGCACCATGGCTCAGTGTGTCGGAAAACTCACTGCCAAACAAATGGATTGAATCAGTGATCCTCAAATGGTTTTGCGTCAGGATCCAGATTTTACACTGTACATCAAGTGGCGACCCACCACAGTAAAGACACACCAAAACTGCTTAAAGAAAACCTCCATATATCAGAACTGCATAGTCCCAAAAATATTCGAAAATTGATTCCTTGCAGCTG
Organism: Coreius guichenoti; assembly: GCA_039654105.1. Classification (NCBI taxonomy): domain Eukaryota; kingdom Metazoa; phylum Chordata; class Actinopteri; order Cypriniformes; family Gobionidae; genus Coreius; species Coreius guichenoti. The sequence continues at coordinate 16,555,006 of CM077188.1, forward strand.
TTTGTGTGCAACGGAGGAATTCCTGCCGCTGTTTTGACTCTTTTACACATTTTATAAGCTCTTCACGAGTTCTCAGCTAAAAAAATTCTATCATATGTACTCACATAAAATGAGCACATTTAGCCCAGCACACAGCATTGTTCCGGATGTTTGATAAGTTCTGTCGCAAAAAATACATCATAAAAGGTAATTTTTTTGTATCTTTAGGTTCTTAAAAATGACAGTAGTTGTGTTTCCATTACCCAAAATTCAAACTGCGCAAACTGAAGTTGCGAATTGAAAATATGCCCAATGGAAACGTCAATTTCGCAAAAACTCCCATATATCGCAAAAAAAGTTTTTATGCTTGCATGAGATGGTTTTCAGGCAATTCGAAAAAGGAATATTTTGCAAAACTGCAATGGAAACAGTTTTTTCGCATTTAAAGGTTACCTGGGGTACGTAAAAGTCACACATCATTCATTAAAGATGGCGCGGTATGTTCGGACAGAAGACGAGACAGAGCTCTTTATTAAACTATAAAAGACAAAAGAATTACGGGAATACTGGATTCTAAACAACAAAGAAATGCCACAATTTATCAAGACCTCGAAGCAGATAGGAGGGAGAAACACGCAGAAACACCTCATACGTGGCCGCTCCCAAGTATAAGGGGCTTTCCCTGCCATTAATGCTTGGATAACACGCCTACGTCTCCTTCGATTAAAAATAACGGCTGGTGCGGTGACTGCTATATACGTAAACCTACCAACATCCGTCGCCATGACGTTTGGAATGACTTATTGCGAGAGGAAAAAATTATGTTTTAGTCGCATAACATTGGTTAATGGAAAAGCCGTCATTTCGCAATCATTTTTTATCGACATTGAGAAAATATTTCAAAAGTTTTGCACAAATCTGTAATGGAAACCAGGCTAATGTGAACCAGGACTAAATGTATTATTATTATTATTATTTTTGGTCCAGACCAAAAGAAACAACAGAACCGACCAACAAATGTGAACACACCCTAAATGAAAATTAAAACTTGAAGTACTAAAATTACTAAAACTAATACTGAAATAAACATCAATTAAAACTAAATAGACATATTAACAAAAAAAACTGGTCTGCTTAATACATTAACTGTATTAAGTTAAGTTAATATGAATCTGCTTAATATGCAATTAGTTGCATTTGCAACCCAAATTTGGGTCTTGACCCATCATAGAACTCTAAATCATGTCTCAGTAGGCTAAAAAGTCTTTTGAACAGTCTGTTGTTTATCTCTTATCTAATCCTGCTGTGTAATCTTTCATGTCAGTTTCCGCCCTTCTTTACCTTATCATTTTGTTTCATCACTATCTCAGAGGGTGTTTTCCTGACAGAAAATAATCTTATGAACTGACTCGCTCATTTTTTTCCTGCTGATGTTGTCTGGAGGAGTGATTGAGTACTAGCCTTGGTGAGGGCGGCCACTCTCTGGGCCAGTTCAGCTTCTACCTCGGGCAGAGTCTCCGCCTTCCTCATGGTCTGCTGCAGTCGCTGTTCCGCCAACTCCAGCAATTCCTGGAGGTGTCGTACCTTCTCCTCACTCTGATAAAGAGACACGCGCACACAAACCACACGAAAATAAGACAAACAGAGGGTGTACACACATGTTGACACCATAAACACACCCGTTTTAGAGAACACAGAGATATTGAGATATTATACACCCAATATATGAATTCACACACAAAGGAAAAATATTAAGTCCACACAAGGTTACAAGATACTCACAACATACGCACATGAACAAAAAACATACCATACATATAAAAAGGAAGCACACATACAATACAAAATAAATAAGTGCACATAAAAACAAACCACCAGTGTATACACAACACAACACACAAAATATAAAGACATGATAAAGTATATATAAAGTCAAAATCTGGATTATACACTACTGTTCAAATGTTTGGGGTCAGTAAGATTTGAAAAATGCTGCATTTATTTGATCAAAAATACAGTAGAAACAGTAATTTTGTAAATATTGTTACAATTTAAAATAATTGTTTTCTATTTGAATATATTTTAAAATGTAATTTATTCCTGTGATGGCAAAGCTAAGTTTAAAGCATTATACTCCAGTATTCAGTGTCACATGATCCTTAAGAAATCATTCTAATATGATGATTTGGTGCTCAAACATTTCTAATTTTATCAATGTTGAAAACAGTTGTGCTGCTTAATATTCACTTTGATGAATAGAATGTTCAAAAGAACAGCATTTTTATTCAAAATAGAAATCTTCTGTAACATTATGAATGTCTTTACTGTCGCTTTTGATCAATTTAATGCATCCTTGACTAATAAAAGTTTTAAAAACTTACTGACCCCAAACTTTTGAATAGTAGTGTACATCACTGTAATATCAATGTGATGCAATGAGAATATTTGCTTAAACAGGGCTGTCGCTAGTATTCAACATTTTATTGGGTCTGCCCACTCTCCCCTGGGCCTAATAAGTATTGTTCCTGGTTGTCCCCACTGATGACAGTCCTGCCCAGAGCGCAAAATCACAAACTCATGCTGTCTTAACAAGAGCAGATGTCTTGATTTATCCATCTCTTTTGAGATATTTATACCCACTGCATTCAGAACAAACACTGTCCAAACTGGCACCAACATCAATGCAGTTGGGAATCCTCTTTCTCCAGATGATGGATCTGGATATTAAAACAGTCAGGTGGTACCTGCTTCCTCCCAGCATGCCTCTTCTCAGCATGCAGTAGGATTCTGAAGGATTCCAACATGAGTCTGCTGCTTTAGGGTTAATTAAACCCCCTCTGACTAACACACGCCCTTCATACGCACACGCACAGATGGAACATGACTCTCATAACATCTCAACTGAATTACGGGACATCAACCAGCACTGACCTACGGTGCTCATTTGAATCAGCCCAGGTCTGATTCAAGGTTGGCGTACCTGTCGGTAAAGTGAGTCCTTGGTGGCCAGCTCGTTCTCTAGCTTGTCATTCAGGTCATGGATCGAGGTGGTTTCTCTCTGGGCGGCCAGGTAACGCTTTTCTAACGTTGTGATTCGCTCCTCCATGTCCTCCTTCTGTGCCATCGCCTGTCGAACAGGCACATAGTAAGAGAAAACAAAAACCCTTGGGAAGTTTGACAACCTTTAATAGACTACAACAACATTTGGGAAAGTTTTTTTTTAACTATGAAACGGTGCTTAAAGTCAGCATGAAATAGAAATGTATTTAAACTTATACCACGCCCCTTACTTACAATCAACTGAAAGCTTGCATTCAAATCTGCTTCCATCCAATCAACTACCAACAGATAGAACCAAGTCCCACCTTTTTTCTTTTTCGACAATCCCTTTCACTTGGATGTCACAATATGGAACAAATTATCTGTCAATAGTTCTGATACATTGCGACTTTACTAGAAATAATTACAATCAATATTAAAAGGTATAGTTTACCCAAAAATGAAAATTCTGTCATCATTTACTCTTACCCTTATTTCGTTTCAAACCAATATTACTTTCTTTTTTGGTGGTAAACAGAATCTTTATGCTATTCTTTTATACAATGAAAGTGGACCATAATAATATCAAGCTCCAAATATGACAAAAACACAATAAAAGTATCATAAAAGTAGTCTATGTGACCTGTGCACTATATTCCATGTCATAGCTTTACATGAAGAACAATTTAAGCCATTATTCACTGAAAAGAATCACTTCCGCTGTAGCTTTCAATTCCATTCAGGATTCTGTCACATTTGGTTACAAGACACAAGAACCAATATGATTTTTTTTGTTTGTTGCTGATGTCAAACCTGGAGCAACATGATGTGAATGCGCTTTAGATGTACGAAAAAGAACAACATGAATATTCTGCAAAATATAATCTGTCTTTCACCAAAGAAAGTACTGGTTTGCAAAGTAAATTATTTTTTTGGAAAAACTGTCAGCCTAAAACTTTAGACCTTGTCAAGGAGTGAGTCACAATCGCATTATTTGTAACCTTCTGTCTCTCAGTGAAAATAAAGCAGAGCTGAGAAAATGCCTTTGCTGCCCGACGCTGTATCTTTCCTGAGACAAGCCCTCATCGTTCTGTCCCCATTCTGTCCCTTTCCTCTCCCCCCAATCATTCTAACCTCGCGTATGTCCCTCTGGTGTTTGGCGCTCAGCTCTTCACTCTTCAGTAGGTCTTTGCGGGCGGTAGCCAGTTCCGTCTCAAGCTCGGACATGCGATTGGTCAGGCCGCTGATCCGGTCTCTGTTTTGGGCCAGCTCCTTATTGGCCTTATCCAGCAGTTCCTGCAGCTCCAAACACCTGCTGGTGTCATCGTGCACATCAATGGAGCCATTAGGAAGCCTCTGTCACGAATACAAAAAAAATGTTAGAGATGCAATGGAGAGCTAGTTGAGAACTTGTTTAGTGGTCCCCTGATTTCCACTCAGGGTCCTAAATAAGCTTCTAAATAAGTTTCAGAGAAGCAAAATATGCTGAGTCAGAGTCTGAAGAACCCGGTCAGCAAGTTATGCAGCTTCAGTGCAATTATGGCCTCAGGTGTTCAGAGGTTCTCTCGCATACATCACATCGTGACCGTGCATTTCATCCATCTACTTTACACAGCTGAGCAAATTAAAACTTACAGATTTTGCCAGGCCTGAAACTCAGGGTTCCTCAGCACGTTATTGGGAACAAAAATACGACCTGGGTGAGATGCATATCTTTGCCCCAAAAATGAGCTGCTTTCTCAAAACAGAAACATCCAGTTTGGGGCTGGCAGGAGAATTCCATAGAGATATATTTAATGAGGAAACTTTTACAGGGCTGTCTAAAGTGAGGGGAGTTTGCTTCACTGCTGTGCTTGGCTCTATATCACTACAGGAAAGCTGAGAAAGAGACCTTTAAAGAGCCCTGCCTGAAGTGTTTTTGCACATATGTGTTTGTGGATGTCAGTAATGCTGATTGATAGATGATTTGATGTGCTTCTCAGCCATAAACTGAATTACATGCTGTTAATTAAATAATTCTTCAGAGAGAGCTCCAGATTCAGAAGCGCAGCAGGCAGTCCGCCAGAGACAACTAATTTACAGTTTTTTTGTCTCTCGCATCTCTATGACATTTACCCCTTATATTTACATTTGCAATTGCTCATTATATACTAATTTAATACACTGCCACTAAAACCCACTTTCTCTTTCATTTGTATCATACAATAGGCCTACTTTCTGAACAGAATTGGCACTTCAACTATAGACACTTTAGTGTCTTGCGTGTTTAATTTTATCAAAACAATTTGATTTCAATGTATTACCTTTAGCTATAAAACAAAAGATTTTATACTATTGCTTCAACATATTTGTGCTACTTTTCAAACAGCTTTATGCATAGATTTGATTGTTTTACCCTTGTGACAGACTGTTAAACTTACAATATGAAAATGTCATAAAAATAAGTTTTTTCTAACTAAAACTATAATGATCCAAACAAAAAGTGAAAAACAACAAAAAAAATTATAATAAGTGAATATATATGGTATTTTTTCTACCATGACCAACAGTTTTGCCTATAATAAAGTGTTCTCTTTTAAAAAAAATAATAATAATAATATTTATATATTATTTATATATTTATAAAAATTATTATATTTATTTGGGACATAAAAATTGCTAGCTATGAAATGAGCCCTTAGTGAAGACTGGAGTTTTACTTAAAATAAAAATAAAAACGAAACAAACTGAAAATGTAATTTCCACCAACGACAGTTCTATTAAAGAATGCTAATAAACACAATACATAATTAGAAATGTGGTGGGAATTAAATTGATTCATGAAGGCATGTACAGTGGGGAGAACAAGTATTTGATACACTGCCGATTTTGCAGGTTTGCCCACTTACAAAGCATGTGTCGTCACTCGAAGTGGGATCCATGTGCGAACTTTAATGAAAACGTGGTCGTACAGGCAAAGGTCAAGCACCAGTAAACACAGTAAACGGAGAGTACACAACCGTGGTCGGTGGACAGGCAGCAGGTATAGGCAGGCAGACAACAATCACTAGTCCAAAACAGAGCAGAGAGTCAAAAAGGGCAGGCAGCAAAGGTTCGTAGTAGAAATACACAACAGGGTCACAACAGGCAGGCAAAGGCAAGGAAATAACGCTCAGAGATGTTCACCGTGGCAAAACAAAACTTTGCAGTGGGGAAAGGGAGAGCGTCGGGTTAAATAGGCCAGAGGATGGGCTGCAGCTGGAACGGCTGATCAGAGCCGGGTAAGGGACTGATGGGAAATGTAGTGAGGAGATAGAGTCAGTACTCGGGCGATGGGGCCCTCTGGTGGTCAGTGGAGGGGATCCCGGAGTTCGTCTCTGTGACAGACATTGACAGCCGGGACATCGGTGGGTTCTCCTGACCAGGGGAATAAGGGTGGTTGGAATCCAAGGATGCATTGGAAGGGGGTCAAACCAGTAGAGGGCTTTCGTAGGGAATTTTGGACGTACTCGGCCCATATCAAATAGCGACTCCAGTCATTCTGGTGCTGATTGCAGTAGGATCGGAGGAAACGGATGATCTCTTGGTTTAACCTCTCGGCTTGACCATTGGACTGAGGGTGATACCCTGATGTAAGGCTTACGTTGACGTCAAGTGTCTTGAAGAATGCGGTCCAGACTCGTGAAGTGAACTGGGGTCCTCGGTCGGAGACTATATCCTCAGGTAACCCATAGAAACGGAAGACCAGGTTGCAAAGGTGTTCAGCTGTCTGTAGAGCTGTGGGGAGCTGGGGTAGTGGTATGAGGTGACAGGCCTTAGAGAATCTGTCTACGACGGTGAGGATGGTGGTGTGGCCGTTGGAAACTGGCAGATCGGTAATAAAGTCAATGGCAATGTGTGACCAGGGACGTTGTGGGATGGGGAGAGGTTGGAGTAGGCCGGCTGGCAGCTGCCGTGGTGTCTTCTGTGTGTTGCACGTCTGGCATCGGTGGATGAACGTAGTGGTGTCTCTGGACAATGATGGCCACCAGAACCGGTTTTGGAAGAGTGAGATGGTGGCCGCAATGCCGGGGTGACCAGAACTGGGTAGAGAATGAACCTGTTCCAAGACCCGGCTACGGAGGGCTTCCGGAACGAAGATCTTGCCAGGCGGGCAGTCGTTGGGAACCTCCGCCTGAGCGTTGGACTGCTCGATCTCAGTCATAATGTCCCACTGGACAGGAGCGACAATGAGGTTGGGACTCAAGACGGTTTCAGGAAGTTGGGGGGATTGGTCTGGCTCGTGCTGTCTGGACAGGGCATCAGCTTTGGTGTTCTTGGACCCAGGGCGGTAAGTGACCGTGAAATTGAAACGGGTAAAGAACAGGGACCAGCGTGCCTGCCTGGGATTGAGTCTCTTGGCTGTTTTTAGGTACTCCAGATTCTTGTGGTCAGTCAGAACGGTAAAAGGGTAGATGGATCCTTCCAACCAATGGTGCCACTCCTCGAAGGCTGCCTTCATGGCCAAGAGTTCCTTGTCGCCAGTATCATAGTTCCTCTCTGCTGCATTCAATTTCCTAGAGAAGAAAGCACATGGGTGTAATTTGGGAGGTGTACCTTGTTTCTGAGAGAGGATGGCACCAAGGCCTGCATTGGACGCATCTACCTCAACGACGAAGGGGAGGTCGGGGTCGGGATGGCGCAGGATGGGAGCTGAGACAAACCTTTGTTTAAGCTGTTCGAAGGCCTGGACAGCTGTATCGGACCATTTGAGGCGGTTGGTTCCCTTCTTTACCATAGACGTTAGGGGATTGGCCACAGAACTAAAATTCCTAATGAAACGACGATAGAAGTTAGCGAACCCCAAGAAGCGTTGAAGTTCTTTCAAGGTGGTGGGTTGTGGCCAGCCAAGAACTGCTCTGACCTTGCGGTCATCCATCGCGATCCCATCTGGACTAATGACATACCCCAGGAAAGTGGTAGACGTCTGATGAAACTCACACTTCTCTGCCTTTGCATATAGTTGGTGTTGAATGAGTCGTTGGAGTACAGCCCTAACATGTTGGACATGTTCCTCGTAGGTGTCTGAGAAGACCAGGATATCATCAATGTACACGATAACAGTCCGGTTAAGCATGTCTCTAAATACGTCATTGATGAAGGATTGGAAGACGGAGGGACTGTTGACCAGGCCGAAGGGCATGACCAGATATTCGTAGTGCCCTGTGATCGTGGAAAAAGCTGTCTTCCATTCATCCCCCTCTCGTATGCGAATGAGATTGTATGCACTGAGAAGATCCAGTTTGGTGTAGTACTTGGCTGTTCGGAGCTGTTCCAGAGCTGCAGGGACCAGTGGCAGGGGGTATCGGAACTTTACCATTATTTCGTTCAGGCCTCGATAATCGATGCAGGGTCGAAGACCTCCATCCTTCTTCTGAACAAAAAAGAATCCAGCAGACGCAGGAGACGTTGAAGGTCGGATGAAACCCTTGGCTAGCTCCTCCTCTATGTATTTCTTCATGGCCTCTGATTCAGGCTAAGAAAGTGGGAATATGCGACCCTTAGGAGGGGTAGAACCCGGGAGCAAATCGATGGCACAGTCGCAGGTCCTGTGCGGAGGCAGTTTAGATGCTTTGGTCTTGCTGAAGGCTTCAGACAGGTCAGCGTATTCGACTGGGAGGTTGGAGTTGGGCTCCTTCTCCTCCGTCACTGTCAAAGACCGGACCGGCAAGGGTGAGACGTAAGAGAGACATTTGGGGTAACATGAGCTGTTCCACTGAGCGATCTCACCATCTCTCCAGGAGACGTGAGGGTTGTGTCGACGGAGCCAGGGTAACCCAAGGATGACTGGTGTGTGCGGTGTCATCAGGATGTAGAATTGAATCATTTCTGAATGGAGTATACCAGTGTGCATCAGCAGTTCCTGTGTGATGAATGACACTCGACCAGAGCCCAGTGGGCGTCCATCTATCGCCTCCACTGTTAGGGAAGAAGAGCAGCGGGTGAGAGCAATAATGTTCAGTTGGGCGAATTCTTTGGACATAAAATTTCCAGCTGCCCCTGAGTCGAGTAGAGCGGTAGTGAAGATCTTACGACTATTGGCAGTAATAGTGATGGGTACGGTTACACATAGGTCAGGGTTAAGAGCATCTATGGCAACACTCACCGACTTCCGGGATTCAGGGTCTGGTCTTGAAGGACAGGCGACTCGTAGATGGCAGGGTTGTCCGCAGTACAAACATAGGCGGTGGGCCAGTCGCCGATCTCTCTCTGCAGCGGATAAACGGTAGGTGTTAATTTGCATGGGTTCCAGTTCGTCGGGGATGGGAGTTGTGGGTGCTCGGAGGGGACCACGGGTGTCGGACCTTCTTGACCTGATGAGATTATCTATCCGAATGGCGAGCTCAATGAACTGGTCTAAATCCCTTCCCTCGTCGCGACAAGCCAGCTCCGACTGTAGTTCATGACTTAATCCCTTTCTGAACAGTGTTTTCAAGGTATCATCGACCCATGAAGTCTGTGCGGCGAGAGTGCGGAAAGCGAGTGCATATTCTGCTGCGGTCATCCTGCCCTGAGAGAGTTCTAGAAGGCGATCACCCGCGCTCTTGCCCTCCCTGGGATGATCAAAGACCTCGCGAAATCGTTGCAGGAAGACATCAAAGGTCGGAAAAGCCGTGCCTCCCTCTCTCCAAACAGCCGTAATCCATTCTAATGCCTTGCCGGTGAGTAAAGAGCACACAAAAGCGATCTTCCCAGCCTCGGTAGAATATAGCGTGGGTTGCTGCTCTACAAAGAGCGAGCATTGGAGGATAAATCCCTTACACTTCGTGGGATCTCCATCAAACTTATCCGGAAACGCGAGACGGGGACTCACTTGGGATGGCGTTCCAGACGCGGGTGTAATGGCGGTGCTCGGCGGTGTTGCGGCAGCCTCTGGTGGAGAGCGGTGGAGGCTCTGGAGTGCCTTTACTAGTTCCTCCGTGAGCGACGTCAGGCGGCAAAGCTGATGCTGGTGCGCTAGCCTGGGCAGACAGCGCTGACGAAAGATGGGTGACAGTCGCTGGATCGTGGGGTGGCGAAGTTTTCTGTAATGAGTCGTCACTCGAAGTGGGATCCATGTGCGAACTTTAATGAAAACGTGGTCGTACGGCAAAGGTCAAGCACCAGTAAATACAGTAAACGGAGAGTACACAACCGTGGTCGGTGGACAGGCAGCAGGTATAGGCAGGCAGACAACAATCACTAGTCCAAAACAGAGCAGAGAGCCAAAAAGGGCAGGCAGCAAAGGTTCGTAGTAGAAATACACAACAGGGTCACAACAGGCAGGCAAAGGCAAGGAAATAACGCTCAGAGATGTTCACCGTGGCAAAACAAAACTTCACAGTGGGGAAAGGGAGAGCGTCGGGTTAAATAGGCCAGAGGATGGGCTGCAGCTGGAACGGCTGATCAGAGCCGGGTAAGGGACTGATGGGAAATGTAGTGAGGCGATGGGGCCCTCTGGTGGTCGGTGGAGGGGATCCCGGAGTTCGTCTCTGTGACAGCATGTAGAAGTCGGTAATTTTTATCATAGGTACTCTTCAACTGTGAGTGACGGAATCTAAAACAAAAATCCAGAAAATCACATTGTATGATTTTTAAGTAATTAATTTGCATTTTATTGCATGACATAAGTATTTGATACATCAGAAAAGCATAACTTAATATTTGGTACAGAAACCTTTGTTTGCAATTACAGAGATCATACGTTTCCTGTAGTTCTTGACCAGGTTTGCACACACTGCAGCAGGGATTTTGGCCCACTCCTCCATACAGACCTTCTCCAGATCCTTCAGGTTTTGGGGCTGTCGCTGGGCAATACGGACTTTCAGCTACCTCCAAAGATTTTCTATTGGGTTCAGGTCTGGAGACTGGCTAGGCCACTCCAGGACCTTGAGATGCTTCTTACGGAGCCACTCCTTAGTTGCCCTGGCTGTGTGTTTCGGGTCGTTGTCATGCTGGAAGACCCAGCCACTACCCATCTTGAATGCTCTTACTGAGGGAAAGAGGTTGTTGGCCAAGATCTCACAATACATGGCCCCATTCATCCTCCCCTCAATACGGTGCAGTCGTCCTGTCCCCTTTGCAGAAAAGCATCCCCAAAGAATGATGTTTCCACCTCCATGCTTCACGGTTGGGATGGTGTTCTTGGGGTTGTACTCATCCTTCTTCTTCCTCCAAACACGGCGAGTGGAGTTTAGACCAAAAAGCTCTATTTTTGTCTCATCAGACCACATGACCTTCTCCCATTCCTCCTCTGGATCATCCAGATGGTCATTGGCAAACTTCAGACAGGCCTGGACATGCGCTGGCTTGAGCAGGGGGACCTTGCGTGCGCTGCAGGATTTTAATCCATGACGGCGTAGTGTGTTACTAATGGTTTTCTTTGAGACTGTGGTCCCAGCTCTCTTCAGGTCATTGACCAGGTCCTGCCATGTAGTTCTGGGCTGATCCCTCACCTTCCTCATGATCATTGATGCCCCACGAGGTGAGATCTTGCATGGTGCCCCAGACCGAGGGAGATTGACCGTCATCTTGAACTTCTTCCATTTTCTAATAATTGCGCCAACAGTTGTTGCCTTCTCACCAAGCTGCTTGCCTATTGTCCTGTAGCCCATCCCAGCCTTGTGCAGGTCTACAATTTTATCCCTGATGTCCTTACACAGCTCTCTGGTCTTGGCCATTGTGGAGAGGTTGGAGTCTGTTTGATTGAGTGTGTGGACAGGTGTCTTTTATACAGGTAACGAGTTCAGACAGGTGCAGTTAATACAGGTAATGAGTGGAGAACAGGAGGGCTTCTTAAAGAAAAACTAACAGGTCTGTGAGAGCCGGAATTCTTACTGGCTGGTAGGTAATCAAATACTTATGTCATGCAATAAAACGCAAATTAATTATTTAAAAATCATACAATGTGATTTTCTGGATTTTTGTTTTAGATTCCGTCTCTCACAGTTGAAGTGTACCTATGATAAAAATTACAGACCTCTACATGCTTTGTAAGTAGGAAAACCTGCAAAATCGGCAGTGTATCAAATACTGGTTCTCCCCACTGCATATGGATATATGGTATGTATATGGTATATGGTATGTGGAAACCCTCTCCGTCACTCTACTGGGAGTCTGCTGAGAAACCCATGTCAGCCTCTAACAGGCTTGCTTTGCTTTGCTTTGATGAGCCATGAACCGCAGGAACTATCAGCCATATTTCTGCCCTTCAGGGAGACTTCAGCCAGCTCTCCAGAGAGACACAGTCTGGATCACGTCTGCCGTGTCTGGGAATCTACTTCTATCGGCTTTCATCCTCTCCATCCAGCTCTATATATGATTCATTGTTTCTAATCGCACATGCAGATTCAAATGTACAATGTAAGATTTTCTGCTAAAATTCAAAAAAGCTATGTTTGGAAAAAGCCTGCAGGCCTCTCATTTTCATTATCTTCCCCTGAAGGTGTAATATTATGAAACGCAACCTTTCAGGTGCTAACAACTCCCAGGGGAAACCCACCAGAACATGTTTTGCCTTTGTTCTATTAAAATACAACTATAAAATTATAACAATAACATCAGAATGATTAGAGCACTTGTATTTTGGAAAAAAATATATAAAAGTGAGGGCCTAAATACCTGACAGTTTTGATCTAAAATAATCACAGAAGAGCCAGACCGTGAGTGACACCTGGAGGAGCTCTACTGATAAATGGCACAAGTAGAGAACTTAAAGAGCTTCAGTTCACACAGAGACTGGTGAAGAGACAGTGAATCACACACTGTGAGGTATCAAACAGGCAGCATGGCAATGTTCTTCCTCATCAGGAGTGGTAACATTTTAGTTACCTTTTCAGAGTCAGAAACCTTTCCGAAAAACTCTGACACAGAACATTGGAACATGACGTTAAACATGATGTTAAATTAGCTCCTTAAAAAACCCATGAAATCAAAATGGGAGTTTTATGAGTCTATGGGCCAGATTTACTAAACAGGGCAAATTAGTGTGCGAAAGCAATTCCAAAAAAAACGCACATGGAAGTGGAAAGTTCTGTGTGTGATCTACTGACGACATGCAAATTAAAGAACACAGACGCATCCGGATCATTTCCATAATGACCAATGCAATCAATCAGTTAGCGTCTGGTTTAAGACATGCTTTTTTTGGGCGGTAAATAATGCCGCAAATACCAGTAGATTGACTAGCGCAAACCTTAGTAAATCACCTTGCATGATTCATTGAAATACTCTCCTCCCATAAATTTTGCATCTGAAAGGGAAACTCTTAAAAATGCATATGCAATAAGGTCAGCCGCAAAAATAACCCTGTCCACGCCTTTTCAGTGCTAATTTTCTTTTCTTTAGTAAATCCTGACAGTAATTTTTTAACAGCAAAAGAGGGTTTGTGCTGGAGTGAGCTGTTAGTAAATCTGGCCCTATGTCTGTTAAAGTAACCATGAAATCAAAACTGATATTACTTATTTTTTTATGGAATATTGCAGTATTAATTATACTGTAAATGATTTACTTGTAATTTTTTTAATTTCAGGTGCCCTTGTACCGTTTCACTTGGATATACTGTACCTCACAATAATGATGAAAAGACTATCACAATTTACATTTCATGCCGACTTTAACTATAAAGTTTATCTATATGCTATTGCACTTATATTTAGTAAATATACACATTTAAATGTATTAATTGTGTATATTTACTTTAATACCCTTAAATCTTTAAATTTAATACTTTTATATCTTAAATATGCCCTGTCATAACCTCCTGTTTCAATAGGAAATACATAAACATGGAAAGAAATCTGTGTTTGTGAAGTCTGTCGCTGTAAGTTGAACAGATGAAGATGAAAACAAGCTTGCTCGGGTGGTTTTAGGCTGAATAAATGATTGAAGTCCTGTATACGTCAATAGAGAGAAGTCTGACGTTTCACCAGAAGATCAAGTTATGACATTTTGATTAAAAATTATGAGGTCTATTTTGTTTTTTACGAAACACATACATGGATGAATAATTCACAATAAGATCTATAACATGCATTTAGAAAACAGGGTGAATTTTCACTTCACGCCGACTTTAAAGACAGACCTTTGTAATGAAACCCACAAGCTAATGTCGCCCCCCAAACTAATTTTGCATACTAATGGGCAAATCGATACTGCTGCATTGAAAAAAATCCCTTACAACAGAAAATCAATCAATAGCACAAATACATAAATAAAAGATAAGGTGATATTTAAACAATGAACCACGGGATCAAAGTTTAAGAGCAATTCACAATTCTCCTATTGACCAGACTCCAGTTGGCTGGCTGCTAGAAGTGAGTCACACTCAGAGACAGGAGACAATTTAGCAGCCTGTGCTGAAGGTTGAAGGGCAAAACCACTTGGCACATAATCAATGCAGTTTATTTCTCAGTAGCGAAGAAAATACCATCTGTGAGAGAGGTATTAGAGCAGGAGGGATCCCTTTTGGACCAGTGCCTCAGATATAAATGTTACAAAGTGTAAGTAATGATAAAACCTATGGGGTCATACACTATTGTTCAAAAGTTTGGGGTTGGTAAGATTTTTTCATACTTTTAAAAGTCTCTAATGCTCACCAAGTTCGCATTTATTTGATCAAGAATACAGAAAAAAAACAGCAATATTGTGAAATATTTTTGGAATTTAAAATAACTGTTTTGATTATAACTAATTTATTATATTTTAAGAGGTAATTTATTCCTGTGATGGCAAAGCTGAATTTTTAGCAGTCTTCAGTGTCAGATGATCCTTTAGAAATCATTCTAGTATGCTGATTTGGTGTTCAAGAAACATTTCGGTAACACTTTATAATAACGTTCAGTTATAAGTCACTTATAAGTTATTAGTTAAAGGGGGGGGTCTAATGCTATTTCATGCACTCTGACTTATTTACACTGTACACGTATGACAGAGTATTTCTGTGCCAAATACACTCCTTCAGGATTCGAACAAGTTTCAGAAAGTTTTTTCGAGTATGGCCCGGGTGAAACTGCATCAAATGTCTGTGTTTTGTTGGCAATCGGTGTGTAAGTGCATATAATGTAAACAACACAAACGTATAGTGAATCGAAAGTTATCCAGGGATAATGCCATGATGTATTGTGTGTGTGTGTGTGTGTGCGCTTGTGACTCCGCCCATTGCACGCCTGCACAAGCTCGGCTGTTTTCGTAAAGAATCGGTACAGCGTATCTGTCTTTTATAAATATGATAAAACTAAAGACTCTTCGGAGATATGAAGGATACTACATATGCAATACTACTCTATAGGTACTCAAGATTAATATGAGACTGGCAGAAACAGTGTGTGTTATGTACCCTTTAATGATGAACTAATCATTTACAAAACATGACTATACATTCATAAATGATTAATAAGTGATATGCTAACATTTTATGAATGTTTTGTTGTCATTTATAAATTATTAGTTAATACATTCATAAATTATTAATAAGTGGTATGCTATACCATATATCCGTATATATAAGTGATAAATATAGTTTACACTTTAGAATAGGGTTGGAAAAGTGTTGTAAATGACTTGTATACACATACATGCAATGTAAAAAAGGTAAGAAAGATCTTCAAATGATATGTAACACATTTACAAGTGATGAATGGTTTACACTTTAGATTAGGGGATGCAGAAAGCTTTGTAAATGATTTATTTATGCGTTTACACATCATCTATAACAGGTGTTGAACACTTTGTAGTGTGCACAGCAGTGTAAGTGCTGACTGGTGAGGGTATAGGCCGCTGTCTTCTCTGACACACATGGAGTCTATAACCGCTGTGCAGCTGATGTTGTAACGTGTGAGCAGGGATGAAGCGGAGTGAGAAACCAAATGCAGCATGAACGATTTAATAACAAACAACATCAACAGTAGATCCAAGAACAAGGGTATCCAAAAACAGGCAGGAGCGCAACGACAGGAACACACATACAGGAGCAATGACCGACAAACAACAACTGAAGCACTGGGGTATATATACACAAAGGGAAACAACGTTAACAAGATAACAAGGGGGTGTGGTAAATGGGAAACACCTGGGAAGACTAATCAACATGAAAAACTACAAAGGACTACAAAACATGGCACAAGACAGGAAATAACAAAAGAGTCCACAAACACACAGGGAATTTATGACAGATGTGATGGTTCACATTATCACTAGATCAAAGGATTTATCATAACCCACTGCAATCCACTGACAGTAAGTCATTTATAAATGTTTATCCCCTTGAAAATAAATAAATTACTCTTCTTAAGAAATGCTGTTTTAGCATCCTGCATGTTTGTGCTTTTGAACACAGACCAGCTTACATCAATACATTATATACTGATCATTTACTAATGGTCTGTTCATAATTTGTTCAAGATTAACCATTGTTTATTGAGATGATACTAAAACAAGTTTGACATAAATACTTCAGTGATTTATAAGTGATAAATAATGTATCAACCAATAACTCATCAACCATCTACTATCGATCTGTTTGATTTATTTAATGATTTACACATTTTTTTAAGATAACTTACAGCACATTTGTATATCGTTAGCATACCACTTATTAATAAGTTATATTTATATAGTCATGTTTTGTAAATGATTAGTTCATCATTAACTAATAATAAATGACTTATAACTGAATTAACAAAACATTTATAAAAAGTTAGCATATCACCTATTATTCATTTATGAACATATAGTCATGTTTTGTAAATGATTAGTTCATCATTAACTTATAACTGAACGTTATTATAAAGTGTTACCCACATTTCTTATTATTATAAATGTTGAAACAGTTGTGCTGCTTAATATTTTAGTGTAAAGTACTGACCCCAAACTTTTGAACGGTAGTGTATTTTGGCATGACATTTGCATTGTGTTCTTGGTGATTCAAGAATGTCAGAATTTACAGTATGATGTACAGTATGTCCTGAGAAAAATGTAGCTTAAAAAGGTCTGAAGATCAAAGAAAATTAGTTTCCTCATGATTTGACCCCCTTCAAAAAATCTAAATTCTAAATGATTATTATACAAACCCGATTCCAAAAAAGTTGGGACACTGTACAAATTGTGAATAAAAACAGAATCCAATGATGTGGAAGTTTCAAATTTCAATATTTTATTCAGAATACAACATAGATGACATATCAAATGTTTAAAATGAGAAAATGTATCATTTTAAGGGAAAAATAAGTTGATTTTAAATTTCATGGCATCAACACATCTCCAAAAAGTTGGGACAAGGCCATGTTTACCACTGTGTGGCATCCCCTCTTCTTTTTATAACAGTCTGCAAACGTCTGGGGACTGAGGAGACAAGTTGCTCAAGTTTAGGAATAGGAATGTTGTCCCATTCTTGTCTAATACAGGCTTCTAGTTGCTCAACTGTCTTAGGTCTTCTTTGTCGCATCTTCCTCTTTATGATGCGCCAAATGTTTTCTATGGGTGAAAGATCTGGACTGCAGGCTGGCCATTTCAGTACCCGGATCCTTCTTCTACGCAGCCATGATGTTGTAATTGATGCAGTATGTGGTCTGGCATTGTCATGTTGGAAAATGCAAGGTCTTCCCTGAAAGAGACGACGTCTGGATGGGAGCATATGTTGTTCTAGAACTTGGATATACCTTTCAGCATTGATGGTGCCTTTCCAGATGTGTAAGCTGCCCATGCCACACGCACTCATGCAACCCCATACCATCAGAGATGCAGGCTTCTGAACTGAGCGCTGATAACAACTTGGGTTGTCCTTGTCCTCTTTAGTCCGGATGACATGGCGTCCCAGTTTTCCAAAAAGAACTTCAAATTTTGATTCGTCTGACCACAGAACAGTTTTCCACTTTGCCACAGTCCATTTTAAATGAGCCTTGGCCCAGAGAAAACGCCTGCGCTTCTGGATCATGTTTAGATATGGCTTCTTTTTTGACCTATAGAGTTTTAGCCGGCAACAGTGAATGGCACGGTGGATTGTGTTCACCGACAAGTATTCCTGGAAGTATTCCTGAGCCCATGTTGTGATTTCCATTACAGTAGCATTCCTGTATGTGATGCAGTGCCGTCTAAGGGCCCGAAGATCACGGGCATCCAGTATGGTTTTCCGGCCTTGACCCTTACGCACAGAGATTGTTCCAGATTCTCTGAATCTTTGGATGATATTATGCACTGTAGATGATGATAACTTCAAACTCTTTGCAATTTTTCTCTGAGAAACTCCTTTCTGATATTGCTCCACTATTTTTCGCTGCAGCATTGGGGGAATTGGTGATCCTCTGCCCATCTTGACTTCTGAGAGACACTGCCACTCTGAGAGGCTCTTTTTATACCCAATCATGTTGCCAACTGACCTAATAAGTTGCAAATTGGTCCTCCAGCTGTTCCTTATATGTACATTTAACTTTTCCGGCCTCTTATTGCTACCTGTCCCAACTTTTTTGGAATGTGTAGCTCTCATGAAATCCAAAATGAGCCAATATTTGGCATGACATTTCAAAATGTCTCACTTTCAACATTTGATATGTTATCTATATTCTATTGTGAATAAAATATAAGTTTATGAGATTTGTAAATTATTGCATTCCTTTTTTATTCACAATTTGTACAGTGTCCCAACTTTTTTGGAATCGGGTTTGTAGAAGGGTTTCTGTGCAACGTCATCACAGAGATGCGCGCGCAACTAGGGGGCAGAAAGCAGCACTCTATACGGCATATCTATAGCAGAAACAGAGATGACATGGAGCTGTTGTGCTGTAAACTGCACTAACCGCCAAAAAGATGGATTTAAAATGTTCAATATTGCGAGAGATCACATGCCTTAATTAATTACATAAAAATGACATTTATTACATAAAAAGATTATGGATCCAGGCCATTAATAGGGTGGACTGGGGTCCCGGTGGTCCTATAATGTATATATTAAATGTATAGAAAATGTACACTCACCTAAAGGATTATTAGGAACACCATACTAATACTGTGTTTGACCCCCTTTCGCCTTCAGAACTGCCTTAATTCTACGTGGCATTGATTCAACAAGGTGCTGAAAGCATTCTTTAGAAATGTTGGCCCATATTGATAGGATAGCATCTTGCAGTTGATGGAGATTTGTGGGATGCACATCCAGGGCACGAAGCTCCCGTTCCACCACATCCCAAAGATGCTCTATTGGGTTGAGATCTGGTGACTGTGGGGGCCATTTTAGTACAGTGAACTCATTGTCATGTTCAAGAAACCAATTTGAAATGATTCGAGCTTTGTGACATGGTGCATTATCCTGCTGGAAGTAGCCATCAGAGGATGGGTACATGGTGGTCATAAAGGGATGGACATGGTCAGAAACAATGCTCAGGTAGGCCGTGGCATTTAAACGATGCCCAATTGGCACTAAGCGGCCTAAAGTGTGCCAAGAAAACATCCCCCACACCATTACACCACCACCACCAGCCTGCACAGTGGTAACAAGGCATGATGGATCCATGTTCTCATTCTGTTTACGCCAAATTCTGACTCTACCATCTGAATGTCTCAACAGAAATCGAGACTCATCAGACCAGGCAACATTTTTCCAGTCTTCAACTGTCCAATTTTGGTGAGCTTGTGCAAATTGTAGCCTCTTTTTCCTATTTGTAGTGGAGATGAGTGGTACCCGGTGGGGTCTTCTGCTGTTGTAGCCCATCCGCCTCAAGGTTGTGCGTGTTGTGGCTTCACAAATGCTTTGCTGCATACCTCGGTTGTAACGAGTGGTTATTTCAGTCAAAGTTGCTCTTCTATCAGCTTGAATCAGTCGGCCCATTCTCCTCTGACCTCTAGCATCAACAAGGCATTTTCGCCCACAGGACTGCCGCATACTGGATGTTTTTCCCTTTTCACACCATTCTTTGTAAACTCTAGAAATGGTTGTGCGTGAAAATCCCAGTAACTGAGCAGATTGTGAAATACTCACACCGGCCCGTCTGGCACCAACAACCATGCCACGCTCAAAATTGCTTAAATCACCTTTCTTTCCCATTCTGACATTCAGTTTGGAGTTCAGGAGATTGTCTTGACCAGGACCACACCCCTAAATGCATTGAAGCAACTGCCATGTGATTGGTTGATTAGATAATTGCATTAATGAGAAATTGAACAGGTGTTCCTAATAATCCTTTAGGTGAGTGTATATATGTAAGCAATATCACATGAGAGGGAGTAGTTTCACAATAACACTTTTATGTAACTTATTAAAATGATTGAGACGTTAAATGATATTTCAGAGCTTCTCATTGAAAATTAAGTGTCTGCACAGAGATACATTAAGGGCACAATTAGGCTGCTTTTATGTTATGTACATGCAGTGCTTAATTTGTAAATGAATTATTGCCGGGTCAAAAACGGCAATTAAAAGGCGTTGTGACCGACACTGACTATACAACTTCAGTTTTCCCGGACGGCACAGCTGTAAGAGCATCGTTCACAAGTTTCTGCATGGCCCTAACTACATCCTATCGTGTATTATTCTGTCACATTTAGTGTTGAAACCAAAAATCATTAAGTTGGTCAGTGATATTTTCTCACCGACGACGTTATTGCCTTTTCATATATCACAACTATTCAGTGTTTTCACTTACTTTTATGTATTTCAGGAAAAATATATGAATTTACGTGACGTAAATCCGGCAGATCCTCTGAATTGCGGTGGAAACTCATCGGTCTATCAACTAACATGATCATTATAAATGCGTTTAAACGACACAACACTTTCATTTCCACATTGAAAATCGGAATATATAATATAATTCATGATATAGT
Organism: Coreius guichenoti; assembly: GCA_039654105.1. Lineage (NCBI taxonomy): Eukaryota > Metazoa > Chordata > Actinopteri > Cypriniformes > Gobionidae > Coreius > Coreius guichenoti. The sequence goes on from CM077188.1 coordinate 16,575,835, forward strand.
AAATTTATGAATATTTTGAATAAAAAAGGAATATATGTCATAGTCTGGCTTCATGATGCGTCGCCCAGGAACTACTCGACATAACACCTGTTCGCGGTTTTGCCCCCTGAATGCGCATGCATCCAGTATTGTTTGTATACAAGAAACCCGTCTATAAGTTTGTATAAACATGTACTTTAGAATACTTTAGCACTCTCTTTTAGCACAAGTGACTATTTTAAGCACTGACCAAAATTAAAATATTTAAATTTATGCTAATCCAACTTTAAGCAACTAAACACACGCACACACACCTTCCAAGTAGGTTTAGAGCTGTCCATCCTGTCCACAGCATCCCCATCTGCTCGTCCATCCTTTCTCTGTCTCAACATGACCACCTACATAAACAAAAACACAACTAAAAAGTCACTCTATCAATGTTTTACATGTGTTAGAAAAAAACAAAATTCATGTTAGATACATTAAATGTGGCCTACCACATAAGTACTGTTCACAAAGCACAGCACAGGCAATGATGCACTTTTCCATTCCCTTTTTTCCAATTGCACATTATGAAGATGTACATTTTCAGTGATAGCAGGATTTAATAGTGTTCCTTTTAATAGCATTTGAGCGCTGTTCCTGCCTTCTTAAGGCAGGCTAGGAGTCTTGCGGGAGATAAGATTATACGAACTACCCATTTTGAGGAATTAACTTATCATTGTGCTTAAAAGCAGCATGTTATTAAGGTATTAATGAAATATTGGTAGGCCATTTGCATTTGAATCCTGGCATATCAGGACCAGTGAATTTGAAAATTGGAGGAAGACAATATATGACAAAATATGTACATTTTCATTTGCATGCCAGTATTTGGATGAAGGGATCTGATTTACATATTCTCAAGGCTCTCTTTATTACATCTCGTTTGTATAAGAGTATTAGAGCAGGCTGGCGAGACAAAGTGAGTGACACTGCTTCGTAATAATACCTCAAAACCAACTACTGTATGAGTGCAACATTCAACACAACTACACAGACTGAAGAATATTTTCTGAAGTCACTGAAGTCACTTTTTCTCCAGCAAGAAGACAATCAAATCAGGTTTGAGAGAGTGGAATGAAAGAAAGTTTGTGTTCTTAAAAGTTTTATGACACAGAATCTACCACAGTGACCAGTAATGCGAGTAACTAGGTAACACTAACAGTATCGCGTGACGTAGTTCAGTGGTTTTCAAAGTAGTGTAGCATTTTCCAAAGAGTAATGTGACCAAACGCTTCATTGCTGTTTTAATATCTGAGCTGAGGGAAAAATCAAATATGCTCACTTAAACGGTCCGACTGGAAAGACTTATGGAATATAGGTTTGTTTGGACAGTCTCCTCTCTCATCTGCAAAGTCCAACTCTTTATAGTGAATCATTTAATTCGGACTGGCCTTTCTCTTATATAGGCCTACAGTATGTGGTGCTGGAAAGTCTGATTCATTATAGTGAATTGGTTTGTTCAGTGTTTAGACCAAACTGTCACCTCTCTCATAAAAATCATTAGAAAGTCAATTAGTCAAATCAAAAGTTAAGTTGATTAATTACAGTGATTCAGTTCGCTCAGAGAGTTCATGTAAAAATTATTCACTAATTTGAATCCTTGTACGATGTACAACATTTTCGGTTAAGTGAATTAGAGTGTTTGTGTTAAATATACACCAATCAGGCATAACATTATGACAGGTGAAGTGAATAACACTGATTATCTCTTCATCACGGCACCTCTTAGTGGGCAAGCATTAGGATTTGAGCGAGTTTGACAACGGCCAAATTGTGATGGCTAGACGACTGGGTCAGAGCATCTCCAAAACTGCAGCTCTTGTGGGCTGTTCCTGGTCTGCAGTGGTCAGTATCTATCAAAAGTGGTCCAAGGAAGAAACAGTGGTGAACCGGTGACAGGGTCATGGCCGGCCAAGGCTCATTGATGCACGTGGGGAGCGAAGGCTGGCCCATGCAGTCCAATCAAACAGACGAGCTACTGTAGCTCAAATTGCTCAAGAAGTTAATGCTTGTTCTGGTAGAAAGGTGTCAGAACACACAGTGCATTGCAGTTTGTTGCGACCAGTCAGGGTGCCCATGCTGACCCCTGTCCACCACCGAAAGCACCAAAAGTGGGCACGTGAGCATCAGAAATGGACCACTGAGCAATGGAAGAAGGTGGCCTGGTCTGATGAATCACGTTTTCTTTTACATCACGTGGATGGCCGGGTGCGTGTGGAGTCCATGCCTCGACGGGTCAGGGCTGTTTTGTGATTAAAGTGCAGTTGTGATTAAATTATGTCACTGGGTAGTTATATATTTTTATTTATAAAAACATTTTTCAGTGTGTATTTCAGTATTTACGAGTGACTTTTTGTTTGTAGCAAACTACTTTTTCACAACAGTATATCCACCTTATTTTTCAACACATAAGTAAGGTAAATAACTAGAAAATAAAGTGCAATAAAAGGTAAAACTATTTGCAGTAAAAATCAGGGTGTTAATGATTATGATAGTAAATAAAAATAACAGTTTGCAATATCAAGCAGCATAACAGACTGCTTGATATTTTTGTAGAGATAAAATAAATCAAAGCAGAAGCCTTAAATGCTCAAATTAAAAATGCTCTTATGCAAAAATAAGGTGGGTAGCTTGACTGTAGTTTAACTACTTCAAATTATGAGTAACTTGTTTCTTGGGAATTTCAGAGTAGATTCCCCAAAACTGGTGTTGACCACTTCTTTTGCTCTCTTTGTACCCTTTGCAGCATTAGGTCCTGTTTGTACTGAGACAGCATAAAATCTTCCCGTTGGTCTAAATGCAGCATCATGACACCCAGAGGCCACTTCTCATCCCGCCTCTGCAGTGCGGGCTGCAGCCAAAGACTCTTCTTACTCAGCAGATGATGAAAAAAAAGCTTTTTTTCTCGACACGTACTAGACAGTTATGAATGATGTGAAGATTTATTCAATGGGGGAGTGTAAAACTGGACCATTAAGGCCTGCAGCACTTTTTTTCTTTTAATAAAGGACATGCATTTTACATCTCATATGTACAGTGGGGAGAACAAGTATTTGATACACTGCCGATTTTGCAGGTTTTCCTACTTACAAAGCATGTAGAGGTCTGTAATTTTTATCATAGGTACACTTCAACTGTGAGAGACGGAATCTAAAACAAAAATCCAGAAAATCACATTGTATGATTTTTAAATAATTAATTAGCATTTTATTGCATGACATAAGTATTTGATCACCTACCAACCAGTAAGAATTCCGGCTCTCACAGACCTGTTAGTTTTTCTTTAAGAAGGCCTCCTGTTCTCCACTCATTACCTGTATTAACTGCACCTGTTTGAACTCGTTACCTGTATAAAAGACACCTGTCCACACAATCAAACAGACTCCAACCTCTCCACAATGGCCAAGACCAGAGAGATGTGTAAGGACATCAGGGATAAAATTGTAGACCTGCATAAGGCTGGGATGGGCTACAGGACAATAGGCAAGCAGCTTGGTGAGAAGGCAACAACTGTTGGCGCAATTATTAGAAAATGGAAGAAGTTCAAGATGATGGTCAATCTCCCTCGGTCTGGGGCACCATGCAAGATCTCACCTCGTGGGGCATCAATGATCATGAGGAAGGTGAGAGATCAGCCCAGAACTACACGGCAGGACCTGGTCAATGACCTGAAGAAAGCTGGGACCACAGTCTCAAAGAAAACCATTAGTAACACACTACGCCGTCATGGATTAAAATCCTGCAGCGCACGCAAGGTCCCCCTGCTCAAGCCAGCGCATGTCCAGGCCCGTCTGAAGTTTGCCAATGACCATCTGGATGATCCAGAGGAGGAATGGGAGAAGGTCATGTGGTCTGATGAGACAAAAATAGAGCTTTTTGGTCTGAACTCCACTCGCCGTGTTTGGAGGAAGAAGAAGGATGAGTACAACCCCAAGAACACCATCCCAACCGTGAAGCATGGAGGTGGAAACATCATTCTTTGGGGATGCTTTTCTGCAAAGGGGACAGGACGACTGCACCGTATTGAGGGGAGGATGGATGGGGCCATGTATCGTGAGATCTTGGCCAACAACCTCCTTCCCTCAGTAAGAGCATTTAAGATGGGTCGTGGCTGGGTCTTCCAGCATGACAATGACCCGAAACACACAGCCAGGGCAACTAAGGAGTGGCTCCGTAAGAAGCATCTCAAGGTCCTGGAGTGGCCTAGCCAGTCTCCAGACCTGAACCCAATAGAAAATCTTTGGAGGGAGCTGAAAGTCCGTATTGCCCAGCGACAGCCCCGAAACCTGAAGGATCTGGAGAAGGTCTGTATGGAGGAGTGGGCCAAAATCCCTGCTGCAGTGTGTGCAAACCTGGTCAAGAACTACAGGAAACGTATGATCTCTGTAATTGCAAACAAAGGTTTCTGTACCAAATATTAAGTTCTGCTTTTCTGATGTATCAAATACTTATGTCATGCAATAAAATGCTAAATAATTACTTAAAAATCATACAATGTGATTTTCTGGATTTTTGTTTTAGATTCCGTCACTCACAGTTGAAGAGTACCTATGATAAAAATTACAGACTTCTACATGCTTTGTAAGTGGGCAAACCTGCAAAATCGGCAGTGTATCAAATACTTGTTCTCCCCACTGTATTTTTAACTATAGAGTCAGTATATACAGTGGGGAGAACCAGTATTTGATACACTGCCGATTTTGCAGGTTTTCCTACTTACAAAGCATGTAGAGGTCTGTAATTTTTATCATATGTACACTTCAACTGTGAGAGACGGAATCTAAAACAAAAATCCAGAAAATCACATTGTATGACTTTTAAATAATTAATTTGCATTTTATTGCATGACATAAGTATTTGATCACCTACCAACTAAGAATTCCGGCTCTCACAGACCTGTTAGTTTTTCTTTAAGAAGCCCTCCTGTTCTCCACTTATTACCTGTATTAACTGCACCTGTTTGAACTCGTTACCTGTATAAAAGACACCTGTCCACACACTCAATCAAACAGACTCCAACCTCTCCACAATGGCCAAGACCAGAGAGCTGTGTAAGGAGATCAGGGATAAAATTGTAGACCTGCACAAGGCTGGGATGGGCTACAGGACAATAGGCAAACAGCTTGGTGAGAAGGCAACAACTGTTGGCGCAATTATTAGAAAATGGAAGAAGTTCAAGATGACGGTCAGTCTCCCTCGGTCTGGGGCACCATGCAAGATCTCACCTCGTGGGGCATCAATGATCATGAGGAAGGTGAGGGATCAGCCTAGAACTACACGGCAGGACCTGGTCAATGACCTGAAGAGAGCTGGGACCACAGTCTCAAAGAAAACCATTAGTAACACACTACGCCGTCATGGATTAAAATCCTGCAGCCCACGCAAGGTCCCCCTGCTCAAGCCAGCGCATGTCCAGGCCCGTCTGAAGTTTGCCAATGACCATCTGGATGATCCAGAGGAGGAATGGGAGAAGGTCATGTGGTCTGATGAGACAAAAATAGAGCTTTTTGGTCTGAACTCCACTCGCCGTGTTTGGAGGAAGAAGAAGAATGAGTACAACCCCAAGAACACCATCCCAACCGTGAAGCATGGAGGTGGAAACATCATTCTTTGGGGATGCTTTTCTGCAAAGGGGACAGGACGACTGCACCGTATTGAGGGGAGGATGGATGGGGCCATGTATCGTGAAATCTTGGCCAACAACCTCCTTCCCTCAGTAAGAGCATTGAAGATGGGTCGTAGCTGGGTCTTCCAGCATGACAACGACCCGAAACACACAGCCAGGGCAACTAAGGAGTGGCTCCATAAGAAGCATCTCAAGGTCCTGGAGTGGCCTAGTCAGTCTCCAGACCTGAACCCAATAGAAAATCTTTGGAGGGAGCTGAAAGTCCGTATTGCCTAGCGACAGCCCGAAACCTGAAGGATCTGGAGAAGGTCTGTATGGAGGAGTGGGCCAAAATCCCTGCTGCAGTGTGTGCAAACCTGGTCAAGAACTACAGGAAACGTATGATCTCTGTAATTGCAAACAAAGGTTTCTGTACCAAATATTAAGTTATGCTTTTCTGATGTATCAAATACTTATGTCATGCAATAAAATGCAAATTAATTACTTAAAAATCATACAATGTGATTTTCTGGATTTTTGTTTTAGATTCCGTCTCTCACAGTTGAAGAGTACCTATGATAAAAATTACAGACCTCTACATGCTTTGTAAGTAGGAAAACCTGCAAAATCGGCAGTGTATCAAATACTTGTTCTCCCCACTGTACCTCCTACTCAAGCTTTTAAATTAAACATTAACGAGTTAACCAAACCAACAAGCCTTTTGTTCGTTGAACAAAAATGAAGATATTTTGAATGTTCTCTCATCATTTTTGTCCATCCATTGAAAGTCTATGTAATCAACATTTTTGATGATAGAATTATCATTTTCGGGTGAACTAGACTTTATTATGGTGACACTAGATAGTGTTGTTGAAGATTTCATTGTTTGCACAAAGTCTCTAAAGCAGCTGCAGTGAATTTCTGCAGGCAGTTACTGCAAATAGCATCTAAAATATATTCTCAGTGTAAATAAAGAGAAACTACTGCTAAAACTAGATGATGGGCATTTTGTGTAAAAAAAGTAGTTAATTACTGAAATATTAAAATGTAAGTTACAAATGAGTATGTATATTTTGGTTTATTCACAAAATTACAAATCATTAATTAATGAACGATATGGATTAACAAAGATTTTAAAAAAGTGTGATGATACATAGAAACCAACTAGGGCACATGAATTACGGTAAGCAAGAAACACATTCAATAATTCGAAACAGAATGCATTGAAATGTAGTGCAGTGAGTAATTGTGTTGTCAATGCTTTTTCTTATCAGTGTAAATCTATGGTGTGCCAAGTGCATTCGCTCTGCTTGAACTCTCAGTGGCATGTGAGTAATGGAAACAGACAGCGTGCATTTCCTGCACGGGTTCACATCAGGGGGCAGGCGCTCATTGGACAGATGTTAATGAGATCAGCAAATACATACCAGTGTTCATGCATATACCTGAACACACACACATGCACAAAACGACCGTACCTCCTGACTGGCGGCTGCCAGCTGTCCTTCTAAAGTAGTCACCCTTTCAAGAGCCACCCGTAACCTTTCACGCACCTGTGCAAATGAAAAAAAGAGACTTTAATTGCCAAATTTACACATGCAAACAAAGCCCCTTCAGCATCTACTATATTCCACTTGAACTACCACTAATGTTACATGCTCATACTGACTTAATTGAAAAACATTAAAGAGGACCTTTTATGCTCTTTTACAAAGTCTTGATTTTGTTTTTGGGGTCTACTAGAATAGGTTTTCATGCTTGAATGTTCAAAAAACACTTTATTTTTCACATATTTTAAATTGTTGCTGCATCTCTCTTCCCAGACAGTCAGTAAGGCTTTGTTTAGTTCCTGTCTCTACGAAGCCCTTCCTTCCGAAAAGCACAATGTGCTCTGATTGGCCGGCTGAATCAGTGTGTTGTGATTGTTCAACCACTTCGAGCTTGTTTTAGAAATGTCCCTAACTATAACCACGAGTTTCAGCACACTACTAAGTGTTTTCACAATACTGGAATTTCTAACTTCAATACGATACCTTGAAAAATAAGGATATTTGATACCATTTTCGATACCACAATGAAAACTGCCATACAGATATTTTTAATATTATCTCATAATTTTTTGATAATTTGTGTAATTGTGTTGCAAAAGCTTATACACAGAACAAGGAGGGGAGGCTTTATTTGAAACTGAACTAAATTAACAAAAAAAAAAGACATTAACAGTCAGTAATAAAATAAGAACAAATAAACAAATTGCACAAATAAATACAATAGAATAAAGAGAAAAATTAAATAAACATGGCTTTAAGTTTTTCAGGTGGGTCTAACAGCAATATTTGGGTAAGAAATACTACAGAAATTAAATAGTCAAATGTAAAATAACACTGGATAATCTTCATTGTAAAAATTTAATACAGATTAATGCTTATAATTAAAGTTACAAAAGTTATTCAGTCAAGAGCAGTGAGTGATTTTCTTTTTGTCTTTTGATCTTTAATTAACATGACGGACAGCAGCAGGTATATTAGGCTGCTGTAATTTTAAGAGCTTAAGAGCACGGGTCCAATATACTGTTGTACAATCAGTGTTGGGGGTAACGCATTACAAGTAACTTGAGTTACGTAATCAGATTACTTTTTCAAGTAACTAGTAAAGTAACGCATTACTTTTAAAATTTACAGCAAAATATCTGAGTTACTTTTTCAAATAAGTAACGCAAGTTACTTTGTTTTCCCATTTATTGACTGACAGCTCTCTTGTCCCAATGTTGGGAAAAAATCATAAGTGCAGAGGCATTGTGCATAAACACGATGGATATTGTAGCTCTAGACTAAATGTGAGCAGGCATTTACTAATCTCACTTGCACAAAAAAGATTCAGTATTTCTCAAAATGAATAATATCAGTCAAATGCAAAATCAGAACCTCCAATAATTAAATATGTTAAATAAAACAAATATTTTTATGCATTTAATCTCACTTTATTGACCAATGTACTTGCCGCTGACCTTTGAGGATTCAGTTAAACAATAAGCAAAAATGTATTTAAATTTGTTTGTTTTTATTGGTGAAGTAAGTGTTAAACTTTCTTCTCCTGCATCCTATTCTTCCATTTTGCAGAACGGCAGCACAGCTGAAAGGTTTGTTTGAGCTGCGCCCCCTCTACTGTACACGCATGAATTTGCATTTCCTTCAGTCTGAGGCTTATTATTCCAATTTTGGAGTGAAAGGGTCTTTACATTTGCCCAAAAATAGAACAATTACGTTATAAAAAAAACAAGCCCATCCCAGGGGAGAAAAAGTAACGCAAAAGTAACATAACACATTACTTTTCTTAAAAAGTAACTAAGTAACGCAATTAGTTACTTTTTAAGGGAGTAACGCAATATTGTAATGCATTACTTTTCAAAGTAACTTTCCCCAACACTGTACACAATATGCATTTTCTTTCTCAACAATTTACGTTCCAACACTGACTGTTTACCTGAATACTTGCCAAGATGGACATTTTTACAATGTTGTGTGTATTTGACTGTTTAAGCACAATAAGCCATCAAAATTCAGGCCATGTAACAACAACTCTATTCAACCAGAGAAGAATGGATTGAGTGAGTGAGAGAGGAGGCGCGTGTGTGTGTCAATTCGCCGTCGGAGAAAAGAGAGAGTGAGAACGCGCAACTGGTACCAGTGTATCGATACTGCAGAAAAGGAGTATTGGAATCGTTTAATATATTTCAGTATCGATACATACTGAAATATCGATATTTTTGACAACACTACTACTATTGCAACTCAACCAAGCCTTGGCACCTTTATTTGGCATATGCCTTCAGCAGGAATTATTTAAATGAGGGATAGTGTGACGCATACGTTCCTGGAAGAAAACTATAATCAAGGCATTTCAGGGAGTTCAGAAAAAAAATGCTTACTGATATAGAAAATAACTCCCTTTTGGGTGGATATTGTGTTTTGTAACTTTGCAGACCTTTTTTAAATGCCCAAACAGCAACATTACATACAAAAGAAAGTTGAAAATGTAAAACATTTGGAATGTTATAAGACAATATAAATGTAAAAAGTCTCACTTTTTCATCCAGGGCCTTATGATGCTCAAAGAGGGATTTCAAAGCCTTGAGCACCTCTACCTCACTGGACACCCCGGATGGCGGAGGAGCCTGCCTCTTCACCACAGTCATCCTCAGCGAACGCTCGTGACGAGACACCAGACACTCCAAGTGCTCCAAAAGAAGCTATAGAACAACATAAAGATGCAGAAACACACAAGCACATCCATCGACAAGTCCTGTATCACATAACTTCAGTTATTCTATACATTACACTTATAGGAAGAAAATTTCTCTTCATAAACTGCTACTTATTAGCTTTAAATAGTAACATGTAATAGCCCAATACATTATTAGAATCACACAAGAGTGAATATAAAACGTGAATTTTGGGCGCTTTGCATTGGAAAAGCATGTCGTAAGTGAATTTAGCTGGCCATGCGACATTAGATGGTGCTTGCATACCATACAAGTCAAAAATCTTGCAAGCTGCCCTAAAATGAATCTATAAGCGAATGGGCATCTTTTACATTGTTCATGACAATGCAGCAGCATGAATCTGGCAATGGAGATATGCACACTTCCATTTGTCACCCACATCATCTCAGCTGTGTGAACATCCTCTCCATTCACACAATCTAGCAGCATTGGCCTTGCAAGAAAGATAAAGGCCGCTGATGCTGCACAATGTATGCAAGTCATTTACATAAGTGAAGCATTTACATAAACATTTACTCACTGACTACTTTTCAAGAGAACTAGTTGACAATTAAAAATGAGTTCTCTTACAATCCATAGCACATACACTACTACCATTCAACAATTTAAGCTCAGTGCAATTTTATGTTTTTTAAGTCCCTTATGCTCACCAGGGCTGCATTTATTTAATTTTCAGCTTCATTACTCCAGTCTTTAGTGTCACATGATCCTTCAGAAGTCATTCTAATATGTTGATTTGGAGCTCATGAAACATTTCTTATTATGTTTAAAACTTGTGGAAATCATAATACAGTTTTTTCAGGATTCTTTGATGAATAGAAAGTTCAAAAGAGCAGCATTTATTTGAATCTTTTGTAACATTATAAATGGTGTCACTTTTGATTAATTTAACACATCCTTGCTGAATAAAGTATTAATTTCTAAAATTGCTTTTTTTTAAAGAAATCTTACTGACTGAAAACTTAATCTAAAATAAACTAAAGCTAAAATAAATACTGGAACAAAACATGGGCCTGTACGGTCTTGAATGTATTGGGATGTCTGGTCACCTCACACACACACACACACACACACACACACACACACACTCACACACTCACCCTGGTGTTATTCCTCTCTGCTTTAAGCTCAGATATCTCCTCCTCTTTTTCTAGAAGCTGCTCTCGACACAAATTCAGCTCCTTAGTCAGGGTAGCAAACTCCTGTCAGGAGAGAGAGAAAGAGGGAGATTAATTCTTTCATTTCATATAAATAATTCACTCTAATATGCTACTGTTACACCAAATTTATACACAACACTGTGGTTCGACATTTTTTTTTTTTTTATTCACAACTATTCTTCCAGGGCTATACTGATCTGCTCAGGGAATGATAATAACTCTTTCAAATAGTCACATTTCATACTGTATGTTATTTACTGATCTATCAATGAGGCAATAAGAATGAATGGTCATAACCCATAGAGCTCCAGAGTTAGTGAAGCTTCAAGTCCTGTTTCCACAATTACTTGCCTTTTGTTGACCAGGGCCACACATTTTAAACACAGGACCACACAGATGGATATCACTTATTTTTTTGTGGTATAAGACATTCAGCCAGCACAAATGACAAAACACCAGTCACATTTTAAGAAACAATTTCTTATCATTTGTTTTTATTTTATCCTTTATAATTCCATTTAGAAATGTTAATCAAAGTTGGTAATGTACTAAAAATATCTTTGTAAAAACGGTTTATTTGTGGTGAACTTGCAGTTACTTTGCAACAAATAAAACAAGTATAATCTTGCAAGATGAACATTATAATTGTAAAGGGTTTCGTTTTTTGCTACTATAGCTTTAGATGCTAGGGTTTTGTTTTTGCTACTACAATGCCCCTTTTTACAATATGTAACATAAGTCTCTGCTGTCCCCAGAGTGTGTATGTGAAGTTTTAGCTCAAAATACCCCACAGATCATTTTTTATAGCATGTTAAAATTGTCTCATTTTGAGGGTGAGCAAAAACGCACCATTTTAGTGTGTCCCTTTAAACGCAAATGAGCTGCTGCTCCTGACCCCCTTTCAAGAAGAGGGCGGAGCTTCAAGAGCTCGTGTTAGCAGTAGTGATGGGATGTCTGTTTTTTTTCTTTTGAAAAGACGGATGTGACAGCTTGAGCAGACTCCCAAATGTGCTCTACTACAACTCCTCTTCCTCTTCTCAACATGGCCTCACCCCCTTTGTTGCGTGATCCCGGGGGCAGGGTTTATGTAAATTTTAGGGTTAGTGATGGCTCTGCTGTCCGTTTATCATTGAGTTTGTGAGTACTAAATAGGTACTGATGTGTAAATATGGGCTCTCAAATGTAAATGCACTCATGGTCATGACATCATAACCATAACCATTTCTATATAGTGAACCTTAATGTGCAGTCACATTTACAGTTACACTGTGAAATTCTGTAGACGAAATCCAGTCATTTCAATAGGAAACTGCGTGATTGGAAATTTTGCGTGAGAGCAAAAAAATTCCCCACAGAGATATTGGAATAGGTTCAAGATTTTCACACTAACTCGCTGTGAATGCAACTTTATCGTTGGCCTACCTAGTACATCAAATTATTTTATTTCAAAAGGGCAAGAGAAATCTTGTGTTTCATGGTAAGTACACTTTAAAACAGTTAATATAACAAAACTACTATTAAAATCAACAAAAATCTTGTATCTCGACGATGAGATGATCTATAAAAGGACATCAGTCACAATATGCGTTACATTTCACTAACATTAACACTATGTCTTTCTCTAGCAACATGAAAGCAGCAACATTCTGATTTGGGCTCTCTGCCTCTCAGTCCCGCTGGCATCCAGGCTGCACTCTTCCGTGGCTCAGTTGCTCTGTTCTATGAAGTGCCCTGGCCGGGCCTCTGGCACTAGTCCCAGTTAACCCAGCTGTTCCTTGTAGTCTTTTGGGAAACTTTCAGGGCACTGTTGAAGCATGTCAACACCCCCTCCTGTTTCGGCATGCATGCATTCATACGCTCTTTAATTCAAGTGCACAAAATACTAGGGGGCTGCAAAAAGGGTCACATGGATTTTTCACAGATGGTGCAATGGACAGGAGAACTGTCATCCTTGCTGAGCGGCAACAGGGGGATATGAAATTCTTTTGCTATGGCGGAGCAATAACAATCCTAGCGTGCATGCGGATGGGTTTGAATCTTATGTCTTAAATAAAATAAAATAAAATTGTATCAAAATCACAAAAATGCACGACCCAGGATCATGTGATCATAAAATCTTCCTTAAAGATTTCAACCAAAAATGAAAATTCCAACACTGTTTACAAACCTGTATGTCTTTCTTTCTTCTGTGGAACATGAAAGAAGATATTTCAAAAAATGTTTTTTGTGCATTCAATGACATTCAATGGTGGTGTTGATTTGGACATTGACTTTCATTATCTGGGCAAAAACGGTTGAAACATTTATTAAAATACCTTTTTTTTGTGTTCCACAGAATAAAGAAAGTCATACAGGTTTTGAACAACATCAGGATGAGTAAATGAAGACAAGGTTTTCATTTTGGGTAAACTATCCCTTAAATTGACCCATATGGAAGAAGCTGTCCTAATGACTCTTGATTCCTGCTAATGAAGACATGACCATACTGACAGTTGCTGCATTCAAATATGCCTACTTCCATACTATATAGTAGCCGAATAACAGTATGCTAGCCGAGCAGTATGTCTGAATTCATAGTGTTCATAAAACAGTAGATGAAAAGTACCTGGATGACCTACTTCTTCCAGTGAGATTCTGAAGTGTGCATTAAATGGACACCATTAGGCCACAGGAGGGGATTTGTGAATGGAAGTGAAGCGACGCAACCGACGCTCTATGTCACATGACAATGACAACATAGTGAATGTAGCACGTCCGAATTTCATTCATAATGCACACATTCATACTATATAGATTACAGAACATACTTTTTTAGCGGTTGTGAAGTAAGTTTCAAACCAAATAGTACCTATATAGTGATTTCAAGTGATTTCGGAAGCAGCAAATTAGTTAATGAGGCTATTGGGTCAGCTATGATTGTGAATACTAAATGAATACTATCGAGGCCACACATTGTGTTAGTGTGCTGTTTTTCTGCTTTTTGAATAATGCTGCTTGACTGAAATGTAGGGGCAGAAAGGACCGGGAGGGGGAAGAGGAAAAGGAAAATGGGTCAGTGCGTTCATTTGATTTTTTTTTCACAGGAGGAATAGGCAGGAAGCAAGTTCAAATCCATAAACAGATGTTGGATCTTCCCGCCTCTTCCAATCACTGCAACAGCCTCTGAAAAACCCAAGCATTTCTCTGATATAGCAGGGCATGGGTGAAAAAAAAATGAAACTAAAAAACACATTGTATCAAAAAAAAACAAAATTTCAATCCACCACGGCTCCTCAATAAATGTTTGAGAATAAACAAAAAGGAATTGAAAACATGCATTTGAGGTTTGTCATCAGAGATTGCGGTTTCAGTGCTGAATTCAAAGGTAAATTGTGTCTCCCAACTATAGAAGTAACACAAGAGGATTTTCTGTGCTGAGGTTTTGCATTTGAAGCCCTGGATTATATTTATATTGTGACTTGTGAGTGTGAAAAGCTAAAATCCCCCCAGTTAGTAGTTGACTTACTTTCTCATCTAGAGCTTGTGGTTCTGCTTAAAAGTGGTTGCAATAAACTTTTCAGCTCTTGAAGTCAACCCAACAACTATTAATGCAATAAATGAGTCTTTACAAAAATAATATTTCAAACACTTATGAACCCAGATATAGCATTTGATATAGGGTACTTTCAAATGTGGTAACAAATGTTACATATGATATATGGTCATAAACACTTGTTTCTGATTCTCCAGAAATGTTCACACTGTGTAAATAAGGGATGCGATAATACAAAAAAGTGGCCAATATTAAAAATCAGCATTTTGTCTCAAAAATTTAAATAAATAGTTTTAAATGCTACGAGTGAATTTAAGTAGCTACAGTTAAAGTTTGAAAAAAAATTATATTAATTTACGAATTTGCTAAGGATTACATTTAATGGTGTTATTGAATTCTTAGAGCTTTTCCCCTAAAGATAGGGGAAATGAGCATGCATAATAAAATACCCAATATTGGTTGATAGCGGATATGGTACCAATATACTGTGCACTGTGCATATACTGTATATGCAGCCAAAATGGCATTCATACACTTCACTTAAACATTTGCAACAGCTGTGATAACTATATCCCATTCATAAGCACAGAACTACTAAAACTCTTCAGGTGAATACTATATGAAAAGCAAATCAGTCCGACTGAGATATAATTCATAGGCTGAGCCTCTGGGAACACTTTCTTCATTTATGCTTCAACGTAGGTACCACATTTAACTTTGCTTTATCAACAGAGGAAATTATAAGGCTGGCATAATTACCATTTTCCTAGAAAGAAAGAAAAAATTGGCACCACAGGAAAGGAACACTGCTAATTACAGGTCTTTTTTATGGACATTGATCACGTAAAAAATTCATAGTTGTGTTTTCATGAGGTGATAACATACACTATATTGCCAAAAGTATTGGGACACCCCTCCAAATCATTGAATTCAGGTGTTCCAATCACTTCCATGGCCACAGGTGTATAAAATCAAGCACCTAGGCATGCAGACTGCTTCTACAAACATTTGTGAAAGAATGGGTCGCTCTCAGGAGCTCAGTGAATTCAAGCGTGGTACCGTGATAGGTTGCCACCTGTGCAATAAGTCCATTCATGAAATTTCCTCACTATTAAATATTCTACGGTCAACTGTTAGTGGTATTAGAACAGAGTGGAAGCAATTGGGAACAATAGCAACTCAGCCACGAAGTGGTAGGCCACGTAAAATCACAGAGCGGGGTCAGCGCATGCTGAGGTACACTGAGCAGAAGTCGCTAACTTTCTGCAGAGTCAATAGCAACAGACCTCCAAACTTCATGTGGCCTTCAGATTAGCTCAAGAACAGTGCGTAGAGAGCTTCATGGAATGGGTTTCATTGGCCGAGCAGCTGCATCCAAGCCTTATATCACCAAGTGCAATGCAAAAGCGTCAGATGCAGTGGTGTAAAGCACACCGCCACTGGACTCTAGAGCAGTGGAGACGTGTTCTCTGGAGTGATGAATCACGCTTCTCTGTCTGGCAATCCGATGGACGAGTCTGGGTTTGGCGGTTGCCAGGAGAACGGTACTTGCCTGACTGCATTGTGCCAAGTGTAAAGTTTGGTGGAGGGGGGATTATGGTGTGGGGTTGTTTTTCAGGGGTTGGGTTTGGCCCCTTAGTTCCAGTGAAAGGAACTCTTAATGCTTCAGCATACCAAGACATTTTGGACAATTTCATGCTCTCAACTTTGTGGGAACAGTTTGGGGATGGCCCCTCCCTGTTTCAACATGACTGCGCACCAGTGCACAAAGCAAGGTCCAGAAAGACATGGATGAGCGAGTTTGGTGTGGAGGAACTTGACTGGCCTGACCTCCTGACCTCAACCCGATAGAACACCTTTGGGATGAATTAGAGCTGAGACTGCGAGCCAGGCCTTCATCCAACATCAGTGCCTGACCTCACAAATGCGCTTCTAGAAGAATGGTCAAAAATTCCCATAAACACACTCCTAAACCTTGTGGAAAGACTTCCCAGAAGAGTTGAAGCTGTTATAGCTGCAAAGGGTGGGCCAACTCCATATTAAACCCTACGGATTAAGAATGGGATGTCATTAAAGTTCATGTGCATGTAAAGGCAGGCGTCCCAAAACTTATATATAGTGTATGAGGTGTGAGTGCTGTTTTTTTTACCATCTTTTTGTCTCATGAGAACACTGCCTAATAGCTCTTAAAATACTGGATACAAACTTAACCTATATTTTTCTGTTATTTTTGTTAGTTTTGATGGCTATAAACCACCATCCTCAATTTTCTTTGTCAAAAATACTCTTTCAAATGAAGACAATGTTTTGCAGGGCAGCTAAACTCACTAAGGGGTTTCTAAAATGTCAAAACTGCTGTACTGATGAAAGAGAGAAAAATGCACAATGTGTCAGCCAGCAGTGTGACCTTGTGAGGCGGGTTTCGGCAGGTGAGCAGCTCCAGGGATTTCTCTGTGTTTGGTTGGTAAAAGCCTTGGGATTAAGGAATGGAAGGAATATTGCCAAATGCAGCAGCGTTTCTGAGCACAGGATTAAGTCATACTGCAGTCTGCAGAACTACAAGCACCAATAGACAACACTCACACACATTATAGAGGCCACAAATGGTTTCAATAGTATACAACAGATTTAACAAGTATTGTTGATTTGACACCTGATATGGTTAGTAGTTAAGTTATTCATGCTTCTTAACTTATATGACAGTGGATAAAATAAAATAAAATCTTTTACTAAAAATGTCAGTGCAGATATACACTCACCTAAAGGATTATTAGGAACACCTGTTCAAATTCTCATTAATGCAATTATCTAATCAACCAATCACATGGCAGTTGCTTCAATGCATTTAGGGGTGTGGTCCTGGTCAAGACAATCTCCTGAACTCCAAACTGAATGCCAGAATGGGAAAGAAAGGTGATTTAAGCAATTTTGAGCGTGGCATGGTTGTTGGTGCCAGACGGGCCGGTCTGAGTATTTCACAATCTGCTCAGTTACTGGGATTTTCACGCACAACCATTTCTAGAGTTTACAAAGAATGGTGTGAAAAGGGAAAAACATCCAGTATGCGGCAGTCCTGTGGGCGAAAATGCCTTGTTGATGCTAGAGGTCAGAGGAGAATGGGCCGACTGATTCAAGCTGATAGAAGAGCAACTTTGACTGAAATAACCACTCGTTACAACCGAGGTATGCAGCAAAGCATTTGTGAAGCCACAACACGCACAACCTTGAGGCGGATGGGCTACAACAGCAGAAGACCCCACCGGGTACCACTCATCTCCACTACAAATAGGAAAAAGAGGCTACAATTTGCACAAGCTCACCAAAATTGGACAGTTGAAGACTGGAAAAATGTTGCCTGGTCTGATGAGTCTCGATTTCTGTTGAGACATTCAGATGGTAGAGTCAGAATTTGGCGTAAACAGAATGAGAACATGGATCCATCATGCCTTGTTACCACTGTGCAGGCTGGTGGTGGTGGTGTAATGGTGTGGGGGATGTTTTCTTGGCACACTTTAGGCCCCTTAGTGCCAATTGGGCATCGTTTAAATGCCACGGCCTACCTGAGCATTGTTTCTGACCATGTCCATCCCTTTATGACCACCATGTACCCATCCTCTGATGGCTACTTCCAGCAGGATAATGCACCATGTCACAAAGCTCGAATCATTTCAAATTGGTTTCTTGAACATGACAATGAGTTCACTGTACTAAAATGACCCCCACAGTCACCAGATCTCAACCCAATAGAGCATCTTTGGGATGTGGTGGAACGGGAGCTTCGTGCCCTGGATGTGCATCCCACAAATCTCCATCAACTGCAAGATGCTATCCTATCAATATGGGCCAACATTTCTAAAGAATGCTTTCAGCACCTTGTTGAATCAATGCCACATAGAATTAAGGCAGTTCTGAAGGCGAAAGGGGATCAAACACAGTATTAGTATGGTGTTCCTAATAATCCTTTAGGTGAGTGTATGTGGATGGGGACTCTGATCAGGTATGTTGGCTTTTACAGTACATTACCCATTTTTATATTTACAGTCTCAAATGACAAAGTTCACTGAGCTTCTAATGAACTTCTTGCAAACATATTTTGTAATTAGTACAAAATGATAAAGGCTTGAAACACAAAATATAATATCAAAATGTAGTACTTAAGTTTTTCATAAATGCTCCACAGACGCTCATGCGGACCTGCCACAAACAGCTTTAAACTTTTTCCCCACCTCCACCAGACAAGCTTACAGTAAGCCGATTTCTCTTAGTCTACCCAAATCCATAACAATGCTCAATGTCTTATACATGAAATGGGTTCTGAATAAAGAAACACGTTGACAATCAAGGACTGAGAAGAAAGGCCACACAACTAACAACAAATATCTGTTCGTCTGTTGTTGACTGAAACCGCTCAGTCAAGCCTTCCTGCTCAATGAGCATTTTACATGCACAACAAAAAGCTAAATCACTAGCAAAAATCAGCTCATTATAACTCTTTTTTTTTTTTCTTTTTTTTTTTTTTACATGGAAATGATTTAACCAACAATGCACATCAGATGTGTGCATATTACCAGACAGAATGCTGATAAATAAAATGAATCAGGATAATGGGCAACAAATGTGTCCATTGGGTTTTTGTACATCATTAGTGACATTCTCCAATAAAAGAATATGATGATGGTTTAACCATAATCAGTGTACGATGCAAATGTAAATGCATGTAAATACACTCAATGGAAAAAAATAATATCATGTACATTATTAAATGTCAAACTGGACTTGCAAATCAAGACTATCACAACCCACATCACATAATTATATTACACTAAATAAATGTTAGCATAGGGTTGTGCGATATGGCCCATTAAAGGCCCAAAAATGTTAAGTAAAAAAAACGCCATCTTCTCATTGCCTTTACAACATTTAAAACCCCTCAGTTCTCACCATCTCTACATCAAATTATTGTAATCAGATTGTAGATGGTATGAATTAGCCACCAATTTGCCAAAAAGTAAAATAGTTACGATTTGTTGGTGTTTCCCATACTGAACTGTCAAGTTCAACAAAAATGCTTCATCACGAGGCCGGTTCTAGGCATGGGCAGGGGTGGGCTGAGCCCACCCAAACGTCTGCCTTGCCCACCCAATCAGAATTTATGAACTGATAGTGTTCATTTGTTTTTACAATTTGTGCATTGATTAAAACAATATGAGGTGGGCTATGTGTTGAAAGTTTTGATGAAGGGCTGTAGAATGCCTCAAACAATCACAAAAATAACACCAGAAATTTGCAGTATTTTTTCTTTTATTAACTGAAACGGCGCGGCGCATTATAGGCTACTCACACGCTTCAGTCTGTAGCAGAAAAGCAGAGGCTGCAGTCACACGAACGAAAACAGGCAGAAATATTTGCGTGCTATTAAGGCAATTACAAGGAGTTGTAGCCTATTCGTGAATATGTATCTTGTAAATATTAATATACAGCTCTGATTTGATTTGTGATTCATGCCAAGTTGAAATTAGCTAAAAAACTCGCTCATTTAAGAACGTGCATTTATTGCATGGACAGAGCTAGAACATAATGTAGCTAAGAGTTTAAAATGCAAATGCATAGTTCAGTTGAAACCTTGCCCTCTTTGGCTTGCTGTTGACGCTGTAAACTGAATGTACGAGGCAAACTTACTGTTTAAATATCAGCACTGAAATAAGAATGCGCTGTTTATCTTTTAATCAGTTTAGGGCCATTCATATAAGACGCGTTTTTGCGGTTAAGAACGCAAGATGCTGGTCTAGAGACGCGTTTTTTAAAAGTTATTTTAACTTGAGTGCCACGTTTATAAAGCCGCTTCATGCACATTACTCTGCAAAAGTATAGAAGAGATGCGAGCGCAACAGTCTAACGGTCTAGGGTAATGTTTACATTAAAAAAAAACGATATAAAAGTAGTGCAATGGAGTTCCTGTGTAGCATTTATTTGTCCCTTTCCACGCAATTAAAGTTGCATTCATACTGCATTTCATTCTGTTTTCTTTCCAAATTATCACTATATCTATATCTACCCAGACAGCATTTACATCTGTGCCAGATCCGTTTTCGAATCAGCAGATTCGCGCAGCATTCACACTCACTATATAGATCTGCACCAACTTTGCGCCAGACTTGTCTGTAGCTTCGACTGTGACAGTCTGTCCGGCAGGTGCAGCGCCGATCCGGGGCAGCTGCGCAGACCAGACGTGCCACAACTGAATTGATGGTTGCTCATGCTGTAGTGTTCTATTTTGCCTTTTTAAAATAAAAAACTATTTTGAAAATTACAAATTGTATGGGTGTTTGGGCCTTAATTGTCTGATAGCCTAAATATGCATCACAGACCAGGGCCAGATGAGCCCCAGATGTAAAATATGAGTCACGGATCTGGGCCAGATTTGCACCACACGTCATGGCATTAATAACTGTACTGGGCCAGTTCTGGCCCAGATCTGTCTCTGATCTGTAATTCCAACCTGTTCCGGTATTGGGCCGTGGAAAGAATGAGCCCGGCCCAGGTCCGTTTATCTGCGTTAAATGCTAATGACCTGGCCCAAATACATTTTGCTGTATGGGTATCTATCTATCTATCTATCTAGTGTATAACCTAGAACCGGGCCTGCTTCATCAACTTGCATTTTTCTTTATTCTCACTGACAAGTCCTATGAACAATAAATATTGAGGGAACTTTTTTCTTAGCTAGCAAATAATACGTGACAACTTAGAAATCAACATGATTTATTTTCATTAAAAAAAAAAACCCAACATCTAACAGTAATCTA
Source organism: Coreius guichenoti (assembly GCA_039654105.1). Taxonomy (NCBI): domain Eukaryota; kingdom Metazoa; phylum Chordata; class Actinopteri; order Cypriniformes; family Gobionidae; genus Coreius; species Coreius guichenoti. Next base: position 16,597,244 of record CM077188.1, read on the forward strand.
ATTGAATAAGTGAATATACGTCTGGAGATGGGATGGAAGAAATCTAAGGAAGAAAGCTATTAGCTTTAGTTAATCACCTCAAGCTATCTGTAAGATGGCTGTCTGGCACAATGTACAGACGGTCAGCTCATACTAGAAATCTATTTCATCTTCATTTTGCTTAGTGGGCGTCTGCTTTCATTAGCTTGTTTACATGTTGGAACGCATATGAAATATGATAAATCTTACTGTAATAGGACAGAAACCACACGGTCTATCTTTCCAATGTAGACCTTGTTAGCAAAGTGTGCTTGAATAGGAAAATTGCCTTAATAAACTGAATCGATTCACTGAACTGATTCATGGAAATGAATCAAATTTACAACAAAAACACCATTTTGCTAAAACACCAAAGGCACTATTGAAACATCACCATACTTGCAATTTGCAATATAAGGAGCAATCATGAAATAAATTAATCAATATTAAATTTTGCTTACTTTTATTAATATTGTGAATATATTTTGCACATCGCTTTATACATATACACACCCTGACAGGCCATCTCCAGTGGGCATTTCAGAGAACAGACTGAATCTCTTGTTGGTTTATTTCATACCACAGCTGCTCTTTTTGGCTCATCTTCCCCTTGGTCAAATGCAAAGAGGGAATTGTTGGAAAGTATGCAGAACACAGTGCTCAATTGGCTGCTAATGGATTGATTCCTCTAAAACACGGCATCTCCTGTGGGATCAGGACAGATTATGGCCATGCGCTCCAGGGCTGGAATCAGTCAGGCAGAGCGCAGAGACAGGTACGTGAGGGACAGCAGTGGCCCAAATGCTGACAGGATGCCTGTGGGCACGGAACAGGTGAAGCAGAGGCAAGGGGCTAGACTTTTAGGTTGGCATTTAATGAGTTAATCTTAGTCCCAAAGCATTCTGATTGGTCAAGGCACTCCACATATAATTCATTTTCACTCAGAAACAAACATCCTGAAGATTCACCGCTCCCTTCATCAATCATTTCACAAAGAGATTTTATTCTCAGACTTTATAAAATCAAACTAAATTGTAAAAATGACTAGTTTCTATCACTTTGCTCAGTCTCTGACATGACACATGGAAAGTAAACTCATGCCAGCTCAGTTATGACAGTGCAAATATGAAATGTGAATAGAAACAGTGAGAGTAAAGGCAAAGCAGTTAACGCTCCATCAACTGCGACGAGCACAGATGGTTTCACTGAAAAACTAATGTGAAAATTACACCAATCACTCATCACTGCAGTAGTTAAATTAAAACATGCAAAATATGAACGGAAAAAATGTCACTTTCCTCCCTGATTGGTCAAATGTGGGATAATGATAGCCTCCACAAAGACTTTATTCCAGGTCAGGATCACAGAAAAGTTATAAATCACTGGCAACAGGGAGTCCCCTGGGTGACAATATGGAGTAAAATCAAACCTGATGCTGCATAAAACTACAAGATGTCACTGAAGGACAGAATAAATCAATAAGTCACTCAAGGTCATGCGTTACAGTGATTTTACCATAGGTACATTGGCGTGACATGAAGCAAAGATGTGATAAAATCCCTACAATGCATTGTCTCGAGTGGCTTATTGCTTTTAAAAAGTGGCAGAAACAGCAATTTAATAAAAGACATAATTTGATATAATAATAATAATAAACATAAGATCACAATAAACACTTCTTCCACCAATTAATAATACACTTCTAAAGTACACGTCTAAATGCAGCCTGTTTCCACATAATATTTTATAATAAATATGTACAAGGCACAAATACATAAATGAATCAATTAATCAAACAAATAAATAAATACTAGTGCTGTAAATCGATTAATCACACATTTTTCTTTCATTAAATCACGATTAATCACAACTAACATTAAAATTAATTAATGTAGAAACAACATAAAGACAGTATTTTTTTTTTTTTTTTTAATGGCATATTTTTAATAAGTACTATAAATGAAGGCCAGTATCACTGATACCAATACTGATACCTCTGTTAAAAGGCCACCCCACCCCATTTTTTAAGGATAAAATTAGTAATTATAGCCATTCAAGATTACAGTATAATTGAAAGTCATATTTTAACATAATAGGCCTAAACTGCAAAATATCAAATTGTTTTTATTTATCATTTATTAACAATTATTAACATTAAAAAATCGTTTTTAATTTAAGTGAACTTAAAACAATATTCACATAAACACCCATTATAATAAATGCCACATATTTCTTTTATATAGTTAAAAGATTTGGTAACGATATTTTTATGTGAGGATCGATCCTCTCAATACAACGTCAGTATCGCATTCACAAGTATTCAAACTGAGACAAGCATGATACTGACAGGATCCGAAACAGATCAGATGGAGATTGCAACACGCAAGCGTCCTACATGTGGGTGTCGCACGTCGTGGCCATCGGTAAGTATGTCGTGGGGATGAGCGTGGCTGATCATAGGATCATTCGGACCATCCTCGGACAGCCGCTCTCTCTCGTTTCACGGAGCTGGTGAGCAGCGCACAGATAGCGCAAACATATACTGTAACGCTAGCAAAAGGATGTGGGGAAAAGACATTAGCAAAGCTACTTTCGGATGCTGCGTTAATTATTTTTAATGAGTTAAACAGCAAAAATTAAAATCGCAGCAATTAACATGTTAAAGGTAGGGTAGGCAATTTCAGAGAGGCTAGCAATAGCAAGCTTGTTTTGAAAGCATTAGATCCCACCCTCCCTTCAGAGTGTCTCCAAAGCCAAGCTTTCTTCAAAACACATAAACGTGCACAGAGCAGATTATGCAAAGCGTCACGAGAGACAGCGGCAAATTGCCTCATGTCTCAAAGCACATACTGTAACACATAATAATGAAAGTAAACAACTTACAGAGCTCTTACTTGTACCACCTGACTGTTGTATATTACACCGTTACACCATAATATCCACTGTTTTTTGTAGACATTTTAATTTATAATTTCAAATGTCCAGTCTCACATCTGAATGCAGATTTATGGATGAAGTATCAGATAACACAGAGAATCCTGGTGCTAATCTAGGATCAGATTGCTCCATAACACTACTGATCTAATTCAATACATACTAAAGAGACTCGGTTGATCAGAATACAGGATGCATACGTAAATACAGATTAGTGTTCTCAGCACCTCCACTTCCCTCTGAGGTGTGATATCAGTACCATGGTAACGATGGTTCGAACACATTCGCTGTCATCACCCCTGCCAATGCGGCAGAAAGCGATGCCTCCCTGAACTTTGTCTGTGTTAGAAACCAGCTTTTGCCACTACTACACTACTCCCTAACATATACAACAGGGCTTATTTAAAGAGACACAGTTTAAAAAAATCTAATATAACAGGGCTCTCTGGAATACTTGATTCTGATTGGTCATTCGCTGCATTCTGCAGTAAAATCTGGATAAATTACTGTTGTCCCAGGCAACCAACTCTTACACAGCTGCGCTATAGTGTGATGTGTCTCATATCACTCTGTACCGTGTTAATATGAAGTCATTTTCTGTACTGATTTTTTTTACCTGTATTTTGTATTGCATTGTGTTGTGTTTTAAAAGTCCTTAAACCTAACGGAAAAGTACTAGCAATTTTCTGGCAGGACATTATTCGTTTTTTCTACTATGGATTTTTAGCCGGTTAGGAATAATTGGTTAGCTGGTTAGGAATAAAAGGAATAATTGATGACACATCTCATCCCAAGACTCCATTGCTAATTCCAAAACGTCATTTTAGAGCTAGTAACTGAGGCTTGAGCCACTGATACGCAGATTAACGCAGTTATTAGAGAGAGAGATTGATTGATTGATTGCTTAAGCAAGTCTGTGTGTCTCTCAACTGTAGTAGTCATTTTTATCATAGTTTTTGTTATATCTATTTGCTTGGGTTTTGGTTATTTTGCTGTTGTTGAAACTGTAAGGACCTTTGAAATAACTGAAAACATTTGGCGAAAGTGATATGGAATACAGTCAAGACCTGCCTGAAAGTACTAGCTGTGCGTCTCCTCAAAAATAATTGCACACCTTAGAGCGTTCATTAACCAATCAGAATCAAGCATTCAACAGCCCCATAGTATAAATAAGATATTTATTGTCATTGCATTTAAAATACAACGAAATTTGTAGTATATAGATAGTATACAGTTAGATGGCCATTATTGCAAATAAAAACCTGTTTAATGTAGTTAGACGTAAATAAATAAATAAATAAATACATTCCCAGTTTAAAAAATATATTTATTAAAAGCCAATGTAAAATGTGTATTAAAAAAAAAAATCTCGCTCAGTCCTTGTATTGGAAAAAGAACATAAGTTTGACTAATTGTCTAGATTTGAACAAGCTTCTTGAAACAAATATTTTTTGTGGAAAAGGCTTTAAAACGATTTACTCAAGTTCACTGAAGGTTTTATTAATTTATTATTTTTGAGTACCTGATCACCCTGTCTGGTTTATTTTGCTGACTGTACATCATCCTTCATATAACTTTGTTTGCCATGCCACTTGCCCACAGAAGTCAGCAGCAACATTACACTGAACAAGTCAATGCATCCGAAATGTTTAAACCATCCAGCCCTGTAATTTGTTCCTTTAAAGGAACACTCCACTTTTTTTGAAAATATGCTCATTTTCCAACTCCCCTAGAGTTAAACAGTTGAGTTTTACCGTTTTCGAATCCATTCAGCCGATCTCCGGATCTGGCGGTAGAACTTTTAGCATAGCTTAGCACAGATCATTGAATCTGATTAGACCGTTAGCATCTCGCTCAAAAATGACCAAAGACTTTCAATATTTTTCCTATTTAAAACTTGACTCTTCTGTAGTTACATCGTGTACTAAGACCGAGGGAAAATAAAAAGTTGCGATTTTCTAGACCGATATGGCTAGGAACTATACTCTCATTCCTGCGTAATAATCAAGGAACTTTGCTGCCGTCCCATGGGTGCAGCAAGCGCAATGATATTAAGCAGCGCCTGAAAATAGGCTAACTTCTGTCAACTTAACCAACATAACAACCTGCTTGCACAGGGAGCGTGCTGGGGACTATTTTTAGGCGCTGCGCAATATCATTGCGCCTGCTGCACCCATGGTACGGCAGCAAAGTTCCTTGATTATTACGCAGGAATGAGAGTATAGTTCCTAGCCATATCGGTATTTTACCGAAAACGGTAAAACTCAACTGTTTAACTCTAGGGGAGTTGGAAAATGAGCCAATTTTCCAAAAAAGTGGAGTGTTCCTTTAAGGCCCTGTTTACACCTTGTGTTAAGATGCACTTTGGTCAATCAGATCACAAGCGGACAACGCTAAATTCAGGTGTAAAAGGGGGCTAAAATGTTTTGAGATTGTCCACTTTGACCACTTCCAGTGGTAGTCGAAAACGCATTCGACTGGATTGCTTTCGTAGTTTCGTAAATGCTTATGTGGTCAAATGTGTTCGAACAGCCACAAAAGACTGTCTGCTCTCCACCTACTGACCTAATACGTAAACATCATGGAAAGATCGCTATCCAGACAGGATTTTGTCAGCTGAAGACCCAAGTTTGGTTTGAAGACAAAAAACGTTCCAAGCACAATGTTCTCTCTCCGTTCCTGATTTTTTTAACGATCACTCACAGCGTTCGGTGTGGTCTTGCGGCTATCAGAGCAGAAACGATAGCTGCTGCTCTCCTTATGTTAAATTGCGCAAGCTTATTTTGTCCATTAGATCGAAAGGACTGAAAAAACACATACATTTACCCGCCTATAGACCCTCCCATTGAAGAAATCGGGACAGAAGTGGTTGAAAGTGGACAAAGGAGACACCATGTGTAATCAGGTATGTGTCTCCCTCGTCTACTTGTGATCCGATCGACAACAATGCATCTTAATACCAGGTGTAAACAGGGCCTTAGAGATTTGCCAAAAAGTCAAAAATGTTTTCTTTATTAATTAAAAAAAGAGATACAGAATTATTTGCAGCTCTGTAAAATGTCAAAAGAGGCAAGGTTTTGGCACAGGACCACAAGTATGAATCAGTCTTACACAATTTAATTAGGAGTAAAGGCAACAAAAGCTGAGTTGACGAAGTGCCAGAATACACATTTACTGAAGTGTATCAGACAGGGGACACGGCTCAGTGGGACCGGTTCTGATCCTATAGCCTAAAGCAGAGATTACTGAGACAAACCAAGAAGATAAGAAAAATCACACAGAGAAAGAGACCAAATATACACTGTCAAACTATTCTGAACGTTTCATCTAATTCTGACATACTTTGGATCTTGCTGTGTGTGTATAAACAATAAATATATATATTTTTAAATATATGCTTTTATGTTTTTAAAGTTGTATAACTTATGCTTATTTAATTTACAATAATATGGAGAAATTTAAACAGATAAGGGCAACTGCACAACAATGAGACATAATTAAAATACTTAATATAACAAATGTGACCTGTGCTGGCAAAATGAGTTGCAATGAGCAAATTTTCAAAAATGTGTGTTTTGTTGTTAATTTCTCTATTAAGAAACCTTCCAAATGATGTATGATTTGTTTGAATCGGACAAAAAATGACTGAGCTACACCTGTTTGAAGTCGATAGAGTCAGCAGTTTTGAGAAAAATCGAGTTAAAGTTTTCTGAAGGTTCCAAAACAAAATCACCTAACCATACCTTAAAATCCCTGGTAATAACACTAAATTTGACACACATCAGTCAACACCAAATATCTATAGACATTTGTTTTTTTCTCCATGATACCACAACTGTTTGATTAACATTAATGAAACAGACAGCCTATATATTAAGACCTACTGTACCGCACGGATGTTTTATAATGTTACACATCAGATGTTTTTCCACAACAGTTAACCAAATGTTCATTTAAGACATAACATGATGTTTGCGTGAAAACTCGCCAAGACAGATATTTTGAAGTACTGTAATTCTGTGTATGTGTGTATATGGGAATTGCGCGCTGTGAGAGGCATCTTTGTGCGCACGTGTCGGATCTTGTCAGTCAGTGCGAGTAAGATCGTTTTTCATTGACAAATGAAAGGTACTCCTCTCTGAAAACGTACAAATAAAGACACTTTTAGATGTTTAATTGCTATTTGGAGCACTGGGATCGCGATACTTAATTAACAAATTTTTGTGAAAACCTCAAAATTGACATTTTTAAATTGTTTTGCCTGTAGCCTCGAAATTATCCCGTGCGCGTTCCGACTCCAGCACGGCTCACAAATATTTGCATTTTCCACAACAGACATCTTGGTGGATTAATAAAGAATGTTTCCTGTTTTCAAACAGAACATTGCCTGAATGTAGTCATCTCCCCCATGCATTATACAGACAGCCAGAAACCAACACAATAACCCAACCCTAACCTTCCATGCACTGTTATATATTGTACTGTAATGTTTGTATTATATAAAAATCAGTTCGAGAATCATTTTGAGGTCAATGTGTTTGGTTATCTGCACATCATAATAGTTGAAATTAAATATTACATTCATCAATACATGCATAACGGGTGGATTGCGGGTGGATTTCAGCTGTGGCGTATAACACAGTCACTCCCACTAGCCACTTTTGCGGGTTGAATTTTATTGTAGTCTTCTCTAAAGGCATCTGTTATAATCGCGTTGCGCGTTATAACCAATTACACACGATTCTTTTGATCTTATGATTGCAATGTCTAATAATCAGAGGCGTTCAGATTAGTCATCGCTGAAATGCCGGAGTTTTGTTCAGAGCGCGCTCTCACTCACTGAAATCTGCACTCTCATCATAAACAACAAAGCAGAGATGTAGCCTATGTGCGATGAACGTAGGAGATTCATTCATCATACAGTGATTGACTGTTTTGTTCAGCAACTAAAATAGTTTCAAACAAAGATCACAGCAGAACCATAGCGCATCTGATGTGACTGGCATAACGTTGGCTTGACACTGGACGTTCGATATTTGCGAATTTAGGGACCGTGTCTAAAATTACATATGACATTGGTATACACGTTTCTAACTTCTATAGCATTTGAAGAGAATGACTTAAAGTCATAAAACAAACTGTAAAGTGTTCATCTAGGTGTCAGGTATGATGCACACCTTTTAGATTTTTGATATTTAATAAAATAAAATCACATGAAAATATGGATATGTATTTCACTAGGCTACTGTATGGGCTTATACACAAAATATGCTAGATTTAAATATGTCATAGCTGATAGAACACTGATGAGAATATTCCTTGAGAATAAATATTATATATAATATAATAAATTATATTTACACCAAAAAATCTTATATTTTTCAGACAAGCAACTGTTTTCTCTAGGAGCTACACACAACCGTATCAGAGATAAACAGACCTATTTGATGACATGTCATGTTATAAATTTCATGTAGACTTGATCATGTAGAGTTGGTGTGTACAGTGCTCATTTACATATAGCCAACAACAAATTGCCCAACAACAATATTTTGGCCAGTGAAAATGCTAAGTGGCTAGTAACTTTGGAAACCCACTAGCCACAGTGGCTGGTGAGCAAAACAGTTAATGTCAAGCCCTGAGCAAGGATGCATTAAAATGATCAAAGGTGACAGTAAAGATATTTACACTGTTTTATTCCAAATAAATGCTGTAAAAAGAATAATCAAAAAAAGTATCACGATTAGCACAAAAAACATTAAGCAGCACAACTGTTTTCAACATTGATGATGTTTCTTGAGCACTAAATCGGCATATTAGACTGATTTCTGAAGGATGACGTGACACTGAAGACTGGAGTAATGATGCTGGAAATTTAGCTTTGCATCACAGGATTAAATTACATTTTTTATTACAACAAAAACAGTTATTTTTATTTGTAATAATAACAGTATTTTTGATTATTTTTGAGTTCAGTCTTGGTGAGCATAAACGACCAACCCCAAATTTTTTAAAACTAAAAATAAGATGATGAAAATGTTTTTTCATTTTGTATATTGTACATTTTTGGTTTTCATCCCAGTGTGTCCAGAAATGTTGGTTTCAAACAAGATTTTTGGTGTATCACTACCTAAGACTTAATCGAGTGTAAACTGGTTGATTGACTTACTGAATATCGGATCTGTGCTGTGAAAATGTAGCAAGAAAGCTAAACAGTGAGACAAATAGAGAGAGAAAAGCAGAGAAGGAGAAACAGAGTTCACAAACAGACAGAGGGACACATCTCTCATCAGACCCAATCTGTCAGAAACACTCTAGAGAAGGCAGATGCTGTGAAGGTGCGGACAGATGTCGTTCTCATCTGTGAACTCCAGTAACGTCCAGCACAGTCATCAGGCTCCCCGAGAACGAGAGGAAACAGACTTGCATTTGGCAGGAACATAAATACACCACATTTCAAAGGACATATACGGCTAGCTAGCCTGACAGGATTTTGGGTAAGGATATAACAAGAGTAGAACTGAGCCCCTAATACTGAAAGTGAATCTTTTAGGTGATGTGACATAACATGACCAAGGGAACTATCACATCCACACCATCACACATCAGCTCTTCAAGAGTTGTCTACAGTTTCGTTCTTTCATGCATCACAGACGTTCTGTTTTTGACAAGCCTAAAAGTGCCTTTAGTGAGATAGAGAGGATATCCATCATCTGATACACAGGAGAACACAAAAGACAGATTCTGCACCTCCTGACAGAACCAAAGTTAGTTCTCCCCAACAAGTTTCACATCAGCTCATCTCCTCTATCGCTCCTTCTCTTGTTCTCTGTAGTGCCTCAACCCGAAATAGCTTCATACGTGTATTCCTCATTATTAAACAACAAAATTAATGTTTTTGTCTCAAGAAACCTGACTTGGAGTCCCTCTAAATCACTCTCTCTCTCTCTCTCTCTCTCTCTCTGGGGAGAGAGGCGACAGAAAAAGCTCAAAAGCTCAAGAAGTTCACTGCGGTATTTGCTTCAGAATGCATCTTGGAACAGGACACTGTGTCTCTATGTAGAGAAATATGCAGCATGGAGAATTACTGTCAAGCTATTATGAATATAGTTTCATCATACCACCGGGGGCATCGCTAGACATAAATTACATTTTAAAATTACATTAAGCAGAGCCATTTTTATAGGATTTTTAATTTGGCTTTTAAATGTTTTAAATCAATTATTAACTTAAAATTAAGAATCAAAGATACAACTAAGGTCACTTCCAATCTCAGAGAAATTTTTACTTATTTTTTATTTTACTTTCTCTCAGAGAAACTTTACTAAGTTACGTTTTTATAGTCCATCTTGGTCCAACTAAAAATTTCAGTTAAATTAAAATAATGCATTTTTTTCCACAAATACATGTGTGTATATCAGTGTAAGTCCAAGAACATTGTTTCGGCCAGCAAGTTTTAGTTAACTTAAAGTTTTAGGCTTTGTCTTTATGTAAATGAAGTTGCATCCATTGTTGTCATGACACTCATCAGAGTGTATCATGTTTTCAGCTGTGTAAGACACGTAATGCATCACCAGTGCAGTGTAAAGGTGGCTACAGAAGGTTAAAGATGCAAGAACGAAAAGATCAACTGCAAATTGTATTGCAAACACTGTAATTAGTCGACGCATACAATCTCCACACACATACAGGCAGTTATCATTTAGCAGCACAGCACCAAAGACAACAGCTTGTCTTTAATTAGCGATAACACACGTGCTGGACGCTGAAAGATGCCACTGTACTGGGCCTAAATGTGGATCTGCCACTGTGATAGTGACAGCTCTGTGGAACATTGTGTACAGACACTCAAAAGGGCACTTTAAAAAAAAAGCCATCAAATAGCCAAGTAAAGCACAACTATATATATATATATATATATATATATAAATAAAAGTCAAAGACATATATATATATATATATATATACACACACACATACACTGTATACACACACACACACACACACACACACGTCTGGTTTACTATCTTTGTGGGGACTCTCACGTAATGGTTTTTATACTGTACAAACTGTATATTCTATCCCCTTACGCTAACCCTACCACTAAACCTACCCATCACACAAAACTTTCTGCATTTTTAAATTTTCAAAATGTAAAAAAACTCATTCTGTTTGATTTATTAGCTTGTTTCCTCATGGGGACCTCAATTTAGGTCCCCACGGTGACACAAGTCCCCATGAGTCTGTTATAGTATAGTATGTTATATGAGTATATATATATATATATATATATATGATATTTGTTTTTGTTTGTTTGATATATATATATCCTTTCACTATAATAAAATAGAAATGATAGTTTTTATAAAAATAAAATTAAGTTAAAATATAAATATATAAAAAGAAAAAATACATAAAAACAATCATATAGTGACATATATTTTAATTATTACTTTAAATATGATAATATAAAAAGAAGAACTATTTAGATTTAATGGATCTATAATAGATTTTTTAAATATATTTATATATTTTGTTATATTTGCAACATTTCCTTACTCAGTATTTTTTTCTTTTTTTTCCTAGTAAAACATCTAAGCATCCTTAAAACAAATTAAATTTACTTGAAAAGGAAAAGTCCATAACATATTAAGACAAGAACATATATCTTGAGTTTATGTCTGTTCCAAGCATAAATCTAATTTTAAATAATTTAGTTTAAAAAAGTTTATGCTTAAAACAACTATTTGTCAACTTGGTATGAAAAACAAACAAATCCGAGATATATTCTCTGAATACAAGTCTTATTAACTTCTCAAGAAAATTTATATTGTTCAAGGATGATCTTTACTGGGAAACAATACAAACATAACAAACACCTCCACACAAAACACTTGAAATAAGCAACACACACATATAGGCTTCCACACACACACATTGAAGTTTAAATAAGCCACTGAGAGTGGCCTGTTTCCCTGCTTTGAGTTAATTAATGCACCGTAAACCTGCAATGTAAGCAAGTCAAACAGCCACTTAGTCTGCGTTCCCTTCTGCGATTTACTTTCAGAATGACTCCGCACAAGAATTCCCATGTAGGCAAAGGCTCTAACAAGAAGCACCTTGGACAGCTGACGCACCGTTCAGAAGTACCTTGCACGTTTAAACGGCCAGCCAATGGCAGGATGGGTCACAGCCCCTCACCTACCTGATACATGTATGTGCTAAAGTAGATCCCATTGTTTAGTTGGATCTTCGGAGAGGTGAGGTTCATCTCGCAAGAATCATATCAGAACCTGGTTTGGATCTGCGAGCCCCCCGCAGCGAGGAGAGAAGGGGAGGGTGGAAAAAGACAGAGAGACAGAGAGAGAACACAACTCTCCCTCTGTCTCTAAATCCCTGAGGGATGACAGTAAGCTAGAGAATAAATTAAAGTCTTCGATGCCAGCTCTAAGCTCTCCGGACTGAGACCAACATGGAAACGAAAGAAAGAGACTGAGAGAGAGACATGGGGGGTGGTGGGATATTTAGGAGAGAGAGTGTAGAAAAAAGGATGCTAGACAGTGCAAACAGAAAAGGAAATAGAGCAAAGGAACAGGATAGAGATGTTTCAGAGGGGAGAGAGGCAACGGAATGAGAATGGGAGGGACAGAAACAGACAGTTTTGATAGAGTGTTTACTGGCATGGCATGTGAGGTTACATGGAGACAGAAAGAGTTCAAAACATGATGGACATCAGCCCACCTGTCATAGGCATCAAAAACTTGTAATGGCTTCATCAAAACATTCCAATGGAAGAGCTACTCTACTCTGGCCGATTATTTGCAGGTTGACAACCATCTTTGTCATGCAACCTTTTACATCCGTCCAATAAGAGCAGATGAGTCAATGAAAAAAAGACATATGACTAGCATTTGAGGCATATGTGTTTAGCTTAATATTCCCCTGGTCTAACCAGGGGTTTTCAAATGAAACATCACTCTTACAAAATGTTTTTTAAGATTAAATATAAACTTCAGATAATTTGATCTTGTGATTTTTTTTTTATTCAGCTCTCAAAAGATCGGATATCCAGATAATAACCATAAATATCTATCTATCTATCTATCTATCTATCTGTCTGTCTGTCTATATTGTCTTTTTTTGGGCTGATGCCAATATTTTAGGGAGCTGGGTGGTCGACAGATATAGTCGATATGTGATATCACAATATTTGATTTAAAGATAGTAAATAACAATTTGACAAGATAGTAAATTCAATATGACAAAAATATATCAATATAAACGTGAAATAAAAAAGAATTATACTTCAGATAGCAACTTCTTGATTCTGTAATCATATAGTATTTTCACAAATAAAGAAATTGTCTGTGTGCACTGGAAATCATATTTTATATGACATCACAGCTTTATTAATTCCAATATTTAATTTTTTTTTTTTTTTACTTGTATATCAATTATGTACAGTATATCTATCTGTAAAAAAAGGGCAGTTTCCATTTATACATATAAAATGACCAGTTTGTTTTGTTTTTATGTGACATTTTGGGGCAGAAATGGATGAAAAGGATGAAACCACAATAATAGTTTGTGGAACGATAGACTGATAACTCACTCAAAATCTGACCTGGGTCATGTCCTGAAGCCATTCACCCTCTCTCTCCCTCCGCTTTCCTGTCAAAATCTCCATAGTCCTACATAATATGACATAAAGGGGAAAGAAAATGCGCACCATAACATTCAGAAGGTGTTAAGCACATGAAGCGGTCCAAAAATGTACTATGTGTATTCAAGGGTGAGATATATGGGTCTGAGACAAATCAAGCCTGAAGCCAAGTTAATTAACACTAAATTTATTTTATAAAAACCTCATATTAATGGTATTATGGACTAGTTCTATAGCAAGAATGACACTTGCACTGATGTATGAGCCAATAACAATGCAACTTGTCGCCAAACAAAAACAGAGGCTGCTATAAAATGAAACGAATTAGCATCATATTCTTCTGTTCTGGGTTAGACACACAGCCACTGTTCAGCTCTCAATACACAGCTCAAAGGCTTTTTTGAGTAAAAGTGACAGAAAAATGGTCCTCCCAAAAGACTTACCAAGAAATGTTTTCAAGATGGAGAAAAAAAAAAAAAAACATGTCCCAAGGCACAGAGAAGATGTGAATAGATATTGAAGCAGAGCTCACCCTGCAAAAAAAAAAAAAAAAAATCCTTCATCTCTATTTGTGTGTTTTGTGTGTGTGTGTGTGTGTGTGTGTGTGTGTGTGTGTGTGTGTGTGTGTGTGTGTGTGTGTGTGTGTGTGTGTGTGTGTGTGTGTGTGTGTGTGTCTGTCTGTCATTTCTACTTTTTCTTATTTTTTTCTCACTGTCATATCTCAAACCACAAGATTTCACCCAAAAGATATAGAGCTACTGGGATTTCACAGTTGGAACTGTGTGGAACAGTTTGGATGTTTAAAAAAAAATAGAAGATCCTCTTGTTGAGACTCATGCTGAAAAGCTAAGCTGATCTGGGAAGAGTGTGTTTGGTTAGCGAGAGGAAGAAGAGTGACAGACGTTTGCTGGGACCGTGGGAGACATGATTAGGCTAAGAGACACTAGATGAGGAGGAAGAAGAACAGGAAGTGTAATGCAAGACAAAACACCCAATGGGACACACAAGCACAGGTGGCTGACACTGGAGAGTCCCACGTGTGGCTGTTAATGGCAGGACTAAAGGAAATCACAAAGACTCGAATCATGGCGGTAGAAGAACAAGCACTTAGAACCAGATCAATGGAAAAAAAGCCAACGTAATTCCAGTGGAGACAGGGGTATCCCAGCACAACTCCAACAGATCCGAATTAAGGGTGAAGAGCCAGATCCAGAAAAGAGCAATGCTTGTACCAGCTAAGGTCCATCTCTGAATTATTAAGCTCTCAGACCACAGATAAAGAACAACCTCTGATTAACAGAAGCACATTTGCATATGTGTCTATGGGACATCATTTATAAATGCCACACCAGAATATCAAAGCCACTGATCACAAACACACTTTCACACAATTGATCGTGTAAAACTGTGTGAACAATTCTCATTCTGAGAAATAGGACCAGAAATCTTACACATGTCAAAAAAGAGCATAGATTTCAATATGAACTCTATATGAACTCTTTCAATATGAGCTATGCACACTACATTACATTTAGGACACCAATCTAAAAGTTTGGTTGATACCAATAATTATTTAATAATATTTTTTATATTATGACTGGAATTAAAATCTTTACCTTTTTTTGTCTAAATAAATGAAAAATGAATTATTTGTTTTAAATGCTGATAACAGTGTAATTTAATTATTAGTTTTTATAGACTAACTTTAAGTGAGGATTGGATCACTGCAAAGAAAAATTTAAAAATAAGGAAATTAGCATGACGTCCAATTAAATATGCAATAATCAATGCAACAGATAGATTAAAAAAAATATTGGCTGATAACTGGTATGATACTAACATATTGTGCATGCATTCTTAATTAATATTAACAATATATTTTTTTAATTCTATACAAATACACTGTTAACAACCATCTCATTTATGTCTCAAACATTTTAGGAAAAAACTGAGACTTATATAAAAATAAATAACATGTCTGGCTAATTTATCAACTGGAAAGTGAGGAGTGATGTTTTCTAAATAAAAAAAAAGTAATAAAAGAGATAAATTCTTGTGTATTTGTAAAACTTCACAAATAGCTCTACACTATCACCACACAAGTGGTGTTATGAAAAGGCAACCTCTGAGAAATATGACTTCATGTTTTCACACATCCTGTAAAAAAGGTTCCACTTCCTGCTCCCCGTCTTCAATCTCATGAAAAAAATGTTTTAGAGTTCAACCGAGAACTAATTAGCAATATCATATCCATTGGTTCAGTCGGTTCAAACACACTTAAATGCAGTTGTCAAGGAAACAGTAACACATCTATGCCAAGTAAGAATCTGGTTCTGAGAAGAGATAACAGGAGAGCAGCGCTACGGTCACTATTAAACACGACACAATGAACACACCAAGCTAAATGAGCAGCTCTATCCTCGACTTCTTATGGGAGCTCTAGAAAGTCACTGAAGGAATAATTGAGCTTGAATAAGGACTCTTAACCACAGATTCTCAGTTTTAAAGTTTTTAGGCAGCAAGTTTTCTAGTGAGAAATAACAATCGGGCTGGAGGCCAGACTGAAGCTGAAGGGGTCCGGCACTCACAATACAGTAATGCATCAGTAAAACAGATTGCTGTCATTAGACACTCAAAGGCAATGGGTGAGATGAGAATATCACGATGACCTGACTTTGAAAAACAGTGAAGTAAAAGTACAGACATGAAAAATGAAAATCTCCCCTCAGGTCTTGCCTCCCCCCTACAAGCCACTGTTGAAGACCTGCTCCATCATTTGTAATGAGACTGAGCCCCCTTGTGACTAGGAGGTGTAAGTGCTGACCTGGAGCGGGGCCGACTGCACTTCTCTGACTGCATTTCCCATGATGCCTTTCAGTAAGCATCAGTAAAACATCAGTAACAGATGTTCTTCAGTAAGAGATTAATGGAGAGCAGCTGAAATTCAAATACACACCCTTAAAAACAGGAAAATTAGAGTTATGTGACTTAGTCCAATGTGTGTTGGTGATTTGTGGCCTTTATACACTAGTGCATGTTTTCCCCCCAATTTTTTATGATGTGAAGGACCCACTAATGATGATCCCTTTTCGAAGGACCCCCTTCATATATAACCGTCTATTTTTACTGTGCAAGACAAATAGTTAGCGTGATATTATAAAGACAACATATAATATATTATGTTTTATATTATTTATATTAAATATTATATTATATTATATTTAGTGTTGTCAAATTGATTAATTGCATCCAACAAATGTTTTTTTTTACATAATATATATATATGTGGATATATTATTATATTTATATAAATTATATATACACGCAGTATGTGTATACAGTATATGTATATATACACAGACACAAACATATATATAATATAATAATAATAATAATAACAACATATACACACACATATATTATGTAAACAAAAACTTTTACGTTAGATTAATCGATATGACAGCACTAATTATATTTAAATAATTGCCATTTATGGTATAATTGTACCAAAGCCAGAATACATAATTAAATTATCTTAAGAAATGATTTACATTTATTTTATTAGCACTTATAATGATTTATAGTCACCTGTTTCATAACCCCTGTGCTAGTGCACTTCTAAAAGTTGAAGAAAAAAAAGAATATGTAGCAGATAAACACATTTAAAATTACTATAAGTCTCTCTTTTCCAGGTAAATGGAAATTATGAATCAGTGATTTGTTATTTAATAAAGCACTTCAAAAATGACTTGCCCCAACGCAGGCACAGGAAAGCAAAGAGAGTTTGTCAAAATATTATATGCCATCTTTAACACAACTTATAATAGATGATGAAGAGACAAAATAGAGACAGAATAGCTGGCATTTTACAAATATTTTTAGTAATAATTGCTTTAGTTGCATTAACACTGGTGAGAATCGCATCACCCCTTTTCTGTCTCATCACCATAAGGTGAAGAAAGAGACACATTTCTAGAAGGAAGACAGGGTTTCCCACACGGCAGAATGATGCCAGCAGCTCTACCAAAAAGCTTTTGCTCATCTATTCCCACCCTGTCTCATCTCTTTTACCCCTCACCATGCATCTTTCTTTCCTGCGGCTTTTCTTAAATCACCTCTCCAGATAATCTCCTTATGCTGGACTGGGTTACATGACCGAGGAGCCATTTTACAGCTCAGCATGACTCTCGAGGAACATACTGTACATGCACACACGTTAACGCCCAGTTGCCAGTGTCAGCACAAAAACAGAGACTAAGCCACATATATAACTCACAAGCACACAATAACTGCAGCCACACCCTGTGGTGTCCCTGGTGAGGTCAATTCACCTCCAAAAAAAGTTCACCACTGGGATTTCAGGGACTACTCAAGCTCTATATCTTCACGTAATGTACGATTTCTGTGTATCACATCTGTCAGAAGGTGCTGGTGACCTGATACTGAGTTACAGCGCCAATCCATCATTGCAAAATGGCATAAGCAAACCATTAATCACTCGTACTATGTAGTGCTGAGAACAGAATGTGAGTGAGTGATTTTATTTTAGCATTACAAGGTTATTTAGCATTAGTTGCTATTAAAGCAAAACAGAGACAATCCAAATGCTTTAATTTTCTGAAATAATTTTTTTTTTCTTCATTTAATTTTTACAATTCAACTTATTTAAACTAAAATACATAGCTCACTACAATACATAGTCACTATATTTTAAGACCCATTTTTACTGTGTGAGACAAATTGTAACCTCTAATATATATACTAGGGGTGTAACGATACAGAGAAGTCACGGTTCGGTAAGTACCTCGGTTTTGGGGTCACGGTTCGATACAACAGGAAAAAGCAACAAATCACCAACGCTAGGTTTCTTTTCATTTATTTTGAACAGACGGTACTGCAAATTACAGTTTGTTCCACCTAGCGGCATTTAGTCTCCTGGTTGGTACAGTACAGAACAGCCTCCCTTCATGTATAAAGCACTAAGCAGTAAACAGAATGCACTCTTGCATAGGTCTTTTTCTTTGTAGGCCTTATAAAAACAAAAATCAAAAAGTATTTGGTCACAATCAGCTACAAAACTGAAAGGCATCTCTTAGGTTATAAAAGTACAAAATAAATTGAATACTGAAAAATAAAACTTGTGCAGAGATTTGTTTTCTTTGTGCGTGAGTTCATTAAAGGGGGGGTCTAATGCTATTTCATGCATTCTGACTTATTTACACTGTTAAAGAGTTGGATTCTCATGCTAAACATGGCCAGAATTTCAGTATTTCTGTGGCAAAAACACTCCTTCAGGATTCAAATAAGTTCCGGAAAGTTTTTTTCGATTATGGCCCTGTATGACTTCATAAAGGGCAGAACTGCTTGTATGGGCACTTCACCCGGATGAGCGCGTGTGCACATCAACCAGAGCGAGAGCAAGAGCGTGCCCATCAACGAGCTTAGCTCGGGTTACAGAAGTCATTTTGTTTTTAGACCACGGAAATCAACAATGTCACTAAAGAAGTGTGTTTTTGGTTGTGAGGGAAAGATAACCTTGTTCAGCTTCCCAAATAACCCAGCGTTAAGGAAACAGTGGATGCAGTTTGTTTTTCCGGAGCAGCAACAGAGTTCTGCAAGTGTGTTTGTTTGTTCCCGGTCACGAGTCGAAACCGCAGGCGGTGAGTGAAACTGCATCAAATGTCTGTGTTTTGTTTGGCAATTGGCACGTAAGTGCATATAATGTAAACAACACGAACGTATAGTGAATCGAAAGTTATCCAGGGATAATGCCATGATGTATTGTGTGTGTGTGCGCGCTCGTGACTCCGCCCACTGCACACCTGCACGAGTTCGGCTGTTTTCGGAAAGAATCAGTACAGCGTATCTGTCTTTTACAAATATGATAAAACTAAAGACTCTTCGGAGATATGAAGGATGCAATACTACTCTATAGGTACTCAAGATTAATATGAGACTGGCAGAAACTGTGTGTGTTATGTACCCTTTAACATGGGGTGACAATGGCTGATGCAGAGAGTTCAATATTACGCCTTTTCAAGAAATCACGGAAAAATGAGCGAGAAGGAAAAGTGCCTTGTACATCTGAGCCGACTTCACCTTTCCACGAGGAGACAGTGAGTGAAGCGGCACCTGAGGCTTCCCATTTCCTGGACATGCATATTTCATCAATGGACTGTAGTAGTGAGACAGACTTCCACGACACAAAGCCAAATGATTTTGTCTCAATATAACAGCAGAAACAACTTAAAATACTCATTTATGGTCATATAGATAAGAGTAAGATATCATTCAAAACTGTAAAGTGTCTATTTTTATTTGTGTACACTACACTCACAATAAAAACAAAACATTGTGCTTTTGCAAAAGGTTTCCTTTCCGTGAAGTTAGTGGAGCGCATCACAAAAATAAATCGAAACTCAGCGTATAGGCTACTAGCAAGCTCTTGCGTGCCATCTGAACTCTTGTTTTGGGTTGGTGCATAGATCGTCTCTTCTTCTTCTGCTCTTTTTTCTTGTTGTGGCGGTTAGCAAACAGCATTGCATTACCTTGCGCTCCACCTTCTGGATTGCAGTGTGGATCGCTTGTGACTGACTGTATTCATCATCTGACTGTATGCACCGAACCGTGACATCCGTATCGTGACGGTTCGGGACGAATACGTGTACCGTTACAAAAATACCTTTGATAAAAATATAATAAACTAAATGCAAAATAGATTTTTTTTTACACTTGTAGTCTCAGACTTTATAATAAAGACTCTGTATCAGCACTAAACATTTTTTAATGTAAATTTGCCAACCACTAACACAAAAACATGCATGCTCTCATGAACACATACATGTTTACACACAATGAACTACAAGTCAAAACAGCTCAGACACATCCAAGCAAATGACATATTCCCTCCTTTCCAGTTGTCACATGCAATTATTACAAGAGTCGGTTCACCCGTCTCTCTGCTATCATGCCATCATGTGCATTCCCTTCTCTCTTTGACTGTCTTACCTAGTCTGTCTCCTTCTCCATGCATACTGTGTCTTCTGTTAAAAAAGCCTTTCATGTACATGGCCATGCCATTAAAGCTCTCAAGGGTGTGTGAATGTGTGTTTTCCTTTCCTTCTCTGAATCTCTGTATGCATTTCCACTCGCTGCATGTCAGTGTCATGTGCCAGCCTCCTCATTAGTTAGTCATGCACAAAGCCAAATAGTAAAATTGCTTCTTTCAAAGCTTCAATCATGGCAAAGCCTACAACAAAGCTGGAGGAGCTATCAATGGACAAGATAACACAACAAGGAAAGCCATTCCATTTCAAGTGCTTGTTCACATCAATAAAAATCTCTGAGCACAGGAATGTGAGATATATGAGATACCCGTTTATGATTTTTGAGGTCTGTTATGCAGATTTTTTTCCCCATTGACAGGATCACAAGCAATATCTGCGCCCAGAGAACTCTGCGGAAAGCTACGAAGATTTCCACAGAATATATAAATGTCATGCCAAATATTGGCTCATTTTGGATTTCATGAGAGCTACACATTCCAAAAAAGTTGGGACAGGTAGCAATAAGAGGCCGGAAAAGTTAAATGTACATATAAGGAACAGCTGGAGGACCAATTTGCAACTTATTAGGTCAATTGGCAACATGATTGGGTATAAAAAGAGCCTCTCAGAGTGGCAGTGTCTCTCAGAAGTCAAGATGGGCAGAGGATCACCAATTCCCCCAATGCTGTGGCGAAAAATAGTGGAGCAATATCAGAAAGGAGTTTCTCAAAGAAAAATTGCAAAGAGTTTGAAGTTATCATCATCTACAGTGCATAATATCATCCAAAGATTCAGAGAATCTGGAACAATCTCTGTGCGTAAGGGTCAAGGCCGGAAAACCATACTGGATGCCCGTGATCTTCGGGCCCTTAGACGGCACTGCATCACATACAGGAATGCTACTGTAATGGAAATCACAGCATGGGCTCAGGAATACCTCCAGAAAACATTGTCGGTGAACACAATCCACCGTGCCATTCGCCGTTGCCGGCTAAAACTCTATAGGTCAAAAAAGAAGCCATATCTAAACATGATCCAGAAGCGCAGGCGTTTTCTCTGGGCCAAGGCTCATTTAAAATGGACTGTGGCAAAGTGGAAAACTGTTCTGTGGTCAGACGAATCAAAATTTGAAGTTCTTTTTGGAAAACTGGGACGCCATGTCATCTGGACTAAAGAGGACAAGGACAACCCAAGTTGTTATCAGCGCTCAGTTCAGAAGCCTGCATCTCTGATGGTATGGAGTTGCATGAGTGCGTGTGGCATGGGCAGCTTACACATCTGGAAAGGCACCATCAATGCTGAAAGGTATATCCAAGTTCTAGAACAACATATGCTCCATCCAGACGTCGTCTCTTTCAGGGAAGACCTTGCATTTTCCAACATGACAATGCCAGACCACATACTGCATCAATTACAACATCATGGCTGCGTAGAAGAAGGATCCGGGTACTGAAATGGCTAGCCTGCAGTCCAGATCTTTCACCCACAGAAAACGTTTGGCGCATCATAAAGAGGAAGATGCGACAAAGAAGACCTAAGACAGTTGAGCAACTAGAAGCCTGTATTAGACAAGAATGGGACAACATTCCTATTCCTAAACTTGAGCAACTTGTCTCCTCAGTCCCCAGACGTTTGCAGACTGTTATAAAAAGAAGAGGGGATGCCACACAGTGGTAAACATGGCCTTGTCCCAACTTTTTTGAGATGTGTTGATGCCAAGAAATTTAAAATCAACTTATTTTTCCCTTAAAATGATAAATTTTCTCAGTTTAAACATTTGATATGTCATTGTTGTATTCTGAATAAAATATTGACATTTGAAACTTCCACATCATTGCATTCTGTTTTTATTCACAATTTGTACAGTGTCCCAACTTTTTTGGAATCGGGTTTGTATAATAATGGCTCTTATAGCCATTGTCTTACAGTTCAAGTTGGAGGTCTCATCCAGGTTTTTAGAAGCTGTTTTGAGGTGGTCCCACATTCAGGTGATTTTCTTTCTTTCTTTCTTTCTTTCTTTATTCTTATATAGCACAATTTAATACAACACAAGTGCAACAAGATTTTCATCCTCCTGTCAAAATGCTCACAAGAGAGCACTTTACATTCTGCATGGTAGTGGTCTTACTGTGCTTCTGTGGACATTGTGAACATTCACATCCAGCAAATGAGCAATATCCAAAACCGATTGACAAGATTTAGCCATTTTAACAACATCCTTCTTGGTTGCAGAGGACAACTCCTTCCATAAGGCCAGTTTCAGTAAAACCCACAAAATAAAATCTAATAATATAGCTAAAACTTGCCACATAGTGATTTATTGAATTATAGGCCTGGAATAATAAATGCAAGCTTGGTATGGCCACTTGGCAAAAAATGAAGTCTTCACAATTCTGTATGTTTCATTGCGTCATGACAAATGATACAACTGAAACGTGGAATGTGTACATGAGTTTTATACCTCAGGCACAACTTTACAACATGTATAGAAAATATCTAATAAATATTTCATAAAAATGTTGAATAAAGTGCAAAGAAGCCAGTTTTCCTAGGTCGGACATCAACAGTTACTTCTGGTCCTTGAATCTGCAATATATCAAAAGAAAGAACAGACCCTCTGCTTTTAGACAACAACAACAACAACAACAACAACAACAACAACAAACATTTTATTCTAGCTTAATGAATTCTTTTTTTTATCAACACTTGAATGTGGGTAAGTTTGATAAACAAAAATTGAGCAAAAAGCTGAGAAAAATCAAGTTTTTGTCAAAGACTAGATCCAGATCAGATTCAAAACGATGATCAAAACATAGATGGAGTAGATCAAGTCCATCAACACCCCCAAAGCTTGCACAGTCCTACAGCTCGTCCTGGGTTGACATTTCGTTCAGTAACATTAGGCAGTTTAGATTTATATGCTGTTTAATGTTGATCACGTTATTTTACATGCATTTGATTACATATATCGCTTGTTTCTGCTTCTTCACATGTCTTGAAGATCAGAAGATTCAGTACTCTTTCAGAAGATGTGTCATAGCGCCCCCTACCATATAACAGTGAAAACACGGAAAGCTGGAAAATTCTGTCAATGTCGGGAAGAGTTTTCTCACAAATGATGAAAATTTTCGTCAATGGCATGGAGAGAGTGAACTTCAATAAATCAACTCAGCGTTCCTTCGGTACTAGTGATGTTTTCGAATTAGTAATGGAGGGTTGGGCTCAACTGTTAAACTGTCAACTTGAGATTTGAATCTGCGGTGGAAGGAAGTAGTTCCACACATCACAGTTTTTTAAGACACCCCATTGTGGTTTCCTATTTATTTACATGTGCGTCGAACTGTTGTAAAAATGCATTATCACACTCGTATTACCTGTACGGCCGAATCACAGCCGTGCTGATATACAGCCATATCGCACTCCTTCTCGTGTGATATCCAAAAATATCCAGCTGATATTGAATATTTAATTGTACATTCTCATTTCCTAAATTTTTACAATTTAAGATTACCTTTGCCATCATCTAACACTCACTTAACGTTAATAAGTAATATTAAGTAATAATTTAATACCATTGTTAAACCTAATCTTAAAAAACCTACATTCAGTTATTTAAATTGTCTGATTTTAGGTATTATGTTTTAAATTTATTTAGAAAAAAATAGTATAGAATTTTAATACTGGCCAGTTATTGTCCATAACATGAAAATCGTATCCCATTTTACAATTCTGCGTGTTTTTCCTCAAAATGAGCACAGATTCCATTGGGATCTGCACGTTGATAATTGTTTCCATTGAAACAGCTTTTTATGTGTCAATCCAAATAACATTTTATTACCCAGACGTTCAATTTCATTTGTAAATCAGATTTAAATATCGCTGAACGCTCTCTCCAATGTAATCTGTGAGTGCTATTAGTGAACAGCCTCCGCTGTGTAATCTGATACAGGACATGATCTGATACCTGCTTCACATTCATCAAGAGGAGGAGGGGGAAGAGATGAAACAGGAGGAAGGGTGAGAGAGAGGAAGTGTAAGCTCATTCCAGCAGGAGTGGTTATAGACCGGCACATTTTGAAGCTTTGTAGTGAGCATGGGTGGACTGATGCCTTTATTTAGTTGTGTTTATGGAAGTGAATGCTGGGACATAAAGAAAAGGTCAAAGCCACAGCTACTCACATCCTCACAGGGGCACTAAATTAACATGTATGTGTTTGAGTGAATTTCTGAGCTGTGGAGAGATGAAACCTTATACTCTATGGTGGACAATGGGATTTGAATGTGAGAGGAAGGAGAATGTTGTGTGGCAGGAAGCTAGGGTGGCGCCACGGCCTTAATCTTGACCTTTCTCCTGTCTGCACATCACACTCCTCCTCATTAATAAAATATAGATGCTAACACTCATCTCACTGTAAACATGCTTGTGTATTTAGTATACACTAAAATAATGTCTGAATGCCATTGCAATATACAAAAATATCAACAAAAAGTGTCAACAAATTATGCTAGAGCTTTTCTTATAATATAATGTAATAATAATATAATTAATATAATATAATATAATATAGGCCTAATGTAATAATAATATAATTAATATAATATAATATAATATAATATAATATAATATAATAAGAAAAAATGTTTTGCTATATTCCTTTAAAATAAATGTGCCACTTGGTTTATATTTTATCTAATGGAATGACATTTTAAGCTGAAAAAAAAAAAAAAAATTAGATTCCCTTATTATAAAGATCTGCTAGATTGTCTCTGTCCAAACTTTTGAATATGCTGCATTCAACCAAATGTCAACCTTTGTTAAAAACAAGCTGCATGACTGCTATGAATCACACTTGCCCTCTTTATAATTAAAATGCTTAAAGTTGGCATGCAAAGAAAGTTGTGAAAGTCATCTCTTTTCTTAAAGATGTAGATGTTGATTTTAGTCCATCTGGAATTTATTGAATTGTTGGACTTGTTTGCTAATTGCGATCTTATCGAAGTGACAGGTTGCTGGAGGGAAGGAATTATTGTATCATATTGCACACATCATCAGAGAAGAGATATCACTGCAAGGGGATATTTATGTTTTTGATTAAAGATTACGAAGGCACAAAAATATATATAATGTATATGAATATATATGAATTAAAAAAATAATGATGTGCACAAATAAAACAAACACTGCTGTCTTACATAAAAAAAATAAGAATGGTCAAACTTGATATCACTTTAAATCAGGGGTCGGCAACATATGGCACGTGTGCCAACACTGACACGAGGAGGGGTAATTACCGGCATGTGAGAAAAAGCGAGAGAGGTGAATGTATTTCATTCAGATAAAGTACCTCGTACCTGCATAGATCTACATTTTGAGGCAATCACTGCTCATAGTAACACAGCTTGTTTATTAAGTTAGATGTTATAAATACTATTATAGTGTGAGAATTAAACTGCGCAAGTCAATGAAAGCACGCAGCTCTGACAAACCATTAGCGCGACCACTGCACATCACATGCACACAAGTTACTGACTGACAGCTTGTTCCGCTGTACATAGTTAATGAGATATTCAACCAAGTATATTAAGTCCTATTAAACATTCCACACACATCGAAATGACTGTGATGCATGTGGAAACTCTTTTCATGCGTACCTGTGTACCACTTCATGTGTTTTCTCTGATTGGATAGATATCCAATTGCGAAAAGACCGAATTCCACATTCCAGATGAAACTGGTTGTTGGTTGTTGAAATCTGGTTGTTGAAGCCACATATGTAAATTTTACTTATATAGTAAAAGTAGATCTGATAGCTATTCAATCAGTTAAAATGCATGAATGACCATAGACTTATTGGAAATCTTCAAAGTCTAATTTAAACCTGAAAACAAACAAACTAAAAGGAATTTGACAATTGTAAAACAAATTTTATGAAAAATTGCTTCAGAAATATTTTAGGTTCTGCACTATTTCTATGTTAGCCATTATGAATATTTAAAATCACTGACAGGTGAAGTGAATAACACTGATTATCTCTTCATCACGGCACCTGTTAGTGGGTGGGATATATTAGGCAGCAAGTGAACATTGATGAAGTTGATGTGTTAGAAGCAGGAAAAATGGGCAAGCGTAAGGATTTGAGCGAGTTTGACAAGGGCCAAATTGTGATGGCTAGACGACTGGGTCAGAGCATCTCCAAAACTGCAGCTCTTGTGGGGTGTTCCCGGTCTGCAGTGGTCAGTATCTATCAAAAGTGGTCCAAGGAAGGAACAGTGGTGAACTGGCAACAGGGTCATGGGCGGCCAAGGCTCATTGATGCACATGGGGAGTGAAGGCTGGCCCGTGTGGTCCGATCAAACAGACGAGCTACTGTAGCTCAAATTGCTCAAAAAAGTTAATGCTGGTTCTGATAGAAAGGTGTCAGCATACAAAGTGCATCGCGGTTTGTTGGTATGGGGCTGCATAGCCACAGACCAGTCAGGGTGCCCATGCTGACCCCTGTCCACCGCCGAAAGCGCTAACAGTTGGCACGTGAGCATCAGAACTGGACCACAGAGCAATATAAGAAGGTGGCCTGGTCTGATGAATCACGTTTTCTTTTACATCACGTGGATGGCCGGGTGCGTGTGCGTCGCTTACCTGGGGAACACATGGCACCAGGATGCACTATGGGAAGAAGGCAAGCCGGTGGAGGCAGTGTGTTGCTTTGGGCAATGTTTTGCTGGGAAAACTTGGGTCCTGCCATTCATGTGGATGTTACTTTGACACGTGCCACCTACCTAAGCATTGTTGCAGACCAAGCACACCCTTTCATGGAAACGGTATTCCCTGGTGGCTGTGGCCTCTTTCAGCAGGATAATGCACCCTGCCACAAAGCAAAAATGGTTCAGGAATGTTTTGAGGAGCACAACAACGAGTTTGAGGTGTTGACTTGGCCTCCAAATTCCCCAGATCTCAATCAAATCGAGCATCTGTGGGATGTGCTGAACAAACAAGTCCGATCCATGGAGGCCCCACCTCGCAACTTACAGGACTTAAAGGATCTGCTGCTAACATCTTGGTGCCAGATACCACAGCACAACTTCAGGGGTCTAGTGGAGTCCATGCCTCGACGGGTCAGGGCTGTTTTGGCAGCAACACAATATCAGGCATAGGTCATAATGTTATGCCTGATCGGTGTATGTTCATGTGTATTTATACATATATGGAGTTGTGGCACAGTGATTAACTCAGAAACTTAAAAAAATGGCACTTGGTTGCCAACCCCTGGTTTAAATCATCCTGCTTTCTAAACTCTATATTGATTTATCTGGATCTGTCCACAGCATTCAACACAGTTAATCACAAACTGTTGATCTCAGTCCTCACAGAGTATTACTGAATCTGCATTTTCCTGGTATATTGCCTAGATCAGATCACACTAAGTTAGCTGGAAAGGTTCAGTCTACTATAGTAGATCTCTTAGCACTGTTATCCAGCTGTATAGATTCTCTTATCACTGCTAAGGCGCCGATACTGTGCATCTCATTTCCTTCCTCTACATTCTCAAGAGACGGTCTTGGCTTGCCTTCCTGGCATTTCGACCTGGATGGCTACTCATCACCTCCCGATTATCCTTGACAAGACTAAGCTCCTTTACCTCCTCCTCTCACGCTTTTTCCATCTTGGTTAAAAGTAATTCAGTCATCGCCTTTATAAAACCCCAGGAGACATCCTAGATGACCGAGTGTCCTTTCTAAGACATTACAGCACTAACACGATCCTGCTTACCCTTGACTCCGCTCTTTGTCCAGGCTCTGGTCCTGTCATGACTAGACAACATAGACCAACCTACTCGCCACATGTCACTCCAAAACTTAATGTACAGCTGCATTAAAAATAATCCATATGATAGATAGATAGATAGATAGATAGATAGATAGATAGATAGATAGATAGATCAGATAAAACAGTGAAAGAATAGAAAGAGCATGAGAAAGAGAGATCGAGAGAGAAAAAGAAGACATGAATGAAAGAAAGAGCAAAACAATGAAACCAAAAGAGGGAAAAAGAGCCAGGAAGAATAAAATAAAGCGAAAGAGTAAAAGAGCGAAAGTCAATTACAGAGAAGGAAAGAGTGAGAGAAATAAAGAAAGAAAGAGCAAAATAAAAAGAGAAAAACAGGGAAAAGAGTGAGAGAAAGAGTAAAAGAAAGCAAAATAAGAGCAAAACAAAGCGAAAGAGAGTAAGAGCGGGAACATGGATGGATGGATGGATGGATGGATGGATCAGAGGTTCATTTACTTCAGTGACTGAGTCAGACATATTTTTTGTAAGCCATTAGAACACAAATCACTGTATCATTTTTCAAAGAAATAGCTTCATTAAAACCCATATAATTTTTCTTACATCAATAAAATGCGGTTATGTTGACGCCGCAGAATATCAGTGGCCCTCTCTGTAACTGTAACTTGTGAGAGAAAAAGAGCTGGGAATAAAATCATTGGCCATAACGGCTTGGCTGTTTCCTGTTTCACAGTGTCCGCCATACCTCAGTCTATTGGATTTAACAGTATTCACGCCGGACAGCCTTTAAACAACAGCATTAACCTGCGAGGAGCTTCAGTTCCCCAGACGGAAGAGAGAGAGATAAAAAAAAAAAAAAATCACATTTCATAAATAAATCAGACACACTCCCGAAAGAGAGAGAGCTACAGCGGTGCTGCTGAGGTCCGCCACGGCCACCCAGAGACATCTGAGACATATGACTTCAGAGCTGTATTTAAAGCACTCTGCAGCTCTCTGTGTCTCTGTCCAATGAGAGGGAAGGAGGCAGATGGAGTAGTCTGAGTGTGAGAGAAGCGATGAGGGAGAGAATATGAGCATGTTTGTGTGCATGTATTTCTGCATTCACGACCGCATATGTGAACATGTGAACTTGTGCAAAGTGATCCTATAAGCCCTTATACTGTTACAGGACGGCCAAGTGGTGGAGCTGGGTCTTAAAGAAGTGCTCCACTCGGGACAGTTGATGAGTTTTAGTGACCTTGACAGCAGTCAAAACATCTCTCATTAAAGAAGGACAACAAGTAAATAAAATAAAAAAATCAATAATAAAAAAACATTAATTTGTTTAGCGTCTCCATATGTGGGGTACAGTTTAGTGGTGTACATTACAGAACAGATGACCATAAAACAAATTAATAAAACACTAAAAAACATGCATTTTAGAGAGTGAAACAGGATATTCAATGAGAAAATTATAGGGTGGATTATATAAGATTATATACATTATATTAAGATTAAATAAAGATTATGAACAGGGATGTACTGATATTAAAATAACGGCTGAAAAAAAAAAGTCTGATAACTGATATATTAAAATTCTATACTGTTTACTCTAGATAAATTAAAAATAAAACACTAAAAAATAAAATCAATCTTTTTAAATGTTACAGGTGAATCTAGGTCAGTGTTGTTACTTTTAACAAAAACTATTAAAAATAATTTTTTTATTTGAAGAAAGCTAAAACAAAATACAATATAAATATTAGATCTTATAAAAACGTAACAACTTATGAAACGAAAATTAGAAAGGTTGCATTGGCAGCTAACTGACAAAATAATAAGTTGAAGTAAAATAAAAATAAATTAAAGCTAAATAGAAATACTGAAAAAAAACTCTCACACAAGATTACTAAAACTTAAATTAAAATGAAAAATTAAAATATAAAAATAGTAATACTATAATAGTATATAAATAATACTAAGATAACAATTTAGAAAATCACAACATTATCATGTACAGTATAAAATAGATATTCATTTTGAGATTTGATAAAGATTACACTTAGTTTTATTTAATTATTAGTATTTTTAAAGATTAACTTTAAGTGAGTGTTAGATGACAATCTAGATGTAAAAATAGGGAAAATGAGCATGCACAAATAAATATCCGATATTAACCAATAAGACCAAAAATGTGCATTTAGAAATTAAATAGGGCCAATAAGGTTTTAATTTCATGTTCACTTTAACCCATCAAAGGCAAATAGACTGAGAGCAATTAAAGTCCACAATATGTAATTTTTCACCGCTAGAGGTCGCTTATTCAAAACAAAGGCATAGCTTGATGACGCCTTGATTTCGCGGAGCTTTTATTATGCCACAGACGACCGCTTCCGCTTCTTCCGGTCATGCGTATGTGGGGTAACGAACTCAGCGTTGTTTTATCATATTAGATATATTATTTGAGTGTGTTGAAAGTTATGTTATAATGCTACTTTGTGCGTTCGCTCGGCAGCTACTATGAGACAATTGTTGCACACTACAGTAAGCTAGATCGATATTAGGCATGGTAAAACATGGTACTCGCGGTAAATCAAGAAAACGAGATTTAAACAATAAGATTAACTGTGTTGAGCTATATAACAATGATTAGTTTTCTGCCAATGAATGTATCCAAACAGTTGCTCACCTGTCTAATAAAAAACATAATATATTAAAGCGTCTTTGGTGTTTACATGGTTTCTACAAAAATAAAACCGAGAGTAACGCGGGTATGATGTCATTGATAGGCGACACATGGACACGATCCATGTCCTGGTTAAAATAGCTTATTTCTCTGGATTTAAACATTCTTGGAAACATTTGGGATAATGCAAGTACACAAGTCAACAAAATATATAACATTGTTCTAGTGGTTTTTGGATATTTTAATCCAAAAATCTTACATATCGTGCCTTTAATTAAAATAATATGTAATATGCAAATTCTATCCTTGTGCAACCTAAAAATTTCTCTATTACAGAACTGATATGGACAATCCTTTGAATTACATCTTTAAGACTCTACCATAAATTTGTGCTTCTTTCCATTCTCAAGGTCTTAACTGAGGCATCTGGATGGTATTTTTGGCCCAGGATTGGTGTAGCTCACGACACTGACAGCACAGCCCATGAACAGCTCTAGCGCCTCTGCACTCACTCCATGAATAATGAAGAGACACGGGACTCAGCCAGACTGTGGATTAGCATTAGTATGATGTAATGCTTCTGGAGCGTTTTTTTTTTTTTTTTTTAAACTATGTACCACATTGTCTGGAAGAACAAGGCTGGAAGAAAAATTTCCCTATGTCAGCCCCAATCCGGGGCATTTTTACTTTGTAAATTCCCAACATAAATAACACAAATGGAGCTACAAAAGCTGCTCTTGGAATATCAACGAGTAGCAACTTCAAACACCACCTCATGAGGTGCAAACAGATCTAATATCCACTGGCACAATGTCAAAACAACAACTCTCTCCTCTTTGTACGAGCAAGACCACATCGAGCTAAAGGTGTGGTTGGAGCACGTGCCAACCCTGAGTCACCCCCTACTGGGCTGGCATGGCACTGTAGTTGGCAGACAGTGTTGTCTCTTTGTGTCTGAAACTAGAGACACCACACCCCACTCATGCACGACTGACTATATCAGTCACGACAGGACAGTTATAAAAACAGAATTGATCCAGTACTCATATAGGATGGTGAAAAAACTAATCCCACTTAAAGAACAGCTGTTATATAACATACTTACAAACTGCATACTAAAAATTGTAGTGTCTAATTGACTGACAGATCCAAACAAGATCCCTTATTTGCTGTTTCCAGTTTGTATGTAAATGTATGATTGCACCCTTCGGCTAACAGAGTTAAAATGACACATTCATAAACAGTGCGTGCATAACGCATGCGATGCACTCTTGGCATTAGCTGTAAAAAAGCTTTAAGGAAAATGTCTTACAGTATAAATAATCACAGTTTGAATAATTCATAAGAGTCCCACCGAGTTTAAGCATTCAATTTAGGAAGTGTGAATCAAACATTTCACGGATCTTTAACTATATTCTTCCAAAGCATTCATAGTTTACGAGCAATTCACTGCGACCATGTCCCAAAAATGCACTCATAATTTGGCTGAGGATCAAGAGGCAGACAATGACACGAAGAGAATGATGTAATTCACTCTGCCCATATAATGCAAAACTGCCTTAAAACTTGACGTTTACAAAGAAAGAGCTGTATCTTCTATTAAAAATAAAACTAATTTATTAACTCACCATCATGTGGTTTCAAACTTGCACTGTGAAAAAATAACTTGCAAATTTCACGCAATTTTACAAAAAAATACTGTTAAATGCACCATTTTTGGAAGTAAAAAAAAAACAAAAAACAGTCGTTTGTGGGATTTGCCAGATTTTCTGTAAACACGATTGTTATTTCTGTGAATAAAAGCCTAAATTCAATCTGTTCATCATATAAAGCGATTGTGTCTCTTCAGAAAATTTGGACTAAACCGCTTAATTCATATGAATTAGTTTTGCGATCTCTTTATGAACTTTTTGAAGCATCAAAATGTCAGTTGCGTAGCTGTCAATGGAGGGACAGAAATCTCTCAGATTTCATCAAAAAGATCTTCATTTGTGTTCTGAAGATGAACGAAAGTCTTACGGGTTTGGAACGACATAAGGGTGAGTAACTGATGACAGAATTTTCATTTTTAGGGGAGCCATCCAACAAGCTGTTGTACCCTTAATGGTACAATTTTTTTCTGACAGTGTTTTTTTCAGCTATCTTTCTACCATGGAATACAAAAAAGGAGAAATTTTGTAACAGCATAAAAGTAGTTCATATGCCTCAAAAACTATGTTCAAATTCTATATTCCAAGGCATATGATAGCTTTGTGCAGGAAAAAAACTAAACAAAATGATCTTCACTTTTGCCAAAGTTTGTACCCATGTACAAATTCAAATATTTTGTCAATACTGTTACTGAATAATAATTTTTTTGGTCTATTCCTCACACAAAGTCATCAAAAGGCTTCAGAAGACTATTTTGTGTGTTTTTAAGGAGCTTGTTAACTGGTCACTATGAATGGTCATTTCATGGCAATAGCACCATGGAAAACATCCAACATTTGGACTACATGAGTGAATAATAACAGAATTTTCATTTTTGGTTAAACTATCCCTTTAACTGACTGTACTTTTCTGACAAACAAGTCAGTATTTGCACCTGCCTGGATAATGAGACCAAGAATCTAGCATGAAACAAACCCATCAATCCTAAAATCTGGTGAGGTTGTTTCCTCGTATGTGTGCATCTGTGAAAGGAAGTCGCTGACTGTTTACACCTCTTGGGGTAGATGGGAGATGTAAAGTTGACTTCAGCTGCCACAATGTCTCGCTGTTTCCAAGGAGACAGGATTTTCAGGGCCCCTGGACATGAGCCATTTGAAAAAGAAAAAAAAAAACAAGGAAAGAAAGAGACAAATGTGCAGAGAGCAAAGAGGCAGGGCACGAGTTACGGAATATGACTTCTGAATGGTAAAACGGTCAGCGTACCTAACCAATATACACAGTGTAAACACAAGCAAGCTATAGCGGTCGTGTTTACATACCGCATACACTTAAATAGATGAGCCCCTCTTTGTCATGAGCTTTAAATAGCACATAAGAGCTCAACTGTTCCATCAAAACAATACAATGCTTTCCTCAAGAGAAAACATTAGACCACATACGCACCTTGCTATTTCAAAACCCAACAACTGCTTCCAATTTTAATGACTCTTTACTTGGCCTACATTTGAATCCCCACCCAAAACCTCCTCCAAAAACGTCCCTGGCCGAGCTATGGCGTCATCGTTACCTCCTGCACTATTTCCCAGAAGGGGCACAAATGACATGACCCTGTCATCGAGTCGCAGTGAGCACCGGCCCAGACAGCCACGGCCATTCCAGAACGGCCTATGGTGCCACACATGCCCCTTATTTTTAATTACAGCACGTCCCTGTCTGGCACACCGATGCACGCCCACTATCACTTATATACAACAAGAGACCATTACACCGACAACGCAGATTACTGTTGTGTGGTAAAGAACATTAGTCACAGAGATCTGGGGGAAGGAAGGAAGGGAAGAAAAAGAGACAGAGAAAGAGAACTGACTGCATTTAACAGTTTAATTGGACAACATGGAGGATTTAGAGCAACATTTTTCAGGTGGCGAACCACATCGACATTAAAACAAATTAACATCGACATTAAACCGATTTGTGCGATTTTTTTATGCGCAGCTTGTCAGTGAAGCACAGCTCTGTGATCAGTAGTAAATGTTGCTCCATTTGAAAGCCAGAGGCCGCTCTCGCGCAGAAACTCCAAATATGCCCCACAGAAGTACGATAATGCACGTCTTTCCAGGAAATCCCTATGGGCATCATACTATCACTGTAGCTGAATAATCAAAAGATTAAAACTCTTTGATTAAATTAAACATGACTAATAAACACACGACTACGACAATATATGGTTTATCGGAGTTCTTCAAGCCTTCTCTGGTATTTTCATGATAATAAAATATATTTATTTATTATAAATATAAATAATTTATATAATAATCTATATTTTAGAAATATAAATAAAATGTATATTTTATACTTTCGACATAGCCTTTATCACTGTATAGAATATTATGAAATAATATGTTGTATGCCTTATTCTGTGTAAGAAGCCACATCATCTCACAGAAAGATGCTCAACTGTCGTTATGAAGTGAGTTTGGAGTAAAAACGTCATTAAATGTTGTCTTTTGGACAAGAGGTTCATAAATCCCTCTCATGTTTGGAAAGATGTTTGAGGCATGTTGCTTTTTCAAATGCACATTATAAGCGACTCAAACTCACAGTGCATTCAGATGGAGCAGCATTTACTACTAATCACAGAGCCGTGCTTCACTGACTTCAGCTGCGCATAAAAAAAATAAATAATCGCAGCCTTTGCAATTTCATCATCGCACTAAGCCAAATCGGTTTAAGCGTGATTTCGGGTCAACTGCGATTAATCGTGCAGCCCTAATTGAAACAAACTAGACTAGCTAATGCACTTAACCCCCTGAACCCGAAGAACGCGCCCGCACGTTTTGCTGGATTTTTCAGTGTAAAACAACTTAAAATACTCCGTCATTTTTGGCCTCACAGACATGAACGATATGTCTTTACAAAGCTTAAAGTGTCTACTTTTTTTTATGTACACTCAAAATAAAAGCTAAATGTTGTGCTTTTCGCTAAATAAAGAAAACAAACAGGATGCGCGTTCTCCCGTCTGCCTCCCTGTGATGTCTACTCTGAAATGCTTCTGAAAATAAACTCAGAACTCAGAGAATACTTGTCACACAGACACGACAGATATCTCTTTATAAAGCTTGGAATGTCTACTTTCATTTCATTTCAAGTCATTTATATAAAAAACAAATATTCTCTGTTTATGTAATCCGTATGAAAACAGCGAGAGGTACAGTTCCTCCAGCAGCGCCTCATTAACTTTAATGTGACCACACCCACGCACGCGCAAAGCGATTCACATGCAAATCGTCCACGAGGAAGGAACGCGAACCTGTAAACACCCCCCATCACCTCAAAACAAAGAATCAGCTTCTTCATTCTTCTGATTTTCATCGTGTTTGGAAGACACGCTGTGAGTTTACCTTGGATTTACCTCAGAAGAAACAGAACGTGATTCATGAGAATTTTTAGGGTAAAACATTTCTTCTCACTTATATTAGCGTTATTGATGCATAAACTTCACATTGTAGGCTACTAGTTGAACTATTGCCAGACTAAGATGTGTGAAATCAACGGAAACATGTTGAAATATTAAATAGGTAGCCAACCTTTCAATGCTAAATAAAGATACACGTACGACATGGGGATATCTTATGCTCTATAATATTAAACACAGCATGATATAAAAGTAGGGTTGCCAACTGTCCCGTATTAGCCGGGACGTCCCGTTTATTGGGCCTAAATGTCGAGTTTATTGACTGCTATGCTGATGTAACCACTGACTAAGGGGCCGTTCACATATGTTGCGTCTTTTGCGCAAGTTCGTTATTTTAAATGTAGACGCGTGACAAGCGCGTTCAAATAGAGAGACTAATTCGTTTTCGTTCATCTTGCACTTTTGCCCTCAACGTCTCTTTTGCACTGTATTTTTTTACCACTGCTCTGTGTTGTTTTCATGTGTAAATCCAAGTAGCTATACACTACCATTCAAAAGTTTTAAATTTTCTAATGTTTTCAAAAACATTTCTTCTGCTTAACAAGGCTGCATTTATTTGATCCAAAATACAGCAAAAACAGAAATATTGCGAAGTATTTTTATAATTTAAAATAATTGTTTTCTATTTGGATATATTTTTAAAATGCAATTTATTCCATTTTATTTACTTCAGTTTCACATGATCCTTCAGAAATCATTGTAATATGCTGATTTGCTGCTCAAGAAACATTTCTTATTATTATGAATGTTGAAAACATTTGTGTACAATTTATTTCAGGATTCTTTGATAAATAGAAAGTTCAAAACAACAGCATTTATCTGAAATAGAAATCTATTGTAACATTATACACTACCATTCTGAGTAAGAGTTTAGTTTTTTTGTTGCTGTTTTGTTTTTTGAAAGAAATTAATACTTTTATTCACAAAGATGCCTTATATTGATAAAAAAAAAAACACAGTAAAGACATTTATAACGTTACAAAATCTTTTTATTTCAGATAAATGTTATTCTT
Source organism: Coreius guichenoti (assembly GCA_039654105.1). Classification (NCBI taxonomy): domain Eukaryota; kingdom Metazoa; phylum Chordata; class Actinopteri; order Cypriniformes; family Gobionidae; genus Coreius; species Coreius guichenoti. The sequence continues at coordinate 16,634,494 of CM077188.1, forward strand.
TTGAACCCAAATCTTTGATTTATCAAAGAATCCTGAAAAAATTACACAACTGTTTTCAACATTCATAATAATAAGAAATGTTTGTTGAGCAAATAATCATAATGATCTCTGAAGGATCATGTGACACTGAAGACTGGAGTAATGATGCTGAAAATTCAGCTTTGACATCACAGGAATAAATACTGTGGAATATTCCACAATATTACTGTTTTTACTATTTTGGATCAAATAAATCCACCCTTGGTGAGCAGAAGAGACTTTTTTTTTTTTTTTTTTAAAACATACAGATGCATTCTCTATAGTTCCCTCTGTCACATTCCTCATTGATATTCAGGGGAGGAGTCGTTGACGCCTCAGGTGTGAATCACAGCATTATTCATGATGGTCCACACCCTCCCCGCATACAGCCATTCTGACAATAAGTGTCTTACAAAAGTTAAATGACTATATTGTTTTGTATGAATGAGTGATCAAAATGGTTTTCACATTGTTTTGAAGAAAAAGCTCTAGGCAACAACATCCAGTTCTGAAAAGCCTTGTGAACAAATGTTTACTGTGTGTTATATGGCCTTATTTCGGTGATTTAACATTTTATTTTTTTCAAAAACTATGCATAAACATTATTTTCTCAAAACTACAAACTTTTATGTACATGTTGCTCACATATTACTGTAGCCCTGTTTGTGCTGAATACAGTGTAATCAGACTTTAGCCATTAATATGCTTTAAAGCAACTGAAAAAAACACAAATGTCAGAGCATGTCAAACTTCTTCAGGGCCACAAAACATCCTTAGGGTCCAGAGGGTTAAGTGAGCCGACTGTTTGCCAGCAAAAATGTTGGACTGAACACTTACGTACACTGACTGTCAGGTACGCTATTGAAGTGAGACAGAAATAATGTCACAAATTAATTTACACATACATTTTTTTTTTTTAATGCTGGTTACATCATTATGCCAGTAAGTTTATGTTGCATTTTTTTCACACGTAGCTGAGTGAACGTTTTCAATTCATTCCTATAGAAAGTTGAGCTTCATGCTCAAGTGATGAATTGTGGGATTGACAGCGGGCAGGAGAAAGTGTTGAGAGCGGCAAAAGTGGCTGCCCACTGCTCTGGGTGTGTGTGTCCATGGTTTGCAGTGTGTGTGTGTGTTCTCACTACTCACTGCACCTAATGTGCATTTTAGCGTTGTCGGCAGCACTGAGCTGAGTTTTGCTGCTGTAGTGGACATTCACCGTTAGAGTATCCTTTGAAAGGCTTAAGCACTCAACTGTGCACATGATGGAGCAGAACATGGAAAATTCCGTATATCTGGGCCTTGAGTTATCTTACACAAGTCACTGAAGCTTTCATGGTATTTATTCATTAAAGGTGCAGTAACATTTTCTGTTGTTCTGCAAATCTTGGAGGGCAAATTTCAAAAGGAATCCACATGATGTGGAATCCACAAAATAATTCTCCACGCAGATTTCACGTCGGTTTCAGCTGGTAATGTGAGTTTGCCATACTGACCAACAAAAAGCTGCTTGGTTTGAAAATGATTTATGTGAGAGCTGTGCTTCATACATCGCTACAGTATCTCAGTAGACAATGAACCTTTTTGCCCGCAAAATTTCACTAATGTGACCGCACCTTAAACACGGAGCCCGCACTCAAATGCTCATTAAAGTAAACTAGAAGGATTTGTTAACTGAAAAGACTTGTTTAACAAAAATATTGATTAGTTCATGAACAAAACATTACTAATGTCAACCACTGTGAGTTCAGGAGTGATTCCATATTGCACACAAATACAGCATGATAATTTAGAGGATTCCCTCCTGCATGCACATGCTACTGTCACTCACAAAACTTTGCAGTGCTTATGCAAGCTTTAAGAATAAATGCAAATATTATATATTATAACATTTTTTAACCTTAAAAATCAGCGATTTCCACAACTCAAGATTTAGCATCTCTCCTAGGAATCCTTATTTATGGGTCAGGATGCCTAATGCATAATCATTAGTATTGACTTCCAAATATGCAGATTCCAAAGTGATCTCAAACATGCCATGGTCTGCAGAAACCCATCCCGCCACACGTTCTCGCAGTGCTCTTAGCCTAGTCACCAGATGTTTTAAAAAAGACACAGTGGAGAGTGCCTGGAGCCATATTAATCTTAAGATGGCTACCATGGAAACAGTTTGGCATTGCAAGGATCAGTCGGTGATCTATTTTTAACAAAAGAGCAAAGGTGCTCATGCCAGGCAGTCAATATGCCATGTTTATACATATTACATTTTAATATGGGCAAGAAGACATATGCTTACATTGGAACAGATCTATTTCAGTCTCAACTGTAACAGTTATAGGACCACACACACATGAGCCACGTGAGTCTTATGAACGCCAATTAAGACGGGCAAACTGAGTGGAAAAGAATGGCACTGATGAAGAACACTTCAATTCCTCTCTGCGCCTTGCCAGTGTCTTTAGTTTACATGCCAGGGACCGTATCTAATCTTGGACAATTAAAGAGCATTGCCCTGTGTGTATGTGTGTGAGAAAGAGTATGTGGAGCCTGTGTGTCTGCCCTGAAGATAAAGGACACCCTGATGCATGTGCACACATAAAGGAAAACATTGATTAACCCTGAGAGACCTAGAGAGAAAGCCAGAGGAAAAAAATGTGGATGCAAAAGAGCTAAAGAAATACAAGAAAGACAAAAGACTTCTTGTGTGCGCCTGTGCAGGTATTGCTGACAGCGCGAGGCATTCCCTATCACTTTTATGTAATGAACCTGAAAGCATTTGTTGCTCGCCTCACGTTAGTCAGATCTCAGAGTTATAGTCAGATTCACAACCTTTCAATGGCAAGAGACTGCTGCAATGCACCCTAACCACATCACTCTTCAGGCATTTTATTGATTTTGCTGAATAATCTGCACAGATAAGAGTTTCCAGAACTTTTCGGAACTTTTCCAGAGCAGTGGTTCCGAACCAGAGGGCCTCAGTAAACTTCCATTGACAAATAAAGCTTCTAAAAAGGTATTCAATTTCAATTGTTAAATAACATTTCAAAGTGTTAAAATTCATTTTTGAATTTTTTTTTTTTACTTTTTTTTTACCCAAAAAAATGTCAGGTGGTACAACCAAATATTTTTATATATTGTTAATCTTATTTCTAAGTGAAATCTTAGCAAAGTAACCAGTGCCTAACACATTATTATTTTGTAGTTGTGTATTTTATTCATATTAAAGGGATAGTTCACCCAAAATGAAAATTACCCCATGATTTACTCACCCTCAAGCCATCCTAGGTGTATATGACATTCTTCTTTCAGACGAATAAAATCAGAGTTATATTAAAAAATGTCCTGGCTAAAAAATATCTAGCTTCCGGCAGACCGCCTTCCGTATTCAACTTACGGAAAAAGCGAGAGGCGTTACACTTTCTTCTTTGTATCGAAGCTAGATATTTTACTTTATAAAGTTTTAAATATGGATATTTTTCTAACACAAACCCATCGATTCGCTTCAGAAGGCCTTTATTAACCCCCCAGAGCCGTGTGGATTACTTTTATAATGGATGGATGCACTTTTTTGGGCTTCAAATTTTGGGCTGCCATTCACTGCCATTATAAAGCTTGGAAGAGCCAGAACATTTTTTAATATAACTCCGATTGTATTCGTCTGAAAGAAGAAACTCATATACACCTAGGATGGCTTGAGGGTGAGTAAATCATGGGATAATTTTCATTTTTGGATGAACTATTCCTTTAACGTTCTAGAATGTATATTAATTGCATTCTAGTAGCCAGGTATTTAATATCTTTTGATTTTACTTTTAAAGACAAAAATAGTCTCACAATTATTCAAATAAATGCATTCATTAAAATTTAGTTTTTAGCCATTTGTTCACTTTGACCAATTATATGTTGTTTTAAATGAAGAAATTGCATGGTTGCACTACCTGATGAGTTGGCAGGGAATACTGGATTTGTATGTATTTATTTATTTTTACATTTCAATTACATATATAAAAAAATACAAGAGTTTTAGTCATCAGTCTCTATTGAAGTAAAAGTAGTAAATTGATAAAATGTAACAATAAATACCATGACATGACATTAAGAACATTTTATATGACTGTATAATATTTGAAAAAAATTTATATAATTATAATAATAATAATAATAATAATAAAATGTAATCATAATATATGAATTTAAATAATGAAGTCATCCAACGGCCCCCTTGGAAATGTGCTGAGGCCCCCTAGTGCGCATTTAAATAGAAACAAAAACAACTAAATGTTTTGCATTCAATATTTTCCTTAAATATGTTGATTTTAATAACTATCATATTATTTATTTGAAATTAGCTTTTTTTCTCCCACCTTAGATAGTGCTCTGAAGACACACAGGCCCAAAAGAAGAGGAGGAGTTCTTTATATCTCACATAGAGATATCTATGTATGCTAACTATCAATTAAGTAGCATACTAGTGATTAATTAAATTTCAGAGAATGTTTGAAGTGTTCTTTCCCACGGAGATTACAGTGTAACCACAAGCAGGAGCTGTCATGTTTGTGCCTCTATTAAAAGCAAAACATCTGACGAGGCAGTTAAAAAGAGTGTAGGGAGGTTGAGAAATACAGAACAGAGGCCCGCCGTCTCGGGTGACTGGGACACGGTGGAAAACAACACTGACATTCATGGCTGTGGGACAGGGAAACTGTCACATGTGGGGATTACTGTAAATATTCAAGGACTAATATTTGTTATTTACAAAATGCATGCCTTTTTGTCACTTCCCAACTTTTAATCTCCTTTCCAGCTTTATTGTCCTCCCTCTCACACATTGAGGACTGGAGCCAAGTGTTGTGGTCTATATTGACCCATCCAAGCCGGACATTGAATGAATGGGTTTGTATTGATCTTCCGGGCATGCCTGGAGGTCCAAAATAGCATACTGAAGGAGAAGACCCAAAATAAACATCTCATAAAAGTTACATGTAAATACGGCTGAGTGTTTGGCTCATGTTGCCTAGGGTTGCACTGTACTAAAACCAAGTGATGAAGGGGGGATGATTATATTGTGTTAATTTTTTGTTAAATGTGTTAATTTTATATTATGTAACTATGACTTTTGTAATATAATTATTCAAAATTAATTATTACATTTTAAAAATTCTAAATAAATAAAATATTAAAATAAAATAAATATTTAATTGACAGCCCTAAAAAATGAGATGCATTTACTTCTGAATGTGCTGGAAGCAAATCTCTTAGTGGCTCTTTATGTCTTCATGTCAAATTTTGACCAGAATGCAGATGACCGTCCCGTCATAAAAATCATGTAGTTTTACTGCAGCAAATTTAATTTCCAGTACACATGACTTGACCTGACTCACTGTTTACTGAGACTGTCTCTCTTAACAAGCCCTGTGCTGGGCACATTCTGGGAGTCCTGCTAGCACAGCAAAGGGCGCTACACATCCCAATTACAGCCCTAATCAAATGAATCACATGGCTTATTTGACGGACTTTAGTGGAACAGGTTAACAGTCTCATTAGCTAAGTTGATTTCTTCATTACTTGCTGGAATGCTCGATTTCTCAAGGCTTGTGAAGCCATATGAGTTTAATCTCATACACTACAGTTCAAATGTTTGGGATCGATTTTTAAGTTTTAGTAAGATTATGCTCTTATACTCACCAAGACCGCATGTAATTGATCCAAAATACAGTGAAACCAGTTATACTGTAAAATATTTGTACAATTTAAAATAACTTTTCTATTTGAATGCTGAATAAAAATATTAATTTCTTAAAAAAAATCTTATTGACCACAAACTTTTAAACAGTAGCGTATATTATATAAGTATAACAAAAAAATGGAATTGATAAAAAAAAACTAAGAACATTTATAAATTGATTTGCATGTGAACAGAAAAAATAAATGTAAAAACTGAACATTAAATATTATATATATATATATATATATACATAAAATATGACCATATTTTACTACATCCCTTAATCCTACACAATACCTAAACTTAACAACCACCTTACTAACTATTAAGCAGTAATTAGGAGTTTACTGAGGCAAAAGTTGTAGTTAATAGTTAGTTAATAGTAAGAATTGGTCAAACTAAAGTGTGTCCAGAAATTCTTATCATAAAACATTTTTTTCCCCTGAATATGTATTCCACAATTATTAGCACCCCTTCATTTAATACTTTGTGCAGCCTCCCTTTGCCAAGATAACAGCTCTGGATCTTCTCCTATAATGCACAATTAGATTTATGAACATATGGAAAGAGATCTGAGACCACTCCTCCATACAGAATCTTTCCAGATCCTTCAGATTCAGAGGTCCATGCTTGTAGACTCTGTTCTTCAGCTCATCACACAGTTTTTTTTTTTAATGGGGTTTGGATCAGAGGGCTGATATGTCCAAAAGGTAGAATGTCACCATCTCCAGTTGGTTTAAACTTCTTAATTATTACTCAGATAGTGGAAACGAGTTTTCCAACAATTAAACTATTATCTTATAGCCATTTCAAGATTTGTGCAGCTCAAACAACCTTTTGTCACACATCATTAATGTATTCTCAGGTCTTTCCCATAGTGATGGATGACTATAGGAATTTGGCCTGTGTCACTTCATATTTAGAGCCTAGTGGAAGTCATGACTTATCACTTAAGTGTTCTTGATCACTAATGTAAACTTAAAAACATACCATATGGGAATATACTTCAGTTAGATTTGTACTTATTTGAATATGTAGGGTGCCAATAATTTTGGCACACATATTTTTGAGAAAAATGGTACATTTTATTGGCGATCTGACAAATCATATTATTAAAACTCAAGATCGGAAGAGATTTCAACCTATTCAAGATGCCTGTATAGGAGCTGTACTGTTTCTATGAATGGAAATATCTGCCCGAGAGTGTTACCAAGGCCACTGGATGGACTTGGGTTTAACCACTTGGTGAATGATACCAGAGGGAGGAGAAGGAAACGACGGCGCATTCAAAGAAAAGTGAATAGGAAAATCACAATGCTCAATATGGATGTAGAAATGGAGCCAGATAAAGACTTCAGATGCAAAAAGCCACTAAACACCACCTCCGTCAAAAATTAGATAACGATTTTGAGCAATTGCTCTCTACACGTACAAGTTCATCATATATATATATATATATATACACACACACACACATATATACACACACATACACTCACCTAAAGGATTATTAGGAACACCTGTTCAATTTCTCATTAATGCAATTATCTAATCAACCAATCACATGGCAGTTGCTTCAATGCATTTAGGGGTGTGGTCCTGGTCAAGACAATCTCCTGAACTCCAAACTGAATGTCAGAATGGGAAAGAAAGGTGACTTAAGCAATTTTGAGCGTGGCATGGTTGTTGGTGCCAGACGGGCCGGTCTGAGTATTTCACAATCTGCTCAGTTACTGGGATTTTCACGCACAACCATTTCTAGAGTTTACAAAGAATGGTGTGAAAAGGGAAAAACATCTAGTATGCGGCAGTCCTGTGGGCGAAAATGCCTTGTTGATGCTAGAGGTCAGAGGAGAATGGGCCGACTGATTCAAGCTGATAGAAGAGCAACTTTGACTGAAATAACCACTCGTTACAACCGAGGTATGCAGCAAAGCATTTGTGAAGCCACAACACGCACAACCTTGAGGCGGATGGGCTACAACAGCAGAAGACCCCACCGGGTACCACTCATCTCCACTACAAATAGGAAAAAGAGGCTACAATTTGCACGAGCTCACCAAAATTGGACAGTTGAAGACTGGAAAAATGTTGCCTGGTCTGATGAGTCTCGATTTCTGTTGAGACATTCAGATGGTAGAGTCAGAATTTGGTGTAAACAGAATGAGAACATGGATCCATCATGCCTGGTTACCACTGTGCAGGCTGGTGGTGGTGGTGTAATGGTGTGGGGGATGTTTTCTTGGCACACTTTAGGCCCCTTAGTGCCAATTGGGCATCGTTTAAATGCCACGGCCTACCTGAGCATTGTTTCTGACCATGTCCATCCCTTTATGACCACCATGTACCCATCCTCTGATGGCTACTTCCAGCAGGATAATGCACCATGTCACAAAGCTCGAATCATTTCAAATTGGTTTCTTGAACATGACAATGAGTTCACTGTACTAAAATGGCCCCCACAGTCACCAGATCTCAACAGAGCATCTTTGGGATGTGGTGGAACGGGAGCTTCGTGCCCTGGATGTGCATCCCACAAATCTCCATCAACTGCAAGATGCTATCCTATCAATATGGGCCAACATTTCTAAAGAATGCTTTCAGCACCTTGTTGAATCAATGCCACGTAGAATTAAGGCAGTTCTGAAGGCGAAAGGGGGTCAAACACAGTATTAGTATGGTGTTCCTAATAATCCTTTAGGTGAGTGTATATATATATATATATATATATATATTAATTTTTTTTGAGCATAGTGGTGTAGTTATTGTATAAAGTCTTCTATTTGTCTTCTGTTTGTTGTTGTTATCCAATAAAGTGTGCTGTCATTTTGTGTCATTATGGTTATACTGTGTGAATAATGTTTTTGACTCTATTTTTGAGCCTCTTCCCTGCTGCACTACACACCTGTGACAGAACAGCGGACCAAAACTGCCAGGACTTCCACAAGAATGGAGACCTACATCACCCCGATCTCTCCCGGGTCCCCTCTTGAAGACACGTCGGCGGTGGATCGCCTGTGGGGGCTCAGGCAGGGCGGTCGCCCGCTGGAGAGTGGGCCTTCCCGAGTTGTCCTGCCTGCCCCTCAGCCCAAACGGCCAAGAAAGACGGCCGCTACCACGCCAGAGCCCTCGTCTCCGGCCAAGTTGGCCGCCGCGACGCCAGAGCCCTCGTCTCCGGCCAAGTTGGCCGCGACGCCGGAGCCCTCGTCTCCGGCCAAGATGGCCGCCGCCACGCTGGAGCCCTCGTCTCCGGCCAAGATGGCCGCCGCCACGCCGGAGCCCTCGTCTCCGGCCAAGATGGCCGCCGCCATGGAGCAGGGGTGGCTAATAGATTTTTGGAGCGATCCTGCCGCTCCAGCTCTCCACGAGCCAGCTCCAGCCTTCCAAGACCCCGCTCCAAGTCTCCACGAGGCCGCTCCAGCCTTCCACGAGGCCGCTCCATCTCTCCTCGAGGCCGATCCAGCCCATGAGCCCGTCCCATTCCACAAGCCCTCCATACCACCCCTGAATTCCCCCAAGAAAAGGGGGGGGGCTATACACCCGTGGGTGGGGAACATGTGGGTGGAGAACATGTGGGTGGGGCTCCTGATCCGCCATGGCTTCCCACGGATCCTGATCCGCCACGGCTTCCCACGGCTCCTGATCCGCCATGGCCGCCCACGGCTCCTGATCCGCCATGGCATTCCGAGGCTCCTGATCCACCATGGCCGCCTGAGACTCCTGACCCGCCATGGCCGCCCGAGGCTCCTGACCCGCCATGGCCGCCTGAGACTCCTGACCCGCCATGGTCGCCCGAGACTCCTGACCAGCCATGGCCGCCCAAGGCTCCTGACCCGCCATGGTCACCCGATGTCCTAGTCCCACCCTGGAGACCTCTGTACCTGTCTGCACCTCCCCCGCACCTGCGTGTAGGTCTCCAGAGCGCCCACCCCCCCTCCCTGGTATTACATCTAAGGCGCGAGGATGCGCCTACCAGGAGGGGGAGGTAATGTTACAATCCACGTCTGTCCCGGACTCGATTTCCCAGGATCCTCCCTGTCTCACACCTGAACTCACTTCCTCATCGTCTCTCCCGCTCTCCCTGGATTCCCTGCACCTGGTCTTTGTCATTAGCACTCCCTTTATATTGAACTCACTCCCTGCACTCCTTGTCCGTTGTATTGTTATGCTGATGTGTGTGTCGTGTTCTGTATCAGTTTATTAAAAAAAACCCGTCTTTGTGGAAGCCCCGGATCTTCTCTTCCCTGCTGCACTACACACCTGTGACATAGGGTGGGATTGGGAAACGACTGCGGGTCATATTCGAACCCGGGTCCCCTGTGATCACTTGGACCTGAATACGATACAGATGTGGCAGCAGTGATTTTGCAACTGTTTACTATGTCTTGTCCAAAGAGGGGACATGAGAGGTTGGAATCTGAAAATCAAAATCAGAAAATGGAATCTGGTTTTGCAGCAAAAGACAATCAAATTTGTTAAATACCAATGAATTGATTAAAGTGACATTTTTGCAGAGATGGGCAAACGAGTTAGTGACTCGGACTCGAGTCGCACTCGAGTGGCATTTTATGAAACTTCAGACTTGACTCGGGACTCGACCTGAAATTACTTCAGACTTGACTTGACAAAAAGGACTCGTGAATATTTTAAAAAAGTCTTTAATCATTAACTACTGATATTGTAAATAAAGAATTTGTGCTTTATTTGAATTTTATAATATCTGCTTCACATTTACGTGACGTGGTAGATCAGACCCTTGCCATAGAATTTGATTACGTATGTCTGTGTATTGCACGTAACTCCGAAATGTCATAAGACAAGAGTCCCATGAAACATGACAGGATCCATCGTGCCATATATGTTCTCACATTTGGATTTATTACCATGTCAGATCGGCTAGATGCAAAGAACGTGTGAAAAATAATTAAAGACACCGGAACAACAACATCGAATTTTATTAGACATCGCATCCACAAAGGTTAGTCACATTAACACACACAGCTAGCTGTTATACTGTGGTGTAGCTGCATGGCTCCTTTGGATTGCCAGCCTGTTAAAACATAAATAAAATCTAACTTTTAAACCTAGCACTACGTTTTACTTTTATCAATCTTTTCGTAGTATATGCAGCTTTTCTCTCTCTTAATGTGTGTCTACGAGAGAGATAGAAAGATGTTAATCCATTTATTACTGCACATATTTTAACGTATCACAATCAGCATGCATACAGTTTTCTATTGACTTAAAACAACTGGGAAACATTCCGAGCTTTGATATTTTCTGAAGGACTGTCGTCAATAACAACGCTGTATAACAAACGTGACTGGCGCCATCTTCTGTCCACTCAGCGACTGTACTGAAAATGACTACTCGTCTTGTTGCCAGGACAATTGTTTTGTATTGTACATTATAATAGATTATAACGTAACAGGCTGGATGTATCCTTGCATCTTAGGACCTTTATTACAAACAAAACAGTTGATAGAAAGGTCATATATTTTGTCTAAATTAAATTATTTTTTTTTAAATGTAATTTTTTACAATTTTTTTTTTAGTAAGACATGTAATGACTTGAGACTCGACTCGGACTCATGACAAAAGCCTCCAGACTTGATTCGGACTCCAGCATAAAGACTTCAGATGAAAGACTTGTGAACATCTCTGCATTTTTGAAAATAAGGCAATAACTGAGTAATAACCTTTTCAGTGCCATTAAAGCGAAATTACAGAACCTTAACATAGGAGCCTGATAAGAAATGCTCATTTAAATGAAAAATGTCAGACAGACTTAGAGGTTTTTGCATCTGAAGTCTTCAAATGCTTTCGGGTAGTGGAATGAATCAAGGTTTCTTGATTTTCTTTTTTCAAGGGTTCTTTTTTTCAAATAACAGAACACACTGATTTGAAAACATGACTGATTTTACATGCTATAGAAATGCAATCTTGACAAACACTTTAAAGGGCACCTATTATGCCCCTTTTTACAAGATGTAATGTAAGTCTCAGGTGTCCCCAGAGTGTGTCTGTGAAGTTTCAGATCAAAATTCCTAACAGATCATTTAATATACCATTTTGAAAATTCCAATTTTTGGGTTTGAGAAAAATGAGCTGTTTTGTGTGTGCCTCCTTTAAATGCCAATGAGCTGCTGCTCCCCACCACAGAGGGCGGAGCCTTCACAGCTCCTGAACACCAGTGAACACGAGAATGAAAACTGAAACATCATACATCTGTTTGGCTTTGATTATCATCTCTATCGCGGACACGCTCACGTGACATTGCAGTTCTTCATCATCATGAAATATTATCATCTGCATGCATTTTAAAGCCATATCACTCTCAACCTTACAGTCTTGAGCCCCTGCCCCTTTAATCGTGAAAGTGCCCTTTTCGATCGCACCGCAGTGCCTCCTTGAACGCGATTTCTAATTTCTACCGAGGGCGGGGTCTATGCTAATACAGCAGTGTCCATCAACACTCGTGGGCGTGGCCTGTGAAATGTGACGTCACTTTGCCAGGAATCTGCAAACGGCTTGTTCTGAGACACTGCTTATGATTTATGGGGATTAAAAAAAAAAGGAGTGGGTGGATTTTTACCATTATAGGGTGGTTGTGTACATACACTGCCAACACACATTTATGTTCAAACACCATGTAAAAGTGAATTTTGCATAATAGGTGCCCTTTAAGATTTTAGTCTTTCGCCATTCAAGTGGATTCAAGCAGCTGTACTTGTATGTCTATTGCCTATAAAAATAGTTGCCAGAGGGGGTTGACTTGTCTTACAGGGGCTGTGTTGGACTTTGGCAGTTCTTTTCGCAGTGAACTGCTTTGGCATGAACAGAAGCATCCATCATTGCGAATGTGAAACAGAGAAAGTAACTATGTGGAAAAAAGTATTAAATTTTGCCACGTGTTTTTTTTTCTTTCCTGAGGACAGTTGGAGGTTGAAGCTTTGGTGGGTCAGCAGCGTGTTACTGGCTCTGGCTGCAAGTGAAGCACTTTCTTGCCAGTAAGTGTAAAAGCAGCACTGGGCACTCCATGAAAACGCTCCATGATGCTGTAGTATAAACATATTTTGAGATTTAACAAAGTTCCTTTGATTACGATACAACAAGAAACAAAGTTATTTAAAACTGCTTTCAAAGTTTTTTAGAAGTGGTAACATCTCCTCTACATCTTCTCTTCCATTGGGAATCATTAACCTACTTAGGCCTTCATTAAAAGTCTCGCCTGCCTAAGTTGATTTCTTTAGCCTGACTTTACAGAATTAAATTATTCAACAATTATTATTGAGTATCTTAGGCCGCACAAGCTTTCCATGTTCCCATGTAATGGTCCACACGAGTGCTGTGCTACGCTACATAAACAGACCAGTTCCTCTAACAGACTGCTCATATTCTCTTCATTTCATTCTGTACCTTTTGGGCATGCTAAAATTGAGCTGTCTGGTTCAGTGGATGACCTATTTAGCATAACAGAAGCGAATTTACTTGAACCTCCTTGAGATATTTTCCCCTCCATTGATTTTTGGGTCCAGGATGGCACCTTCTTGGCAACGTGCATGTCTTGACGTCTCGGGGGTTGTTCTCAAGGATATGCCAGAGCTATGAGTATTAGTCAAGGATTTTAAACACTAGAAAATCATTAAGTGAATGTGTTGTTTACTACTGCATGCATGAGCAAAACAATGTCCATGACACCCGAAAAAAAGAGCTCATCTTAAATGTAATTAAATTGGATTATTTTCCCCGTGAAAGTCATGAAGGAAATAAGACAGTGTCTAATTGAATATTCAGCTGTGGCTGCCAATTGTTGTGTCTTCCACGACATGCCACAGTAAACCAGCTCTGTAAATGGACAGGCTGGTGGGAGATAATACCAGCTCACAAACGCACACAAACACAAGCCTGTCCTAGAGAGGGATTGTTAACGTGTAAGAAAATAACACAGATGGTATCTAGAGAGGAAACTTAACAAGTGATGTGTCTGCCTAAGTATTACTGTTACATTATAAACTGTGCCACTCAAGTTGTATTCAAAGCAAGGAGAAATGAGAAAGACTTTAAAGTAATACAGCTACATTTCTGGATGGACGGACAGACAGACGGATTTTGCTCCATTAGAGAGAAAAAGGTTTAACATTCATAATATTAAAATGATTTTTAATTTTAATCAAATTGTAAGAGTGTTTTTAATACTATTATCTACATAGCAAAGAGCTTACCTCAAAGAAACTGACACACTAGCTAGCATTTTAGGAAAAAAATCCTTATCAATGACTCAAGTTTTAGCCAAATAATATACATGGTTTTGTACATTGGCAATTCACCAATGTGTAATATTTTTAAATCTGTACACATTTGCTTTGATATAAAACTGATCTAACCTTTCATGTAAGAAATGACATGAAAAAATTGTGTCTCTCGTTTAGCTGTATATGATGGGCCTTTTCCAAACATAAGGTCATGTATGCGCACAGTTTGCTAAATTTAGGGGCGCTTACCCACTTACACATCTTTCCCCACTATCCCCTACTGTCCTTGACCCATTCTCCACTTATCCAGTTTTAAAATAGACGCCACTATGAGTCACGCTCGACCCCCTAAAAGGATCTTAAGCGACTTCAAATGGTCCATCTTGTGCATGAAATCTTCCTTGCCACCTTCTCTCAGTCCAGTGACAAATGGCAACGCTTTCATTGGCTCCTTGATGAAATGAGGCTATCACATCCATGTTTGGCTTAGCTGTGGGGGCGGGTGTGAGGGCTGATGATATTACTGTAACTGGACTCTAAATTGACTGCCTCAATGACTACATTGAGCGATAAATCACAGTCCTGTCAAACACTAAAATAGTTAGAGAAGAGAAGAGTTCCTTATAAATACAACATAAAACTTCTCCAACATACCACTTTCTCTAAGTCATTAAGCCTCCCACCAAGTCATAATCACTCACATCACTCAATTTCAATTTTTAATCTATTTACAATTAACCCCTTCAACATTCTCTCTGGATCCACTCCAGTTAGACCCAGAATTTTTTTTTTCTGGTTTTCAAGATTGCCATTTTTGCTGTACCTATAATATAGATCAGGATTTTTAATTTGCCCCCTTAAATTGATTTACCAGTGCATTTTACCTTTATAAATACCTTTATAAAATAAATAATATAAATAATAAATAAAAAATGTTCAGTAGAGAAATATGCAATGATGGTAAAAACTAAGTGATACTTTTAAATATTAAAGGGGACCTATTATGCAAAATTCAGATGTGTGTCCAGTGTGTGTAAACAACCAGCCTATAATGGTAAAAATCTACCCAATACTTTTTTTTATAATCCCCATGAATCATTATCAATCTCTCATAATGCGCGTTTCATATTTCTTCCTATGTAAGAGTAGGGAAACCCCGCCCATGACTGTTGATGATCTGCCCTTTAGCATAGACACACCTTTGAGTGAGAAGTACAGAGATCGCCATTTCGGTTTACTCGCTGACTTGTATCAGCTAACTAGAGTATTACAATGTCTGCGCCAAAAACATTACTTATGTTCTATTGTTGGATGTACCAACGAACATACGAGTCTCCATAGACTCCAGGCATTTGAGCCACTGAGGACACCTTAGTTGAAGTTCATTTTTGAAGGAAATGTGCCGAAGAATGTCGGTAAAATGTTATATATTTGCACAAATCATTTTACGCATGACTGCTTAACCAATGACATTGAGTACAACGCTGGATTTGCGAAAAATTGTTTCTGAAGGGTCAATACCAACACTTCGTGCTCTAACTTCATATCCAGAACAAGTAAGGATGGCACTTCATATTTTGTAAATGTTTGCAAATTTCCTTTCTGAATGAGCTTTCTAGAATGCTGTACGGCTAATATGGCTAAAGTTACCATAGTATCTGACTGTATTCAAAGAGACTAGAGCTATGTCGTTAGTTTTATCCCGAAAACGCTCACCGTCTGCGCAAATTCATAAACGCACATTTATTATAGTCAGGTGACGGTCTTTTTTACGTTCCCACACGAGCACCTAAACAACTCCACAACAACTAACGTTACATAAATGTATCCATTAACCATTCAGAAACGTCCAGGCGCAGTCTAAAAGTTGCAACCTCTTCCTAAGTCTCCATCTGTGTCCGACTCCGGTTCAAACATGTAAGGCTGCACTTCACAACTGGTTATTTCTGACATTTTGGCTGAGTGAGATTCGCCTGTTTTGTTTTTGACAGAGTACCCGATGCTCGTGTAAACGATCTGCCCTCTTCTGGAAGGGGGGCGGGGAGCAGCAGTTAATTTGCATTTAAAGGGACACACACAAAAAAGGCACGTTTTTGCTCACATTTGACAACCTATAATAAATGATCTAGGGGGTATTTTGAGCTGAAATTTCACAGACACGTTCTGGGGACACAAGAGATTTATATTACATCTTGTGAAAAGGGGCATAATATGTCCCCTTTATACTAAACCACCAGTACGTGGCAGTAAGTCACTGTCTTAATGAGTGAGTCATCAAGTCCTTCATTCATTCAGAAATGAAGAAAGTTGCTGTATTTATAAATGGGCCATTTAAACTTGGACTCTCACAATTAGTTCACAGCCGCAGATTCGTTCACGAAACACCACTGTGTTGCAGTTCTGCTTTCGTTGGAACTATTATTTTGTTGCAAAATTGAGCTGACAATACTGTTTAAAATGTACAAACCTGATTCCAAAAAAGTTGGGACACTGTACAAATTGTGAATAAAAACAGAATGCAATGATGTGGAAGTTTCAAATTTCAATATTTTATTCAGAATACAACATAGATGACATATCAAATGTTTAAACTGAGAAAATGTATCATTTTAAGGGAAAAATAAGTTGATTTTAAATTTCATGGCATCAACACATCTCAAAAAAGTTGGGACAAGGCCATGTTTACCACTGTGTGGCATCCCCTCTTCTTTTTATAACAGTCTGCAAACGTCTGGGGACTGAGGAGACAAGTTGCTCAAGTTTAGGAATAGGAATGTTGTCCCATTCTTGTCTAATACAGGCTTCTAGTTGCTCAACTGTCTTAGGTCTTCTTTGTCGCATCTTCCTCTTTATGATGCGCCAAATGTTTTCTATGGGTGAAAGATCTGGACTGCAGGGTGGCCATTTCAGTACCCGGATCCTTCTTCTACGCAGCCATGATGTTGTAATTGATGCAGTATGTGGTCTGGCATTGTCATGTTGGAAAATGCAAGGTCTTCCCTGAAAGTGACGACGTCTGGATGGGAGCATATGTTGTTCTAGAACTTGGATATACCTTTCAGCATTGATGGTGCCTTTCCAGATGTGTAAGCTGCCCATGCCACACGCACTCATGCAACCCCATACCATCAGAGATGCAGGCTTCTGAACTGAGCGCTGATAACAACTTGGTTTGTCCTTGTCCTCTTTAGTCCGGATGACATGGCGTCCCAGTTTTCCAAAAAGAACTTCAAATTTTGATTCGTCTGACCACAGAACAGTTTTCCACTTTGCCACAGTCCATTTTAAATGAGCCTTGACCCAGAGAAAACGCCTGCGCTTCTGGATCATGTTTAGATATGGCTTCTTTTTTGACCTATAGAGTTTTAGCCGGCAACGGCGAATGGCACGGTGGATTGTGTTCACCGACAATGTTTTCTGGAAGTATTCCTGAGCCCATGTTGTGATTTCCATTACAGTAGCATTCCTGTATGTGATGCAGTGCCGTCTAAGGGCCCGAAGATCACAGGCATCCAGTATGGTTTTCCGGCCTTGACCCTTACGCACAGAGATTGTTCCAGATTCTCTGAATCTTTGGATGATATTATGCACTGTAGATGATGATAACTTCAAACTCTTTGCAATTTTTCTCTGAGAAACTCCTTTCTGATATTGCTCCACTATTTTTCGCCGCAGCATTGGGGGAATTGGTGATCCTCTGCCCATCTTGACTTCTGAGAGACACTGCCACTCTGAGAGGCTCTTTTTATACCCAATCATGTTGCCAATTGAACTAATAAGTTACAAATTGGTCCTCCAGCTGTTCCTTATATGTACATTTAACTTTTCCGGCCTCTTATTGCTACCTGTCCCAACTTTTTTGGAATGTGTAGCTCTCATGAAATCCAAAACGAGCCAATATTTGGCATGACATTTCAAAATGTCTCACTTTCAACATTTGATATGTTATCTATATTCTATTGTGAATAAAATATAAGTTTATGAGATTTGTAAATTATTGCATTCCTTTTTTATTCACAATTTGTACAGTGTCCCAACTTTTTTGGAATCGGGTTTGTACATCGCTTAATATTACCCTTTTGTTTGTTGAACTGGATAAATTACATTCTTGCTCGTATACTATAATATCAACATTAAAAACAACTCAGACAGGGTATGTTTTGTATCGAAGAGAGTTTGAGTCTTAAATCGATCTCTATGCACAGTCTGTGTGTCTATATTTGTTCTTCATGCTAGTAAGTGCTAAATCCCAACTTTTTACACTGTCGAGAATGGCAGTAATGTAGCGCGATTTGCTAAGGCAGCATACTCTGCACGCAACATCATATGCACACTGTGCTTGTGTGGATGTAATTTGATTGGATGTCACGTATGTGACCTTTTATGGCATTTTGCCTGTTAGAAATACATGCTCGGTCGGTTTTAATATTATTCCAAGGTGGGGTAGAATTAAAGGTGTACTCACACTAGGCATGGTTGCCTTGTAACATGCCCAAGCGCAATTGTCCCCCCTCCCCACTTCCCCGCTGGCCTGCACTCCCATTGCACTTAACATTCCAGGCCGGAGCACGCTTACGTCATTAAGATGCTTTTTGTTTTGAAAAAAACAGGAAGAAAATCGCTTTCGCTAATAGATTGCCTAATAGATTTATCACTTATACAGTGCAGCGATTTAAATTTAATTGTGCTGCACGTATCAAAACATTATTACAGAGGTAGATGACGCCGATCAATAAGGTGAGAACCAGACCCGTTATAAACCTAAAATATACTCAAATTAAAAGTGTACTATCCAAGTAGCAATAGAAGATGTTTTTTGTCGTAATGATGACAGCAGCGCACACAAAAGTAGTAGCTGTTCAGTGCTCCGGCACGGTTAGTGATCACACTACATGCGTACCGCGCCCGAGTACAATCGAACCGCGCCCAAGCTCACCTCTTCTAGGGCTAGGGCATGGTATGGAGCGATCATTCTCACACATTTATATTAAAAGAGCCCATTCTCATAAGCCCCATATTAATAAAAGGAAAAAAATTGGTTTGAAGACAAACCTTTACACTTTCTTAGCTTTGTAAGCATTTTCATCAATCAAAACCTCCTTTTTTCATTCATTTCATCCAGTCCAACAGTACGCTGCAATGTGACCACCAATTTCACAAACTTTTCAGTGTCTGAAAAATAACTCTTATATCTACCGTTCTTCCAAATGCTTCATCCAAAATATAATTTATCTCCAGAAGAGAATAATGATGGCTATCTTCCATCTGACACCCCATTTCAGAAAGAATTTTTGGAAACTTTCTAGGATTTTTTGGAAATTTTTTAGAACGTTCGGAATCGTTTCTGGCAATCTACTGGAAATTTTCAGCCCCTTTGCAATCCTACACACTGTAAAAAATTTCAACCTATTTCAACTTAAAAACTTAAATTCAGTTGCTGCCTTAAATTTTTAAGTTAAAGCAACTTAAAAGTACAAGTCATTTCAACTCACTATATTACAATTTACATTAAACTGACTTACAATTTTGAGTTGAATCTTGTATAACTTAAATTAAAAAGTTGAAACTGCTTAACTTATTTTGATGAGTTAAATTAACTTAAAAACATATGTTGTCATAACTTATTGATCCTATCATTTTTTACAGCCAGACATTTGAGAGAATGTATCTGCATCCCTCATTTTTACGTTATTATCATCCTCTAGTAGGCCTACCACCGTACTTTGCATTTTCACATCAGGGCCGGCCCTTGCATTTTGGGGGCCCTAAGCAGATTTCGAAAAGGGGCCCCCACTACCTACAGTTTCACCTAACCACCCCCAACCCATTCCAACATACACATCCTACACTGACACCTTATTGTAAATATATGTATTGTAATATATACGTTGCAAACTTTAAAATTTTTGGATGATTTTAACGATTGCTTTTAGATAAACGTATCAACATTTAGTGAATTAATGCTTTAATAAAGCAAAAAC
The DNA here is from genome assembly GCA_039654105.1 of Coreius guichenoti. Taxonomy (NCBI): domain Eukaryota; kingdom Metazoa; phylum Chordata; class Actinopteri; order Cypriniformes; family Gobionidae; genus Coreius; species Coreius guichenoti. Next base: position 16,654,473 of record CM077188.1, read on the forward strand.
ACCTGCCAATGGGTTATTAAAATTACAACAGAGAATAGTATATTAATAATAATGATAATAATAAAGAATAAATACTGTTCTGAGCTGGCATGTTTTAGTCCAGATTAAAATGCAAAGAACTTTATAAGTGTTTTTACACATGTTTGAAAAGTATTTAAGTAGGCCTATTTAAATATTTGGAGTTGTTTGATAAACACTAAAGCGAATACAAAAATCTGAATGGCTGTTTGAAAATGTAAATAGGCCTACTGGTTGCCTTCTTTTCCACTCCGTTACGAGCAGAAACAGAAAGTTGCACTTGTGCAGTGCTGCTTTGTGTACAGGTGTAACCATGGTAACCGCTGCATTCTGCTGTTCCATAAGTGCCACCTCCTGCCAGAGAGTGAACTTGCATTTTTATTCAGCCAGTCTGCTGCTTGTACAGATGATTAATGCGAAAACCAGATCGAATTTGCACGCAGCAAACACGTAGTATTGTAGAATTGCACTGGTAGATGGAAAAGAAGCTAATATGCATTCTAAAAATCTAAACAATTTGGATATTAAGGTATCTAGAATTATTAACGTATTTTGAAGTGCCCAAGATAACAATGCCATGCACGACACTGATACCGTGGCACATCGTCTTCAAAGCGCTCGTGAATGCCGAATTAAACCAATAAGACATGATGCAGCAACCGCCATTTTAACGATATCTTTTTAAAATGTAACACTTTTTCACTTTTTTCCCTATTTTCCTCTTCTCTGCACCAGATTGATAGTGTCGCCGCCTCTTCATTTTCAAAAATTAACGCACACGACTGGCACACCCAAACTTTATCCAACGTATTACCACGTACTGTCTTAACGCCTGGCGTGGGGCCCCCTGGTGGCCATTAGGTCGCTTATTAGGTAGGGCCGGCACTGTTTCTCATACTTCAGCATCCCAGCTCCACTCATACTCACATTCTCATCAATAATGTCTTGTATATCTACAGACTGACTTTCATCTTGCACCACATTTTCCTTCATTATCAATCTCATGTACTTCAGCTATGACCTGTTCAGTTACTGTTTCAGTACGTTCAGATTGGGTTTTCTCTCCAACCTGCTCGTTCGCATCATGTATCAACATTGTCCACCTCATAGTGTTCACTTGAGCTTTATGAGGACAAGCAAACTGCTTGTAACCAATGTCACCACATTCAAAACATTTCAACAGCTGTAGAAGCATAAAACATAAATGGCTTACCTTCATTTATGACCCGAAATTATATATCCAGCTCTTTTAAAAACATGAAAACTTGTCTTCGAAACCACATGACATATTTTTTAGTTCCGAACTTCTACAACCCAGTGATATGGCTTTTATTCAGCAAGCGTTTCTTCCGAACCTAATGAGTTCTCTCTCGCTAACTTCATCGGGGATAAATGGAGGCACATTCGAGAAAATTCCTTGGATGTTAACATAGCTACTGGAAAGATTAGACAAAAACTTCCATTAATCACCACTCCACCCTCAATAAATGTCTCCATCCATCTCTCAGAATCTCTCATGCTAAATCAAAGATGCATTAATTATACATCTTATTCTTAAATACCCCAAATGCAGGCTCGTCACCATGCACTAATGCTGCCGCTATGACTTTTTAAAGAGCGCTGGGCCTCAGAAGGGTTCGGCACTCCAGTGATGTTGTGGGAGCTTTGCAAAATGTTCGGAGATTGGCTGTTTTCTGAAAAACTGCAGTTACACTGACAGCCAGGCCCTCGAGGCAAAATGCTTTCTTGTTCCTGGCCTGAGTGAAAGACAGCTGAAGTTAATGTACTGCACACAGATCAACATGCCTGACATATTATGTGCTTCTGTAATACAGAGCTGGACATTTACTGACAGATCATATACTGCAAGCATACCAGGCAGAGTGGCCAACAATGACACAGCATATTTTCCATTTTAGAAGAAAAACAGTTTTACTATAACGATCTATAGGCACCACTTACAACATTTTATATTAACGGTGCGTGCTTAAAGATGTAGGCCCTAAGCTTCATGAATGGATCCTCATTGTGTCAGGACTGTGAGTGTTCAGTGCTGGAGTTTTATTGAAGCATTAGTCACCATAGTTTTGCATTCATTCATGGTTGGTAGAATCTTTATGAAGAAATACACGCAAAAATTACATGTTTTGCTAAATCTAAATGGGCCCATTAGGGTTCTTAAGTTATGCAAAGTGCTCATTTCTTTAAAACCCACAAATGATTGCTCTTCATTCAGGTGTGACAGTTTCCATATTGCTGCTAATATTCACCCCATCTGATGGCAAGAAGGGACAAATTGGTATCTCGGTGCGCTAATCGCGCTGAGAGCCTTTGGTGGCAGATGGTTTGGCAAACCTACAGAGGCTAAGACACAGCATCATGCTGTGTGAAAGCACTTACAGCAATATTTCATTAGTGTTCAAGAGTCTTATCTTTACGTGAACGCACAAAGGAGTGAACTCTGGCCAGGGTTTTGTACAGCACAGGCGGGACATCACAAGACACTGGCCATGGGTGTGGCAGTGAGCTACAGAGGTGGCAGAACAGCATAGAAACAAAGAACCACCTTAACCTTAACTATTAAACCTTGGCAACTAACTCACCCAGCACCGTTTGTGCTACAGAGATGAATGATCCCTAAAATTGAGGATGTCTAAAGTACTAGTGCTTTGATACTTAGTTGATAATACAATAAAAATAAAAACGTTCAGTTGTTTTTTATAATTCTTAATAAAAGCATATTCATTTTTGTAGTAGCATCAAAATTGCTATGAAGAAATGTGAAACTTTGTGGTTTGTTGAGGAGAGGTGTGCTGTTATACGATCAGACTATAACAATTACCAGCAGCCATATCACCCTGTAGCCCAAGACTGGTTTCCCACTGAAGCTAAGCAGGGTTGAGCCTGGTCAGTACCTGGGTGGGAGACCTCCTAGGAAAACTAGGTAGCTGCTGGAAGATGCGTTGAAATATTTGAACTTTTGCGGCAAGACCGTATGCGACCGGCCGACTGGACGTGATGTATTCTAATCAAAACTATGAGCGCGAAGTTAGAATTACCAATATTTTAACACTTTAACATTATTCTGTAAACACTATTTCTGTAAAATGGCTGTTATTAATAATTATGGACGAAATAATTATTTTATAATTATTAAATCAACATTTATGTTGATTAGCTCTATAACATCTACTATGTTTTTATTTTAGATGTATTGAGGGTCATTTGTTTTGTGTGGATATATTCATACATGCATTACATTTATTAAAATCATTCATTTTACCATGGTAAAAAAAAAGCAGAGGGTAACAGTTGCTTCACGACTAATTTCAAAGTTCTGTGCGACTGCCGCTAGGGGGAGAAATGCGACAATCGTATGCGAATGTCTTGTGCAGTGGAAAGGCGGCTTTAGTGAGGCCAGCAGGGTGTGCTCACCCTGTGGTCTGTGTGGGTCCTAACGCCCCAGTACAGTGATGGGGACACTATACTGTAACAAGCACCGCCCTTCGGATGAGACGTTAAACCGAGGTCCTGACTCTCTGTGGTCATTAAAATCCCAGGATGTCCTTCGGAAAAAGAGTAGGGGTGTAACCCCGGCATCCTTGCCAAATTTGCCCATTGGCCTCTGTCCATCATGGCCTCCCATATACTGATTGGCTTCATCACTCTGTCTCTTCTCCACCAATAAACTGGTGTGTGGTGGGCGTTCTGGCGCAATATGGCTGCCGTAGCATCATCTAGGTGGATGCTGCACATTGGTGGTGGTTGAGGAGAATCCCCCTTCTATATGTAAAGCGTTTTGAGTACCCAGAAAAATGCTATATAAATGTAACGAATCATTATTATTATTATTATTATTATTAACAATTTAAAAAATAATATACAAATTCATTTTCAAAGGTTTGGGGTTGGTAAGATTTTTTAAATGCTTTTGGAAGACATCTTTTATGCTCACCAAGACTGCATTTGTTTGATCAAAAATAGAAACAGTAATAATATGAAGTATTATTACAATTTTAAATAATAACATTTTCAATTTTTTTAATATATATTTTTAAAACATAAATTATTCCTATGATGGCACAGCTGAATTTACAGCAGCAATTACTCCAGTCTTCAGCGTCACATGATCCTTCCGAAATCATTCTAAAATGCTGATTTGATAATAATAAGTAATGTTTCAGTGTTGAAAACAGTTGTGCTGCTTAATATGTTAGTGGAAATTGTGATTTTTTTTTTAGAATAGAAAGTTCAAAAGAACAACATTTATTTCAAACAGAAATCTTTAATATTATAAAATGCCTAACATTATAAATGTCACTGACACGTTTGGTCAATGCATTCTTGCTGAATAAAAGTATTAATTAAAAAAATCTTACAGACCCCAAACTATATATATGTGTTTTTATTATTTTATTATAAATTAAAATGGTAATGGTACTGACTCATTTTAACAATCTTTCTGTCTTTTTTTTAGCCAAGAACACCACACATAGGACTATGTTTAAAAATCGCCATCTCAGTGAGCAAACACCTCCTGCTTCCACAACAGAGTGTTCAGACTGTTTCAAACAGGGCTAGTTCGTCTCAAATGAAAAGGCTTATTTTATCATTCAAATTTTGCATTTCTTGAATAAATAAGACCTCAAAGACTTGACAGCTCATTCAGGCCTTAATGAAAATAAATATATAGTCTGATAAAAAACATGTCTTGTCATCCATTTTATGGGTTATCTGCCCCCTTGCTTGAAACAGGAGACATGAGGAACCACAGCGATCTTTGATATTCCCTATAAATCCAGCATTTGCTCACCTTCAAAATGTCAAAATAGGCAGATACTGTGACCGTTTATTTTCTAACTATACAAAAGCTAGCACAAAATGAGTCACACACACAAAAAAAGTCACAGCATCTCGAAAAATAAAAATAGACCAGTCGTTCTCTGCTCGCCTATACAGCCTCCTTTAAATATACATAAACACTTTCATTTTTAGCCTGTGACACAAGCCTACATTTTAGCATGACCTAAAAAAAGCTGCCAACCCCCATGCACTTTTTCCCAAATTCTCACCTTGTCTCCAACATTTCAGAGATTTTTTCCCCTCTGCACACAGTAACTGCCCTCAGACTAATCCCTTAAGATACTCAAAAACTCTCTCACTTGCTCTGTGACTCTCTTTCTCTCACTTTGCAACACTCTTTCACTGTTTGTCAAGTCACCAAAGCTCTCTTCCTAATCCCCTGCCACAGCATCTGAGTGGCATTACGCTTATATCAAAACCTTATATATTAAACCTTCCTTAAGGTTTCGTACATGACAAACTTTGGCATGACAATCATAAACCCAGACCACCATGACAGTCTTTTCCTGATTTATATATGGTTGCTTCTTCACTCTACAACCCAAGATCTCATAATCCCCAACAAGAGACCCTCAGATTCCACCTTCAGCTGTTAAATTCTTGAAGGAAAAGGTCCTTGAGAAATTGCAAATCCATTTCCCCTCTATTATATCAAGGGCTCTTGTCTTCTTTCACAGCTGATTTTAACATAAAGCTACAAATACTGCAGCTAAAAACGACTTTTATACTCTAACATGACAAAGAAAAGACATCTTGGATTAATAATAGCCCCTTCCTTCCTATCTTTCCTTTTTGGAAACTTGAGCCCTATGATTTCAGTGATGCGGAAAACGCAGACGGAATCCAGTCATAAAAACGGAATTTACTGTATAATGTGGAATTTCACAGAATTTGTAAAATTTTTGATGAATAAATAAAAAGCAGGTCAGTACACTTAAATCATATTGCGATATAGACTGGTGTCTGTGAATATTAAACCGCAAAAAGACTATTTAAATATGAATTTAAATATGGATGTTCCGCGTGTTTCTGTGTGAATGAATGGTTTCATTTCCCACACACACACTGAAGCACCCGTGACGCTCGCAGTGTTTTCAGCCTCTGCCACCTCACTATATGAGGACCTGAATGCATGAACTTCACCTCAGCCGTCAATTCATCAGCATATTACCATTTCATTTGAGATAAACTAGAGTCATATCATAAACACACAGAAACTTAAAGGTCTTCACGGCAACCCGTCAAAATAAAAGTTTGGTTTAACTTGCAAATTGTGACAGAAATATATTACTGTTGTACAGTAGAATTTTATCTACAGTGGGGAGAACAAGTATTTGATACACTGCCGATTTTGCAGGTTTGCCCACTTACAAAGCATGTAGAGGTCTGTAATTTTTATCATAGGTACACTTCAACTGTGAGAGACGGAATCTAAAACAAAAATCCAGAAAATCACATTGTATGATTTTTAAGTAATTAATTTGCATTTTATTGCATGACATAAGTATTTGATACATCAGAAAAGCAGAACTTAATATTTGGTACAGAAACCTTTGTTTGCAATTACAGAGATCATACATTTCCTGTAGTTCTCGACCAGGTTTGCACACACTGCAGAAGGGATTTTGGCCCACTCCTCCATACAGACCTTCTCCAGATCCTTCAGGTTTCGGGGCTGTCGCTGGGCAATACGGACTTTCAGCTCCCTCCAAAGATTTTCTATTGGGTTCAGGTCTGGAGACTGGCTAGGCCACTCCTGGCTGTGTGTTTCGGGTCGTTGTCATGCTGGAAGACCTAGCCACGACCCATCTTCAGTGCTCTTACTGAGGGATGGAGGTTGTTGGCCAAGATCTCGCGATACATGGCCCCATCCATCCTCCCCTCAATACGGTGCAGTCGTCCTGTCCTCTTTGCAGAAAAGCATCCCCAAAGAATGATGTTTCCACCTCCATGCTTCACGGTTGGGATGGTGTTCTTGGGGTTGTACTCATCCTTCTTCTTCCTCCAAACACGGCGAGTGGAGTTTAGACCAAAAAGCTCTATTTTTGTCTCATCAGACCACATGACCTTCTCCCATTCCTCCTCTGGATCATCCAGATGGTCATTGGCAAACTTCAGCCTGGACATGCGCTGGCTTGAGCAGGGGGACCTTGCGTGCGCTGCAGGATTTTAATCCATGACGGCGTAGTGTGTTACTAATGGTTTTCTTTGAGACTGTGGTCCCAGCTCTCTTCAGGTCATTGACCAGGTCCTGCCGTGTAGTTCTGGGCTGATCCCTCACCTTCCTCATGATCATTGATGCCCCACGAGGTGAGATCTTGCATGGTGCCCCAGACCGAGGGAGATTGACCATCATCTTGAACTTCTTCCATTTTCTAATAATTGCGCCAACAGTTGTTGCCTTCTCACCAAGCTGCTTGCCTATTGTCCTGTAGCCCATCCCAGCCTTGTGCAGGTCTACAATTTTATCCCTGATGTCCTTACACAGCTCTCTGGTCTTGGCCATTGTGGAGAGGTTGGAGTCTGTTTGATTGAGTGTGTGGACAGGTGTCTTTTATACAGGTAACGAGTTCAAACAGGTGCAGTTAATACAGGTAATGAGTGGAGAACAGGAGGGCTTCTTAAAGAAAAACTAACAGGTCTGTGAGAGCCGGAATTCTTACTGGTTGGTAGGTGATCAAATACTTATGTCATGCAATAAATTGCAAATTAATTATTTAAAAATCATACAATGTGATTTTCTGGATTTTTGTTTTAGATTCCGTCTCTCACAGTTGAAGTGTACCTATGATAAAAATTACAGACTTCTACATGCTTTGTAAGTAGGAAAACCTGCAAAATCGCCCACTGTACGTCTCAATGTAATAATAATACTAACACTAATAATAATAATTATTAAAACTATTTTTTTGTGCAGAACTTTGTTTGACAAAAAGTTTGTTTAATTTCATATGATTAAAAGATAGATTTAATTAATGTTTTATGCCTTCTTTTGTTTGCCAGAAAAATTTAAATACACAACACAGAATTTCTGAAATAAAATAAAAACTTTTCATTGAAATTAAATTTTATTTTTAAATTAATAAATTGATGTTTTTATGAATTCAATTAATTAGACATGCTTTTTGATTATTAAAATTTAATTAAACCATTAAAATGGAATCCAGAAAACTTTATAAAAAAATAAAAAAAAATTTGAGAAATAAAATAAAACATATTTCATAGGGCCCTAAACATATAATTTTTCTTAAACGTTTAATAAAATGTTGTTAAATTGTTGTAAATTCAATTAATTAGACATGCTTTTTGATTACTAAAATTTAATTTAACCATTAAAACGGAATCCAGAAAAATTAAAACAGAAAAAACGGAATTTAGGAAAAAATAAAACGGATTTCATAGGGCCCTATAAACCTGCGTGACAATCATTATTGTATTTGGTCCCGCAAATAACATCTGTAAATAGTTAAGACTTGATAAAAGCAGCCTGACACAAGTTATTTTGTTAGTAGCATGATTCCTCTAAATTAACTGCATTTGTAAAGCCGTCTGGGTAAAACACCTTGATGGGAAAGTATTGTCAGAGATCATGTGAGAATATAGTCCTTTTCTCCGGCACTTCTATACAGTCAGCTGTGCACTACAAGCTCGAGTGCACAAATGACTTCAGACATAAGCCGGCCACACGCTTCAGGATGCTTCATTTTAATTTAATTACATGCAAAAAAATTGCAGCAGAACAAAAATAATGTGAAGGGGCAGATCCAAATTTCTTTTCCTTTCAATCAGCTGCAATAGAGATCATGAACCAGCTGCTGACCAAAAAAAAATTCCAGTGCTAAATGCCTGAGATACTCTAATGTCAGGGTGGTCCACTTTAAAAAGAAAAACATAACCTAACCATCTGAAAAATACAAGAATACAATAAAAAAAATTATTTATGTTTGACAGAGGTCTGAAATATCAGTAAATGTACATAATATAAAATTAAAGGGCGTTGCTTGTCCAAAACAAAGAAACAGAGTTAAATGTGTGCATGTGAGAGGTTAAATCAACAAATCGCCCACAGCTGCTGAGGGAGGGTCCGGCAGCTCAGAGGTGTCATGCTGGAGATTACGGCAGCTGCCAAAAGCCATGTGATGCTGTTTTTACACCTGTGCTGACACGGTACCAGTCTGCAATGGTGTGAGGATCCTTTAGTTTAGGAAAACAAAGCCGGTACTGTTTCTTTTCGCATATTATAAACAAATGTAAATTGAATTTGTCGATTTGATGAAACATAATTATCAGTGTGCGGATTATACCAGCATAAGGAAACAGCATTGGCATTTTCTGCATTTACATTTTAATAATTTAGCATATGCTTTTATCCAAAGCGACTTACAAATGAGGAAATGCATCATATTTCTATAATATTGGCCCAGCTGCCTAAAATTAAACTGTCTGCTGGGTCGCACTGTTCTCTGAGAGTAGAGTGTAAATTTTCAGAGACTCTGCAAAACTGAGACATTCTCCAATGAGGCAGCGATGAGAAAATAGCATCTATTGATCAGTCTCATCTATCACTGAGAGCTGGGGAATGCTGAGTCGCTCAATGACGGGAGACGAAAAGCAGTGGTCAGTGAAGCACAGCAAACTTTATTTCAGGGGTTAATAGGACGGGAGCTGTTCTGGGGTCTGTTATTTTAGTAAAATCCTAAAAGTATTAATGATGGTAAGGATTAAGATACTTTATGATACATCCATTTGAGTGAAAACTAAGGCTAGACAATATCAAAAATCTATGATATATTTGCTGAGATTTTGCTGACTAATATATATATGTGTGTATACGTACATGCAAATATTTCTTAAATATATACTTGCATGTGTGTGTGTATTGAAATATACATAATAATTATACACAGTACACACACATACTGTATATTATGTAAACACAAACTTTTAATTGGATAAACAGCAGCCCTTGACAGCCCTAATATATATATATATATATTTGGCCATTATGTTTCCTGAAGACTATGGGCCCTATTATACACCTGGCGCAATGCGACGGCAGGCGCGACGCAAGTGTTTTTTGCTATCAGCCTGACGCAGTTCACATTTTCACTTCCAGCGCCACGTTGTTTAAATAGCAAATGCACTCGCGCCCATCTGTTCACCCATGGGTGTGCTGGTCTAAAAAAAGGTGTGTTGCTATTTTGAGGCAACTGAAAACGACTGCACCATTGACCAACAAAAACCTGGTCTAAAGCCAATAGCGCAGTATTTTTTGTGTTATTTAAAGGGAGCGTTAGTAATATGTGCCTATAGGCGGGTGCACAACGCGCGTACACTCTGCTTATTACACACACAGCGCACAAACATTTTTAAATATAAAAATAAAAGGATTCCTCTCTGGAGTCTTTCCGCTCGCAAATTCCGCCATGTAAATAGCGAATCCGCCATGGTGCAAGCCCATCTGGCTTTTAAAGGGAATGGGAGATGAGAGTCTGATTGGTTTATTGCACGTTACGACCCAAACACACCCATGACTCATTAAGAGACTAGATACAACCCTTTTGGACCATGCGCCTGTCACGCTGACCGTCTTTTCCGCAGTTAAACTAGCAAAAGTGGATTCGAACTATGTGTACCTGCGCCATGCGCTTCAGACCATGCGCTCAGATCGTTAAAGGGCCCTATGCCATTAGATTAAAATATAAAGTATTTTTTAACAACTTTTGAACAGTAGTGTGTATTACAATTTATTTTTCAGCCAATAAGTGAAATTAAGAATTAAGAAGTATAAATTGTAAAAATATTTTTCCTTGTATTTTCATTTGGAAAAAAGGAGAAAGCATTCATTATTTTTAATTAGATTTTTGCTGTATTTTTCTTCTTGATTAAACATTTTGAATCTGCTTGGCTACACTGGCTGTTTGGTTTAAATGTTGGATCCTCTAATTGAAAATGGTCATCCTTTGAAGCCATTAAACATCAAATTTCATCAAAAAGCTGGAGGAAAAACCGACCACCAACAATTTAAAAAGAAATAGATTTGAATCTAGCTTAAAATGGGAAAAGACATCAAAAGGCAGTATTCATCAGATACACAAGCACAAATAAGCAGAAACGTCTCAACTCTCCCAGGCAGGACTTAGAGTATTCTCATGTCTCAGAATCCACCCTGCCACAGATCACACACAGTGCTAGGGTGATCAAATGATCCCTTTTGCTATTTAGTTATTATTCAAGGATTTCTTGGAACAACTGCTTTGTGGACAAAATAAACAATACCACACTTGACCTCCATTCTACACGAGTGAGCAGATGACTCAGGATTTAACTGCTCAACTCAAGAACCATCTCCACATGCCAGTTCCTCTAAACATCACACAGATAAACAGGGTACAGAGCTTCTCCCCACAGCAGAGACAGCCTGGCATTTCTCTCCACTCAGTGCATGGCGTTCGGCCAGTTCACCAGCCCTCATCCCCACTCCAGTTCTCCCTGTATAGACAAACATGTTTGATTGACAGCACTGCTGACAAGCCAACATCCCTGATAGACTATAATTCAAGAGTGAGAAGAAGGATGCTAACTCTGCACTGTGGTAAACCCCATGAGTGCACAGGACACATATTTCTGTCAGCTGTCTTTGCCAGTTGTCTTAAAGATGACTCTGCAGAATCAAGTCTATATACTGTTCATGTATCATCACTATCCTCAATATTGTCTTCATGATCTGCATTAACAATACACTCATAATCAGTAACACAGTGCCAGTGAATTTCCAGACCTAACTAAAGGATTAAAAACACAGCTTTGTGTTTGAAAACCTATTCATACTAGCTGCCGAAAAGCAATTACAGACCACCAAAACAGAAGTGATCAACCATGGCAAGGTATAATTAGCTTCATACACTATGGACAGAAAGAAAGCTGGTGTGCACTAAACAACTATCAATGAAACAGTCTACTGCAACTACAGTGGCCTATAAAACAAAACAAAGCAAATAGGGGGTTATTCAATGAATCGGTCGGGCCAGTGGCCCCACCAAAAAAAGGAATAAATAAATAAATAAAATAGGCCTAGTTATTGTCTTCATTGTTTTTGACCCATATAACCTTAATAAATAAGGTTGAGACACCAAAAACTACCAGCCTAACTCATATTCATTCCAAATACTGTTAAAGACAAGTAAACTGTCAGTAATAAAATAAGAACAAATAATCAAACTACGAGCAATAGCACAAATACAATAGAATAAACATTTAAATAAAATAAACACTGCTTATCATGTTTTTCAGGTAAGTCTAACAGTAATTTTCAGGTAGAGAAAATAATCAAATGTAAAATAACACTGCATAGTCTTCACTATATAAATTAAATATAGATTTATCCTTATTAAAGTTACATAAGTTATTCAGTCAAGAGCAATGAGTGATTTCTATCTTTGTCCTTTGTTGTTTGATTAACATTAAAACACAGAAAGCAGAAGGAATATTAGGCACGGCACATGCGTTTTATTTCTCAACTGTTTATGTTCACTTAAGGTATAACTATGGGCCAGATTTACTAAACAGGGCAAATTAGTGTAAGAGTGCAAGCCGTATGATTTCTATAATGACCAACGCAATCTACCAAGAGAAGCGCAAGTTGACATCTGGTTTAAGACATGTTTTTTTAGGCGGTAAATAACGGTGCAAATATCAGTACATTGACTAGTGCAAACCTTAGTAAATCACCATGCATGATTCATTTAAATACTCTCCTCCCATACAGTGGGGAGAACAAGTATTTGATACACTGCCGATTTTACAGGTTTGTTTACTTACAAAGCATGTAGAAGTCTGTAATTTTTATCATAGGTACTGTGAGTGATGGAATCTAAAACAAAAATCCAGAAAATCACATTGTATGATTTTTAAGTAATTAATTTGCATTTTATTGCATGACATAAGTATTTGATACATCAGAAATGCAGAACTTAACATTTGGTACAGAAACCTTTGTTTGCAATTACAGAGATCATATGTTTCCTGTAGTTCTTGACCAGGTTTGCACACACTGCAGCAGGGATTTTGGCCCACTCCTCCATACAGACCTTCTCCAGATCCTTCAGGTTTCGGGGCTGTCGCTGGACAATACGGACTTTCAGATCCCTCCAAAGATTTTCTATCGGGTTAAGGTCTGGAGACTGGCTAGGCCACTCCAGGACCTTGAGATGCTTCTTACGGAGCAACTCCTTAGTTGCCCTGGCTGTGTGTTTCGGGTCGTTGTCATGCTGGAAGACCCAGCCACAACCCATCTTCAGTGCTCTTACTGAGGGAAGGAGGTTGTTGGCCAAGATCTCGCGATACATGGCCCCATCCATCCTCCCCTCAATACGGTGCAGTCGTCCTGTCCCCTTTGCAGAAAAGCATCCCCAAAGAATGATGTTTCCACCTCCATGCTTCGCGGTTGGGATGGTGTTCTTGGGGTTGTACTCATCCTTCTTCTTCCTCCAAACACGGCGAGTGGAGTTTAGACCAAAAAGCTCTATTTTTGTCTTCTCAGACCACATGACCTTCTCCCATTCCTCCTCTGGATCATCCAGATGGTTATTGGCAAACTTCAGACGGGCCTGGACATGCGCTGGCTTGAGCAGGGGACCTTGCGTGCGCTGCAGGATTTTAATCCATGACAGCGTAGTGTGTTACTAATGGTTTTCTTTGAGACTGTGGTCCCAGCTCTCTTCAGGTCATTGACCAGGTCCTGCCGTGTAGTTCTGGGCTGATCCCTCACCTTCCTCATGATCACTGATGCCCCACGAGGTGAGATCTTGCATGGTGCCCCAGACCGAGGGAGATTGACCGTCATCTTGAACTTCTTCCATTTTCGAATAATTGCGCCAACAGTTGTTGCCTTCTCACCAAGCTGCTTGCCTATTGTCCTGTAGCCCATCCCAGCCTTGTGCAGGTCTACAATTTTATCCCTTATGTCCTTACACAGCTCTCTGGTCTTGGCCATTGTGGAGAGGTTGGAGTCTGTTTGATTGAGTGTGTGGACAGGTGTCTTTTATACAGGTAACGAGTTTCAAACAAGTGCAGTTAATACAGGTAATGAGTGGAGAACAGGAGGGCTTCTTAAAGAAAAACTAACAGGTCTGTGAGAACCGGAATTCTTACTGGTTGGTAGGTGATCAAATACTTTTTATTGTCATGCAATAAAATCCAAATTAATTATTTAAAAATCATTCAATGTGATTTTCTGGATTTTTGTTTTAGATTCCGTCTCTCACAGTTGAAGTGTACCTATGATAAAAATTACAGACTTCTACATGCTTTGTAAGTAGGAAAACCTGCAAAATCGGCAGTGTATCAAATACTTGTTCTCCCCACTGTAATTTTTGCTTCTGAAAGGGAAACTCCTACAAATACATATGCAATAAGGTCAGCCGCAAAAAATAACTGTCTACGCCTTTTCAGCGCTAATTTTTCACTGCGTGTGTTTAGTAAATCCTGACGGTAGTTTTTAACCCCAAAAGAGGGTTTGCGCTGGCGCAAGCCATTAGTAAATCTGGCTCTATGTTAGGATACTCGCCGAGACCAGCATTTTTTTTGTGTGAATATGTCTGTTCAAGCGCAAAAAGACGTGAAAGAGAGCTAAACTCAGCATTCACACGCTGTCTGAGAAGCAGCTTTCTGAGCGCGCGCCTCGGATGTGTGCGCACACAAAACTTCTCACACTATTAAATTAAGTTCTCATTCGTGTCTTCTTGCGCTTGAATATTTAAATTGGCAAGGCTTAAAAACACATGCAAATGATAAACTTTCATGACTGTCCCGAGCGACGTTTACTCTGGTTGGTCGACTAAGAACATCGGGCAGTTCTTAGTCGAGCTCTGCCCTCTGCTGAAATAAAAGAGGTAACTTTCCTCTGTCTCGTCTATAAGCAACGACTAAAATAAAGCAATTTAATATATGAATTAATATTGATTCTGGAATCTGGAAAATCGAATTCTGGAAATAATATCGATTTTTTTTTCCCCCAGCCCTAGTCTTTTGTAACATTATAAATGTCTTTACTGTCAATTTTGACCAGTTTAATGCATCCTTGCTGAATAAAAGTTTAATTTTTTCAAAAGAAAAAAAGGATAAAATCTTATTGACCTCAACTTCTGTAGCGTAAGTCTGGATATCTAGATTCCTTGCTACTAAGTGCCTCAATGATGCTACTAACCTCTCATACTTTTCATCCTCAAAATCATTCACTGCATGCATCATCTCAGCAGTAGCCTACCTTATAAACAAGACTTTGTTTCCAGATGGACAGATAAAAAAAGACATGCATGCCCTTACTCCCAGAGATTGCATGAGGACAGCCAATCAAATTAGAGCTTGCCAGGTCAAGAAAGTGCTAACAGTCTGAGGTCTGAGGTTGCATGCCATTTGAGGATAAGACTATACAGGCAATAAGTTAAATCAGGGGGTTTAAATGTAAACGTTGGCTGTAAACTAGATTTAGATTAATTGGCCTCTTAGCAACAGTCTCACATGCTCCAGAGCGTCACATGAAAGGAGGCATTTTCCTTTGAACAGTCCTAGACATGCAAGCCGCAAGACACGAAGTCCAATTTTCCTCTAGAGACAGAATGGTGATGCATCTCTCAACTACATAAGCTGATCCTGGTCTCTGTTTCCAAGGTTCAGTCACCTCCTTTTAAAAACTAGTTTGCAAGTAACAGTCTTAAAATCCTCCCACAGGAATAGAGTTCTTGATTCATAATATCCCACTTATTAGCAGTCTGGATGAGCAGGGTGACGTAAACTGAGACGTAAGCTGCTTTTGCATCATTTGTGTGGAAGACAAAATTAGAGGGAGGGAGACGGGGGAAGGATGGGGACGGGATGCTCAGATGAATCGATAAATATCTCTTGAGTCCTTGGCGAATGACCAAAAAGAGCAATGTGATACAGGGGAAGATACACTAGAAGAAACCCTCTTCATCTCTGCCCCTTGCTACATTACGTAAACTGAAGCCTAACTACCACCCTCATACACCTCACTAGGGAAAAAACTAAATGCTATTGATATGCATAATTTTATAATTGTGGTAGGATTTTTCTTTAAATTGTAACCTTCTTGCCATTATTTGACTGGGATGCATGCACAATCACCACCGCTGACATTTCTGGGACACATATATTCAAGCAAATGATGCACCTTTGTGAAAACAAGTGTTTACCTGCCACCAGCAGTTTCACAATGCATCCCCTATAATTGTGTGGGTCCGAGAAGCCACTAAACAGAATGCACACAAAATGAATAATACATCAGTTTTAGCTCTTTTACCAAAACAGCTCATCTGGGAACATTTCTTCTGAGGACAATTGGTTCATATAACTACACATTTGCAAAACATTTCCTCTATAATACCATATTAATGGTCACTTAAGTCATAAACAATGACTTGTTTTTTTTTTGCAACTTTTAGTTCATGTCATTGTCTGTTAGATTTGAAGTTATCTATAGGTTAGTGTACACCTAAAAGTTAGAAGGTAGGGTAGGCAATTTCAGAGTGGCTAGCAATAGCAAGCTAGCTTTGAAAGCATGAGATCCCACCCTCCCTTCAGAGCGTCTCCAAAGATTAGCAGATTCTGCAAAGTGTCACGAGATGAGAGACGGCATTAAATTACCTCATGTCTCAAAGCACATAACATTACAATAGTAATGAATGTAGAGCTCTTACTTGTACCAACTGACCGCTGTAGATTCATTTAGGTGTTGATAGTGTTCGGACAAAAAATCAGAGTCTGAGGACTTGAACAGCTCCGTAGAACGTCACGGGTTGCCATCTTGTAATTACGGTTACGCACGGCGTGAACGCAGCATAAGCTCGTTGTTTTGGTTCAGGGGGAACTGTAAAGGTGGCTGCTGTTTGTTTGTGGTGCTCTGTGACTGTCTGTCTACAACTCTGCATAGCCTCACGGAACGCACTGATGACGTCTGTGCGAGCAGAGTGCGCAGAGATATGCAAATACATATGTTAAGAGGCAGGTAGAACGAACATTTTTTGGTCCTGAGAACTCCACAGAAGATATATGTACATTTTTAGTAATTAGATCACTTCTATTATTGATTGCTATCAGGATGCTAACAGAGTTTCAAGCAGTATAACAAAAAGTGTTTACAAAAAAAATGGCCTACCCTACCTTTAACAATTATTGTTAAGAAGACAGAAGACACAGACATTTAAAATGTTAAGTCTCTTCTAGGAAAATTACTCACTACTAACTTATAAACCACTAAAAACAGGCCTACTGTGAGTTATGAGGTTGTTATCAATAATATATGCTTTTGTTGAAGCCATCATCCTGCATTATAACAGCTTTTTCTTTTCTTTTTTTTTTTTTTTTAAATAATCATGCTTAATAATGGAAATTTCTGGTAAAAATTACCCATGATTCTGCAAAGAAATTAGCAAATCACACCAAAAGAACTCTTTAGCGCCCACCTACTCCCATGAAGCACTGTGAATATAGATGTAATATACATACAGTACTATGCCTATTAATATTACGCTTCAAATCAAAGTTTGTAATGTTGTGATTCACCTTGTAGCTGGTCCATGGCTTTTAAGTCTTAAACAAGGTCTTCCCTATGGGAAAGACGAATGTCTTAAAAATCCCTATGGGAAAAATACTTCCAGAACCAAGGCCGTTGAAAAAGTGGGCAGGCCGGGCACTGCTGCACTCTATTGGGTGTAGCTAAAAAAAAAAAATGTGACGAGCCCTTTGGCATGTCCTGCCCCAACTTCCTGTTTCAACAGGAAATATGTCAACATAAGAACAAAAACACTTGTCAAGCGATATCATGGGGTCTTTAAACATATCAGTGGGCTGAAAAGAAACTATTTTGAACTCACTGGGCAAATATATACATGGTAACCATGGTTTCTTTCAAAATAACAGTTATTGTCAATTTGGTAACAAAAATAGACGTTTAAATTAGCTTCTTGCACTGTTCGAAGACCTCGCAGTTAATTTATTACGGTAAACGCCATTTAAGCTTAAACTATGATTACCATAGTAAGTTAGTACGCAACTTCCTGTGTACCTGTGTCAGGTGTGTTTACCTGCGGTAACGCGGAGTTGAGCTGTCTCTGAAGCACATCTCTCTCGTGAAGAACATCCTGGAGTTTGGTCTGCGACTGGATGAGGGTCTCCTGTGTCTCCCGTAAAGACTCCAGCAGCTTATCTCTCTCATCTAACATATTCACCATCAGCTGTTCAAAATTAGACTCGGCATCCGTGCCGTTCTGAGAGCCTCTCTGAGAACTCACCGAGTCCCCCTCATTTATGGTTGGCATCACTTCGCACATCATATTGCTCGGTGTACTATGAAGTCTAAGTCAAATTAGAAATTGCTTTTTTAAATTCAGGATTGAGGTGTACTATTAATATTTAGTGCCATTTAAATGCACATTAAACATGTCCATGTATTTTAAAATGCATCCTCTAATTTTACTAATTGCATCCCTGTCTAGATTCTTCACACACCTTGACCTCTCTGGTCCATGACTGTCGGCCTTTTCCGCTCTGACATTATCCACCTAGTTTGACTGGGAACTCAATGCATTTCGATGCACGCTCATCACAGCGCTCGCCACATGCATATTCCGATTTCAGTTGCTTGAACCTCGGCGCCCTTCGCTCTAACATCCACCAGTTGCCATTAACCTTTTAGAAAACGGTGAAATTCGCGTCTGCCGCATCCTCCAGATCCCTCTGCCACCACCATCATCGTCATCATCATCTCCCTTCACGGCGAGCCGAGCGAAGCGCTCCTCCCTCTACAAGCTCATTCCCGCTTGCAACACAGCTATTCCGCTATCTCCACAAACATTCGGGCATGTTTTAAAATATGAATGCACCGACGCTTTGGTGGACGTAAAGGTTAAACGTCTCCCACGTCGTCGGCGAAAATCATATCCACCCGGCGTGGCTCTGTAAAGCTCGTGCAAACAGCGTAAAATCGGAGTTCCTCACATCAGCACCACGCGACTACATGACTGTCATGCACGAGAAGACAGTGTGAGAAATGTTGTCACGCGCAGCGCCCTCTGGCGGCAGGCAGGCTCATAGAAATGACGGACCTATCATGAAGTGCCAATATATTTCAAAAGCCCTAAAAAGGAATTTTTCCATGCATCTTTTAAAGCAAATCTCATATTTATTATACCTTTTATTCTTAAAATGTTATTCAGTATTTTATTCAATTTTGAAGCATTTCTATGCATCGTTTTATTAACATTACTGGCACCAAGTTTAACTAAAAGTAAAAAACAACAACAACAAAAAAAAAAAACATTAAAACATGGTTTAGATTAAATAAAGTAAAACTAAAAGAAGAGAAAACGTATTAAATAAAAAGAAAATATTGTTTCTGGTTGCTCTATGCAAAACAATTTTCATCAACACGATCAAATGATCATGAGCAAGTGTTTACAATAGCCTATCATGTTATGAAGAATCTAATGAATCTCATTAGAAATGCAGAATCTAAAAGTATTCCGTTCAAACTCCCTGCTGAAATGACTTTTCTCGAGGTTCAATAGTCTTTTTTAATGTTTATTGATTCTCCCATTGATTTATTTGTATAATTATTAGTACTTCAAGAACTTTAAGCAATAAAAAAAACAGCTGAGATGACGTCATGGTTTTTGTACATAATTTTCTCTGAAGCCTGGGGTTATGAATATACACCGTCTGATTGGACGAATCATCTCGCATATGATTTCTGCGTCCAGTCTGGTGAGTCGTTTGCCTTCTGAGATCTCGCGAGAATGTACGCGACCTTGAGCGTCAGTTCCATAATGGCTGAAGATCCTGGAGGAGCTTTCTTTAATTTCACCCTCATTTTTATCGGTTTTTCGTTACCTCTGCTGGAAAGATGGCAGGGCACACAGCCTCGATAAACGGCCACAGACCCCCGCTCTCGTCATGCCCAAGAAAGGGAACCGAAAACGGCTGAAATTTAAAGCCGAGGATGTTTGTTCGGAGTCAGGTAATAATAGAGCGAGGCGGGCTGATGTTATGGTGTGTGCTGCGTATAATAGCCAAAGTCCACTTTTATGTCAACTTAATTTCTTTATTCCTTCATTTTCACAGTAACTGTGGCTGACTATGCCAACGCCGATCCAGCCATCGTGAAGTCGGGAAGAGTTAAAAAGGCTGTTGTTAATGCAATTGAAAAAGAAGGTAAATTCAGAAATACTAAAGTCACCATGAAATCATGGTAATCATAGCGGGAGAGCCCGTCACTCACATGAGATCACAGCAATAGAGTGCATTAGTGTCCGCCCACTTTTTCAGCGGCGTTGGTTCAAGAAATATTTTTTTCCCTTTCTTTTTTTCCTCATAGTCTTTGCTAAAGAGTTTTAACTCATGAAACAAGCCAATCAGTTACGAGGTGAATCACAACATTACACATTTTTATTTGAAGCAAAAAAGTTTCAGAAAATTGGGCATAAAGACAAAGGAACAAGACTGTGTACTTAATGGCTTTAGTGAGGGAAAGAACTACAATCCCATGAACCGTTGCAAAAAGCGTAATCAAATTAAAAACTACTAAAATGTTGATTAAATATGAAACAGTATATTTTAAGTTTATTGCAAAATATGCATATATTATATACACAAATATTTTGAAAGCGCAGGGAGACACTCTTACATCATTAGCAGTGCTTCATGGGAGTGGGCGGAGCTAAAGAGCTCTTGTCACATTTAACTTTTTTCTAATTGGTGGAATTTTCTGTACAGCATCATGGGTAATGTAGTTTTATCACAAATTCCATTGTTATGCTGCCTTCATGTGCTATCGGAAATTTCATAATTCCCACTTCAGAAGTCGTGATTACGAGCTTGTTGCATTCAAGTGCTTTGTTGGAATGAACAGAAATCATGGAGGACACCAGGTTTATGCTTGCCTATTTATTGGGAAATCTTATTAAAACCAAAATTATATGTAGCGTCACATGCACTGACAACCATATAAACATTTACAATCCGTGTATCATTCGTTCAGTCGTTTTTTGATTTAATATTGAAAGTAGAAAAATGAGAAAACAGCTCGTTTTTCGTTTATTCATTTTTTCAGAAAAACGAAAAAATGAGATTTCGGCTTGATTTTTCGTTTTTCGTTCAGAGGTAGAAAAATTAATAAACAGTTTGAATATACGATTTCTACACGTGGGCGGGAATTATACGCCCTTTCTGCTGATTGGTCAGCCGAAGATCAAACTATTCCGTCATCAGTTCTTCCTCAGTTCTGCACAGCAGAATAAAAGTCCTGCGCTGCTACAGCTGTACGGATTCTTAACGCGTTTATTGCAACTACATTTCATATTTTTCTCTTCAAACAACCAGACTAACGAATGGCTCGACACAACCCGTACCGGGGCAGAGCCTAGACAGGGCTTTCTTCTGTGTAGACCAGCGATTTTAGACCAGCAAAGTGCCAGGGGGTCCGCAAAATAATTTGCTATATCCTACCGTATTTTCTGGACTGTAAAGTCAGGTTTGATTTATTCCAAAGTGACTTATATAATGCATTTAACGTCAAATAATCGAAATGTCGACCTTTTTAAAGTAGGCGCGTCCAGTATTCGCTGTATTTAGTTCATGTTTGTGGTGTGCGCCAGAAAGATGCTCAAGGTGACCGAGACGCGCTAAAGCAGCGCATCCTGTTGTTTTCTTTATTTTTCAAAGGCATGACATTTTGTAGTAATTTTGAATGTACACAAATAAAATAAACATTTTACTGTTTCGAATGAGGAAAAAATCCAATCATATATCAAATATCAGTTCTGGCATTGCTAACTTGACATCGCATCCTGTTCATTATCAAAATAAAACCAAACATATAAAAAGTTATTCTGCTTAATTTAATTTGTCTATTGTACAATATTAAGTCTGTGCCAGTCAGTACTTGCTGTTATTCCAAACTCATATCTCTGCATGTGAAGATGCCGATTTAGCCTATATGCCTATGGGACTCGACTGAAGTATGAAGCCTTCTTTACATAATAGTATAATAGCATCCAAATGTTACATTGCAAATATGGAAACTTTGGACCGAATGAGAGATGCACAAGCCCAACGTCGATACAGTTTCAATTTAAATAAATTAATTTAGGCTTGGTGTTTAAAATAAATGTTGTTTGTAATAAATGGCACAATATATTTTTATATAGGCTTCTATGTATATTTTTATTATATGGCTACTTATATTTTTCATTCTTGTTGTTTTCTGAATACCATTCATTTAAGGATTTGTCATACAGTGAGGGGAAGTAAAATACGCATAGCCTACATGTTAATAGTGTTTATAATGTTAATGTTGTATTTTATTTACCAGTGCGTTACACTACATCTGAATGTAGGCTAATAATAAAATGCAGTTACGCGTGTTTCTCTCTCATGTGATTTACACTCCGTGCGACTTTTCTGGCAAATACGGTCAATTATAAAATGTGCTGTATTATTACAAAATGCATAGGATGCATTATAGCTATATATTGTGTTCATTACCCCCACCCACATTAACTTTGGGCTTAATCACTGTTATAGCGTAATTATAAGGGGGTCATTGGACATTTATTTTGGTGTAGACAAATTCACAAACTCAATATGAAATAAACTCAAAGTAACTGCTGCGTATTTCCTGAACACTTCAATGGTCTGCGCCTGACTGGTGCGTTTATCTGCTTATTTAGTTTAAGTTTATTTAACCCATCGCAATTTATTGGAACTGTGTGAACTAGGTTAACTACCTTGATGTTGTTCTGCTTATTACCTTCTTTTTCGGAACACACACACACACACACACACACAAATGTCCTGCTCGCATTTGCCTTTTTTTTTTGCAAATATGTCGTAAAATAATCCATATATGCAACTCATCCTTTTGAGATATCAATTATAATCAATTTTAATAAAACACAAGGCACAAATCATAAAATAAGAGTATGTATTTTAATATCTCTGTTGTTCTCCGGTTGTCTAACTGCAACGCGTTATTCTTTCCTTTTTGTATTAGTGTTTAAAATATTTATATATTTTATTTATTTATTTATTTATTTATTTTATTTTATTTACTTAACCAAGATAGGCTATGACAGCCGTCATATATCCTGCCAGCTGATGCAAAGAGGTGAATTTTTATCTACACAGAAGAAAGCCCTGTCTAGGCTCTGCCCCGGTACGGGTTGTGTCGAGCCATTCGTTAGTCTGGTTGTTTGATGAGAAAAATATGAAATGCAGTTGCAATAAACGCGTTAAGAATCCGTACAGCTGTAGCAGCGCAGGACTTTTATTCTGCTGTGCGGAACTGAGAAAGAACTGATGATGGAATAGTTTGATCTTCGGCTGACCAATCAGCAGAAAGGGGCGTATAATTCCCGCTCACGTGTAGAAATCGATTATTATTTAAACTGTTTATTCATTTTTCTACCTCTGAACGGAAAACGAAAAATCAAGCCGAAATCTCATTTTTTCGTTTTTCTGAAAAAACGAAAAACGAGCTGTTTTCTCATTTTTCTACTTTCAATATTAAATCAAAAAACGATTGAACGAATGATACACGGATTATTTACGATGCTATCCTGGCGATTCTGTAATTTCGTAAAATGCAGGCTATTTTCGCTGTGTATAAAACATACAATACACTTCAAATGATTACTCGTATAAATGATTAATGAAAAGACGATCTAGCTGTTTTGGGGAAAAAACGAATAAATCATACCTGTCACAGCAGTAGTTCTCCCCGCTACCATGTTTAAAGTTCATGGCACACCCATTTCGGGAATTTGGGTATCACAATTATTTCTGAACTTTGTTCCGAAAAGTAAACACGACATCAGAGGCCGTTCATGTGCAATTTTTACCTAGGAAACTTGTATTTACGATAAATCTGATAGCACGTGAAGGCAGCGTTAAACACAATAATTTAAATAATTAAATAATGCGGGCTGAAGGTTGCTTTAACAGAAGGCTACAGGGCAGGATTTGTGAATGGCAGCGAAGCAACGCAACTGATGCTGTGGGTCACATGACAGTGACAGCATGACAGATGTCCAAATTTCATTCATGCTACACATTCATACTAAATAGAACATACTTATTTAATGGTCACAAAGTAAGTTTCAAACCAAATTTAGTACCTACTATACAGTATGAAATTTTCGGACGAAGCGATGATTTTCTTCCCCCCCCTTATGTAGTGGAAATGGACTTCCATAATGAGAATAGGGAAAAAAAATAGTGCATTATAGACATTTTAAAAATCGTTCATAGGAACATTTTAGAAACTGTCACATTTAGGATCATTTTACATATGTCTTTATAAATGAGGACTCTATATTAATACAGCTGCTCTTAATACACCTGCCTGTAATTTACAATGACCACAAACATCTTTAATCAGCTGACTCAGGTGTGTTTGATTAAAACTGAAACTAAACTCTGTAAGCAAGACTGAACACTTCTAGTTCAGACTATTTAGAAGATGCTGTTATCCAGTATGTTGAGATTATCAGTATAAATTGCTATGTATTTATTTGACACTTTAAAAAAAAACAAAAAAAAAAACTGATTTTTTTTTTTATTTTTTTTTATATTTTTTTAGTGAAATTACTCTGTGGACTCGAGGCATCTCAGGGTCCTGTGCAGGAAGTGCTCTCGTCTGCAGTCGGTGTGAATAACACAGCCCATGAGAGCAGTGACGAACTGGACTCAGAGGAAGGGGATGAAATCAAAGGGTCCCGCAAAAAGAAAAACAAAAGACGCAAAGGTAACCTCAGGGCATTTGGCCAAGTGAGTTTTCTAATGCAGAGTTTCCCAAACTGCTGTTCGTGAAGGAACTGCAGGGGGTTTGTGAGGTAATGAAAAGACACTTACTTACTAAAACACTAAAAATAAAACGAAGAAGAGTAGAGTAAATTTTTTTTTTTTTTTTTTTTTTTTTTTTTTACCTCCATGTCATGTGATTTACTGACATCAGAGGACTGTAAACATGCAAATGTGTTAAATGGTTAGTTCACCCAAAAATGAAAATTCTGTCATTATTTGCTCTCTCATATCGTTCCAAACCTATATGGCTTTCGTTCAGCTTCAGAACACACAAGTATGCTTGAGCTTTCATTTACCGTATTTCAGTGCTCTGTGTATGTTCGCTGATCAATGTTTAAATGTGAATGAAAGTCTAAATTAAATCTGAAACCTCTTGATTCATATGGATTTCTTTTACAGTCTCTTTATGAACATTTTGAAGTGTCAGAGTTTTGGCTGAATAGACCTTCAATAGAGGGATAGTCATCCTTCAGGTTTCATTTAAAATATCTTTATTTGTGTTTGAAGATGAAAGAAAGTCTTATGGGAATAACACAAGGATGAGTAATTGATGACAGAATTTTTGTTTTTGGGTGAACTTACCCTTTAAATTTAAATATAACTTAATCTCAAGGGGTACTACTTCATTCATTATTTAGGTCAAAGGGGTTTGGCTGACAAAAAAGTTCTAATGTATTCTGATATTATTTGTTTTCTTGAGCTTGTTGAGATTAAGTAAACCCTGTCATTATGACCCTGCCAGAACACAGTGAAAGCATAGATGGAGGGGAGTATCCCATTGATATTTGGCTTGTGCTTGCTGCATACATTCGGCCAGAAGACGTCTGCAGATTCTCTTTGATCTGCAAGAATGCTTGGACTGCCACGTGCACAGCTGCATTTTGGACACGACTTTACAAAAGGTGGGCTGCCAAAAAATAGTATTAAACATATTTAGTAAAATTGCAACAGTTGGTCAATTTTATATTTCTCCATAGTTTTTCCCCCCCCTCATTAAAGCTGTTAAAGGGCTAGTTTACCAAAAAATGAAAATTATCCCATAATTGACTCACCCTCAAGCCATCCTAGGTGTATATGACTTTCTTCTTTCAGCCAAACACAATCGGAGTTATATTAAAAACATCCTGGCTCGTCCAAGCTTTATAATGGTAGTGAATAATAACTGAGATTTTGAAGCCCAAAAAAGTGCATCCATCCATCATAAAAGTAATTCATATGGCTCCAGTGTTCATAAAGGCCTTCTGAAGCGAAGCAATGCGTTTTTGTAAGAAAAATATACATATTTATAAACTATAATCACTGGCTTCCGGTAACGTCTGTACGCGAGTCTGGTTCTGGCAGTAGAGTGACCTCTGACCTGCCGCATGACGTACTGACGAACACAGAAGCGCAGAGGATAGAGCAAAACAAAACACCGGTCACAAATTAGAAGTTTCGATATAAGAGAAGAGGAGCTTGAGTTTGTTTCCCAGCCCTATTTGTTTGAACCGCGAGAGGCGTCTACTCTCACCTAAGCTTACGCTACCCCAACATCCTATGTCATATGCTAGGTCAGAGGTCACTCTTCCACCGGAACTCGACTTGTGTACGGCCATTACCAGAAGCCAGTGATTATAGTTTATAAAGTTATAAATATGGATATTTTTCTTAAAAACGCTTAGCTTCAGAAGGCCTTTATTAACACTCTGGAGTCGTATGGATTACTTTTATGATGGATGAATGCATTTTTTGGAATTCAAAATCTATGGTACCATTCACTCCCATTATAAAGCTTGGAAGAGCCAGGATATTTTTTAATATAACTCTGATTGTGTTTGGCTGAAAGAAGAAAGTCATATACACCTAGGATGGCTTGAAGTGAGTAAATAATGGAATAATTGTTAGGTGAACTAACCCTTTAAGTAAAAGTCCCTTTTGTCTTTGTCCCATTTTTCAAATACTTTTTTACTTTAAATCAAAGTTTATAATGTTGTGATTCACCTCATAGCTGGTTGGTTTTGTTCATGTCTTATAACTCTTTTACAAAGACTTTTTTTTTTTATAATTCCTATGAGAAAAAGCAATGGGAAAGATACTTTCGGAACCAAGCCTTCTGAAAATGTGTACGGGCACTGTTGTGCACTATTAGACTTATCTGTTTTCCCCATTCCCCATCTTGATGTGGGTTTTTTTATTTAACCTTTCCCCAGGCACTATAATCTTGATGCAGACCTCCCCGATCGCCTTCGGCCTGATTCTATCGCAAGGATGCGTTGTCTTCGTGCCCGTGTGATTCGCTCGCTTTTTCACTTATATGAGCCCTTTAGCTCGCGGGTTTCCAAAAGCCCTCCTCTTCCTGAATCTACACCTACTACACTCCTCAATTCCAAGGTTTGTAGATGTACTTTCTCTTTTAAATCCATATAATGGGAGTATTTTTCTGTTGATGTATTTCTTGTTCCTCCAGTGTTTATTGTTTTGGATCAACAAAGTGTCTGGAAATAGGTCAGAGCCGATGTGGGAATTCAACTTCAAGTTTGTAAAACTGGTATGCCCACAACAACATTGTTGTAAAAGCAGAATATGAGGTGAATGCATTGTTTTAATTCCCTTGTATTTTAACTTTCAGCCAACCAAGGGCAAAAATGGATGTAGTATGGGTCTTCAGTTTCCCAAGCAGTATAAAGATGTTCACACTAATCCAGACTCAGACTGTTATCTACTGCGGGTCACTACCCTCAATTTCATTTTTACTTCTGTTGTGATGGGCATGACGTTAACTTTGGTGAGTGATGAGTCCATTTAACGTGTTATGATTATGTATTTATAACATTGTTGAATTACAGAAGGATATCTGTAATCCTGTTGCTGAATCTCTAATCAACAGGGATAGTTCACCCAAAAATGAAAATTCTGTCATTTACTTACCCTCAGGTTGTTCCAAACCTGTATTAATTTCTTTCTTCTGCCAAACGCAAAAGATATTTTTAAGAATATGGGTAGCCAAATAGTTTATAGGCCCCACTTTATACTATGAAAGTCAATGGGGCCCATCAACTGTGAACTATCCCTTTAAAGGGTTAGGTTACCCAAAAATAAAAATTCTGTCATTTAATTACAAAGTCGTTCCAAACCTGTAAGACTTTTGTTCATCTTTGGAACAAAAATGAAGATCTTTTTAATAAAATGCTTTCTGTCCCTCCATTGACAGGTATGCAACTTGACGCTTCAAAAAGTTAATAAAGAGATCGTAAAACGAATCCATATGAATTGAGCGGTTTAGTCCAAATTTTCTGAATACTCCGTCACTTTCAATGATGAACCGATTTAATTTAGGCTTTTATTCACAAATAAACATTGATCAGGGAACGTAAGCAGAAGCTCAACTGAACCTACTTGAAAATGCGAGAACAAACCTCATTGGTTCTTGCGGAAGCTCAAACGTGCTGTGACACGAGAATGAACCTCATTGGTTCTTGCAAGTCAAACAAACATGCTTGAGCTTCCCTTTATCATATCTGATGTGTGAGGGAAAGTGGGAATGGGAAAGTGCTCAATGGGAAAGTGCCCAAGCGACATCGCTTTGCAACATTGCTCAAAAAAGTGGCCCCATGCATCATCACCTTTACGGGTTTAGAACGACATGAGGGTGAGTAATTAATGACAGAATTTTCATTTTTGGGTGAACTAACCCTTTAAGCCTGGAATACACTAGATGACTTCTCCAGGGCAAAAATCTGGGCAAAAGTTGACGCCAGTCTTCGTTTGTTGTCGTTGACCAATTTCACAGAAAATCATGTGATGTATGATAGAAAATAATAAGAAAAAAAATTGCTTTGTCCAAAATTGCATACGGTGTAATAAATACTACCGTGAAAGTATGTTCTATATATCGTGTGTGTGTGTATTGAGTGAAATTCAGCCATACCACATCCACCATCTTCTAGCGTCAGTTGTGTCACTTTAAAGCCATTCACAGCTGCTCTCCTATAGTAAAGTGTCCATCGAATGCGCACTTCAGAATCTTGTAGTAGTAGGTAATCCGGGTTCTTTTAGCCTTTAGTAATCTGCTCCATGATTTTAGATGGATGTCACTTGATATTTGTTGTTGAATCTATAGCCTCAGAGGAAGTTTTTTGGAACAAAAAAGGAACAAAGCATTGTATTCTTTTTATAGAGCGTTATGTAAGATGATGCCTAGCGGTGTAGACCAGCTGAAGTTGCCACATTAATTTTTACTTGCATTTTCACAAGAAGTCATGCTGATGTCATAAATGACAATGCATCCTTCATTCCTTGTCTTTCAGTTCACCATTAATGTGAGCACAGACATGAGACACCACCGAGTGCG
Source organism: Coreius guichenoti (assembly GCA_039654105.1). NCBI lineage: Eukaryota > Metazoa > Chordata > Actinopteri > Cypriniformes > Gobionidae > Coreius > Coreius guichenoti. The sequence goes on from CM077188.1 coordinate 16,683,562, forward strand.
CCTGGAGTTCCAGGATTCGCCAGTCATTCGAGGAAAGAAACTTAGGGGTGAACAGGGGGTGCAGGTAGTGCTGGACCCTGTCCACAGCGTGCGCCTCATGGACTGGTGGCACCCTCAGTACCCCACATCTTCATATAATTATTAGACTGATGATCTCCACCAACCTTCTCAATTACAGAAATATTGCAGAAGACAATTCAGGCCTGTTTCAACCAATCTTAAAGTCCTCAGTCGGCTTGGCAGTCACCATTTGTTTTTCTGTTGAATTTTACGCTTTGCACTTAGTGTGCTGCTTTTATGGACACATTAGTTTGATCAGAAGTCCTAACTCAAAAGACATTGTAGGAGGAAATTGCCTTTAATAGTTTGTGTAGCTGCCATATTTAATTTGACAAATGAAAACAACATGGGATGTTTTCTAGAGGGGTTTATTTTTGGTCCAATGAAAAATTCAGAAAATTCCTGGTTTTCATATGTGATTTTATAGTTAGTTGTTTTTGTTTTTCTTCTATAGCATTCCCAAGCATCACCTAAACTTTTTCTCACTCTGTCTCTCTGCAAATTTGTGATTCGGCAAACTGGATGAACATTCAAATCTATAAAAAAAATCTGTTTAAAAAATAAAAAAAATAGAGGTGTAGCGTAACGCATTTGGAATAACTTTTAGATTGGTGTTAGATTTAGGGAAGGAAAGCTGGAATTTCATGTATTCAGTGCTTTCTTTTGGGGCATTATGAGTTCAGCTTTGCTACTGTATGTGATTGCCTAGTTAAAGTGGTTCTAATTGACTGCATTGGCAAGGGAGTTTATGTGTTGTAGATATTAAAGTGTCTTAGTTAAAAGAATGATATTGTTTGTGATAAAGAGAAGTTATAGATAAAGCCAAAGTTATTGTAATCAAATATAGAATTTTGCAAAGTAAAATCTGTTTTGTTTTTAAGCCTTGGAGCATTTTGATTTAGACTGGAAAGTTGCATCAGAAAGCACTGATGTTTTGCGCTATTAAATGAGATGAGCCGTAATCTGTGTTTTGTGGTTCTGTCCTGCGTGGGAAAGTATGACACCCGGTGGGCCAAGCTGAAACAACCTCTGAACCCAATTACTGAACTTATACAAATGCAGTGGCGTTTGTCTGATTATGTTGCTGGTTTTTGATTGTAATACCACTGAATTACACACTGTATGATTACATACTTGCTGGAGTAAAGAACAGCTGTGCATTAAACAAATGCTTGACAACTGAATGCTGCAACTGACCAATCGCAATGAAGAAGAGATCTGTGTAATGATAATAATATAATATAATGTATAATATACAGCCAGCTGCTCCGCCTCTGCTTCAATTTTCAGTTGTTTTCAAATGTATTTGCACTAGTGACTGGCTGACTGGAGCATTATCTCTTATAGGTAGTATAAGATTATAAATAATAACAAAACATTTTATTCTATTCTAGTTACATTTGGGATAATTATTTTAAATGTAATGTTTACTGCCATGAAATTGCAAAATTTAACTGCAGATAAAAGTGCAGGGAAAGTAAAGAAATAATTGCTTGTATAAACATTTTTTGCCCTCCGAAACAGAATTTGCAAAGGTTTAGCGTCTCCTCTGGCAAGCTGGCAATCGGGGGGGGGTTTCAGGTGTAATGAAAAATTACATTAGATTTTAGATTTTTTTTTTTAATCTAAGTTCGTTTTTACATAATGTGTGTGTACTGTGTATAGGCTAATTATGTATATAGAAATACACACGTATGTATGTATGTATGTATGTATATATTTAAGAAAAAATTATAATATAAATTATATTTAAAAAAAAAATATATATATATATATATATATATACATACATACATACACATGCATATACACACATGAATGGGTGTGTATTTATATATACATAATTATACACTACACATTATGTAAACACAAAACTTATTTTGGATGCGATTAATCGATTTGAAATCGATTTTTATATATAATATACACACACATGCATACACATATTTACACAGTTATATACGTTTACAGTCATCCTTTAACATTGGCCGAACTGAACGACATTTCCCACAATGCACTGTGCGCGCTGTGATTGGTGGCCTCGGCCGCTGCGGCTGTCACAAGTGCCTACAGGTGACTGGTGTACAGCGCTGTCACATCACAGCGCAGTGAGAAAACAAATCGCACATCACACAGGGGAGTGAGTTCTGCTGAAATTATCGAGAAGTTGTAAACGGTGCTCTTTCGCAGTTTCGCTTCCATACGAATGTAGAGGGAACTGATACCAGGTTGGGTTGAAGTCTGCACAACTGCCGCTCCTTTCCAAAAAACTACGTCCCAACTTTGTACTTTCTGACCTTCAGCGGGTAAGTGATACAGCCCATTGCGCTCCACTCTTGTGTCTAAATAAGTCTGCCTCTGCTTGAGTTGCATTCATTTCCAGCTTATTCCATAGCGACAGTGTTTACATACATATTTTACATGTTAACAATAGACAGAACCGCGGTTGGCGCGTATGCTTTTCGTTTTTTGAAAGTCATTGACTTGCTGGAGGGAGAAGTGACTCAACTGTATAATCATAAACTTAGTTATGCTTAAAATCATTATGCCTTAAATTCAAGTTAAGTAGTCTATGCTTCCTGGCGTCTTTAATTTTGTTATTGTGTGTGTGTTTATACATATATATAATATTCATTTTCGATGCTGTTCACGAGATCAAGTTATGTTTATATATTGACGTAACGTATGGTTAATGCAAGTCGTATGTGCTTATATTGTTGGCGCAGAGCCATATAGGCTCTACTGCTGATACCCGATCTGCTTAAACTCTCGAAATATGTATAAACAGCGTCTTATGTAATGCGAACAGTGCAGCGCAAACCCCCACATATGCGTCCCCTATAAAAGTTTAAGCTATTTACACATAATGTACAAATATAGCGCGCAAGTTATTTATAGGCAGCATAAGCAAGGCATCTGAATATACTTCCTAGTCTGAGACCATGACAACTTCAGTATGTCTGTGTACAGATCTGTATCAGAGAGCACATTAACCATGTTTATATGCACATAGTTTTCTGATTAAGCTAAATTCAAGCATATTCTGAATAAAAGTACTCATTAAATTATTTTATATGGGCATAATAATTATTAATGCAGTCGTAATTTATATATTTCAATATTAATCTAAATATCCTTGTGCATGTAGATGCAGTCATTACTTTTAGTATGGTGACATAATAATCACTGTCTAGTGAACAGTCATTATTTATTATTGTGCCACATTATTCTGTTACTAATACTAACCACAAATATCATATAATGATCTATTTGAGAGTTGTAATTAATAGCTAGGTGTTTTTATGATAGCATTGGTTTAGTTTATTCAAGTATCAGATAACCCACGCAAAAACAGTACATGGCTACAGTATAATCCAGTATTCAGATTTAGTCGAGCGAAAATGTGAACAATGTATGAAGGTTTTTGCCTCAGTGAAACTGATAGTATCAAGTTAATCCCTTGTTTGTTTATTGTGTAGTTAGTACACAAACCTTCACCAAGGAAAAATAATAAAAAAGTGAGGCTGTGAGAAATATATATATATATTTTTTTGTAATCATTCAGCTGATGCAATATTGAAATTACATCTTTACAAAAGCCTTTTGTCACAAAAAAGTACTTGTGTTGTGAGAATTAGACCGGTTGCGTTTAACTTTAGTTAGTTTTTTGATCCTGTCGACTTTCACACAAGTGGAAATTTCTGCCTCTGGCTCTTGTGTTTCTCATTAAATTGAATGGGCCTGTCCAAATGTTCCCTCCGCTGCTTCTTGTAGTTCAGCTCAATCATCCATAGGAGAAATTTTCTGACATGCCAGAAAATCAAGTTCACCCGCAGGTCATATCAGACAGCAGCAGAAAGCTGAAGGCTTTATCTATCCTCTCTGACGGTGAGAGATAAACGCACAGTCCTGTCACAGGTGTGGCACCACAGCCTTGTCCATCACACACGCCGACACACGTTTGACGTATCATCCAAACAGTCAGCGCATTAGGCGGGAGTTATGTGTCTATTTTGATGCAATTGAGTGACTTGATCAGATATACACAGAGATGAAGACAGTATGGCTGATGAAAGGTAACTCCAGAACACTCACCTCTCCCACACACCCGTGGACACATAAACACCCAGCAGCGAGGACAACGGTAAACACATTTGTGCGCATTTGGGTATTTGGTTTGACTTGCTGTTGCTTTGTTTCCATTACGCTGCCTTTTGAGTCAAGCATTTTAGTTGAACATAAACTACACTTGTGTTAATTCTAGACATGACCCCGTCGTCTTGACTTAAAATGAGCTGCTACTGAAGGTACTTTAGTGGAACAATATGTTGGTCTACACAAATTAACAATGATTAAATTCCTTCCCTTTTTCATGTATAGGCTGTGATGTAACAGTCAAAAGGAAAATGAAATTGAACGACTGTTGTAGTCTAAACAGTTGATTGAATTCTAATTCAGTATTGTTTGGTTGAACAACTAGCGCTCTGTTCAAGCCAGCACTTTAAAAACAAAAAGGTCAAGATGTGCCTTTTTTTTTAGCCAATTCTTGCACCAAATCATGCGCCAAAAGCCTGCTTTGTAGATGTAACCCTTTCCTGTAAATGTGAAACCAAATTTTGTTCCTCTCTGCTTGTTTTCACAATGCTACTCTGAGGCCATACTTGAAGCTGATGGAGCGTGGAGAGAGAGAAAGAGCAGTGGGCCATTTAATGCAACAGCTGTTCTCAACAATGACGGAGGCATTACTGACTGAGAAAGCAGAATGTACGATGGACAATACAGCTCTCTGTTTTGTTTCTAAAGCCTGGTGCACAGATTTTGGCCATGGTTTTGCTGTCTGAGAACATGTTCAGGAATTGTAAAAGATTTCTTTGGTTATGAAAAATCTGCAGTCTTGGTCAGCTTAGCATGACATGGTCACGTTTTCTTATCTTTTGTGATGAATCTTAGCCTAAAATTCTGCATGGAATCAAAATGGTCCCTGTTTGCTGTACTTTGTTAGCTCACATTACTAGTCTTGTGTTGAACTATTAATCACTGCAAGTTAATCCACAGACAAAATAGTTTGTCTTTGTAATCTTTAGTCAAAATTTAAACATTTGCTCCCCCTCTGGAATAGCGTTCCCTCTCTAATGACATCAGCCTGATGGACTTCCAGTGGCAATTTCACATTGGATTCAAGTGTTTGCAAACTTTGACACATTAATTCGCAGAGCTAACCAATAGCAAAACTCTTGGTTTGGCAATAAACTCTGTGTAGGCAGAGATCTGTAACTTAGCAAAACTGAAGATTCAAAATGGATGCTCATTCTGGTGGTGTCTACTTTGGCCAGTTTTGAATAACATGACACTGCAAAATTATAAAATTATCCATAAAAAGAGGCTGTTTAGAAAGCAGTTATTTAGTAGTGGTCTTAAATGGCTAGGTCACCCAAAAATGAACATTGTGTCATCTACTCACCCTCATGTTATTCCAAACCTGGAGTGTGTACAACGATATAACTCATTGGTTAACTATAGTACGATGCATCATTGGGCAAACTAACCAACTAGTCAGGACTGTTTCCTGAAACTGTAATAACATGATCGTACCTCTGTCATTTGAACCACATTGGTTCACCAATATTGGACCGTCTTAATGACGTCACACACTGGTGAAGGAGTAATAACTTCTGCTAATTAATCTTTTCGAGATCTCTGAGATGCTGCTGTAACAAACATGCAACAAAAACACTGAAGTACACAAAAAAAATGGTGCTAAATAGCACTAAAAGTGGTTAATTGGCTTGTAATCATAGGGAAACCACTTGAAGTGTTATATTGCACCTATCTTTAAAGATGATATACAGCACCTTTGCCAAATGGTGCTATGTAGAACCATAGAACCACCCCATTCTCCTCCTCAGATTTTAGATCTGTTACTCACTCTCATATGTTTGATATGAATGGGAATTAACTACAATGGCAAAAGCTGTTTTGAATCACTTATATGCTTTTCTGAGGCCAAAAAGTCTCGTGTGGGGGCCCTGGAATATTTCATTATAGGGGGCCTTGGGGGCAAAATGTTAAGAACCACGTTATCTTCACGAAATACACTGTATTTTAATGTTGTTTTAATCCTTTCTCCAACTAAACTAAGAGACTAAGAAAGAGTTAGAGAAACTTTAAAGGACTATACAGGGGCTTAACGGAGTCTTTGTATGGCAGTGGTGCTATATAGCACCTTAACCACCCCAAAGAACCACTGAAGAACAATTTTTTTTGTGTGTGTGTGTACTCATTATGTGCCATGTCATTTAGCTTTATTTGATTTATTTTACTCCGGAGTTCCCTTGCGCATTTTACGCACTTGTTGCACACTCTTTAAAAATGGTGCTGAATGTTGACTAAAATATATAGCTTAAAATGTATGCATATTTAAATAGAATGAAGGATATAGCATATACTAAATGTTAGCTTGCTTATTGTGCTTAAGAGTATGATCTATTTAAGTCTGTCATTTAACAAGAAACTATGCTTCTAACCACAGGTCGAGAGCTGTAGTTCCAACCACGTGAGTTTGCGATGCTGATTGCGAATGTTCATTGGAACTATGGTTGTTTGGGAAACATGCCCCTGAATGACTTTTTTTTTTTTTCTTCTGTCAAACACAAAAAAAGATATTTTGAAAAATGTCTGTTTCTTTTGTCCATACAATAAAAAGTCCACTGTTGTTTTGGACCCCACTGACTTTCATTGTATGGACAAAAACAGTTGAAGCATTCCTCAAAACATCTTTTGTGTTTGACAGGAATAAAAATTCATACAGGTTTGGAACGACATGACACAATGTTAATTTTTAAGTGAACTCCCCTTTTAAACATCTAGCTGTAATGTAATAAACCAACTATTGAACACAATTCTCAAAAGGACCTCATCTGATCTATCATGTAATTTGCAACAATTAATGTATAAATTGCATAATAGTTCTGTTCTCAAATTCATGACTTCAGACAGCTGTTGGCGTGCAATCTAACCTGAAACCAGACCAGGCGGTCCTGTTCTTATGTATACAGGAGCGTAATATCCTGTTTAACTTCAGCCTCATCCTTACTGTATGCAATAGCAGAGAGTGAAGATAATGTGATCAATGGTTACACTGCTTAGAGAGTCTTGTAGTTAGTCTTTTAGTATTCAAGATACAAATCAAAGGTAATTAAAGTGTACATGGGGAGCATGGGAACAGTAATGTGATGTACGGATGAAAAGTGAAGGCCTGAAGGCACTGTGCAAAATGATGTCAGGCCATCCTGACACTGTACCCCTGGCTCTGGGACAGTTACGAGAGCAATACAAATGTATTTCAGTGATACAAATGTATTTTAAGTTTCTATAATGTCTTTACCTATCAGACCAATGATCTCTTGTTGTTGTTGCTTTACAGTTTTTCCAGTCAGTTTCGTATCCCTCTGAAAATGCACACAGTTATTGCTAAAAAACAAAAAAACATGACACATTTACTCAGGGCCGGCCCTGACCAATTTGCTGCCCTAGGCAAGATTTTACCTGGTGCCCCTTTGTTCAAGGCTTAGCACTACACGTTGTCTAAGTTGTGGAAACACTGGTACTGTTGTATTTTTGTTTGTGTGTGTGTGTGTGTGTGTGTGTGTGTGTGTGTGTGTTGTTGTTGTTGTTGTTGTTGTTTATGGTTAAAAAATTGGACCAGGGGCCCGTTTTAGAAAGGAGGTTAAGTGAAAACTCTGAGTATGTAAACCCTGAAATGAGGGGAACTCTGGGTTTTCCGTTTCAGAATGGGAGGTATGTTAAACCTGAGAAAGCAGGGTAAGTCAAGCCCGTTTCTGAAAGAGAGGTAATTTATACTCAGAGTCAGTTACCAGGGTAACTTACTCTGTGAACCTAACCTGGTCGGGAGCAGGTTTTCTTCGGTTAACCCATAGTTTCTTTCGGTCACCTCCCCCTTTTTAAAGTGCCAGCGGTGTTTAAATACTTCATTCATTCATTCATGCTGCACAATTGCTTTTCATACTGAGTATTTTTTCTTACCCTATTGGCAGATAATTTGCAAAATAAGAAAAATGCACTTAAATTAGCATTTTTTTTTTTGTCCCCCAGGAAACAAGACTAAATACTTATGTAATTTTTCTTATGTAGAAAATGCACATTGATTTAAGAATCTTTAGATATTTTGACTGGAAATTACAAGACAAAAGAAAAGTGTTTTTTTGCAGTTGCAGGTACATTCATTCACTTCAAATATTTTCATCAAGAGGACACTGTCAAAATGACAAAAATAGCATCCTGTAGATGAGGAGGCTGCAATAATTTGTAGTGAGGATTTTTTTGCTTGCTATATCCACATGCATATTTATTTGAGCAGTACCATGTTTTAATGATAGTTTTCTATATAATATCAGGGACGCAGAGCATATTAGTAAGGCTGCTGTATGCAGAGAGGTAAGGAAAATTTGCCTCACTCTCACGTGAGCTCTTTCTGAATAAGTTTGTGTTGTTTCCTGGGCAAACCCATGAGAGCATCAAAGAGGAGTTTCACAGGTTTGCAGGTCAGTGGTGCAGAAATCAGGTTAAATGACGTTCATTTCATATCTTGTTGCAACCTCTGGAAGTAACCTAATAATTAGAATTTCCTTTAGGATTTCCACTGTGGTTGGATGCATTGATACGTATATTCCCATCATCGCACCTTCCGAAAATGAAACAGATTACTGTATGGAATGGAAGAATACCAGATGGAAAGGTAGTCTGAAATATATGCCATACACCACAGGTGTTAAATGAACACAATTAATATTAATAAAATAGTATTAGTAATAAAATGAAGAAAAAAAATCACTAATTTTGGCGCCCCTATGGATGAGTGGCGCCCCTAGCATTTGCCTATTCCGCCTATCCCACGGGCCGGCCCTGCATTTACTTCTATAGTAGTTCAAGCTTTCAAACCAAAAAGGTCAGAGTTGCAATTTCAGTATATTATTGTGCAAAACTTGGCAGATAATGGTTCTCAACCAGGGGTCCAGGGCTGACTAGGGGTCATCAAGATGATTTAAAATAATTAGAAATTAAACAAACATTGAAATGAAACACAAAAATTTATTTTTATTCACCCTCTTTTAATTCACTTAATTTTAATTAGTCATTTTTTTTATTTAAGAACCAGATTTTTTTTTTTCTTTTAAGACTGTTGATAACTTTAAGTCAGTTACATAAAAACATAGATTGGTCTAATTTGGTACCGAAAAGCAAGCCTACCCCTTTCATACCCCTAACTAACTGCTAGTTGGTCAGACTAGATCTTAAGTGACAGTCTTAACGTAATGGCTATGTTTATGCAACTGGCCCCTGGAATATTATGGAATATACTTATTTTAATAATCCATATTTGATTAAAAATTTAGCATACATAAATAAGTTATATATTAATATATAGTTATTATAATTATTTATTTTATTATTTTAATATATTGACAGTTTCTGTAATTAATTTATTTTATTTTTATTTATTTATTTTATTTAAATTAAAATGAAAAATTAAAACAAAATAAATTCATTTTAAAATTTAATTTAAAGGGGTGTGTAATGCTATTTCATGCATACTGAGCTTTTTACACTGTTAAAGACTTGGATTCCCATGCTAAACATGGACAAAGTTTCAAAAATTAAGTTGGACGTTTGATGGAGTATTTCTGTGCCAAAAATACTCCTTCCGGTTTCTCACAAGTTTCGGAAAGTTTTTTCGAGTATGGGTCTGCGTGACGTCAACAAGGGCAGAATTTCCTTGTACGGGCCATACGGTCAATTCTCCCGGAAGGGCGCGCGCGCACCCGTCGACCAGAGCGAGAGAGCGAAAGCAGTACGCCCATCAAAGCGCTTTGCTCGGCTTTAGGGAAGTCGTTGGCTGCGCTGCACTGCACAGGTCACAGGACTTCAAAAAATAAACAATGTCACCAAAGAAATGTGTTTTTGGTTGCCAGGGCAAGACAACCCTGTACAGCTACCCAAAGAACCCAGCAAGTGCAAGTGTTTTTGTTTGTTCCCTGCATTTCGGCGACGATTGTTTTATAAACAAGGCCCAGTTCGACGCCGGATTTGTAGGTCGTCTAATGCTGAAGGATGGAGCGGTCCCAACGATAAAGGTTCACGGTCGTGCGTTGGAACCGCAGGCGGTGAGTAAAACTCAACTGCTTCAAATGTCTGTGTGTTTTTGGCTATCGGCGCGTAAGTGCACATCAAGTAAACAACATGATCACGTATAGTTAATTTATCAATGGAGCATGCGATGTATGGTGTGTGTTTAAATATATTTGTTTAGCTGACCACTATATGTGTCTGTTTGTTTGTGTCTGCGCACGCTCATGATTCTTTAGCTCCGCCCACACGATACGCCTCCATCCGCTCGGTTTTATTCGGAAAGACTCGGTACAGTGTATCTTTCTTTTATAAATATTATAAATCTAAAGACTTTTCGGAGATATGAAGGATGCAGTACTACTCTATAGGTACTCAAGATTGACATGAGATTGACAGAAACTGAGTCTGATACCCCCCTTTAATTTATTTTTATTTATTTTATTTGTATTTATTTTTATTTTATTTATTTTTATTTATTTATTTTATATTATTTATTTTATTTTTATTTGAAAATTAGCCGCTTTGTCAATACAGTAGTTCCAGAAATAGGGGGCCTTTGACAATGGGGGACTTCAAAACGGGTTGGGTCTAGTCTCATATCGCAAGGCCCGTTTACTGACTGTCTGATGCATATTGCGTACAAACATGGGAAGTGTTGGGTAATCTCCAGTTCCAATCTGATTTATATAAACAAAACTGTGTTTGGGTTTTGCAAGCCAGAATAAAATATAATGATCACCAGACCTAGTGCTGTTTAGTCAAATTGGCATCATCTGTGTACAGTTGTCATCCGCTGGCACTGAGTTACCGTATTGTGTAATAACAACAAATGCAATTACATTTGTTTGTTCTCATCCCATTATTGTCTTACTAGTGCACAATGTTTATGCCAGCTTCACCCTGGCCTGTAAATCTCACACAGCTAAACATGGACATGGTTGCTTTCTTTACCCTCTGACTAAGGTCCCAAAGCATCCCGTCTCTCTTTCTCAACCTTTCTCTCTCCACACACATGCCAGATAGGCCAAAGGCGGGCATAGTTCCCATACTGTCAAGTAAATGCTGCTAGTTTTGAGTGGGGGAGGTGGATCCTGCGTTGTAATGCAGAATAAGCAACACTGACAATCGCAAACAGTGTTCTGCCACTACCAACGCTCCTAATCTCTCAACATATCTCCTGAAGAGCCCGATGGCTGATCTCCAAGCATTCTTGTTTAAGCCCTCACCAAAAAATGAACCCTCTGGTATTCCTCACTTAGAGTTAGAGGTCACTAAGAGTCAATAAGAGTAACTTTTTTTTTTTTTTTTTTTTTATTAAATGAATGTGCTATAATATATAATGCCATATAAATATTATTGAAACTATCAAAACTACTTCATCGTGGCTGATTTGTAGATTGTACCCAATATAATTAGTCTGTATCAAAAGTGTTTCTTTTTTTTTTATGATTTTTTTTTGTTTGTATATAGAAAGTGCCACCAAATTCACCAAGTTTCAGATCATTCCGGTAAAGTAAAATATTGGAAAACTTCAAAATGTCAATTTTTTTTTTTTTTTTTGTCTAAACTGGTTGAAGACCAACAAAAGGTTATATCAGATGAGCTAGTTTTTTTCCCTATACAGTCTGGCTAAAATAACATCTACGTTATTACAAAAACACTCCACAAGCAGGCCGTGAATATGTAACTTTGGGATCCCCCTCATATTTTAATATCATTGCAAAATGCATGGGTTTTTAGTTTCCTCCTGATCAGAAAAACTGAGGGAAAATAATAGAAATGCCAAACCAGCTGGTTTAGACATAGTGAGGGTCTAGAAATATCCTCCTTTCCATAGGCTATTGTCAGGAACACAACAGTTCCTTGATCATAAACATGGCCTCCTACACAGGAGCTGGAGCATTGCAACAGGCCCGCAGCTGTTCGGACCAATGAAATGCAGATTTGTTTCTGGCGCTCCTTCTATGGCCCAAATACTACAGTAAATAAATACATTGTTGTCTGTATTTAGTTTATTAAACTGCCTCAGTGTGTGTGCACAAGGCTGGTCTTGTTTCGCATGTTGATCGTCAACAAGCCGTTTAAACCTCTTTTGCTACAGTTTGCATCAGCGCAACTCTTTCTGTCTGTTTATAATTTAAAAAGCCCCCCAGCGAGGTCTTTTTAGAGGAAAGGTCACCGGTGGTTTGAGTATTCTGCAGAGGTCACAGCCCCTGAATGGAAATGCATTGTGTCCAGCCTTTTATTACCTATCATGCACCTTCCAAACAAAGCCATAGAAAAAAACAGAGCTTTGAATTGATCACAGAAAGCCCACAGAGTATACAGTGGAGCTTAAAGTTGATGGGTATATATTATTTTAATGTTAAGAATCAAATGTAGAATAATTAAATGGGAATTTGAAAATAAACAGCTTGTTTTTTAGTTCATCATAATCAAAGGTTTATACCATTGCTGAGCAGGGCAGGACTTGGTCCCTGGGCTTGAGTCACATTTCGGGCCCTCTACAAATGACCAACTAGAACAACATCATTATAGAGTAGCACAAGTAAACTAGGCCTATGCTTTAAGGTTCCTAGAACAATTAATATGCAACATGCCTAGTACAGGCAAAGTTTAGAGGTAATATTAAATGGCCATTATAATACAATATAGTACAGGAGGTGTATTTACACACTGACTTTTTAATGCAGCTCAGAAGGCATAAATACATTTACACTGCAATTAAAATTATATAAATATATTATAAGATTAAAATTAGAGTAAATTATTTAAAAATGTAGAAATATGAAATTACTGGGGGAAAAAATTAAATGATACTTTTCAATATGAATTTAAAACCTTCGGTAGGAGGCGGCAAGTCACTGAATTGAATCATTCATTCAAACGATTCGTTAAAAATGCTGATTCATTCAGGAATGAAGCAAATGACTGACATAATTCGGAGTCGGAACAGTAGAATAGCATACTACTCTTACTAAATAATGGCAGCATCCGAAATCGCATACTTCCCTACAATATAGTAGGCGAAAACAGTATGTGACAAAAGAAAAATGTCTGAATTCACAGTACTCATAGAAAGTATAAGCAAAAAGTTCCCGTATGATCTACTTCATCCGTCAAGATTCTGAGTGTGCATACGATGGACACTTTACTATCCCATGAGGCCACGGGAGAGAATTTGAGAATGGCAGTGAAGCGACGTAACTGATGCTGGTAGGTCACATGATAATGATAATGGCGAATGTAGTGCGTCCAGATTACATTCATACTACACACATTCATACTATATAGAACACTTTTTTTATTCTTATTCAAAATAAGTACCTACTCAAGAGAGTATGCATTGTCGAACGCAGCCCATGTGTTTATGAATGGGTCATTGAATCATTTACTCAACTGGTTCGTTCAAATACGCTGATTCATTCAGGAACGAAACAACGCGTTGCTCGGAGACGCAGTTTTTCTGCTGTGGCTTTGTTTAGAACTACTTTCTTTGACTTTGACAAACAAAAAGTATTGTGTCTAATATTAAAGTTACTCAATAACTTGTTTATTGAACTGTTGTATAAAATCAGTGTCACATTTGTGATCATGTTGATGTTCGGGAAAACAGCACTGCTTGTGTATACTAAATGTTAAATAAAAAAAAATAAAAAAAACAGGAACTCATTACAGGGGTGTTTTTGCCACCATATATTGGGGATATTTTTGTTTATTTTGATGACATTTCTGCCCCAGTAGCCAATTATGTGACTGGTAACAGTATAGTGAGAATGCAGGACTAAAAGCCTAAAGGACTAAAAGCCCTAAAGGAGCTGTTTAAAGTAGCCATGTGATCACAAATAAACAGGAGCAGACACGATTGAAAACGTGTATTTTTGTGTGAAAATGATTAAAAATGGACTTGGGTTAGCCCAGTGTAGCCCAGCCCTATTGCTGAGCTGTGATGGGCAGTTTCACATTAATTACAAAACAGAATCTGAAAACTTCCATAAATTCCCACAGACTTTCTGCTGTCTCATTGTTATTTTGGTAACTTTGGTTTATGGCCATGCTAAACCAAACTTCTTTGCATGTAATTCATTGTGTACCCTAAAACGCGTAATTAACCTTTATAGAAAGTAATGCACACATACAATTACAAAACAATTCTTTGTTTTGTATGTTTTAGAATGCATTTTTTTTTTTTTTTGTGGAAATTACAGGCAGACTGGAATAATATGTCATTAATATGGTATATAACAGTGGTTCTCAAATGTTGGATTTGTACTGTGGGTCGTGCAGCAGCGAAAATACAAATAAAATCACTTCGCATTTATTTTTTTGTTTTTTTCCCCCATATGTTAGGCAGGTAAATAAATAGCTAAATCATGTATTTTACCATTTTAAAATGTATTCCTCTGATGACAGCTAAATTTTCAACTGCCTTTACTTCAGTCTTCAGTGTCACATGATCCTTCAGAAATCATTCTAATATGCTGATTTGATGCACAAAAAATATTTCAGTTGTGCTGCTTAATAGTTTTGTAGAAGCCATGATACAATTTTTCAAGATTCTTTGATGGATAGCTTTTATGTATCCTTGCTGAATAAAAGTGTAAAATGTATGCAGCTTTTAGTAAATTTAGCACATTTAAATTTTTCATTTTAAGGACTTTTTTGTTCTATAAAGGACCAGTGGTATACTGGCAATCAAGCTATTCATAAAATTTGAGACCTTTTAACTATTAGTTTTAATATGTCAGTAAGTTTGATCCTCTAATGTCATTCTAAATGTCACAGAACCCCATAATGCAGAAATCTATTTTTTATGTGCACATGATCTAAAGCAGAGGAGGGAATTATTCAGGCATAATGCAATACTCATTTCTTGTAACTAACATCTCGCTTCCTCTTAACTTACTCTTCCATCAGTCTTTGTTTTGTCTGATTGTGATTCATTACTTTGGTGGTAATGGTTGATAGTCTTCTGTATGTGAACTTGTACATGCTGAGTTAGTAAATTAATGGACCACTCAGTGCAAATCACAGTGTCATTCCTTAAAATGCACATCTGGTCTTTACCAAGAGCACTTAATGGAACATTTTACATAAAAAATTATATAAGTTGTTTATATTATGTCTATTTTTATGACCACTAGGGGGAGACAGTGTCGCAGCTGTTATTTTTTATTCTGAAAGCACCAGTTTTATGTAAAATTTCTTAATGTCTTTGGTTTGATCTTACATGTTAGAAAAGCTCTCACTGTATCATGTTTTCTTCTTTCCAGCAATTCACCTTCCATTACATTGACTTTTCATTTGCATTTTTAGCATTTAGCAGAATCAGTTATCCAAAGCGATATTCAAGGTTCATATTTTTGCCATGAATATTACTCACCCCTGTCATTGCAAACCTGTATGGCTCTCTTTCTTCTGCGGTACACAAAAGAAGATACTTTAAAGAACGTTGGGGTCCAAACAACATTGAACCCCATTGACTTTAATTGTATGGAGAAAGAAATTGAATTGTCTTCAAAGAATAAAGAAAGTCATACAGGTTTGGAATAACATGTGGGTGAGTAAATGATGACAGAATTTTCATTTTGTAAGTCAACTATCCCTTTAATAGCCATTGATTATGCATTTCCATTGCATGGAAAAGAGCAGCTTTGATAATATATTTTAATATTAACTCCTTGTGTATACCACAAGAAAATGGGTTCTGAGCGACATGAGGAAGCAAATGATCTTTATGAAGTGTGAGTCAGTTGACCTGACTGAATTTAGACATGTGAATGGGGATTTCTGCATTTTAGACAAACTCTGGTTTACTTACAATAATCATTCAATTTAATGATCAAAGTTACTTTTTTGTATGATGCTTCTATATCTTAAAAATGCAACATCTTGTACATTACCATTCAAAATTTTGGGGGCATTTAAAAAAAATTGAAATTAACATTTTTATTCAGCAAAAGATGCATTAAATTGATTAAAAATGGCAGTAAAGACATTTATAACATTACAAAAGATTTCTATTCCAAATAAATGCTGTTCTGTTGAACTTTATATTCATCAAAGAATCCTGAAAAAATGTATCATGGTTTCCACAAAAATATTAAACAGCATATTAAACTGTTTTCAACATTGTTAATAAGAAATGTTTCTTGAGCACCAAATCAGTATATTAATATTCAAATTTATATGACACTGAAGACTGGAGTGATGATGCTGAAAATTCAGCTTTTGCCATCACAGGAATAAATGACAGATATATATAAAAATAGTGAACTGTTGTTAAATTGTATTAATATTTCACAACATTACTGTTTTTATTGTATTTTTCATCAAATGAATGCAGCTTTATAGCATAAGAGACTTTCAAAACATTTAAAAAAAATATGAATTGTGAATGATAGTGTATGTGAAGGCTTAATCATAATCACCATCATCATGTGAGACTTGAAGATCATATTAGAGCATCATCACTAATAGTTATTATTTTTTTAAAAACCTTGAATGCAAGTTACTTTGAATTAAAACCTCTGCTGAATAAATTAGTAGACATTCATCTGACGTGTATCTGCACGCTTGAACTTGCGGTGAAGGTAAGATCTTGAGGGACAACAATGAGCAGCAGTTATAAAATTTTGATTGAGTAACTTCCCTAATAGCTCACAGTAATCCAGATGTAGTCGTGTGAAGTGTTTAAACGCATGTCCACATGAGTGTTTTGCTGACCTAGCCTAACCAGTGATTCACCACACTCCTCCAGACTCATTACATTCAGCGGCACAGTCAGAGGAGACGGAAGAGGACTCGAGGAAAGGGATGAGGGACAATAAAGTGTCCTTGTTCCTCACAGAAGCTCACAGGGTTTGGGTCATTTAGGGGAACTGGAGGAGGTAATAGAGAGAAGAAGAGAAGTTGTGGACACTGTACTGTAAGACTTCATGACTAAGGATTTCCCTGTGACTGTTGATCGCTCTCCATCTCTCTTTCTCTGTGGCAATTGGTCACGAGTGGCGGCGCTGTCAGCCAGCACTCTGGTATGGTCTCTAGTATAAGAGCCATGCTTCAACATGAAGGCTCTGTATTCTGTTTGGACTTACATGGGGATTGTGTATCTGTGACGAATAGGACGAGATAATCATTGACCGGCCTTTTTCATTTGCACTGCCTGTCTACAACTGCAAATAAGGTACAGAGAGTGAATCATTACAGAGATTTGTGTATAATTTGATATCAACAACCCATAGCGGGCTTGTATATAAATGCGCACACATATTTAGTGAAAGTCATTTCAATGGTTGGGAAATGTTTTATTGGAAGTCTCACACTTTACGGAGATATACTTGTGGAGCTATTTAAAACAGTTTATAAGTCATATTGACTTGTACTAGCTTTTATTATGATGGTCGTAGTATTGTGAGATCACTGGCAGAGACTCATAAGCAGGTCTGGATGGAATCACTGGACTTTTTGGCATTTCTGTGCTGATTTTGAGGTACAAATCTTCAATTAGGTTTAAATATAGTAAAATGTGTTTAAGAGAGCTGAGAGTGCACTTTGGAGAACGATGCTTAATGCTATTTCACAGCACACACAATAGGGCATAACAAAATAACATTAAAAACCACAGCATAAAAAATAAAGCGTAATATAATTAGCTAAAATATTAGATAGACAGATTTCTTTTTTACATGGACAACTCAGAATACATTTTAGCTTTTTAAATGTAGCAGTGTATACTATGCTACATTTTACCTCTATTCTCCATTTTATTTTATTTTTACAAAGACAATTCACAATAAATATTAGCATTTGAATATTAGCAGTATTATTTCAGAGTTACTTTTTAACTTTAGCCCCTATTTTATTTTATTTTTTACAGGGACAATGTTAGCAGTATAAAAGCATTTCAACTGTTCTCCCTAAGAACAAAAACATTTCCTGTTCTGGAGGCACCTGCTCTAAGATCATTGGATCACACTGAATATAATGATTGTGGTTACATTATTATATTTTTATCATCACCTTTAACATGGATACTCAACGTTCTGATGTTTTACACCTCATTGTGCAGAATAACTTTATGGAGTTGTTGGGTCTAAAAGAATGAATGCACTGTACAAGTTTAACTCACAGTTTGGAAAGAAGTTTAATGAGATGTTTCATGGTTTGACCCAGATATCAACTGTGCATATAAATAGATATATCTGCGATGCACCTGTTGCCTTGTTACTTTGACTGCTGGAAACAGCATAGCCGCAGCTATCTGC
The DNA here is from genome assembly GCA_039654105.1 of Coreius guichenoti. NCBI lineage: Eukaryota > Metazoa > Chordata > Actinopteri > Cypriniformes > Gobionidae > Coreius > Coreius guichenoti. The sequence goes on from CM077188.1 coordinate 16,702,035, forward strand.
AGTATTCTCATCACTCCGATTCATCCAGCCACAGCCGGACACCTCTTCATGTTACTCACTGGGAAAAGGATGGGCACTAATACACATCTCTGTGTTTCTCTTCCAGTTTTTCAGCCCACTCATAGGCAGGCACCCAGTCATGTAGAGAGCAGCGCGTGGAGGACACCCAGATCACTTTCAGAACTTTCTACACAAAGAGGTAATTGTTAGATATTTCTCACAGAGAGAAATGAATAAAGGCACAGAAAGCCGTGGAGAATACAGCATTCAGCGTGTGTCCAAGTGCAGCTGGGCCTGTCTGTTAGGAAAATCCATTGGGTCGTTTGTATATTTTCCAGTAAGTGCCGTCAAAGTTGGAAGTTGCATTAGGTCGTATTGGGTTATGATTTCCTGTTGAACAAGTGCGTAATCAGTGACAAGGGTTGAGTAAATAAAGTGCCCCCTCAGTATGAAATGACCCAAATAAAAGGGCTTTATATAAAAAGTAAAAAGCATATTTGAGCATATCTTACTTTGTCTAACATAGAATTTGAAACCATTTATGGTCCTTCCCAAGTCCATGAAAATCTTTGCACGTGGCTCTGACTGCACACCACAGCGTTTGCATTATTAGATTATTTATTTTTGAAAACAGACTTCTCAATAGCAGCATTGTATGATAATAATAAACAAATACATTTTCTACTGAGTCAAGAGGTCAGACAGTAATTTGCATGGCAAAGACGGTAGAAACAAGGCAGTCATGTTGTTTGTGTATGTTTTGAACATTTTGAAAGGAGTCACCCACGGGTCATTGTAGTCGTTAGATAAGTTAGAGTCTAATCAAGTTAGACTACACACTAACACATAATCGAGCTTAACAATGCTCTAGATTTTATCATGATACACGTGTACAACAGTGACATTTCAGGAATGTAGGAGTGTCATCCTCGTGTTTGTATTTCCACTATTTTTTTCCCCCTAGATACTAGACATAACTTCACATCAGGTGTTATTGAGATGAAGTATAGGCCTACATCTTTTTTAAGAAATTAATACTTTTATTCAGCAAGGATGCATTAAATTGATAAAAAGTTACAAAAAAAAGCTATTTCAAATTAATTATTTTGAATGTTCTATTCATTAAAGTATCCTAAAAAATATTAAGCAGCACAACAGTTTTCAAATGAAAAAAAAAAAGAAATGTTTATTGAGCAGCAGTTCATCATATTAGAATGATTTCTGAAGGATCATGTGACACTGAAGACTGGAGTAGTGATGCTGAAAATTCAGCTTTGCCATCACAGAAATAAATTACATTTTAAAATGTTCAAATAGAAAACAGTTAATTTAAATAGTAATAATATTTCATAATATTACAGTTTTTTTCACCGTATTTTTAATCAAATAAATGCAGCCAAACAAAATATACTTATATTTGAATTATATATAGTTTTTATAATATATATTTTAAAACTGTCAGGAAAAGCCAGCTGTGTTGTTGTAAGTAAACATACTAATGTATTGTGACAGCTGTGTCAAGATTAACCTGTCTTGCCTTTTGGACTAAATCCAGGAAATCCAGCAATCAGTTTAATCCAGCATATGACCACTTAACTCTTTCACCGGCCTTTTAAAAAAAAAAAATCTTATCTTAATGCATTCTTTTTTTATCAACATTAAAAGTTTAAGTTTCATTAAAAAAAAAATAAATAAAAAAAAAACATTTTGAACTAAAAGAAAATTGTGTTTTTGTCAAAGACTACATCCATCTGGACATAGCACCCCCAAAGCTTGCACAGTCCGATACCTCTTCTTAAATTTTATTCAGTAACGTTAGGCGCTTCTGATTTATATGCTGTTTAATGTTTGATGATGATGTTAGATTACATGTGCATAAGCAATGCTTCTATCGCTTCTTTCTGCTTGTTTTTGGATCTGGAGATTCTGTACTATTTCAGAAGATGTGGAATAATAATAATAAATAATTGTTTTATAAATGACGGAAAACTCCATCAATGGTGGGGAAAGATTTAAAAGTATGAGAGGTCATGGAAGTGTCTTGTTCACATGAAATCTGGGAAACCTGAAAGTGTTTGATCTCTTTTGATATTTAGTGAATTAGCATTTTCTCCATTCTCACTGTCAATCAGCAGTAAAATGAAACAGTGTAGATCAGTTTTGGAATGAGGACAGCAGAATCAGTGACTTTAAAAGCAGAAGTTTAGTGATGTTTATTTATTTGATTGCATGAGTTTGTGTGATGTAATCACTGTGTTGTTGGGAGCCCAAAAGGCATGACCACACTGCACATGACACAAGCATCATTTGGGGATTTTTTTGGTTTTCATTTTCTTGAAATTAGATGATGTTCAGTTTATCAATTGAAGCGCTCCATATCGTTTAAATAATCTCTGCCATCTTTGTGATTATTGTACAGAATTTATTAAAACTATGATGCACAGTATATCGATACTATATTGGTTATCATAGGGTATTCAAGTTGTTTTTTATCATATTGGTAACGATTAAAAGTTCAACTTTAAAAACATTACTTTAATAGCATTGTTAAATAAAATCTGAATGTCCATTTTTTTTTTTTTGTTATGCCTATATTTGCTTGTAGCATTTAAATTAAAAAAAGTATTTTGACAAAAGCATAGAATTTTAATATTTGCCATTTGTTGTTATCTGCTCCAGTTGAATTCCTTGTAATGTTTGTGACCTGGTTTGTACCAAATCAAATCTCAAAGTAAAGCAGCTTTGTGGAAAACTGACGCTCTTGGTGATCTTGAGGGAAAAGAGGAAGGAAAAGGGTGCTGTAAAGACACTGTCAAAAGGTTCATCTTCATACTTGAGAGTTGTCCTTCCCTTACCCATCCCACCTAGCATTATCCTGGCGCATGTTAATCCCATGTGCGAGTGTGAATCCTTAGAACATGCCAGATAAATTGGCCAGAGCATGGAAAGTTCACTGTGTGCTGCAGAGGCATTTTACACAGCAGCAGTCTATTACCCCGAGGGAACAGGGTGTCTCTGCAAACAGGAACAGAAAGTGTGGGTGTTATTTTTGGTTCCGCTTGCCTCGCTGCTTTGCTAGAGAGGGTGGATGGTAAATCAAGGGTGGGCAGAAACTGAAGAGCCAACATAATCTGGTTCATTACCAGACCCCTGACCACCATTCCTGTGCAGGTTACTGCAGTGTCCAAAATCCCACGACTATGAGTTATATTCATATTTGCATATATGCAGCAGTTACTCACCAAACCTCAGATTTGTGAATGAGCTCATACCTGATATTGCAGATGCTCACTCTGAACACAAACCGATCACTTTTAGCTACTCTAGCTAATGCTAATTGCATTCTAGGAAATAATGAAGTTTATTCTAGGAAGTCTAGGAAGCTTGCTAGAAGTCTCTATCTAGCAAGCTATCCGTTAGCATTTCCATTCCCTGGAAATGTCTACCATGCTATGATGAAATAGTAGCCGTATGTTTCAAAGTACCTGCAAATTGTTTTAGTTTTGTCCAAATAAACTTTTAAAAGGCCATTAATCCATAAAGATGTTTTTGGATCCATTTTTGTGTAGTTACAATATCTAGTAGCAGGGGCTAGTTGGCAAACCTTGACTCACCCAGTGTATTAGTATTCACGCACATGTGTTTTGAGGGCATTTTCAGATTTGCGTTGTTCTTAGAATTGTTATGTTTAGGACATTTATGTGAATATTGGCCTGGTGGTTAGTGCATGTGCTCTGACACATGGTGTTTGTGTAGGAAATGTGTTTGAATTTGAGTCCGACTCATGTCATTTCCTGATTATACCCCCTATCATTTCCTTTCTCCTTTATCACTGTCTTTGCCAATTAAGGAAGATATGCATTAACTTTTCCATCATTCACATAAATGTTTGCAACCAATCCTGGAATATATAATAAATATATAATATTTAGCAGTATTGAGCTTTGCTGTGTTAAAGGCAGCACACAAGCATAGTGATATATTGAATGCTATGAGACTTTGTAAGCATGCAGGTATGTTTGTGTGTGTGTATAAGCGTTGTGGCTTTTTCTATTTTTTTTTTTTTTTTTTTTTTCTTCATCCTTTGATGTAGAGATGCTGTGAATTCACTGGCTACTGTGACAATGGGGCACTTTGATAGCTGGCTCTGTTTGGATGCATCTCCATCGGGGCAGTGTATGCCTGGCATTCGCTGATGGGTGGTGTGGGAGAGCAACGTCACCGGAGGAGGTGGTGTACGCACAGAGCAGCGTCAGTATATGCCGGATATATACGTCACTATGTTCAGGGCTGAGCCTGAAATGTTTTGTTGATACAACAATGATACAAGATATGAGAACGCCCAACTCTGACTCTTCAGTGACTTCTGAGAAACAATCCAGCTAAGCTATCAGGTTGTTTCTTCATTGGAAGAACTGAGAATGTTTATCAGTTATTTATAAATTACCACTTAGTCATTTGCCAAAGCTATTGCTCATACTTACAACTTAAGTATTTTTCAATGCTGAAATACTCCTATTCCAATTTAAGAGGTTGAGACAACTATATGTAAGCTATTGATAGTTTGATTCCCTTGAAGAGTAGGGATTTACAATATTGTAGGTACCATATGTTATTGGCGGATATTAGAGATTTTCTAAGTATTGGTCAGTATTTGGTATTTATTGTGCATGCTCATTTTCCCTATTTTTTCAGTTATAGTATATAAACATTGTTAAATATATATTGTAATATGTAATATTTAGCAAAGTGTAAAATGAATATCCATTATTCATACTGTGCATTATAGTATTGTGATGTCTAAATTCACTTAAAACGATTGATTTTAGTTTTTGTTTATTTAGTCAAACTAATATATACTTTAATATAGATCATAACAATAATAATTATTGGCTTATCAGTACTAGTCAGAATTGTAATATCAGTGCATCCCTTTTGAAAAGTGTAAATACTGTGGCTGTGGGGCACGCTCAAAACTTTGCCGATCAATTGTAAATAAATATTTAGATATTGTGTCTAGAAAAATTAATGAATTTTTAGAAACTGCCCAGAAAACTCTAGCAACCACATAGACACTCAACATGGGTGTCCAATCCTGTCCTGCACAGTTTAGCTCCAACCCTAATTAAACACACCTGAACAAGCTAACAAAGGTCTTCAGAATTACTATGCTGCTTCCGAATATGCCTACTTCCATACTATATAGTAAGCAAAAAACAGTATAAACAGTCGTGAGCCAAGTAGTAATTCATAGTATTCACAGTAGTCAAAAAGTACCTGGATGACCTACTACAACATGGCGGATGTAGTACATCCAAATTTCATTCAAACTACTACACACATTCATACTATATAGAATTTCCTTTTTTAATGGTCGCAAAGTAAGTTTCAAACCAACCTACTATATGGTATGCGATTTCAAATGCAGCACTAGAAACTTCCAGACAGGTGTGTCGAGGCAACAGGCAAGTTGGAGCTAAACTCTTCGGACATTGGCCCTCCAGGAGCAGATTTGCACACTCCTGCTCTAGAAACTACCCAGAACATCTTGGCAACCATTAAAGCAACAATAATAAGACCTGCCCACTAGTATAATAGTCATTTTTTCAAATGACTAATGTAGCTCTGGTGCTACCTTCAAAATTTGCCTCACTCATTTTGAAATCATGTGTTGGGGGTAAAGCATTACAAGTAACTTGAGTTACGTAATCAGATTACTTATTTCAAGTAATTAGTAAACTAATGCATTACTTTTAAATTTACAACAAAATTACGTTTTCAAATAAGTAACGCAAGTTACTTTGTTTTTCCATTTATTGACTGACACTTCTCCTGTCCCTATGTTGAGGGAAATCGTGAGTAAGGGCAAAGGCGTTGTGTGTACTGTGTGAACATGATGGTTATTGCAGTTCTAGACTAAATGTGAGCAGGTGTTTACTCATATCACTTGCAAAAAAACAGATTCAGTATTACTCAAAATTAATAAAAACAGTGAAATGCAAACTCAGAATATTACGCAAACCTGCAATAATTAAATATATTAAATTACACAAATATACTTTATGTATTTAATCTCACTTTATTAACCTGTATATGCTTATGGCCCTGTTTCACAGACAGGGCTTAGATTAAGCCAGGATTAGGCCTTAGTTCAATTAGGACATTTAAGTAGCTTTTATAAATGTGTCTTAGAAAAAAACATTACTGGTGTGCATCTTGAGACAAAGCAATGACACGGACATATTTTAAGATATATCAGTGCAAGTAGCTTTCAGTTAAAACAGCTCAAACATGCATTTTAGTCTGGGACTAGCTTAAGCCTTATCTGTGAAACTGGGGGTATATGTCTTTGCTGCTGACCTTTGATGATCAACTTCAACCATACTAATAATCAAAAATGACTTTAGATAAATGTCACATTTGTGTTTCAATTTTTTTAATTTTTTTTTTATTGCTGAAGTAAGTGTGTTGAACTTTCTTTTCCTGCATCCTATTCATCTGCGATCCAGAATTCACAGCTGAAAGATTAGTTTGAGCTGCGCCCTCTACTGTACAGGCGTGAATTTGCATTTCTTTCAGCCTGAGGCTTATTAATTTCACTTTTGGTGTGAAAGGGCCTTTACATTTACCAAAAATAGAACTTTTTTTTCTTGTTGTTAAAAAAACAAGCAAGCAAGCCGAGCCCAGGTGAGAAAAAGTATGCAAAAGTAATGTAATGCATTACTTTCCATAAAGTAACTAAGTAACACAATTAGTTACTTTTTTAGGGAGTAACGAAATATTGTAATGCATTACTTTTAAAAGTAACTTTCTCCCAAAACTGCAGGTAATGAACCACCCCAGTGGTCTGGTTCTTCTGTACATCAGTACAGCTGTTTGCGAGACAGCCCGTCCCAAAGCTCTGCTCTCCTGGAACTGAGTCAACCTCTGGCAACTGCCCTGGTGACAGAGCCTGAAAGTGTCCACTGACCAGCGTGAACCACAAAGCTTGTAGTGTGTTTGCCCCCCTCCACCGCTGAAATGTACACTGTGGGCTAAATACTGCTTCAGTACTATCTCAATAGGAGCTGCTTTGCTTATTGTACCTCTAGTACAATAAGCTTTTCTCCATAGGCGGCCCAGTCCCTCTGGGTTGTCCTTTCCACCTCGTGGCTATGTACAGTATACTTTATGGTGTGGAGCAACTGAGGATGTGCCTGGCAGACCTCAGATGGCTTTATCTAACATTGTGTGCATACTTAGTACCCCATCTTTCTCAATAAGTGCATTTAAATTCCACTTCCTGTTTGTATCTTTCTCACAATATCTCCAGTAATAGCAAAGTCATGCTTGTTTGCATATTGGTCTTCTGTAGCACCCCAAAAGGAGGAACTCCTTTGATTAGGGACTTCCCAAGACCGCAGAAGAAACAGGGTGTGGCCCTTTCTTTATAGTGGGGTGAGGGACATGGGGTGAGGATGTTTTGGAGGCATTTCCCAATTAAAAAGACAACTCACATGAGCTTTAAAAGAAATGAAAAACACCACCTGACCCTCACATGACTTCCCCATCACACTCATCATTACTTCTGAGTTGTATTTATTTAGATAGCTATTTATTTAGCTATCGGTCTCCTTGTGGGACCAGGAATGCCATAGGCTGTTGATATTCTTACAGACAATTTGAAGACACCTAAATTACATTATGAATGGATCATATAGTGGTTAAATGGGAAATGTGGGTATAATAATAGATACCTAAAATTCTCAAAATACTTTTTTTTTTGCACACAATGATTTTTTTTTTTTTGCCAAGTTACATGATTTATCTTTTAGGTTCCTCTTTAGGTTCTACACTTTATTGTGTTAGAAAGTTCAAAAGAACAGCATTTATTTGAAATAGAAATCTTTTGTAACATTACTAAATGTTGTTACTGTTACTGTTTTTAATACAGTATAAATATAAAGTATAATTGCTTGGATCCGTTTACTTAATATTAATTTCCTCTAACTGTTTTCTTTGCAGACACCCCACCACTCTTCGGGCTGGACTGCGCGGCGACAGCAGCCCGCCCCCCGCGTCCCCCAGCCATGTCGTCACGCATCGGCCTGCGCCTGCAGCTCATGCGGGACCAAATGCAGCAGGAGGAGCAGCGGGAGCGGGAGCGGCAGCAACAACAGGCAGCATCCATGCATTACATGCAGCCTCGCATGCCAGGCCCACCTGCACCCTCATCAGCCATCAGCGCACCAAGTCACTTCCAGGCACCCATGCAGGTGCCTGTTGAAGTGCTAAAGGTAGATATATCCATCAGCCTGTGTGTGCTCATCCTAATTTGGGTTTGATGAGGTGATTCTTACATTTACATTTATGCATTTAAGAGGCCGCAAATACCACTGTGATGATGCATTTCCACAGTTATTAATATCATAAATCTAGCAAAGTTTTTTTATATTTTCATTTTTAAAAAATGTAATGTACATTAAAGACTATTTTGGATAAACAGGGCAAATTAGCACACAATCATGTCAGGTGCAAAATTAAGACATGCTTTTTTGGACAATAAATAATGCCGCAAATACCACTTAATTGACTACTGCAAACCTTAGTAAATCAGGTTGTATGATTCATTTAAATATTCTCCTCCCATAAATTTTGCTGTCTGGCAGGGAAACTCTCCTACAAATGCATATGCAATAAGGTCAGTCGCAAAAATAACTGTGTCCACGCCTTTTCAGCGCTAATTTCTCAGTGCGTGTCTTTAGTAAATCCTAATAGCAGTTTGTAATGCCAAAAGAGGGTTTGCGCGGGCACAAGCTGTTAGTAAATCTGGCCTTTTGTGGTTAAGTACCCTGGCATTACATTTCAGAAAACTGGTTAACACACTGCTGAATGAGTGTTCCTAATACAACGGCTGAGGGAGTCAATTTGACATCTTTCTTCTGACCAATGTCATCAAGCTCTCAATATTTGAAAAAGTCATAGAAACACTATGGTGGATTTTATCTATTGCTATTGGATCGAATGGGAATGCAAAAATTATATTTGTTGTAGTTTCTGTTCACCACTATAGAAGTTTACCCAACTATGAACACTTCCGCTTCTGAGAACCCCAGAGATTAAAAGTGTCAGTTAGTTCAAAACCATTTTTTGGTTTTCATGAAAAACATGATACATAGAGTAGGTGTTTGTAAAAATTCTTTGCTAAGATAAGAAACTCCCTCTCCCTTAAATCTTGTCAAATTCCATCTAATCATTGTGCAGCTATGTGTTCGTGGTATGAATGAGCTCCCCCATGAGACCCTAATCTTGCCTTCCATTGGATAGTCTAGCCGCGCTCAGGCCACCCTAGTGGTCCCAAGTGGATGAATGAGTTCTAAGGAGTGCACGAAGACCAAATTAGGCAAGATTAAGTACTCTGGTAATCTCCTTTTGTGTTGCGGTGAAAGAGTAGTGGGCAAAGTCCAGAAGTCAGTGGGTCGTGCAGGACTGACCACGGCTTTGGTGTGCCGGATTACATTTCAACCAAGATCAAAAACAAAGTGGGGAAAATTTGTAGAAGAATGCGGTGGAACGGCAGCCAGGTAAGAGGAAAGAGACAGAAAAGAAGGGCCACTCTGACATGACTTATACAGAGATAACACACAGGAAGACATTCTTACAGGTGACCTGTTTCTGTCTGATTGCATCTGCTATCCTGGATTGTTATCAGTTAGTTTAAAGAAAGCAACTCTTTGCTCAGTGTACATTTTGAGTTTAGGTGTGTGTGATATTATGAAACTTTGTACTTCACCTACAAGTTTTTTTTCCAGATGTATTTTTTTTATAGAACAGCTTCTTTCATTCTTCTTTCAGAGCCTAACAAAACACCCCCACAGTTTTTTGGGGATCTGTAAAGCTTAAGAAAGTGAGGTTGTGGAATTCATTGTAGAGTTATTTCATGTACTGTAGCTCATCTTTGGGGCCTTCTTGTGCTTCTCTGAATAGACAGTAACAGGCTCTGTTATCAGTTCAGTTACTTGCTCAACAACTTTGTCTGTGGTAGGCGACTAAAAACATTAAGGTTTGTTTATCTTCCTCCAAGACAATAATATCTGACAAATTAACTGAATAATTCAAACTGTGCGTCATATTTAGGGAGTGTTAACATTAGAGATAATCATAATCATAATCAGTTTGACTGTTTTATGGGACTGTTATATATGTTCGCAATTTTCAACTTTTGTTCAAATCAAATTGTATCAAATCATAAAATAACAATAGTAATACTAATAATAATATTAATATAATTAATAATAATAAACTATACTGCATATTATGGTGTTATTTTTTTACTTTAAGGTCAAAGTGTTCAAAAGCATAAATAAAACTGCTTTCACTACTGTTCAAACGTTTGGGGTCAGTAAGATGTTTTTGAAAATCTTACCAAGTCTGCATTTATTTGATCAAAAGTACAGTAAAAACTGTAATATTGTGAAAGATTATTTTTTAATAATCTATTAATAAATGCTGTTTTATATTCTAATACATTTTAAAATGTAATTTATTCCTGGGATGGCAAAGCTGAATTTTCAGCATCATTACGCCAGTCATTGTCACACGATCCTTTAGAAATCATTCTAATAGGCTGATTTGCTGCTCAAGAAACATTGAAAAGATTTAAGTTGTGCTGCTTAATATATTTTGTGGAAATTGTGATACATTTTATTCAGGAATATTAAGTTAAGATGAACAGCATTTATTTGAAATAGAAATCTTTTGTAATATTATGAATGCCTTTACTGTCACTTAATGCATCCTTTGCTGAAACAACTTACTGACCCCAAACATTTCAACTGTAGTGTATAATTTAAATTCAGTTTAAATGAAATAAATAAAATGACATCTCTTTGGCATATCAGTTATCATAACGCAAACATTAAAATAATCTGTATCTATAATATTTGTCGACTCAATCTTTAGTTATCTTGTTTAACTGAGCCAAACGGATCCTTTTTGCATAGTCAAAGTAGTAAAGTAGTAATACAAAGTAGTATTAAGGGTCATCATGAGATATAATAGCTACACTGTTGTGTTTCTTGAGTGTAAGTGACAATAACTTGTGCCACTAGCATGTTGTTGCTAACTTCCCATACAGCCAACCATGTGTTACCTCAGGATTAAGCAACCGTACTCTGTACTCCGTAAACCGTACTCTGTTTCACACAGAGTGTATCATTTAGCTGGACATTTACCATCACCGTTCCTAGATTGAATAAAAATATGTAATGAAGAGCTCCATGCTAGATGCACTTCTAACCACAACTAACCTTCTGTAATTTCACCTCTGAGAGCTCAGAGCAACTGGCCCTACCCAAAATTCTTTTACACCGCCTTCATGGAGAGGTTTAACACCAGGGAATTGCCCTCCCAGACAGTGCCCCCGGTTTACAGCTTGTGTGTGTAAATTGGAGTCCTGTATCCTTCACTTACACTGCCTATAAAAGTTTTACTTGCTCCATCATGTTCTTTAATCTTTCAATCTTTAAATAATACAAGCGGTTGGACTGAGATAGAATAATTTGGAAGCTGAAGTCTAAATGCTTTCATCCACTAATCCTGAGGCTTGTTTTCATTCAGGAATGTGGTTGATGTATTATGGCTAATATTTTCCATCAGTATACAGGCATTGGAACTCAGTTTTGTTGATATGAATGCTTGCTCAAATATGAGAACAGTCGTGCATAAGTTCACAGACAATATGTTGCTTTATTAACACTTCTCCTTTTTCTTTTCTTCACTGCACATCTATCACACATTTTATCAAATGTCAGTTTTGTGTACTAAATCACTCAAAGACAGTCTGGCTTTGAAGTGAAAGAATGAGGCCAGTCCAGTCAGACGTCACCCCCGCTCTGAACCTCCACCAGCAGGTGCTTGTGTGATTCATTGAACCTCTAGAGCCCCGTACATGCCTAGATTTAAACCCCACAGTTACATAACTATCTATGACTGTGGCTCTAAAACATAGCTGGCTGAGCCTGAAGGCTGTGTAATGGTGTAATGGTGACAGTAAAAACACTGTACTTTCCACTGGAATAGTCATGAGATGTGATATTGCCAGATGATGCACAGTTTTTTAAAATACTTTTGTGTTTAATACTCAATGTGTTGCTTTAGAAAATGCAAGTTATTGCATTCTTACAGTTCTTATATTTCAGTCAAAGTATATTTCCACTACCGTAAGTTTGGAGTCAGTACGATTTTTTTATGTTTTTGAAAGAAGTCTCTCATGCTCACCAAGGCTTTATTTATTTCATCAATATTGCCGTTTTCTATTCAAATATATTTTAAAATTGCATTGCCATTACCCCAGTTTTAGTATAACATGATCCTTCAGAAATCATTGTAATATGCTGATTTGGTGCTCAAGAAACATTATCAAAGTAGTTTTTTTTGTGGATACTTTTCGTGATACTTTTTTTCAGGATTCATTGATAAAAGAATAGCATTTATTTGAAATAGAAATTTTGTTACATTTTATAAATGTCTTTACTGTCACTTTTGATCAATTTAATGCATCCTTGCTGAATAAAAGCATTAATTTCTGTAAAACAAAATGATATCATATATCAATCTATTATATTATATTAATTATATTTATTATATTATTGTTTACAGGTGCAGACCCATCTTGAGAACCCCACAGACTACCACATTCGACAGTCTCAACGGCAGCAAGTCAAGGAGTACCTGTCCACCACATATGCCACCAAGCAGGCTGTGCACGCTGTCACAAGCTTGGTACAGCCCTCTCCACCCACCATGGCCCAGGGTCAGACAGGAACCGTCCCACCATCCATGCCCTCTCCTTGCATGCGCACTGAGCAGCTCATGAACTCCACTGGGAACAGCGCGCCCAACAGTCCCATGGCCATGCTCAACATCGGCTCCAGTCATGAGAACGAGGTAGTTTCTTAGTTTTCATACGGTTGTGGTTGGAAGCATGTCTAGGCATGTTTGAAACAAAGATTTTTCCCATAACATATCTTCACATTCATCAATGATTCATTTTGATGTCACAACATGTTTAATTTACAGTTTGTATATCTGTCACAGTTTTATATTTAGCAACTTAGTTCCACTTTCAGTTCACAGAAACCTAAGTTCAGTAAATGACAAAGTCTTGCTCATCTTTCATACATATGATTTTCTCCATTTCTCACCATAATACCCTGGTGGGTATTATTTACCCAGGTGCACATAAAGGTCAGGGTGTTAACTAACTTAACTCCATTGTCATTGGAGTTTAAGTGGCCAATTATGGCCGTGGAGGTATAATTACAGATTAAAGAGTGACAGGGAACCCAGGGCTGGATGGCCCTTTGGAACGGAGCAGACTTTGGTCCTTCCTTCCTTCCTCCGCTCCCAATGCCACCAAATCCTATGGGATACGAAGTGAATGTTTGCTTGTGGCACACTAACAACCTTTGTGAGCTAAACTAGGGATTATGTCTGTACGGCTGTTTAGAGGAATACATCTTTCATCTGTAATTTCTAGTGATATTATAATTAGATAGTTATTTTGGAGAATTTATAGCAAAAATCTTCAATAATCAAGAGAAACTGTGCATACTTTTGTAGAATGCAAATGCACAAGGTGTCTAAATTCTCCTTATGTGTTTTTTGACAAGATGGATGAGGTTATTGATGACATCATCAGCCTGCAGTCCAGTTATGATGACATCCAGGCTTATATTGACCCCGTGGTCCAGATGCCAAACACAGTAAGTAAAGACTTCACTCAGTTCAGGCCTTTTAGTCGTTGACATTGCCGCCTGTGACTAATACAGATTACTGAATCCCAGAAGGTAAGTGGAAAATTGAGTGAATAATTCCTGTTTATGATGCACACTCTGCGTCGTCTTGCCTCTGAATAGGTCTATTTTTGAAACCCCCACAACCTCGTACTTTGACAATGGAAGAATTATGCTGGATCCATTCGTTGTGCTGCTTTTTATCAGGATTATAGGGATGAAAAGCATCTTTGTCTGATTACCAAAAGTCACGTCTAATTATAGCACAGCACTGTCTCAGTAAAATGATGCAACTGTTTTTCTCTCATGCAACCTCAAAACGACTTATTTTTTTGTTTTTGCCTGCTGAATTTTTTGTGCTTGATTTCTTGGATAACCGATATTAGGACCTTGCCAGCTTCCTTTGGCATGTCTCTGGGGGAAATGTTTTAAGTATTTAAAATGTTTAATTGACTTAAAATTGTGGCCTGATTTACTCAAGGGAAGACATTGCGTTGGAAATCAGGAAAGTGGGAGCACTGTGCTTTGTATTTAAAGTAACTGCCCGACATTAACAATTAAGCTGCTCTCAGTTAGAGTTCAACTTGTTTACAAGGCATTTCGTGAAGGTGGGGAAGCAGGGGGGGAGGTTTGGGAGAGAGAAGGCCGGGGAGGGGAGGCTGAAAGTCCAGATAGGGGAAAGTTCAGTGTTTAGTGGTAAGGAGAAAGTAGAAGAGAGAAGGTCCCTGGGCGGCTCATGTTAGTCTCTCCGGAGAGGTTGAGGGTGAACGACAAGTGTGTGCAACTATGAGAGATTCAGAGGCCAATATGAAAGACACAAATAAAACTTATGCTATTGTGGAGGTTATCGATGGAGAGAAGATTCAGCTGGTAAGGCCGACTTTTTCCCATCACTCTCCTTTCTCCAGGCCGATATGGGGTAGGAAGCAGGAGGTGGGGTTGTTTAGTCTTGCAGCTGTTTGTTTCTGTGTGTCTTATTCCTGGAAACTAGAGGGACTAGAAAGAAAAAAGCAAATGCCATGGGCACTTAAAGGACACCGGTAACCTTGTCACACACATTTAGGCGTACACTTATAGCATGTTGTGCACATATATCTGTAAATGGCTTGTTGTTTATGGCTGTTGTTTAGGTGGACCTGCAGGGGAGCAACTGAGTACAATTGTTTCAACTGTTAAAGGGATAGGTCACACATAAATTAAAACTTGTGTCATCATTTCCTCATGGTGTTCCAAACCTGTCCACACAGTAGAAGTTAGTGGGGTTCAGTGTTGTTTTGGACCCCACTGATTTTCATTGTATGGACAAAAACTTCAAAATTCGAAAACGAAAAACGACATGGGAGTGAATATATGATGACAGAATTATATTATATTATTCTTTTTAACAGTGTTTTATTTTTACAGTATTGAGTGAATGCGTCTGATTGATTTTCCTATTGATCAGTGTTCTTAGGGATATATTTTCCATTGTAATGATTGATCTTAAGTTCCAGACTGTTTGACTTGGTCTCCTGCATACAGGAAACATCATGCATAAGGAAGTGCTACTGTTGGTTTTCTTCTGTTTACCAGAAACATATTTACCTGAATAAGTCCAGTATCTTGCCATTTTTCCCTACCATTCTTTCCATATGCAAAGGTTTTGGTTGATAAATTATGTCATTATGCTTATCCACGGAACAATTAAATTCCTAATCCTGGTAGATTTGTAATATGGCCATTAAAAAAAGCAAACAGTGGCGAATAGTCTCAGAACATTGACCACTTTGCTCAATATTTAATGTGCAAACTATATTTTTCTGTGAGGCATAGGTCAGAAAATACATGGGGGTGAAGAGGTGGGGTTTCGACTCCTAATGAGGCTGCAAAGGCCGCCTCTGACCCTGTTGACCATGTCCCTCCTTTGATCACTGTTTCTTTGATCAGTGATTAAAAGCCTTTCAGGATGGAATTCCCAAAACCAATAGGGCGTCAAAGACTTTGTATTGTGCATACACATATTTGGAATCATCACCATTGTTTGTCAGGAAGCAGCATTCATAATTTCACACCCTCTTTTATACACTTTCCTCTGTTTATCTTATAGCATTCAAAATGCTTAATGAGCCATTTCTGTTTTCTCAGTATTGATCATAAGAAAATCGTAAGGTTTCATGTAACGGCGGGTGCACATTTAACCAGAAGTAACGGCTTTGCATAATTTCCTCTCTTTGCTGACTTTTTACTGTTGATTTGTGTTTGTTTGCCTTCGTGCTTCACAGTAGCTTCTGTGATAAGGTATCTGAGCTGATTTATCTGTCACGGCTCATTAGGAGCCCATAGCCGGCTCGCTTACAATTATACTCTGACACTAAGATGGAATAAAAGATACAACTGATATAAAACTATAAAGACCCAGATAAGAAAGAACATAGTCAATCATTTCTCTCACCTAGAAGCAATTGCAAGAGTGTGATATTTTTTTTGTTTTATCTCCATTATCTCAAGCGTTTATGGATTTGCTCTAGAGATAAGATGAGTGTTTATTGGGTTTCTAGTGATTGTGATGATTTACCAGGGTTACGCTGAATATAGCTTCATAAAAATGCCATTTGAATCAAGACAAACTAGTTGAATCTTTCAAATCTTTCAAATCTTCAAATACAGGGGAATATGTTTGATGATTTGGTTTGTTACTCAATGCTTAGAAAGATTTTTGTCTTTGTAGCTTTAAATACTGCTGTTGTCGTCTTACTCACCAAGACTCACATATAACCTCTTTGTGCACTGTAGCTCCCGCTGTCCAGCAGCCATTTGGATGTGTACACGGGGCCAGGTATGTCCGGATCAGCTATTGCCATGACCAGCAACTCCTGCCCTGCAAATCTGGCCATAAAGAGAGAGCTGTCAGGTACATTCTCTAGACATATACAAAACAAAGTTCTGCACACACATGGTTCCTACTGTTAGGAACCACATACAATTTCAGCTATGGCATCAAAAGTTCCAGCACAAATCAAAAGTTTAGACACATATTTTATTAGCACTACTACCCAGATACAATAGTGGTCAACAAATAAGCCATGTGAAATAAAACAAATGAAAGAATAGGAATTATGTACCAAAAAGTAAACCAGTTGGTTTGTTAACCAACTTCTCAACCAATTTTCTTTGTTGCCTTATTGTTTTTCTCTATTTGGTCAGACACAGCTATTTAAAAAAAATTATAAATATTTGTAAAGGTTTGTTTTGCTAAGAAATCCAAATGTAGGATTGATTTAATTAATCTACAAAATTTAAATAACATGAAAAACATATATTTAGTTAAGAGTGTCTAAACGTTTGACTGGTAGTATATACTAGGTTATACCCTTAAAAAGAGTGTATGTAAGTGATCTGAATGACATGAATTATGGGAAGCAAACATGACATCATTATCACAAGGCAAATTGATGAGAATGTTAGATCATACTCACAATTTCTTGATATTTTTTTTTAATGTTTTATATCTAGAGAAACCTGAGGCAAATTTTTTAACCCATTTTATAATGTGTTGACATACTAACCCCCCAAAAAAAAAAAAAAAAAAAAAATGAAAATGAGCAGAGCCTAAAAGGCACTGCTTAACAACTGTAAGACACGAGAGAAACATTTTTACATAACCCTGCTGGATAAAATTTAAGCACATTTCACCATTCCAAAGCAATGTCACCTATTGCCACTATTACAAAGCCTCATAAATCCAGTTCAGACAGCATTTGTGTGTATAGCAAAGCATGTTGATTGATAGAATTGCCTCTTGTTTTTGGCAAGATGCTGAAGCTCGGGCAATGGCTAAAGAGAGGCAGAAGAAAGACAACCACAACCTGAGTGAGTATGCGCTTTTTCCCCCTCATTTCTTTCAGTTTACAACCCCTCACAGTTTAAAGTACACTATCTCCGCTAGTGCCCTGCCATTGACACCCCCTGTCACCACCACCTCCGGGCAAATTTAGCTGACAGCGCACTATACTTTGGTCTATCGTTAACTCGGACAGATCCTGCTGCCGTGGCATTAAAATGTAATTGCCTGTGACATTTCACAAGTATTGGAGTTGTACAATAAGACAGTAATTCCGCAAAGCTTGGCCTGTTCCCAAGTACTTTGGTATAAGAGAGTATATATTGCTAGTGCATTACAATTTACACACAGAACCGGTTATCTCCCATCATTAGGTTGAGTCAGAAAACAAATAAAAAAATTATGACCACATGATGGTCAGGGTCAGATATCATGCTATAGTCTGTATAAGAAAGAGTGGGGTGGATTCCTCATTCTGTCCTAATACTACTAATTTTTAGTATTACCAAACTAACAAACTCTTTTTCCTTTTAGTTGAAAGGAGGAGAAGGTTTAACATCAATGATCGAATTAAGGAGCTGGGCACAATGATTCCCAAAACCAATGACCTGTAAGTTTGTGTTGTTCATCTAAGCATTTAAACAATTATAATTTCATACTGACCAGATGTGAACTTTGTAGAGTTGGAGATGAACTGTAGTATTCTTTCATTGATAAGCACTTGACCTTCTGGAATCTCTTGTGTTCAGGGATGTGCGCTGGAATAAAGGCACCATTCTGAGGGCCTCTGTGGAGTATATTAAACGCATGCAGAAGGACGTCCAGAGAACCAGAGAGGTGGAGAACAACTTCAGGAGGATGGAGATGGCAAACAAACAGCTGTGGCTTCGCATTCAGGTGAACATTTATTCAGGACATATGTGACAGATAATATAGTCATTACAAAAATAAAACCTAAAGCATCCGCTAAGAATAATAGTCTGTGACAGCATGGAAAACAATTAGCATTGCAAAAAGATGAACACTGAAACCATATTAAACCATATCAGTTCCTTGTTATTCTTTTAAAGAAATTGATGTTTATTCAGCAAAGATTCATTAATCTGATTAAAAGTGATGGTAAAGAAATTTATAATGTTACAAAAGATCTCTATTTTAAAATAAATGCTGTTCTTTTGAACTTTCTGTTCATTAAAAAAACACCTTAAATGTATCATAGTTTCCACAAAAATATTAAATATTAGGCAATATTAGGAATGCACAATATTAAAATTCAGGCTGATAATGTTTTTTGCTGATCATCACTTTTATGTTATGAACTAAATAAATAATAATTAATAATGGTTTAAAATAAATAGGACTAATATTTGTTTAAAAATCATTTTAAACATTTTAAAGTGAATTTAGGTATCATAACATTATAATGTACAGTATGAAAAATGGATATTAACTTTGAGATTTGCTAAAGAGAACATTTAATGGTGTTATTTAATTATTAGTGATTTTTAAAGATTAATTTTAATGAGTGAAAAAATGACAACACAGGTAATCGGAATGTAAATATGGGAAATGTTCATGAAAAAGTAAATATAAAATACAGAACAGGGTTATTTTAGTTTAACTAAAACTAAAACCATTTTGTTACTTGAAATATTCATTAACTAAAATAAATTATTAAAAAAGCTTAAACTTATTTTATTTCAGCTAGTTTCCAAGGCAACATGTCTCATTTTTATTTAGTTTAACTTGATGTACTAAAATAACTAAAATAAAAATTAATAAAAAATATATAGACATATTAAAAAAATTACAGAATTTACTAAAATTAAAAATTAAAATATAAAAATAAAAACTAATTCAAACTATTAATAAAAAAACTTTAATAGTATCTCAATGATACTAAAATAACACTAATAAAGAACAATACAAATAAATACAAACAAATCTAATATCGACCATAATAACCAATATGGTATTTATATATTGTGTACCCCTACTCATTATACAAAAACACATAAAAAATGAGAACTGTTAATTTGAGAGATGCTAAACTGACCATCTTATTGTGATCTTATTGTGTGTATTCATCAGGAGCTTGAAAGTCAGGCCCGAATGCACGGCCTCCCCAGCTCCTCTCCATCCGGCCTGAACAACACTGAGGTTCTAAACCCCTTCGTCAAGCAGGAGAACAGCCCTGAAGAGAACCACCTCCCGCATCAGCCCCATCTCCCTCCTCACTACCCCCAGCATCAGCAGCACCCGGGTCAGCAGCAGCCCCTGCCCCACCCTCAACTTCACCAGCACCAGCACCAGCACCAGCACCTCCACCCCCAGCCCCCACTGCAGTACCCAGCAGTGGGCAGCTCCCAGCACTTTGACTATGCCCATTCGCTGGACTTGTGCGACGGCGGCATCCCGGGATATCAGGATGGCATGGGGGATCTTGGCTCGTTGGGCGGAGGTATCGCGCCAATGGGAAAGAAGAGCGAGCTAGGCTTCTTGCTGATGGAAGAGGCCCTGTCGCCGCTGGGAGGAGACCCACTGCTGTCCGCCATGTCCCCCGATGCTTCTGTTGACAGCAGCCGCCGTAGCAGCTTCAGCATTGAGGACTCAGACATACTGTGACCTGGACAGCCTTGGGTGTCACTGCACCACATTCATATGATGCAACATGTACACACATATACACACACACACAGAGATATTGCATTTAGTCTGGCACACTGTTAAAGAAGAAAGGTACGATTTTGATGCGCCCTGCCACCATGAAATTAAAGTTTAGCTACTTTTTTAAAATTATTTTTTAGTCTGACATACAACATTTTTTGCACCACAACTGTCACAGAAATGAAAATATGCACGTTGATACATGCAATATAGACTAACTAAACAAAAAGAACTGATATGCTTGAAATCTGTCACCAAGAAATGCCTATATTGAATCTTTTGTACAAAAATATGTACTCCGATACATAGAAGGCAGTGAAAAAGTGCTATTTTGAGTCTGAACTTTTGCACTCCCTGCCATATAGCAGTATATCTTTTGAATAGTTTAAACAAATTTAAATATGCCTTTTAGATACACATATTCACCCCAGAATTGTAACAGTCCAAACCACACACTCACATTCTCTAGCTATAGAATTATAAATTTTTAGAATTATAAAGTCAGTCAAACGCACTTAATGTCCTCTAAATCCAGATAGAAATGATGATTGGAGCTTTTTTTATTATTATTATTATTATACCACCACATCTGAGCTCTTAAACACCGCGCCTACTCTATCATAGCAATATGCAAAGGCAGCTTATCCTCAAACAGTTTTTCAAAAAGCAGGAAGAACTGGCTTCCCACAGCCATGGAAAACCTGGAAATATCAAGGAATTGTGTTTTCTATATTTAGATTAATACATTAATACAATCTTAGTTGTATTAATCTTAGTCCTAAGACTATTATTATTTAGTTCTTTTAAATGAGTCAGCCAAACAGATTCACAAAACAGTCTGAATGATTCATTAGTGAATCAGTCTGAATTTGTATGAAGTCACTGAAACTTGAAAGGTCCTGGAAAATTCATTGGTTAAAGTGTATGGGAACTCTAAGAGGGCCTTGAATGTCCATTCAGATAAATGCAAGAAGAAAAAGGACAGGTCATACTCAGGTGTGACTCCACCAAAATGCAGAGACTTGGAAATAAAGGTATCAAAAGAAACCAATGTTGAGGACGAAACAATGACACCAGGCTTCTGTTTGCATTACAGGCCAGACCAGGTGCTATTATGAAAATACGTTCAGTGGACAGTGCAGCAGGATGCAACATAAATTAACTAGTTAGTCCTGTTGCCACACGTGCCATAAAGCCAAGGCCGGATTCTTCAAGAAGCACACATTCAAATACCCTCTCGTATTGGCACGCTGTAAAATAAAGCCCACAGCTGTGAGCGGCGTTTGTCCAACTGAAGTTCATACAGCCCAAGGTGCCTTTCAGGAAACCTGGATCAACATGAAATTTGATCCAGCTTTTGAGCTGTACACTGAAGGAAGTATAATATATAGGAAATGTACATGTATTATTATAGGTTTTCTTTTTTTTTTTTCTTCCCAAAGCACTGGAAAAAAAACTATTTTAATTTTATTGATATTATAAAGATTTTATGAAGTGAGTTTTATTTCAAATGTTTTATGCCACTAAGCCATTTAAATGTACTTTATCTGTGCTTTTTTATTTTGTATTCTATCACTGCCGAGCCATTAAAATATAAAAATATTTCTGCCATTCTGTTATACAAATGGCAAGTGCAGAGCCATAGTATATTTTTCTTTTCTCTTTTCTCTTCTTTTTTTTTTTTTTTTTGTGTACAGAATCGTTAAAACACATTAGGCTTTTAAGAGATTTAAAGAACAATGTGTAATGTTGTTTTTATATTGATTTTATTCCTTTTTTAAGAAAAAGACAGTTGAGGAAAAGTGATACTGTTGAGTAGTGATTTAATTAAAACTTTGAGAATGTGAATTTTATGTATTGTACAGTTAAACTAAGGTGGCTTGTAAACTGCCTGTGTTGAACATGAGCTTTAATAGAACCTATGCGCTGTCCTCAGAAACAGTATGATGCACCTCCAGTGTCTTATTGCCTATAACCACCTCTCCCTGTTTTACTGCTTTATTGTTTTAAAGGTACAGTTCATAGGTGCTGAAACAGCACCATTCAAACCTCATGAATTAGTATTGAAAATACTGGTGAGACACTTTTTGTGATAGTGTATTTTATGCATTATTATTGCAGGTGTATGACTAACTGCCTTGATCATACACCAGATTCAGCCGAGTTAAAACCAGCCAACAGCTCTTATTAAGAGTTGGTTACGCTATGCAAATCTTTGACTTGGTTAACTAGAATAGACGTAGCATAGCAAAAATAAGCAAGGGCATTTTGGATAGCATAGCAGAAAGGGGCTTCTAATTTTGCTTGTGTGAATTTTTTTTAAAAATTTTTTATTTCATTTTGTTTTGTTTATCCATGCACCAAGAATGAGAAGGTTTGCCATTTAAGAATGAATATAAATCACTTGAAGTAAAGAGTGTGCTTTGGTAAAATATCTTGATGATTAAAAAGTTTTAAAAAACAACAACAAAAAAACACTTTGGCATCTTATTATACAGCATGCTGAAAGACAATATAAGCAGAATGTGTCTCAAGTTTTTACCAAAACCCTCTGAAGGCCTTGAGAATGTTTCAGTACTGTGGATGTGTCATGTTTATGGGATTTGCTCTTTCATAAATCTCTGGAAATAAATGACACCTCGCATTAAATGTATTTAAGTTGATGGTATGTTGACTGGCTTCTGTGTTTTGTGCACTTAATAATGGGCTGAATTGAAATTGCATACTCTCTTGAGTAGGTACTCAGTTTGAATAAGTAATTACTTGAATTATACTTGAACTATGAATGTGTGTAGTATGAATGTAATCCGGACGTACTACATCCGCCATGTTATCATTATCATGTGACCTACCATCCTTTTCTTTAAATTAACCAGTGTACAGAACATCCATTCATTAATCAAAAAAGTGTAGTCATTCTTTTATGCTTTTGCTTTTTTGCTATCTCATGGAGAAAGTGAATGAAATTTGGTTTAGACCCTGACCATTTCTTCTTGTGTATATGGAACTTCCCCCAACTAATAAAAAGTTGTACAAGAAAAATAAAATTACTATTATTTTCATTGCAATAATATATACATATATCAAAATTATTTAACTTGAATATAATATCTGTTTTCCTTCTAATAACATTTTCCACGTGTGACCTGCAGCGTTAGTTGTCGCGTCACTGCCATTCACGAATCCTCTCCCATTGCCTCATGGGATAGTTAAGTGTCCATCGTATGCGCACTTCTTTTCGGACATACTTACTTTATACTGTTTTTCGCCTACTATATAGGAAGTATGCGCTTTCGGATGCAGGTTTTAATGGTGGTCAGGATGTGAAGGTTTCTCGACAGTGCCATGAGAGGGAGCTCTACACCAGCATACTGGATTAAAAAATATGGCTCTATGGATCTACTGGATCTTTATGTTTGGAATGGAATACTTTTAGTCAGTTAAATGCTGACTGAATTTGGAGCAGTATTGTATACTGCATACTAAAATAATGAATTATAAAATATAAACATTTCGATCAGTAGTATGATGCATTGTCATGATCTCATTACACTGCATGTTAAATACACATAGGCCTAGTGATTTAGCCATTTGAAATGGTAAGTTTATTTTATTTATTTGTTTAAATATACAGATTATTTCAAATGTCAACTTGCTGTTTAATCAAATCAGTTAGGAATTTTTTTTTTAATTGCATTGTGGGATTTGCATTCCATGCATTGTGTTCTTGTTGTATACTGATTTAGCAAATTTAACAGTGTTATTTTAGCATAATTTATATATTATTATAAGATTAGATGTTGTTTTTATAGTTTCCATTTTAATTTAATTTTAAGTTTTAGTAATTTTGAGTGCTTTTGATTAGTTTATTAAAATATATCTTCAATTAATTTTTATTTCAGCTTTATTTCTATTACCGAAAACCATGTTTAATAGTTTTAGTTAACAGTAAGTAACCACACTGCTAGGTAATTCATGTATTCCATGCATATAAAGAAAATAGTCTGTGCTCAGTATGCATTCTATATACTGCAGAAACTGTAGTAAATTCAAATGGTACATGAATGTTTTCAGTTTTCAGTAAAAATTTTTTTTTTTTTTTTTTTTTTTTTTTTTTTTTTCAAAACGCACCCATATATGGTAAATAGGCTAAAATATATCTTCTGAGAGGAAACATGCACAACAATGGAGAAAGAAATAGAAATATACTCTGGGAAACATTTTTGAGGTTTTATACAAAATTAGCTATCACCCTATTGAAATGTTTTTTGGCAATGTTCAGGAAATGTTTTTTCATCATAGATGAACTGACCTCTTTGTTTTGTGTCTTACAACGATAATATTACCTTTTATTATATTTTATTTCTTATATCAATGACATGAACCGAAGCTTGATGTCTTTAGCACCATACTTGGTGCTTGGTTTGGCACAAATTACGAATTTTTCAAGGGTATAAATAGATTAAATGTGAACATGGGACTCATTACTTAACTCAAGCATCAATCTTGACTAATCTGCCATAACCACTTAATTTTCCCATACACTCATGAATCAAGAGATTATCTTCAGTGGGAAGTATGACTACAACAGTCTAAACCGCGCTGTATCCTCTAGGGGGCACCAGAGAACTGTGAAACTCCCTCAGTGCAACCTCATTTATTTCCTGTAACAATTACAGAAACAGCACTGCAATGCAATTAACCCATTTTTAAATACCATTTTATTAGGGCGGTTTATCCCAGATAAAGAGAGGCTTAAAATAGGACGAGGTGAGAAATAATTAGCTTGCAGTCATCTTGCCACCTCACGCATATGAAACGTTCTGGCCGAGAACTATGTTGCTTCGTTAAAATGAGTGAACTGTAAACAGAGACTGAGAGGAACTGTAGAATTAATCTGCTCTTAATGCATGACGTCAATTAAACTGACCTCTTGATATATCATCTAAAGAAAACAAACACGAATTCCACACGCATCAATAATAAACATGACTCAGTCCTTTATGTAGGAAAATATAATCACAACCAATTACCACTAGTGTTTTTTAGGCCTTGATCTAGACTGGGGTTAGCATGCTAACTGAATACAAATACACACAGTTCACATTCCAAAAGAGTTATCTAATGCATTTTATTTTATCTTATTATTATTCATTTGTGTTCTTTATTATATATTACATATTAAATAAAATATTAAATTGATTAAATATTACCAAAATTGTTTGTAAAAAAAAATAAAAAAAATAAAATAAAATTAATTTCTTTTTTCTTTTTTTTTTTTTTCTTTTTTATTGAACAGTCTATCCAACCTTTAGACAAAATCTTAAATCTTTGCATATGTGTAGCCTATCATATTTGATACATCAGGCTTTTATGGCTTTTAACACTCGAGGAAGGCCCAAAATGAGCGAAAATATGCTTTCTCAAGTTGCTGATATTTATATGGCAGAAAAGTAAGATGAAATTCTGATAGCTTGTAATGTAAATCAATGAGATTTTTATAACAGTTTAGCAGACTACTTACATAAAATTCATATAAATATCTCAAAATAGTGTCTTAGAAAGATGATGTCAAGTCACCTTTATTTATATAGAGCTTTATACAATACAGTTTCAAAGCAGCTTTAAAGTGATAACAAGAAAATTATGCATTTCGGCAGTTGTTCAGCTGAAGTCAGTTCAGTCAGTGTTGATTCAGTTCTGTTGTAAAGATCATCAAATTAGTAAATTAGTTAATTTCATCTATAAAGCAGTTCTGCAAAAAAATGATATCATCGTCCAGCTCAGTTCAGTTCTCATACAGCAGCGTCAGTACAGTCAGATCTATAATATTGTTGAATATTAAGTGTCCCCAACTAAGCAAGCCAGAGGCGACAGTGGCAAGGAACCCAAACTCCATCAGGTAACAGAATGGAGTAAAAAACCTTGAAAGAAGCCAGGCTCAGTCGGAGGGCCAGTTCTCCTCTGGCCAATGAACAAACATGGTGTCATTATGATTCAGGCTGAATCACAAGTCAGAATTCAGATCGGGATAGGTAGCATTCAAATATTCATCCAGTTCATTTTGCTTGAAGATCAATTCGTCACCATAGGGTCTGTGCGGAGGACCTGTCTGGTTATTGTGGTCTCTGCTTAGGATCTGTGCCAATGGCTGTCATGTTGACGAGGCCTTCACAGGGGATTTAGTAGACACAGTCTCTGCTGACATTCAGGGAAGCGTTTTGGTCGTGTCTAGTCCACCATCTGATCTGGATATGGACCAGATCCGGCTGACTACAGTAACCTCAGGATAAGGATGAGACAGACAGACTAATAGTAGATGCCATTCTTATTACGATGTAACAAGTACATCGGGTGTTATAGGAAGTGTTCCTGGTTCTGGTTGACCTAATTAATGCAGTCTAACAATCATTTAACTGATTTGAATAATTTAAATTGATAATGTGTTATGTGTATGCCAGGTTAAAGAGATGTGTTTTTAGTTTAGATTTAAACTGACAGAGTGTGTCTGCTTCTCGAACAAGGCTAGGAAGACTATTCCAGTGTTTGGGTGCTAAATCGGAAAAGGATCTACCGCCTGCAGTTGATTTTGATATTCTAGGTATATCAACTGGCCAGAATTTTAAGATCATAACAGACGCGAAGGAAAATAATGCGTTAAGAGCTTGCTCAAGTACTGAGGAGCTAAACCATTTAGTGCTTTGTAAGTAATTAGCAAGATTTTAAAATGTATGCAATGTTTAAGAGGGAGCCAATGCAGTGTTGACAGAAACGGGCTAATATGGTCATACTTCTTGGTTCTAGTAAGAACTCTAGCTGCTGCATTTTGGTCCAGCTAGAGTCTGTTTATTAGGCGTGCAGGGCAACCACCCAGTAGAACATTACAATAATCTAGCCTTGAGGTCATGAACGCATTAACTAACTTTTCTACATTTGTCATTGAGAGCATACACCGATCAGGCATAACATTATGACCACCTTCATAATATTGTGTTGGTCCCCCTTTTGCTGCCAAAAGAGCCCTGACCCGTCTTGGCATGGACTCCACTAGACCCCTGAAGGTGTGCTGTGGTATCTGGCACGATGTTAGCAGCAGATCCTTTAAGTCCTGCAAGTTGCGAAGTGGGGCCTCCATGGATCGGACTTGTTTGTTCAGATTGGATTGAGATCTGGCCAAGTCAACACCTCAAACTCGTTGTTGTGCTCCTCAAACCATTCCTGAACCATTTTTGCTTTGTGGCAGGGCACATTATCCTGTTGAAAGAGGCCACAGCCACCAGGGAATATCATGGTCTGCAACAATGCTTAGGTAGGTGGTATGTGTCAAAGTTACATCCACATGGATGGCAGGACCCAAGATTTCCCAGCAGATCATTGCCCAAAGCATCACACTGCCTCCGCCGGCTTGCCTTCTTCCCTTCTTCCCTTAGTGCATCCTGGTGCCTGGTGTTCCCCAGGTAAGCGACGCACACGCATCCGGCCATCCACGTGATGTAAAAGAAAACTTGATTCATCAGACCAGGCCACCTTCTTCCATTGCTCCATGGTCCACGTGCCCATGGTTGGCGCTTTCGGCGGTGGACAGGGGTCAGCATGGGCACCCTGACTGGTCTGTGGCTATGCAGCCCCATACGCAACAAACTGTGATGCACTGTGTGTTCTGACACCTTTCTATCAGAACCAGCATTAACTTCTTGAGCAATTTGAGCTACAGTACTGTAGCTTGTCTGTTTGATCAAACCACACGGGCCAGCCTTCGCTCCCTACGTGCATCAATGAGCCTTGGCCACCCATGACCCTCTCGCCGGTTCACCACTGTTCCTTCCTCGGACCACTTTTGATAGATACTGACCACTGCAGACCGGGAACACCCCACAAGAGCTGCAGTTTTGGAGATGCTCTGGCCCAGTCATCTAGCCATGTCACGAATGATCCACTGGAGGCAAGTGTTAAAGAACCCAAGTGCAGTTTATTTACAATAATCCAAATTGAGCAAACCATGAACAGAAACAAAACAAACGATGACTTGACTTGACTTGACTCAAACAGACACAGAACTCACCAACAGCGGTACAGGGAATAATACTAGACAAGGGAACAAGGCAAACATGAGGGCACAGTGGAATCACATGACAAACCAGGAAACATGACATTGAACATAACAAAATAAGAACATGAAACATGAACATGAAACAAAACCAAAACACTAGACATTACAAGCCATCACAATTTGGCCCTTGTCAAACTTGCTCAAACCCTTACGCTTGCCCATTTTTCCTGCTTCTAACACATCAACTTTGAGGACAAAATATTCACTTGCTGCCTAATATATCCCACCCCCAACAGGTGCCGTGATGAAGAGATAATCAGTGTTATTCACTTCACCTGTCAGTGGTCATAATGTTATGCCTGATCGGTGTATGTCATAACTTAGATATATTTTTAAGATAGAAAATGCGGTTTTACAGATGCTAGAAATGTGGCTTTCAAATGGAAGATTTGTATCAAAGAGCACACCCAGGTTCCTAACTGACGACGAAGACTTGACAGAGCAGCCATCAAGTGTTAGACAGTATTCTAGGTTATTACGTGCAGAGGTTTTTGACCCAATAATTAGAAACTCTGTTTTTTCAGAATTAAGTAGTAGGAAATTACTAGTCATCCATTTTTTTATATCAGCTATGCATTCTGTTAATTTTGAGAATGTGTATATTTCATCTGGGTGAGAAGAAATATAGAGCTGAGTGTCATCTGTAACAGTGAAAACTAACGCCATGCGTCCTAATGATATCTCCCAAGGGAAGCATGTACAGGATGTAAAGCAACAGTCCTAGTACTGAGCCTTGCAGCACTCCATATTGAACTTGTGATCGATATGACACCTCTTCATTTACTGCTACAAATTGGTAATGGTCAGATACGTATGATTTGAACCATGCCAATGCAATTCCACTAACGCCAACGTAATTTTCGAGTCTATTCGAAAAGAATGTTGTGGTCAATAGTATCAAATGCAGCACTAAGATCCAGTAACACTAATAGAGAGATACAACCACGATCGGATGATAAGAGCAAATCATTTCTAACTCTAATGATGATACTGTCTAAATCCTGACTGGAAATCCTCACAGATACCATTTCTTTCTAAAAAAAGGAACACAGTTGTGAGGATACTTTTCTAGTATTTTTGACAGAAAAGGTAGATTCAAGATTGGTCTGTAATTAACTAATTCTTTAGGATCAAGTTGAGGTTTTTTAATAAGAGGTTTAATAACAGTCAGCTTAAAGGTTTTTGGTACATATCCTAAAGACAAGGATGAATTAATAATATTAAAAAGTAGCTTAGTAGGTATAGGGTCTAACATACATGTTTTTGAGTTTGATGATTTAACAAGTTCAGATAATTCTTTATCTCCTATAGCAAAGAATGAATGGTATTGTTCCACAGGGGGTCTATAGCACGATGTCTGATGCAATACTGTAGTGGTCGTTTGCATGGTTATAATTTTCTCTCTAATAGTATTATTCTTGCAAGTAAAGAAATTAAAGAAGTCATTACTACTGTGATTACTACTTTATTTCTCGTTAATATCAAATAAATGCCTAGGGTTGTGTTTGTTCTCGTTGAAAAAAGTAAGCAGATCTAGCCGTTTTTAAGGCCTTTCTGTATGCAATAACACTTTCCTT
Source organism: Coreius guichenoti (assembly GCA_039654105.1). Classification (NCBI taxonomy): domain Eukaryota; kingdom Metazoa; phylum Chordata; class Actinopteri; order Cypriniformes; family Gobionidae; genus Coreius; species Coreius guichenoti. Next base: position 16,731,984 of record CM077188.1, read on the forward strand.
CCACAAAATGCGAAATACTTTTTCTTCCAGCTGTGCTTCATTTTTCAGTCTGCTTTCTTGAGGGCCCGAGTGTGCTTGTTATACCACAATTTGTTTTATTATCAAAGTTCTGTAGTTTTAATTTTTGGGGGGCAAAACATATAATGCAATGCAATATTATGATGGTTGAGAGATGTACAAATAAATGTTCTTGAAAAGCCTGTTGTATTTGATTCTTACATTTTACCATTATTTTTATGTGTGGTCTATTTTTTTATCTGTCAAAGTAAAAGGTGCTGGAGGTTGTATCTTTAAAACTGGGGTATTTTCTCCTGCCGTGCACATGGACGGGCATACACACTTACACACTCATTCCCCAACCCACCATCTGCATCAAATTGGACACTGACATAAAGAAAGTGCTGTGCAAGTGTGGACTGTTGGTGGTCTCCCTTCACTCACGTCCTGCCCCATGATTATACACCTTCCTTCAGACTCTGAGTGCTGAAGATGCATATCTGAGTTAAACAGCCCTTCTTGTGCTTAAATCAAGACAAATCGGCTTATTCAGATCCAGACGTCCATGTGTCTTTAAGCTTGCCCCAGCCCTGGCGAAGCGCCATTCTCTGCTTGTTCTTTATGATGCTAATGGACTTCCATATCTAATAAATCCCTGTAGATTTAAAGTGTGGAGATGTTATGGCTCGCTTGTTGGAATCCACCCTCCAACCACCCTCAACACACATACACCTTTATTCCTTAATTCATCATTCAACTTATTTTCCTCCCCCTACTCGTCGCTGTCAAAACACATGTGAAAATTCCTGACCAGCACATACTTCCTCAAGGTTTCCTGCTGAAAAACCTTGTAAGTTTGAGGAAGAGAAAAATCAAATGTGAAAACATAAATTAAGGTACAGGAGGGCTTGTGTTACGCCACAAGGTTTTAGCACTGCTGAAGCATGTCTGCCCTGGAGGTGGCCTGGGCGGGCTCCACATTTCCTGCCTGCTCTGGTGTTTGGCAGAAAATCCTCTTTGGTGCTCTGGAAGAGCTTTCGGATGGCATGCGGAAGAGGGATGGAGGAGGATAACGCATAAACAAGAGAAAAGGGAAAATAATCAAATAGGTCATTTTATTGCCCCAACAAACAAGTAGCCTAACAAGGGAGTCCATTCATGGAAGGGAATTGTACATTGTGTCTAATTAGTTTCCTTACAGATATCTGTTTTAGATCAGTGTTTCCAGCCTTTAAAAAAAAAAATCTTATTTAGGTCTATCTTTATTCAACACTAGAACTACAAACTAGAAATTCGTTGACATTACAGGCCTACTTCATATTATACTGGATATCATTCAGGAATCAGCATTATCATTAATAGGCATTATCAAACTTACCAAGTGGCACATATATTCTGCTATGAGTGTCATCTACACAATGTGCAAAGCCTGCAGTCGCAGCATTCAGCAGTCTGACATTTCCTAATATTCTCTGTTATCCAAGGCAGCACTGTCAGTCTGCTCATCTGTGTAACTGAAACCGGCGCTACTTTCATGTCTCTCGTATCACTCCGCAGACTCCTTTTGTTTCATACATTTGTTGTTACATTCCGTCTCAGTTATCATTTGTAGTGGAAATGATATCAGAGGACTTCAATATTAATATTACTGTATTGTTGCAGTGTTTGTTGCTAGGCCGAATTTTTTTGTACGTTGCAATGAACATTTTTTTAGCATTAAAATAATACTTAGGTAAAATTATAAAAAGCCTTTTATCTGATAAAAAGTATAAACTATCAATCAGAGGGTATGTAGTATAGTTATTTAGTAGATTGTGAAGGTATGTAGTAGATTGTGTGCAGTAGAAGGTATGTAGTAGATTGTGTGGATGGAGTGTGGTCTAAAATGCAAAAAAAAAATGTCAAAGAGCAGCACTTTTGAAGAGTTCTCGGAGTATGCATTTATTTGTTATTTTGGCCCCTTTCATACACCCAGCGCAATGCGACACCAGACGCGACGCAAGTGTTCTTTGCTAGTTTCAGCCCGACGCAGTTATCATTTCCACGTCCAGACATTTCCAAGTCAATAGTGCAGTATTTTTTGTGTTATTTAAAGGGCGCGTTAGTAATATGCGCATATAGGCCGGTGCACAATGAGCGTACACTCTGCTTATTACACACACAGGGACACGCAGAAGCACACAAACATTTTTAAATATTAAAAATAAAAGGATTCCTCTCTGGAGAAGCGTTCAGTCTTTCCTCTCGCAAATTCCGCCATGTAAATAGCGAATCCGCCATGGCGCTTGCACTGGCTTTTAAAGTGAATGGGAGATGAGACTCTGATTGGTTTATTGCACTTTACGCCCAAAACACACCCATGACTCATTAAGAGACTAGGTACAACCCTTTTGGACCATGCGTCTGCTGCGCCGACCGTTTTTTCTGTTGTTAAACTGGCAAAAGTGGATTCAGACACGCCCTAAGTGCACCTGCGCCATGCAGTCAGATTGTTAAAATAGGGCCCTTAAACTGTTGGAAACAGAGCGTAAAAATGGACTTCAAAAATGTCTTGTCCTGTTGCTCCCTATATAGGCCATGATCAGCGAGTCGACATTGCCACTAGCAGAGCATTAAAGTTGACAGTCTGTGCATCCAGCTTTTATCTGTTATGTTATGGATATTTAAGCAAAAAGTTTGCTTCACTTCATACAGTCAGTTTAACAGCATTAGACTGAACTGCGCAGATATATTTTAAACGCTTACATTTTGTCCATTCTCCAAGTGGTGCGTGCAGCTGTATGGCTGTACACACTGTACGTACCATGAGTACTCCACTACTTTATCAGTTATTATGTAGCCTAAGTATTTCTGTCAACTGAACTAGCAAATTAATCATTATTTTGTGTCTTTTCTGTGAATTGGTCAAACGCGTTTGCAAAATCGTCTGAATCGATTCGCATTCGTTTGGATCACTCTCTCAATGAATCACCAGAAAGTATCGAAAGCAACAAATCGCGGTGTTTTTCAGGTGTTTTCCTATGTGAACATGCGCTAAATGGATGTCTTTGACAATTTTGATGTTTTTTGCAGGTTTCATGTTCAAAACGTTTAAAACGTGTCTAGAGAGATACAGTAGGCTACACTTGTTCTGCTGAACCGTTGCTCTCACTGATGGCCCGAAAGGTGTGTAATAGTTAGGCTATGCTTTGACTTTTTAGTGTTAAATCCACATCCTTGAATGATTTCTAGCGTCTTTTCTTGAACTTCTCAGGTAATATCCATGGTTTGACCCATTTCAGAAGCAGCCAAAATTAGAATTTAACCCCTTACTGCACCCCCAATCACCAACCCTTACCCCCATATGATTTATCTGTGTTGTAGAAACTTAGAAACACAATGATGCTGAAGCCACAATTCTGCTCATGCTTCATTTCAAATCTGAGGATTTTATCTCTAAAACTATGAATTTTATTAAACATTTTGTAAGACCATGCCAGAGTGAGTCACACCTCTGCCGGTATGAGACCTAATCTTCTTTATTCTTTTATCGTTATTCTTTTGTTTGCATTCAGCCATTATTAGCCTTTATTCTGGCATTATGGCTTGCCAATCTATACCACTTTGATTCCACTATACATTAATCCACCTATTATCTGAAGTCTTTCTAGAAAACAAACAAAAAAGAGCATATTCTTGGGACCTTATGTGAATTATTTTAACAAATTCTATTATGAGCATTAGAGCTACAATTAGCATCAAGCTACATAACACAATTTAAAAGCTTAGTATTTCGCTTTTACTCAAAACTCTCCAATCGCGATCTAATGTTGGATATAATGTTGTTGAAATATGTTTTGTATAGCCTTTTATCTGCAGCTAATTTCTACACCTGTTTAGCATTTATAATGTAAACATCCATTATTGATATGAAAACCGAACCAATCGCATGGAAATCACACACAAACCATATACTATGGTAATCGTGTGTTTATTAGCTTCTTGTTTCACGTGTTTCATACGCACACACTCATAGCAATTGTAAGTTCTACTGCATAATTCATTTTTTAACAAGCAGAATAATACAATATCATGATACACATCTCACTTTTAGCTATGTCTTTTAACTATTAATATGTATCTATCTATCTATCTATCTATCTATCTATCTATCTATCTATCTATCTATCTATCTATCTATCTATCTATCTATCTATCGATAGACTTCTATTAGATCTATTAGATATTGACTTCTTGATCTGACACATTCCGCTGTCAAATGGCATTTCCTTACATGCATCTGTGCTTTTTCCATCATGTCCTTCTGTCTATCCTTCCTAGAGCAGTGTATCATCAGGGTTTAAACCCAGAGAGCAGAGGGCAAATATCTGCTGATTGAGGTAATTTAGCCCCATGAGGCCGCACTGTCTTTTTAATAGGCATGTGTCAAGATCAGTAAGGAGGAGGGGCTGCAGGCTGTAAAACCTGACAGACTGGGATATATTTATTACATTTTGTTCACAAGACAGTAAAAAAACTTTTATGAACACAAAGTGACATTGTGAAGTTCGTAAAGGTTTATGCATACTGGCTTATGTTAAAACTTCTGATATTGCTTATTGATCCTACACTTATCCATTACCACACCATTCATCAGGGGCTTTTTTATGATCTTGTCTTAAGAAATTGACAGCTCATTTTCTCCACCATGACACAAAGCACTGAACGTGTGGATTCGGTGCAAAATTGAAGGTTATGTATTCTTTATGGTGAGATGATCAATTGTAACCTCAGCCTGTCTGCAACGGCCTATTTTAATGAGGGAGACGAGACCAAACTCTGTGTCCTGAGAGAAGAGCCTCAAAAAGAGAATAATAAAGTTGGACAATCGACACATGGAGGATTGTGTCAGAGAAGTAAATGGGGGCTCTTTTTTCCTCCCAGAAAGGTCAATTATGTTCGGTGACAGCTTCCTCTCAGGTAGTTACCCTGTCATCTTCCTCTCTTCCTTCACTGCAGACTCCACTACATATTTAATACTTTTTTCCTGACTTATTTCAATCCACCATCAGATGGAGGCCCAAATTGGCAGGGGTGAGAAAAGAAGGTGAATAATTCTCTTCTGCATTAACATGGTTGGGAGACTGATTGCCCTTTCGCGTCTAGAGAACGTGAGTCGAGGCCAAAGGAGCAGAGGTGAGAGAAGGTAGGAAAATGACATTGTTCAGCCTTGAGAATGCCATCGCTCTTTAATCCTGCACAAATCGCAATTCTCCCTCGCGACGCCGCCTGCGACCTGCCGATGTCTCACAAGGTTCTTTCTTCTTTTCATATAGGCTTAATTAAGTAAGCTGGGCTTGAAAATCAGGAAATAAGAGGTCAATTTACAACTTATAGAAAGGAGAGATCAAATCAACTCGCTGGCAATTAACAAGGGAATGAGTGAGAATAAAAGATGGGATTCTGCTGCCGAGGGTCTCTTTTAGTACTAGTGCTGTAAAGGATTAGTTAGAAGGTTATCTAAAACCACGGAATGACCTTGAAGATTAGACCACCACGCAGACTCCATTCTGTCCCAGTGTAACCAATCTAGGCTGCCCCAAGGATGGATCTGAGCTTCCTTTGAGGCCCACGGCAGCTCCGGCTGGGGCTCTTCTGCTCTGTGAGCTTCAGCGCTCATCAGCCTCTGTGTCATTGTATCATTTACAGAAGGAGTGCTAAAAGATTTTAAAGTGCATACATAATGAAAGGACTTTTCCTGCTTCAAATCCTTTCCTGCTTCAAGTTTTTGAAAATCAGTGAACACTTCAGTTAAACAGAAAAACTCCTGATCTCAAACTAACTGAGTGCCATCATTTGAAACCTGCACAAGCATGATGTACCAAACATGATGTAACTAACCTGTTTCCAAATCTGTCTGGAAAAATGGGCCAAATATCAAACCTGAACAGTGTTGGATGGTGGTACTTGTCCATCCCAACAGATTTGTGGCAAATGTTGGCTCTAATATGAATAGAGAAAATGATCTAGTCATTTTAAAAAATATATATTTTTAAAAAGAATATTTCCTAAATTTTCTAGTATATAAAATGAGCTTTATTTATTTATTTATTTATTTATTTATTTATTTATTTATTTATTTATTTATTTATTTATTTATTTAAATTAGATTATGAATCCCAAAATGTCAATGTAGTTTCAAACATTTGGGCAAGAATATTTCTAACATGTAAAATATGCTTAAATAATTTAAAATAAAAATATTGATTGTATAAAATTCCAAATATAAGTTCCAGTGAAGTAAATAAAAATATGGTATCACTTTACAATAATGTCTCATTTGTTAACACATTAAAGGTACACTGTAACATTTGGCCCTCTAGCAGTTAGAAAATAAAACTGCATGCATTTTGCTGAAGAACGTTGATTTGGTTGTGCTTTGGCTCTGCGTGACTGTTCGGATAAATATGTTTATCCTACTGCTCATAACTTCTTTGAAAATAAATTCCAGCACAATGCTATAATAAAATGACCCTTCACAATAGATAATGCTTTATGGCAATTTATCTGTTCAATAAAGTACCTTACTCACCTGTTGAGTAATAAAAACACCATCAACATTTCAAACCCCTCAGTTCTCGCTATCTCCGAAAAGCCAAGCCAATGTTGATTCTCATTTTATTATGAACTCTGTCATGTTCTCTTTTTGCCATCAGACCCTCCTCTGTTCTGCATTTTATAAAACGAGATTCAAGATTTAGTGTGCTCCATGTCAACCTTTCTCGTTGTGACAACTAACCTATGCCACTCCCACACCATACACGCGTTTTTTTTTTGGGTGTAAATGAACTAAACTGCCAATAATGTAAGCCACAGGGGGACCACAATACAAAGTATTTTTCCCAAATTCATTTTTAATAGTATTTTCATGCTGTGACCGTGAGGGCGGGAACATGTGTGATGTAGCCATGCGCACTTACTAAACTATCTCATTCTAGCATTTAATGCTGAGGACTTTATATAGCCTACAAGCCTCCGAAGGATTGTAGCAAGGACACAGCCTCACTAGGATGCAGCCTTCCATTTGAGAAGCACATAAAGTCACCGGAGCAACTTTTCTCTATTTACGGATATGACGAGACATGCACAGGCGTGGGAATTTAAATTTAAATTATGTTAATTTCGAACAAAAAAAGTTACATAGTGTACATTTAACTAACATGAACTAACAATAAATAATATACTTTTTACAGCATTTATTAAAGGTGCAGTAAGCGATTTCTGAGAAACGCTGTTGAAAGTGGATCAGACCGAGCACCAAAACACACGTGTAGCCAATCAGCAGTAAGGGGCATATCAGAGATTGTCTTATTATAGGGAGATGACAATTGACAATAACTGTGATATTGAAAACATGAAATATCGATATCATCTTAATTAAGGGTGTGACAATATATTGTGATAACCATAATATTTTAAATGAATAGTACACATATGATAATATGACCCCGTAAAATAACCCAGTGGCAGCACCTGGATGACGTCGCAAAGTACAATAGCTGGTGGTATTTCACCTTAATGTTTAATGGGGGGGCTGGAGGTAATGGCTCTAATAAAACACAGATAGAGACGTTTTGACTGATTAAACATCAGTCAAAACGTGTTAACCTTGGATTTTCTTGGATTTGGGTTCCAAATGGGGACTCAGGTTAACAGGTTAAGGTATTAGTGTTGTTAAAGTTTATTTATAATACTGTTGAACTTGGCAGTATTTTTTCTCTCCTAGTTATTTCTTAGGCTGTCAAAGAAGCCAGAGAAAGCCAGAGTCTCAATTGTTGTACGCAATGTGATTTATTGGCTAAAAAAGAAAACAAAACACATAATAAACAAAGTAAAGATGAATATGACTGATAACATAGTTTTTCCCCCAAGGTTTCTATAGATATCGCAATATATCATTACTGTGAATTCTTTTGGCCACGATAACCGTGGTGTGAAGAATCTGATATCGTGACAGCCCTGGTCTGTATCTCTTACCATTGGAGAAATCGTAACGGCTAACTGGATCACGTGAGGCACCTCAGCCTATCGTGTAATGGCAGTGATGTCAGTGTCCGCCGTTCAAAGTTTTATGACAGTCAGTTACACGTTAATCAGTTTCTTGTGGATTATCACGTTGGTCTTGTGAATAAATGTTCATATTTATGTTCATAAATATTTGGTGTTATATCGCTAGTAAACATACAGTAGGACTGCAACTGCATTATTTGTGGAATGTGCTGTGGAAAAAATATCTCTATTAGCTGCAAATTACTGGTCACTGCAGGGCACATCAAACTACATTTAAGAGTACACAAAAAAATTCATTGTAATTTAATACATATTTAATTCATTAAAATTGTATACATTTTTTTTTACCATCATTCATTAAAAAGCGTTATATAATCATCATTAGGCACACAGCAGTCATAAATCATTACAATACAAGACTAACCTGGCAGCGATAGAAAGAACAATTCATTTTTTTTATTTTCATTAAACAACATACAATATAACACAATATTAATAATTAAATGATTCATTTTCTCTTTATTCATTAAAATGCATAATATCAGCGTCATATGCATACATGGATACATGCTACATTGCAATTCTTAAAAGTCTTATCATATAGTAAAACCTGAAAGCCAAAGAAAGAAAACATTAATATTTTTACTTTCTTTAGACAATATAACAATATCACTCAATATTACTATGAAATATATGGTAATGCCGAAATGAGTCATACCTGTCGCAACATCCCTTCTCTGCCTTAAAATAACCTTTTTATCATAGTAAAATCTACATATCGTTCCCAACAAAAGTATTGTTTAGCGTAAAACGTTGAAGATTAGTGGACATGCAGTCGATTGATTAAATGATAAACTGTTTCCTCACAAAAGTGGCTTATTCCTAACGCTATCTCGCAACCAATTTGTACTTATTTTACGAGGTGGCTAATACCTCACTCGTACGAATTTGTACGATTTGTCTAAACCCTAGTGACGGGTAGGTTTAGGGGCAGGGTTAGGGGGAGGTCATTCGTACAAATTTGTACGAATTAGCCACCTTGTAAAATACGTACGAATTGCCGTGAGATCGGGTTGTTTATTCAGTGTAGTGAAGCCTCTTCTCCATTGACATCCATAAAAAAAAAAACGACCTCTTTTCTCCTTCCCTATACGTACTGACACAGCCTCAGCGTTAGCATTAGTCCTTACGCTTTTTGGCTAAAGGTTGCAGGCTTGTCATCTAGTGGCTTTGGGCATATACACTTATAGGGGGAGGTGCCTGTGTTGCACATTCGTGAATTTGGGGGCGGAGCTATCCATATATGGGTGTGATCCTTTTGGGTATGGGCGTGTTTGTTTTGGTGATTTCAAATATCAACAGTTTTTCTCAGAAATCGCTTACTGTGCCTTTAACCTTTGTTAATGTTAGTGAATTTAGTTGCATTAACTAATGATAACAGATACAACTTTTGATCTTTTGAATGTTTTGATCAAATGAAATATTATTTTAAAGTGTTACCAAAAATACAGCAGAATCTGAAAGTCTGACACAGATATTAAAAATCATTTTATTTTGCATATTTTTTCCTAATTCAATACAAATCTTCCATTACCAATTATATATTTTACATATCATTCAGAAAAAAGTGAAAATGAACTTATTTGTAGGCATAAAATAAGATCATGAATCCCAAAATGTCAATAATACAAAAAACAAAAAAGCAAAGCAAAAAACGATATAACTAAGCACTTGATAATGTGTTAAAAAATGTAATTATTAAAATGTTGCAGTCCAGTGTGCATGACTGTTTGTTTGTCTGAGCGTCTGTTTGCACGCTCATGTGTTTAAATGTTACATGATAGATGTTTGTGTATACTCTCTGATGAGCCTCCAGCTGTGTTTTTCTGGGCCCCTCTCTGGTTGAACGAATCTCCAAACTAAATAAACCGGAGCAGAGCCTGATTAAGACCCATATTCCTCCCTGTGGGCCTTGCTAACATCTCCTCACCTGAAAACCTGAACAATATGCAGATGAGAGACTAAATACACCATCCACAACCTGAAGATATAGCAGAAACCAGCACACAGAGAACCAACAGGGGGAAGCAGTGGTCCACACTTCACTGTGTCTTAAGGCCAGTAAATGAAGCCTGGGAGCAGACTGCAGCCTGAGAGCAAAGATCATGTTCTGTTTGTTGCAACTGTACATATTATTAGGCATTTTATTGCAACTGTACATATTATTAGGCGTTTTGTGGGTGTTGGTGGAAACAAACATAGGCCTACTGTCAGGCTCTGTTGAGGCTGATTGTATGTTTGGGGTCCCAGAGACCTCAGTGCTGTAATATAAATCAGAATGAATCTGCTATTTTCACTTCAAATAGTCACAGTAGGCAATAACAGGCTTTATATATATATATATATATATATATATACAGTTGCAAGAAAAAGTATGTGAACCGCTTGCAGAATCTGTGAAAATTTGAATAATTTTAACTAAATAAGAGAGATCATACAAAATGCATTATTTTTTATTTAGTACGGTCCTGAATAAGATATTTTACATACATTTTTTTTTACATATAGTCCACAAGACAAAAAAATAGCTGAATTTATTAAAATGACCCGTTCAAAAGTTTATGAACCATTGATTCTTAATACTGTGTGTCGTTCCCTGGATGATCCACGGCTGTTTTTTTTTTGTTTTGTGATGGTTGTTCTTGAGTCCCTTGTTTGTCTTGAGCAGTTAAACTGCCCAATGTTCTTCAGAAAAATCCTCCAGGTCCTGCAAATTCTTCAGTTTTCCAGCATCTTTTGCATATTTGAACTCTCTCCAGCAGTGACTGTATGATTTTGAGATCCATCTTTTCACACTGAGGGCAACTGAGGGACTCAAACACAACTATTAAAAAAGGTTCAAAGATTCACTGATGCTCCAGAAGGAAACATGATGCATTAAGAACAGGATGAAGATGCCCAAATTTTTCTTATTTTGTATATTATTCATTTAGTACTGCCCTTCAGAAGCAACAGAAGATACTTACATGTTTCCCGGATGACAAATTAAGTACAATTTACCTTGATCTTCAAATTCAATAACTTTTCACCCCCCGACTCTTAATGCATCGTGTTTCCTTCTGGAGCATCAGTGAATGTTTGAACCTTTTTTAATAGTTGTGTTTGAGTCTCTCAATCATGAAAAGATGGATCTCAAAATCATACAGTCACTACTGGAGAGGTTCAAATATGCAAAAGATGTTGGAAAACTGAAGAATTTGCAGGACCTGGAGGATTTTTCTGAAGAACACTGGACAGTTTAACTGTTCAGGACAAACAAGGGACTCATGAACAACCATCAGAAAAAAACAAAAAAAAACAGCCGTGGATCATCCAGGGAACGACACACAGTTTTAAGAATCAGTGGTTCATAAACTTTTGAACAGGGTCATTTTAATAAATTCAGCAATTTTTTTTGTCTTGTGGACTAGGGGAGAGCGGGGCACAACCTAACGCCGGGTTAGTCGTAACACATATGGTTTAACACTTTCCACACATGCCAGGATGATGAAACTTAGTGTATTTACTAGTTGCCATATCAACACTATATAGAGAAAAAATTGCGTCAAAATTAAAACATCTTTGGAAGATATCACTGAACATTTATTTAACCATAGCAAAAGTACATTTCTTACTTGCATTAATTTTTCATCTCTGTTTTTTGTGTTTATTTAAAATAAGACAAATCTGATATTATTGTAATCTTATATGTTATTTAAGAATTGAGATCGTTCTTTAATGCTGATCTAACCAGCAGAAGACACGAGCCGGGTTTAAATCCCAGTTGTGCAGGTGGGGTGCGTTGTAACACTGCGTTACATTGTGCCCCTATTAGAAATATGCTATTATATTCTATACTTTTATGAATTCTATTGAGAAACCATGAGAAAAATGTGAATAAAGACTGAGAGTCAATGTTCAGAAATGCTTAATTATTATTATGTTTTGAACTATGCTGTATAGCTGTGTTTTGAGGTGTGTTTGTTGTCAAACTCAAAATATTTTATTTTTAATGATAAAAAAATTCAATTATTTTTATTTGAAAAAGTTAATAATTGTATTTTATTGACAAAATATTTTAGTTTGTCATGGATATTTTTTTTTGATTATATCAGATAACATTTTAAGCTGTCATATGGTCATGTTACAATGTACCCTTCACATGTTACAATGTACCCCACATATGGGGCATGTTGTCACATTTCACTTCCATTCTTTCGGGGTAAATCAAGAAAAAAGTATACATTGTATTAAAGAAACAAAACCACATAATTGTACTAGACATGTGTGCAATTAATGTGGGAAAAAATAAATACTCTGAACCCCAAGTGGATTTACACAAACTGAGAAAGTCAAAAAGCGTTAGGTTGTGCCCCGCTCTCCCCTATATGTAAACATTTTTTATGTAAAACATCTTATACAGGACAGTACTAAATAAAAAATAACATGCATTTTGTATGATCTCTCTTATTTAGTTAAAATTATTCACATTTCACAGATTCTGCAAGCGGTTCACATACTTTTCCTTGCAACTGTATATTCATTTAAAGCTTGTTATCCAGTTGAAATACAGAAATGTATAGAGATATAAAAACTCAACTCGGCACATGCAATTTGGATTGACAGAGGAAGAGAGAGAAAGAAGAGAGTGCTCATGTTTATTCAGTTGGTGCTTCACCCTAGGACTGCATGAAGAATGCAAGAAAATGATTACGCAATAATGCCTTTGCTAACTACAACAAAATGTCTTTCGAAATAACACTGTTGCAAAAACTTTGTGCAATAATCACTGTTTACACTACTTGATATACCACAACAAAATGGAAAAGTGAAACAGCTGTCCAAACTGAACCGTCAAACAGCACATAATGGAACATTTAGCCTATACGAATATAAACTTATAACGCTGTCAATTCAACATTTTAATTTAGAGTGATTAATTAAAGAAAATAAAAATTCCTATTTAATTATGCCCTTGACCTGTATGTTTAGTTATAGATCAAAAATTAAAAAGTACTGCAGACGAAAGGCAGGCCAGTAGGTGGCGACAATTAACTGTTTATGAATCATTTAATCAATTGATTCATTCAAACACAGATTCATTTTATGCAGTGTGTTACGCAGTGTGTTCCTCGGAGACGCGCAGCGGGTAATGCACCAATAAGCTGGATGCCAACCGACGTAAAATAGAAAGCAGTAGAAGAAGAAGAAGAAGAAGAAGAAGAGACGCAGCGTTTGATTCTGTTTTGGCTGCGCTTGGAATTTTTTCCATTTGCGGAGCAAAATCAGACGAAGTGGGGACATTTTGTCTAAAATGTAAGCTACTCAATATTAACCTCTTGTTTGTTGAACTGCTATATAAAATAATATCACGCTCGCATTTCTGTTGGTCTAAATATCAGCGCGGCTGTGATTACTTGTGGCGTGAACAGCACACAGCACACTTGGTCGTATATATAGCATATTTCTAAAACCACTTTTTGTAACGTCAGTTCAATGCTTGGCTTCCCTTCTCCAATAATGTGATTTCACAATATCCTTCTTTAGAATGAATACCCTTAGAGGTCATACACCACTCAGCCTTGATACTAACACTGGAATCTGAAGTTGCCCCTTACAGTCATAAATCTGTCTCATTTGAGTACCAATCCTTGAATAAAATTAAGAATAACACAGTCGCCTACATAATGCCTTTCTTATTTCTGCCGATTTAAAGTCTTGGACAATGCTGCCATTGCTGGGATTCCACTTAAACCCCCTCTCTCTTTGCTGAGGAGCCCAGAAGCCAAACCTCCAGAAACCTACTGAAAGTGTTGGGTCGGATCCCTTCTCCTCTTCCTTTGAGATATGTGGACTTAAAGTTGGATTCCATTTTCACTTTCCAGGTAATAAGAAAAGTTTCTTCTTTCGTCTGTACCACTCGCAGGAGATAAAGCCCTGGAATGACTTTGTGGCGGAGAGATCTTAACACCACATAAGGCACCAAGAAGCTCTTCTCAACTATTATTACAGCTCTTGAAATAAGAAAGGAGAAGATATGGAGAGAGAGTGAGGAAGGGAAACAAGTTAGTCGCTAAATGCAATGGAACCTGGTTACAATTAGAGGGCGATTTCCAAAAAGGTCAATGAATTCAGATAATATCCTTAGAGGGAGGAAATTTAATACCATTTTTTTGCTGAATTAATTAATTGTAATATTAGGCTCACTCATGGGGGCTCTTTCTTGAGTGATTAAGCGAGCACATATCTTTAAAAGAGTCCTCAACCCTCATGGGTGTTGTGCCTTTGAACCCAGGGTGTAGGATATATTTATATATAATGCATGAGTCTAAAATAATATACATAAATGTGATCTTACCTCCATCAGAGAGATGCTACAATTATTCAGGTGAATCTCTTACCCCATTAACTCTCCTCAGCTTTATCTGGACAAATTTATAGTTCCTTGATTCATTTTCCCTTCCACAATTATTTGTTTCCATATCAATATGCTTAATGTAGTTTTCTGTTTACAGTCAATATCAATTACTTTTCTAGGTCAGAACCCTTTCATAAGTGTATATTAATAATAATAATATTTTGATTCATCACTACATATTACAATGATTATCATACCATAAGTTAGACAGAAACAACTTATTCAATAGTTCTATTCACTCACTGTACATTTTTATCTTTATATCTTCTCTTTGGACCCCCTATAGTATTTTTGGGGACCCCAGTTTGAAAGCCCTGGCTTTTTTTTTGGCAAATTCATAATGTTAGGTCATTGTTATTGTTAAAGTTTGTGATCATTGAACAAACTTTAGCATTCAATTGTGAAAGTGTTAAACTCAACGCCTCATTTAATATTTAAACTTAATATTCTAGACCAATCTAACCTATGTATTTAGTCCTGTCTGTCACATTCAAAAAATTCAGATACAGCAAAGCATCTCCTTGATGTTACTTTCATGTTTCCATCCTTGTACGAACCCCCCCATCCCCACCCCCACCTCTGTTATAGGGGTCTGTGTTGTCCCAGGCCCCCTTTCCTGTCAATTGCTTTACCCTGGGGAGAGTTACACAAAGACCTGCAACATGACAGCTTCCTTAACCTGCTGCCAACAGTCCCCAATCAACCTCTCATAATGCGTCATGTCCAGCAGGAAAATAACCTCCCTCATTCCCTTTCAGACTGGCAAATGCGTCAGTCACTCCCTACCCACTGATATGTCAATCAAACGGTTGCTTTTGAAATGCTGTTGGGCTTTTTTTTTTACAGCTCTACAGCTTTACAGAACCATTATCATTGTTAGGTTCCAATTCTGTTGGCATCTCATCATGGCGTTCTTTTTGAGAACTTGATCTCTCTGTTTGTCAGGTGAGATTGCTGGGTACAAATAGACTATGAAGGCTAGAGGCATGCCATGCCATGCCCACATTTATCATTTACAAGCCTTCTTTATGGATCTCAGAGGTGCAGGTAGCCTGTGTATCCGAAACGTTCCCAGATAAGAGGGCTGAAACAGGAAATTGTATTTTGTTGAGCGAAGGATGTCTCTATGACATTGCACATTGTGATTTTCTAAAACATCCTCTCGCCAAGTTCAGGGGTTAATGTTTTGGTGTCATGAACTGTTCTGCTTTTAATGAGCGTTTGTTGAAAACAGTTGGGAATGTACTCTTAAATTCGTTGCTTTTCCTTCTCCTCCTCCTCACACATCCTCTCCTCCACTTTCTAAATCTGACACATCAGGTTTCTTCCACCGGTAATGATCAAAGTCGTATTAAAACGATGCTCGTTTCACACAGGAGGGGGGTAGGGGGCAATGTGTGTGCCTCCAGCTTCGGTTCCTGAATTAATTTTCAGATGAAAATGTTGGTTTAGCGCAATCAAGTGATGTTATAAACATCCCTCTGTACCTCAGGCGTTGTGCTACCATTCTCTGACCTTGCTAAACATTCAGGTGCAATTAATTATTTCAGCGAGATCTAGCGACTGCTTCAAACTGATTAGCCTCCCTGGGGGGTTGGACATTATTTTAAAAACACTTTCTCATCATGAATTTTAATCATCCCAAAATGTATCGATTAATTATTAATTAAGTAACTTTAAGTGATGCCAGGTGGGTATAATTTCAAAAAGAATTGGAAAAATCCTTTTGGGGGTGAAGACTTTAAAGTACAGGCGCTGTGGCAGTTTGGTTTCTTTCATGTTCAAAAACACTTTTTTCCTCCCTAAAGTGGGTCTTTGGTCTTGTTTGGACAAAAGAGACTAACTATGGATATTTTTTTCCACTTGTTTGCACGGAGCGCCAGTTCTTTGCTTTTAGCCCTGAGATATATTTAAAATTGAGTGCACTCGCTTTAAATGGCAGAGTTGTACTATTAAACAGGTGCCAGTGAGAGCCAATATGTGAATATGGGAACTTGTCTGAAACTAATCTTGTCTGAAATGAGTACTTACATTCAACCCCCTAAATAAAATTAAATACATACATCATGGCAGTTTTTGCCCCCAATTAATTGAAGGTGTCCTTATAATCTACATTTTAAATGTTGAAGCTTAAATAAAAGAAAGCTGTCAAATGTCTGTCAAAGTTTTTTTCAGTTTATTTTTTTTAATATGATCCATTTTTAATTAATGCTTTCTTTTACTAGCGTTTAAAAGTTTGGGCTCAGACTCTGTAATGCTTTTGAAAGAAGTTTCTTATACTTGCCAAGGTTGTATTTATGTTTTTTTTTTTAAATACATTTTAAAATGTAGTTTATTCCTGTAATGAAAAGCTGAATTACTGCAGTCTTCAGTGTCACATGATCCTTTAGAAATCATTCTAATATGCTAAATTGGTGCTTAAGAAACATTTTTTATTATTATTATCAGTGATGAAAACAGTTCTGCTGCTTAATATCTCTGTGGAAACCATGAGACGTTTTTTTCAGGAATCTTTGATTAATAGGTTTAAAAGAACATAAATTATTTGATATCTATAGATAGATAGATAGCAATTATGGGTCTGTGTTTTAGTTTATTTCAGTAGCTTTTCATTTAAATACAGAGTAAATCCAAATCATATTATGCTTTTTGCAAATTATCCAATTTGTGCAGATTTGTCTAAATAATGCTGTTGGAAAAAGGATCCTAAATTTACAGTAAGTAATTCAATGCCATTTCTAAATAATAACCTGACCAATTGTTGCAACCTCTAAAAAGCTTTTGATTTTCTATAACATGCTCACTGAAAATGTCAAATGACAAGTTTTTGAAATGTTCATAATTGCACTATAAATAATAAATAAATAGCCCAGGTAAGGCAGGTAGTACTTCAAAAATCCCCCTAGTTCTGTTCAAATAGATGCATATTAACCTATGCGGCAGGTCCTTGGTGAAAACACAGCAAATTACAAATTACCTGCCTGATTACGGCTGACCCCAAATATCCTACAGGCATGAATATTCATAACGAAATATATCCCAGTCTCGAAAAATTATTAATTTCTTCCTTCTCTATCTCCTCTCACTCTCTCTGTCTCTTTTCTCGTCTGGTTGGACTGTGAATAAGAATGATTAATGAAATTCTCACACATACAAATTCATCATTCTCAGGGAGCCGGAATGGTAATAAGGATCCAATTAAAGACACAGTAGGAAAAGAGCAGTGGGGGCTTTAGATTCACACTGCACTCTGACTGCAGCGAGGGCAAGTGAGATAAAGAAGCAGAATCACTTAGTTTGCCACAATATGCTCCGATGTGCTGTTGAAATGCTACTTTTAAGATACTAAACTGTTATTACTGTTATTACATTCTTTTTCAGAAGTTCACAGCCATGTTACTGAGCATATGACACCTTCGACCTCCTCCGCTCCACACCTTTGCTACCCACTCTGTTGTATTTACAGAGGCCTAAATCATGTTTTTGGTTGCTCTGCACCTCTGCCCGTCTGCACACCGCTTAATTTCATGTTCGGTTGGATTCTAAGATGGCTCATCCGCCAGCCAAATATTTGTTGTGAGTCGGCGGGGTAATCTGTGGCTGAGTACATACACTTATCTTTGAAGCTGCCACTGGAAAGAAAGGACACTGGAGTCATGGAGGGCAGGAGGTTGTGTGCATGCTGAACCCTGTGATAACAGCATTTGGATAAATCCTCTGCACTGCCAATACTGTTTCAACCGTGAGGCATTAGGGCTGAATCCACTCTTTGAGACCACTTTAAAATGAACCTCAGGGTTTGCAATGGGGTGCTGTGGTAGACCAAAATGCAAGCAGGTCCGTAGTTTCTCTGTATATTATTTATATATACAGCTCTGGAAAAAATTAAGAGACCACTTAACATTGAGAAATCGACAAGCGACATTGAGAAAACGACAAGCCGGTAGAGGGAGTGTGATGCTCTGGGCAATGTTCTGCTGGGAAACCCTGGGTCCGGCCATTCATGTGGATGTTTTGGAAATGGAAATTTGACACATGCCACCTGCCTAAACATTGTTGCAGACCAGGTACACCCCTTCACTCCTTCAAAGGTGTTCCCTGGTTGAAGTGGCGTCTTTCAGCAGGATAATGCACCCTGACAGACTGCACACATTCTTCAGGAATGGTTTGAGGAACATGATGAAGAGTTCAAGCTGTTGTCCTGGCCTCCAATTGAGCATCTGTGGAATGTGCTGGACCAACAAGTTTGATCCACGGCGACTCCACCTCACAACCTACAGGACTTGAAGGATCTGCTGCTAACATCTTTGTGCCAGATACCACAGGACACCTTCAGGGGTCTTGTAGAGTCCATGCCTCGGTGGGTCGGTGCTGTTTTGGCAACACAAGGACATTATGTATATATATTCATTCCATAAACAATACACAATACATTGGACTGTCTATATATTGGACTGCGTAACACAATTACACATGTGATTGTGCAGTATATACTTTCTACTGCTATTTATTTATATATTATTGCCGCTATGTCAAGTTTGTTTGTTGTGTGTTACCTATTCCTCAGTGTTGTATTTTTTTGCTGCTGTGTGTTACATTTACCACAAGGAGTTGTACTTGAATTTCGTTGTACTGCTCTGCAATGACAACAATAAATCAAATAAAATCACAGACACAATAATTTTAGCCTTTCCTTCTGTTTTTTTCTTTTCTTTTTTGTCATTTTTCTCCAACCATCCATACATTAAACAAACATGATTACATATAAAAAAATAAGAAATATAATAATTAAAAAAAAATGAATATATATACACTTGCAAGAAAAAGTATGTGAACAGCTTGCAGAATCTGTGAAAATGTGAATAATTTTAACAAAATAAGAGAGATCATTCAAAATGCATGTTATTTTTTATTTAGTACTGTCCTGAATAAGATATTTTACATAAAAGATGTTTACATTTGGTCCATAAGAATTTATTAAAATTACCCTGTTCAAAAGTTTATGAACCATTGATTTTCAATACTGTGTGTCGTTCCCTGGATGATCCACGGCTGTTTTTGTGTTTTGTGATGGTTGTCACAAAACACAATGAGTCTCTTGTTTGTCTCGAGCAGTTAAACTGACCAATGATCTTCAGAAAAATCCTCCAGGTCCTGCAAATTCTTCAGTTTTCCAGCATCTTTTGCATATTTGAACCTCTCCAGTAGTGACTGTATGATTTTGAGATCCATCTTTTCACACTGAGGGACTCAAACACAACTATTAAAAAAGGTTCAAACATTCACTGATGCTCCAGAAGGAAACACGATGCATTAAGAGTCGGGGGGTGAAAACTTTGAAGATCAAGGTAAATTGTACTTAATTTGTCTTCCGGGAAACATGTAAGTATCTTACGTTGCTTCCGAAGGGCAGTACTAAATGAAAAAAAATTATATTTAAACAAAATAAATTTGATATGCAAAAGATGCTGGAAAACTGAAGAATTTGCAGGACCTGGAGGATTTTTCTGAAGAACATTGGGCAGTTTAACTGCTCAAGACAAACAAGCGACTCATGAACAACCATCAGAAAACTAAAAAACAGCCGTGGATCATCCAGGGAACGACACACAGTATTGAGAATCAATGGTTCATAAACTTTTGAACAGGGTCATTTTAATAAATTCAGCAATTTTTTTGTCTCGTGGACTAAATGTAAACATTTTTTATGTAAAATATCTTATTCAGGACAGCACTAAATAAAAAAATAAAACATTTTGTATGATCTCTCTTATTTTGTTAAAATTATTCACATTTTCACAGATTCTGCAAGCGGTTCACATACTTTTTCTTGCAACTGTATATATACTGTATATATATATATATATATATATATATATATATATATTCCCTTTTTCACAGAAAGTGCAATCTATTAACAAAAACTGTCTGGACATGATGGCAGCTTTCTTCTTTTTCAGCTAAGCAGAAACAGGACAGTAGAATTTTTATAAACTATGGTGATGATGATCATGATAATTTTTAAATCACTACTCAAATTGAACATGTAGAATATGTGAATGAACAGAGTAAAAAAGGATGTTGAATGAGACAAATTATAACATTTGTTCTATTGCGTGCTTCTTTCTGCCACACACAATAACTTTGCCTGTGCTAATTAACAATTAGCAAAGACTCTGTGGCTAATTGTGTTATTCCTCGTAATTAAGGGGCTAATTACTAGAATGTCAATTTAGATTTAATTACTAAGTGCTTTGGTAATTCCCAGTGAGCATAAGTTACCATTTTCCGACCCTTTTCCCTGTCTGTTCTTTTGATGGGTTTTCCATACCTCGTTCCCTTTGGATAAAAAAGGAGAGAGAGGAAATATGTAAATAAAAATAAATGAGAGAGGTGTTTGAGCTTGCCAGATCTGTTATCAAGACTGCAAAGCTTAATGATTAATGAAAGGCTTTACCTCAGGGTCTCCAATTAGAGATCTTTTTTTACAAAAAAAAGAAAAAAAAGAAGAGAGAGCCACTAGCATTTTGTCATCTGTTGGAGGAGATTAATCTGTGACGTTTAGTTTCACTAATGCTACAACATACTATGTAATCCTATGCATGTATATGTGAAACCTGTACTGCCAAACTCTCCAGTTGACCACTAATGGGTGCTATTGGCTTAAACATTGTCCGGTCCACGTGAAACAAGCAAATTGCCAATGGCCTACAATTCCTCTAGCTCTCCTGTTCCTTCCGCATAACGGCTTTGATTTTCATCCTAACTGTCTGACTCCCTCAAACCGCTGCCAAAATACAATAGGACAGGGTATAATATATATAATTACACCCACTTACATTAGCCATTATGCCAGTGAAGCATTCCTTGGAAAATGACACACGACCTGTCAAGACTTCATTCACGCCATTAATAAGCATCATTAGTGTCTAGTTTGAATACCTCTCTTGCACATTGCAGTCATTTCAACATGTCATATATTTTAATTTGAGGCCAAAAATAGCTGTGTGGATATTATGCACTCTCACTTGCTAGTCTTTGTGATCTCTTAATGGCCAGGAAGTTCAGAGTCTGACCTTGGATTTGCTCTCATTGGAATTAAAAATTCTTGGCCCTCAAGAACTATCCACCGAAAATGTGCCAGCGTGTCCTTGTTGTTGTTTATGCCTTCAGTTGAACCGATCAAAAATTATTTGCATCATATCATTAACTTACTTTTGAGGAATGCCCGTGGGAATTGATACAGTTAAATTGAAGAGGAAAATAAGATTTCATAAATCCTCCCTTGAGCTGGATCTCAATGCTGGTTCTTTCTCTCTCTCCCTAGATATCTCTCCATCCAGCATCCCTGTCCCCCAGAAGTGGCTCCGCTGCCCCTGATGACGAACTGATGAAAGGAAACATCTCCATGTTGCTAGAGCGCAACTGAACCTCCCACAGGTACTGTTGGAAAATAAAGACAATAACTCATCCTTTGATCTGAGTAAGTCATTAACTTCACTTCGCCTTGTTTACCGCCTTTGACAAAAGCAGCTTAAGGGGCTAATTAATTGTAAAAGTGCCGCACAATGGTTAATTAGCCGGCGTCTGTTGTCAGTGATGTACCTTGGCGGACTTTTGTGGAGGCCTCTCCGTCGTCTGCCTTCTCGCGCTCCTCCCACAGTGCATTCTGTGGTGAGGGGTGCCATTGTTCATTCGGGGGTCTAACATTTTAGCTGGTAAGCCCATGGGAGGTCACCATCAGAGAATCCTCAAGGTCCCCTTTAAAGAACGCTGATGTGTCATGTACACGCAGGGCATCTGAGGTTCAGGGGCAAATGGATTCACATATGCAGTAATTGACTGGCAGTAATGGGTTAGAAGGGCAAATGGAAAGTGCCATATAAATGTATAGCACAGTCAGCCGTGTCCCCATTCTTTGTTCAGATTGGAGTGATAATAAAATGTGTGATAGAGATGATGCTGTTGTGCTCTTTGTTTGTATACTGCATAGTTGTCTTGATGCTCCATTTTCACTGTTGATGGCAAGAATTTAAGATAATAAAATGAAAAACATCTATGGATGGATGATTATATTTAATATTTTAATAATTTTGAAATAATAAAACATATTAGTGGCCACCAATAATTATTTAATTAAAAAATTATTAAAATATTAAATATATAATTAACATGAAATAAACATATAAATAAAAATCAATAAAATGCCAATAAAAATAAAAAATAAAGACAAATTAAGAAAATACTTTTAAAAATGAAATGATATATAAATTTATATATATATTATATATATATATATGTATATATATATATATCAAACAGACAAGTTACTGTAGCTCAGATTGCTCAAGAAGTTAATGCTGGTTCTGATAGAAAGGTGTCAGAATACAGTTTGTTGGTATGGGGCTGCATAGCCGCAGACCAGTCAGGGTGCCCATGCTGACCCCTGTCTACCGCCGAAAACGCCAACAGTGGGCACGTGAGCATCAGAACTGGACCACGGAGCAATGGAAGAAGGTGGCCTGGTCTGATGAATCATGTTTTCTTTTACATCACGTGGATGGCCGGGTGCGTGTGCGTGTGCGTCGCTTACCTGGGGAACACATGGCACCAGGATGCACTATGGGAAGAAGGCAAGCCGGCGGAGGCAGTGTGATGCTTTGGGCAATGTTCTGCTGGGAAACCTTGCCATCCCTGTGGATGTTACTTTGATACGTACCACCTACCTAAGCATTGTTGCAGACCATGTACACCCTTTAATGGAAATGGTATTCCCTGGTGGCTGTGGCCTCTTTCAGCAGGCGCCCTGCGACAAAGCAAAAATGGTTCAGGAATGGTTTGAGGAGCACAACAACGAGTTTGAGGTGTTGAATTGGCCTCCAAATTCCCCAGATCTCAATCCAATCGAGCATCTGGGATTTGCTGAACAAGCAAGTCCGATCCATGGAGGCCCCACCACACAACTTATAGGACTTAAAGAATCTGCTGCTAACATCTTGGTGCCAGATACCACAGCACACTTTCAGGGGTCTAGTGGAGTCCATGCCTCGACGGGTCAGGGCTGTTTTGGCAGCAAAAGGGGGACCAACACAATATTAGATTATCTTTCAATAATGTTATGCCTGATCGGTATGTATGTATATATATATATATATATATATATATATATATATATACAGTGGGGAGAACAAGTATTTGATACACTGCCGATTTTGCAGGTTTTCCTACTTACAAAGCATGTAGAGGTCTGTAATTTTTATCATAGGTACACTTCAACTGTGAGAGACTGAATCTAAAACAAAAATCCAGAAAATCACATTGTATGATTTTTAAATTATTTTTATTTGCATTTTATTGCATGACATAAGTATTTGATCACCTACCAACCAGTAAGAATTCCGGCTCTCACAGACCTGTTAGTTTTTCTTAAAGAAGCCCTCCTGTTCTCCACTCATTACCTGTATTAACTGCACCTGTTTGAACTCGTTACCTGTATAAAAGACACCTGTCCTCACACTCAATCAAACAGACTCCAACCTCTCCACAATGGCCAAGACCAGAGAGCTGTGTAAGGACATCAGGGATAAAATTGTAGACCTGCACAAGGCTGGGATGGGCTACAGGACAATAGGCAAGCAGCTTGGTGACAAGGCAACAACTGTTGGTGCAATTATTAGAAAATGGAAGAAGTTCAAGATGACGGTCAATCTCCCTCGGTCTGGGGCACCATGCAAGATCTCACCTCGTGGGGCATCAACGATCATGAGGAAGGTGAGGGATCAGCCCAGAACTACACAGCAGGACCTGGTCAATGACCTGAAGAGAGCTGGGACCACAGTCTCAAAGAAAACCATTAGTAACACACTACGCCGTCATGGATTAAAATCCTGCAGCGCACGCAAGGTCCCCCTGCTCAAGCCAGCGCATGTCCAGGCCCGTCTGAAGTTTGCCAATGACCATTTGGATGATCCAGAGGAGGAATGGGAGAAGGTCATGTGGTCTGATGAGACAAAAATAGAGCTTTTTGGTCTAAACTCCACTCGCCGTGTTTGGAGGAAGAAGAAGGATGAGTACAACCCCAAGAACACCATCCCAACCGTGAAGCATGGAGGTGGAAACATCATTCTTAGGGTATGCTTTTCTGCAAAGGGGACAGGACGACTGTACCGTATTGAGGGGAGGATGAATGGGGCCATGTATCGCGAGATCTTGGCCAACAACCTCCTTCCCTCAGTAAGAGCATTGAAGATGGGTCGTGGCTAGGTCTTCCAGCATGACAACGACACGAAACACACAGCCAGGGCAACTAAGGAGTGGCTCCGTAAGAAGCATCTCAAGATCCTGGAGTGGCCTAGCCAGTCTCCAGACCTGAACCCAATAGAAAATCTTTGGAGGGAGCTAAAAGTCCGTATTGCCCAGCGACAGCCCGAAACCTGAAGGATCTGGAGATGGTCTGTATGGAGGAGTGGGCCAAAATCCCTACTGCAGTGTGTGCAAACCTGGTCAAGAACTACAGGAAACGTATGATCTCTGTAATTGCAAACAAAGGTTTCTGTACCAAATATTAAGTTCTGCTTTTCTGATGTATCAAATACTTATGTCCTGCAATAAAATGCAAATTAATTACTTAAAAATCATACAGTGTGATTTTCTGGATTTTTGTTTTAGATTCCGTCACTCACAGTTGAAGAGTACCTATGATATAAATTACAGACTTCTACATGCTTTATAAGTGGGCAAACCTGCAAAATCGGTAGTGTATCAAATACTTGTTCTCCCCACTGTATATATAAATATATATATATATATATATATATTTCAATTCTATTAAAATTACAGTGTCACACATTTGAAATTAAGATTTAAGTTATTTTTATTTTAATTTTTGCAACGATTAGATTCGAAAATAATTATATTAATGGTTTTGCAGTGTATCATAAAATAAATACATTAATAGACATGATATTATAGACCAGAATTTAAAAAGGCAAACTCAATTGTATGCTATATATAGCAGGTGGTGCCACTTTTTAAACCTTTAAAAAAGCTTTTGAAAAGCTCAGAAAAGCAAATGTACTTGTGTGTGACTGATTATTTGTAGCTAACTAAATTAAAAACGCTTCCTTCTGAAGTCAGCAGTGGTGTAAAGTATTTGAGTAAATGTAATTAGTTACTGTACTTAAGTATCTTTTTGGCTACTTTATAGTTGTACTGAGTATCAAATATATTAGCAACTTTTACTCTCTACTTAACTACATTTTTGAACAAGTAAATGTACTTTTTACTCCAATACATTTGTGTTGAGTAATGCAATTACACATTACATTTTGCATGGCACCTAACTTTTTCTGCAGCAGTTTGTTTCTGCTATAAAGAAGCAATATCGCCATCTAAGGGCATTGAAGGTACTATATCTTGTGCGTTTTGCCTTTACTCACCCAAACATGTCAA
The DNA here is from genome assembly GCA_039654105.1 of Coreius guichenoti. NCBI lineage: Eukaryota > Metazoa > Chordata > Actinopteri > Cypriniformes > Gobionidae > Coreius > Coreius guichenoti. The sequence continues at coordinate 16,757,938 of CM077188.1, forward strand.
CAAGGCTACTTTGCGAGTGAATTAGCAGGTAGTTGATGAATCGCAAGTGTTTGATTTATGAAATGAGGTCCTGACTGCAGTCGGTGATGAGGCTGAACCCAGCACATCCAGTGCAAGAAGGCTTTGACTATTTAATTTTACTTAACATTATTTTATTTATCCGCTATATTGACGAGACCTTTTTGAAGGATATTTGTTTACTTTGGATATTGGCCTTTTTTGTGCACTTGAGCTTAACTGAGACTTGAGAGTTTGTAGACGTTTAAGAGGCTGTTGTGTCGACCTTGATTTATTGCAGTATTGAGGTGTTCAGTTTTATTTTGATTTTAGAATATAAACATGATTTCTCATCTTACAAATCAATTGTTTCTTATTTTCACTGGCATGTCTCTCAGGTGTTGAGGACTAGTGCATCGTTGAGCCTATATTTAGTATGAGTAAAATACTTAAGTACTGTTAAAATCAGATACTTTAAGACTTTTACTCAAGTTGCATTGGAATTGGTGACTTGTAACTTGTATTGAAGTCATTTTCGCTGTAAGGAATCTGTACTTTTACTCAAGTATGGTTTTCAGGTACTCTTTACACCTCTGGAAGTCAGGCACAGAGGCGGGTACCTATAAGCAGGATATTGGAGAGAAAGGCTGATGTGTAGAAAGTGCATTCTGCTAGACTCCTTCAGCTCTGGATGAGTACCATTTAAGCTGTTATGACTTACCACCTCTGTGGTCATATGCTTGTGAGTCCCAGCATGCTCTTGCCCTGCCCCGATCCACATATTACTGCTTACCGCCCACTGTGGAGATCTAATGTCTTTCATTACCCCCAGTAAAGTACTATATTGTTTGTAAAGGAGCCATCTATAAACATGCATTAGTTAGATTATTTGTGTGTGTGTGTGTGTATAACTGAAAAAGTTTAAAAAATGGATGTCAGTATTGTTCAAATGAAATACGTCTTTGTAAACAGTCCATGAACCGGCTCTGTCCATTAGACTAGATGCTTTAACTTGAGAACCTCAAATAGTATGCCTTTCCCTATAATTAAAAGGAAATAATAAAAATTCGGCTCCAAGACAAACACCTCATGACCTTTCAAAGCCACCCTAGAGAAGTGTATTTTCCTCTGCGTTTGAGGGCGGTTAAGACAACAATGAAAGTACAGTTATCCAGACATACTGACGTTTTTTTTGATGGCATATTGTGAGACAAAAAAATCAGGTTTTATGAGTCATCTTTGATGGTTGAATTGTTTGGAAGGCAACATTTATATTGCAGGTACTTAGTATGTCATTTTTAAAAAATGAATTCAGAACAAACAACAGAAAACTTGACTTTGTCAGATAATTAATGGGGAAAAGCTCAACTTTTCTAAAAATAAAGAAATAAATGTATCTGTTGTCAGTCTACTTGCCTTAACTGTCACGTTTACAGTGGAAAACACACACACTCACATATAAATAAACATATATGTATATGTTATTTATCATTATTGTTTATACACTTTTTTGCCTTAACTGTCAGGTTATATTAAAATTATATTAAAATAATAACAATAAAATGTTACTGTTACTGTGAACGTGATCGTTAAAGTAAATAATGTTTATATGCAATATACACAAGCTCTGTAGGAAAATGTAGCTTTTAATATAATATAATATAACTTTTAAAATTTAATATAACATTAAATAAGATTAAATAATATATTTTAATAATAAATAAAATATTTATATTAAATAATATATTTTAATATCTTTAATATTTAATATAACTTTTAATAATAATAATAATGCTTTAATAATGCTTATATAATTAATAATGCTTTTTTTTAGTAATTACAGCTTAATAATATGACGCACACTTTCTCAGTTCTTTGCTTTTCCCAAATCTCTTTATGTAACTCAAAAGTATGACTGACTGAGACTATATATATATATATATATATATATAAAAGAAAAAAATGAGGATTGGGTGGGAGTGGGGATGGAGGTCTAAGAAAAAAATTTACATTTGAATGAGAAAAAGGCAGTCGACAGCCGTTTTTTCTTGTGACATATTTCTCCCATTACAGCAAATTAAATTCATTCAATTAGGCTACTAATCTCATAGCTTTCTACTCCACATCAGCTGAGGTGTCATGAAATTTCTGTTTTGTATTACAATGTTTATGATTTTGTGCTATGTAACATCTCATTACATGCATTGAGATGGATGGATGGATGGACATGGAATGAATTCAGGTGTACTATCTGAACTTTGCAAGCAACCACCAAACTGGCATTACCCAGTGGTGTTTTGTGGAAGTATTGTCTGTAAAGCAGAAGTCAGAATATGAGGAGCATTCATATTGAACTCCAAGGTCAAGGAGCTGCCGCTGATTATCTGAAATTAATCAAAGCCCTGAGGGCAGCCTGCTGTAAATAGACTCAGAGCACATCAGGGATTTTCACCACGTGAAGCTGACTGCCCCTCGTCATTTTCATATTCAGTTTTGGATATTACGATCTGGCAGGATCTTGATAATAAGGGTGTGAGCAAGTCACGCGTCTGCCTCAAGACTGAAAATAAAATTGATGTTATCATCTTCTCTTAAAGCTTTAATCATTGATGTAATTGAAAGAAATGCTACAGTGGGCGCCGCACACCATGTCTTTTGATTCAACGCATATACAACCATTTAGACAGTCTGTGTGTATGTGCAGGGTTGCAGGAGTTAAAGTGAGGGGATAAGAGGGGTCCTCCACATCGTCTCGGCACCGGGGGGCCCGACGCACCCACCACACGCTTCCCATCTCCTTCAGCTCTCCTCTAGTGCTTTCGTGATTGGCAGAGATGTTAAGTGCCATTTGACACCTGAGAGGGTGAAAATTTGTGCGAGTGGGCAGTAATGAATTGGAGATGTCTACGCAATTAAAATCACTGTTAATTTCTCCAGGGATATGGGGCCCCCCCTGAGCCCATGAATCATAGGACAGGAGGAGGGATGGAAAGAGTGAAGGATGAGTCACTGGCTTTCCTGGATGGAGAAGAATGAGGGCCCCCACTGCACCTCTCGCATCGTCGGCTGTTAAGCATTTTTGATTAAGAACTAGCTTGATTTTTGTTCTGCTTCTCATTTGGTGGAAATTACTGTACTTTGGTTATCATCCACATTCGGATATGATTGTAGCACTTGCGATGCTCTAATCAGCGTTCATTGACACTGATTGAGATATGCATTGTTTCAGAGGGAAGGAAGGAACCCTGCTTGGTTATGTCGGTCCATCTCATGCCAGATACTTCACTTGGTTTTTTTTTCCTCACAAAAAGTTACAGGAATATCCTGTCACTCTGGTTTCCTGACAGATGATCCGGGTAATGTCAAACGGAGTAACATTATAAACTGGGAAAGCTTTCAGTTCACCCAGCAGACAGGTGTTTTTGTTTGCACTTGGCTAACGCTACACTTTCCACATTTCCTTTGGTTTGTTCTGCTTGATCCGTTCGCGATGGCACAATGAGCTCGTTTTACGACGCATTTGGCATTCTTTCAACCTCAATAATGTCACCCAAGTGCTGAAATCATTTATGAAAAATGTAGAAGTGTAATTTCTGTCGGAGTTCAAGCCAATTAATAAAACCTGTCAAAGTCTTTCCTTCTTTGACCAACATAGTGTTCTCTGAGGAGGCCCAAACACTGACCTTGCCGAGCCCCGAATGGCCCTGCTGCTGATCAGAGTGTCACCATACTCAAACGTTTTCTGACTGCCATGTGTTTAAATTGCCTCCCACTGGCATTCAAATTACAGCCCCTATCTCGTCTGTTGAGATCTGGCATTACAGCAAGTCCACCATCTCCCTTCACACATACACACACACGCACGCCACCCAAGCACATAATGAGGCAAAGTCATCTCCTTCTGAATCCCCACTGGGTGTACCTGTGAAGTGTAAGGCCCAGATGCGCTATTTTCGGATCTCGCTCTTTTAATTTATTTCCATGATTTGGTGATAATAATAATAATTGTGCTGTAGGTGCTGCATTGAAATTAGCTGACACTTCCTCGGGCGTTATCGCTCAGCCATCGCATCCAAAAGTGCCTCTTCTCTGCTCGCATGCCTTCACTTCTTCATCTTTCGCCGTGCGTTGACACAAAGGCTGTCGAAGCAGTTCTTCCTTCATTTTCCTTTCCCTTTTTTCAGCATATTCAAATCAGGTGTTTGAAAACTAACCTTGTTTGAATTGTAATGCCGCAACGGAGGGTTTACAATTTACTGATACAGCGGCATAATAGGAAGCGGAGCGGGTCTGAATTTGAAATGAATTAAATTTCTGCTTGTCTGTATTCTAATCACAATGTTACATGATAGCTTACAAGAGTGTCTTTGAGACCGTTTCTAACTAAATAAATTTGATTTTGAAAGGGTGTGTTTGGCAGATTGGCTTCTGCATATTTTTACCGCCAGCCAGGTGCTGTCATGGATAAAGTACCTAGTTTATTGCACATAATAGGATGCAAGGATTGCAAAATATACATGAATTCTATTTGACAGAGAGAAGCAATATCACAAAGACTCCCGCCCGCCCGGAGATGGCATTTACCCACCATTCAGATGGCCCATGACGCCCACACCGGGCATAGATTAATCAGTATGCTAAAGAGAGAGCTAACATGTACCTGTACACGTGTTGCATTTTACCCTCATTCTTGGCTGAATAACAAAGAATTTTTTTTTTTTTTTAAATTCCAGCAACATTTAATTTTTTTGTATTTAACTATTCTGTGCTGTAATGAGTCATTTTCACCCAGTTTGTGTGTTAAATTTTATTTTGTTAAAGCTGCACTTTTTTTTGGTTAAAAATGATCCAAAATCAATTTTTGAGCAAGTGCATAACCAGCCAGTGTTCAAAACTATCTCCTTACCTTAGCCCGATTCACAACGGTAAGCTTGTAATAATGTGTTCTAATTTGAGTTGTACTGGTAGGTTTCCGCAGGAAATATGAGCTTGCCGACGTTCGTCTTTGCATCATTACGTCACGTCTGTATAGAGGGCATGCACGTGATGTCACCATTAGACGGAGTCGCTGCGGTTATGTGCACTGAGTGGCAAAAAGACTGAGTTACAGTGTGAATGCTGCGAAAAACACAAAACACATCTAAAACGGGAAAGAGCTTTGCGATTGACTGTACAAATAGATTTGACTGCCGAAAGCTACAGAAAAGAGAAGCAAAGGATCGCCGCAATTCAAAGAAACAACTGGACTCCAGGCAGCGAAATGTGGATTTGCAGTTATCATTTTGTGCCAATGTTGAATTTTGGCAACTCATCAATTAAATATTTAGCAGCTTATATTTTGTATGTTTTTAAACAAACACTGACAAAAACTATACAAGTTTTAGGGCTGGATGATATATAACATTGATATAAGTGATCACCCGGATTTAGACCTACCGTTCACAAGCAAATTTGCTTTATGTATTTCCCCGGCGTCGAAATCAGGCACATATAAATGTCAGGAAACACGATTCCTGGCTGCACGTCAATATCCAAGGATCACTGGATCTTTGGTAAGTTGTAATGAACACTATATTGAGTCCAACCTTTAGTTTAAACTGATACTCGTTTGTTTTACTCGCGTTTTCGCAGCTTCCCCTATTAAACCCAGTCATGCAGCAGCTCTTCTGCCACTCAGCCCGGCTGAGGGGGTGTGTTCCGGCGGGAAAGTGATGTCAATGCATACCCTCTATACGTAAAAAAGAAGTCCCGGCTAGTAGGCTATATCGCATGTGAGGATGCTGCAGGTGGCGGATCATTTATAGCCTTTTCTCACAACAGCTGGAATAATTAAATTTATCATTTTGATGGCGGATTGTAATCCAGAAAGATCCAAACGACAATCATCAGTGACAACTGGAGATTCACCCGTAGTCAAAAGCAAAAGACTTCAGACTACAGAAAAAAAGATTTGTATTTCAAAGAGAACCATTAATTTGCTTTTTGGGTTAAAAGAACAATTTCTTTATATGAAATTCGAATGGTATGACAATTAGAGATTAGACTGTACAGAAATTGAAATCTACAGGTAACACTAATACACACTAAATACACATAGTCATGCAATGCTGATGTTGTTAACATTAACAATTGGAGAACAAAGTATAACAATAATAATAATTTGCACGGTTTGATGTGATATGAGCTAAGCGATTTAATCACCGTTGGTAGCATGATTTATTGTAATGCTTTTTTTTTCTCAGTTGGTCAGAACAAAAGTGGCAGACATGTTACTTAATTGTTCAGATGACATTTTGCGGTGAAAATTCTTATTTTGGTCATACTTCCGAGATGTAGAATCTGTGATTCCGAAGTACAGTATCCACACCGGTGCGGTGACTGACAACCACACATACTCCTCAAAACATTAGATTCATCCGCGCTGAGGAGCCATGCCAATGCACAACCCACATAAAGATGATAATTCCACAAATAACTGCAGGTTTCAAACAGAGATGGCGACAAAGAGGAAAAACTTTCAGACTGCAGCTTTAACTAATAAAAATAATTTTAGAGATATTAAGAAACACAATTTTGACTTGCACATATCCTGAATTACTACGATTATATTATGAATATGCCATGTCCTTTTCCTAAATTTACCGTGGACATCAGTTGATTGTTGGAAATGACAGCTTTGGAACATCACTATTTTTTTTATTTTATTTTTAAATTATTTCATTTTTATTTACATTCCTACAGTTACCATGTTGAGTGTTTAGATTTCTCCCATTCATTTTCCTCCAAGTGGTCCATCTCCTCCCCTTATACTGTCTCTGGCTGAATCTTCATTGGTAACAGCACAGAAAAGTTAAGAGATGAGCCAGATGTCTAGCAGTCATTGACAAGAGAACATTGCGTTCATCACTCCTCCATCCTCAGAAAGCCAAAATGTGGATTCTGTAGATTGCCTGGTTAAAGCCTCCAGATGTGTCCTACTTTTGTTCAGCAGTGACATGTGGTTAAACATACTTCCTGATGACCATCTCTGTTCAGGTCTCAAGTTTCCCTGTCTGGGGACAAAACTCACAGCCTTTGTGAGTTCACACTAAAACTTTGTCTGTGGCTGCCACGGACTGCCATATGTATCAACTTGTTTTTCAGGTCAGCTGAGCTCATAATTATCTGATGGAGCTCATTATAAGCTGTAATTGGAGGCGCCTGTATCCTCTAAAAGAGAGAAAGAGCAATAAAATAAGTAGAAAATTGTGGTAGACTCTAAAGCCCCGGGCCCTTCTTTCCCATACAGCAACCTTACATCTTATTTGAATATGGGCAAACATATTCAATAGGGGGCAACATGTTGCGTTGTTGACTAGGTATGAGAAATATAGTTATGATTATGACAACAAAAAAAATCATGAGGTTGAGAGAACATTTGTTTTCAAATTTCTTTTTTTTTTTAATTTAATAAATAATAAGGATCAATGTATATGAGTTTATTTATATATTACTATAATTCTTTTTCACTTAATTCCCAAGGAACATAAATATTCATAAGCTTCGATGCTTTCTTTTGAAGTCCCAAGCGAACATTCGATACAAAGTCCCTATCAAAATAATCAAAGAAAGCACAAAGAAGAAAAAAACAGGCCTAGCTAGCATTGTTTTTTCCCCGTCCCAGTGCAGACGTAGAAAACATCAACCAAAAAAATAAATTGCATGAGAGCATCAGGATTGGGACCAGTGCACTGTCGCTTTAAGATAAAATATTCTATCTTCTACATCATAATTATCTCCTTAAGGTAGAAATATTAGCATATCTTCCAATCTTATTATCTGAGAAATTGCCTCATTAAGTTGCCTGCCTCCCCTTGTGCCCACCTTGCACGCCATTGTCCATATTTCATCAGTGATCCCATAGAGCTCGGGGCTGCTCTGATTGGCAAGAGGCATATGCCTTATAACAGGTCTCTATGGGGACTCAGAGTGGGCCGAAATACGCCAGCAGAGCTCTGTTTCTGACACTGGGATGATCATCTTTAATTTCACGTGCCTTTGCTTCTTTATAGACAACCTACAAGTAAGCGGCCTCACTGCTTCTTCTCTCCTGCCTCCTGCCCTCGCTCCATCTCTCATCTGTCCTTCACGTCAGAGCATGGAGGGGATGCCAGTCAGGAAAATTTGCTCCGCTGCAAACGAGGGTCACATCACAGAGGGGGACAAAGTCCGAAGGTCTGAATGTCTGGGGAGGAAATCTGATATTTGCCTGCAGCCGTTCATGTAGGTGTGTGAATATTCAAATGTACCTTGTTTGGATGAGTGTCATTCAGTGATGTGTCTCTCCTACATATTGGTCTCTGCAAAAATTCACGGTCATTCACGGGACAACATTTTTACAATGTCAGCAAATGCTGAAATAGTATGCTATTGATTTCTACAGTGTAATATAATAAAGACAACAAAGTTAATGTGCTTCCAAAACTATGTATTTGGAATATAATTGCAATATATATATATATATTTTTAATTATACTGTATCTGAAATGAACACTTAAAAAAGAATAAATAAAAAAAACCCTGTGCAATTCCATATAGAGGACTATAGTGGGCTCCCCCTTATTCGTACCCCCCTGTCGACGGCCGTGGGTCTCTTGTCTGTCTGAGAAATAACCGTGGACAGAGGACAAATCCCTGTTTGGAATTATAAGTTAATTGTCAAATAGAAGGGTCCCGCAGCGTCCTAAGCCTGAATTGTACTGCTGCATACATTCACAGAAATTATTTAAATGATTACCACCACAAATTACACATTACCGCTTTCAGATATTAATGAGATGCGCTGGAATATCTCTAACAGCTTAATCTGTGAAATTTAAGCCATGAAATGAAATCTGACACCCATGGACTCATAATAAAATAATGTCTTTTTATCCCGGGCGTTGGCCGAGCCAGCGGCTTTAGGTGAGATCTGAGACAGTCTGGAGGATGTGTGGATCCCATTTAGAAAAAGTGCTGGGTGTTGACAAGTCGCCACTTTTGGTGAGTAGAAAGAGATGGTTGAAGAGAATAACTGTCACCATCCTTCACTCAGCCTTGATCCGAATGAGAATGTGTGATTTAATTGTGGTCGGACACTGGCATCCTCTCAAATGGATCGGTGGACTTGAGACTCAGATGTTAATTGAATCTATTGCTCAGTTAAATGATTTCACTACTGTGTTTTAAATAGGTAGCCTCCAGCTTTGGTAATGTTCTGCTCCACAGCGTGTTGGTAAAAGAGCGCTCATTTAAATCTAGATTGATTTGCATAATGATAATTTTGCATTCTTGCATAATGAAACCCTTTTCCTCGAATTACTCAACGCAATATCTACAGCATTAAATGATCTGCTTTTATCTAAATTTCACTTATACAGGTGAACATGTGAAGCGTTCCATTGACATGAACAATGATTCATTTAAAATCAAATAGCATTATTCATGGAAACTTTAATCGTTAAAGCAATAAAAACGAAGAAAAAAAATTAATGAAGCATTTCATTCAACCATCCGGTAAAGCTCTTTTCGTTACTGATAGCATTTAAGTTTTTTTCTCTAAAATCATGGCTGTCAAGCTTCAAAAATTGATAAAAAAGTTATCCAAAAATGAAAATTCTGTCATCAGTTACTCACCCTCATGTCGTTCCAAACCCGTAAGACTTTCGTTCATCTTCGAAACACAAATGAAACTATTTTAATGAAATCTGAAAGATTTCTGTCCCTCCATTTGACAGCTACGCAACTACCACTTTGATGCTTCAAAAAGGTCATAAAGAGATCGCAAAACTAATCCATATTAATCGAACACTTTAGTCAAAATTTTCTGAAGAGGCTCAATCACTTTATATGATGAACAGATTGAATTTAGGCTTTTATTCACATATAAACATTCATAAATGCACACATCAGATATGGTAAACGGAAGCTCAAGCATGTTCGCTTGATGTGTGAGAACCAATGAGGTTCATTCTCGTGTCATGCGGCACGTTTGAGCTTCCACAAGAACCAATGAAGTTTGTTCTCGCACGTCAAGCAAGTACGGTTGAGCTTCTGTTTATGTTCGCTGATCAATTTTTAAATGTGAATAAAAGCCTAAATTCAATCTGTTCATCATATAAAGCGATCGTGTCTCTTTTAGAAAATTTGGACTAAACTGCTTAATTCATATGGATTACTTGTACGATCTCTTTATGAGCTTTTTGATGTGTCAAAGTGGTAGTTGTGTAGCTGTCAATGGAGGGACAGAAATCTCTCAGATTTCATTTAAAATATCCTAATTTGTGTTTCAAAGAAACTCTCAACGGCTTTGGAACGACATGATGGTGTGTAATTGATGACAATTTCATTTTGGGTGAACTAACCCTTTAATTAAATTGAGTAAATTATTTGCAATAATAAAACATAAAATTGAGTGAGCAAATCCATTTAATTATGTATGCTATTTAAATGCGCAGATGTTGATGTCTCTGATTAACTGAAAATAACGCAATGCGATTTGTTTTGAAGAAATTAGATGAAGTTTCTGTCTGTAACATTAAGTTTTACTTTATGAGTGTGTGTGGGAAGGCGGGCGAGGGCGGATGTTGTGTTCATTCTGGAGCATGTGTGGGGCAGGTTGGTCGAGTCCTGATATGCTTAACAGCCAATTTACAAAGGTCAGGTCCTATGGATCAAACCGTTCAGTAAATTGCACCTTCAAACTCATAAATGAGAAACAATCATCTTGCTAAAGGTCACGGCGCTAGCACTGTGGATTACAATAATAAAGTAAGCCACCCTGCTCTTCCACTAATTTACTCAAGGAACTCAGGAACATTGGCTAAAGAACGTCTTCTTTGTTTCTTTTTTCCCTCTCTCTCTCTCACTCTCTCTGTCTCTCTCTCTCTCTCTCTCTCTCTCATTCTCTCTGTCTTTCTTTAACTTAAATCACAGATGGATACTCTCCCTTAAGAGTGTTAATTATTTTTCACAACCATAACAAGTGATTATTTCAACGGTTACATTATAGAAAATTTTACATTCCAAAAGTCTTGATACCATAATGAAATCTATTACTGTATATCCAATTAACTTAAACCTGAAAATAAACATTTTATTATTGTTAAAAACATCAAATATTTATTTTTGATGAAAAAAAAGATGCAAAACAAAGAAATGTTATGACATTAAGTGAAGAAATATTAACTCAAATTGTTTATTTTCAGGTTTAAAACAAAGAAAAGTTATGACAAATTGAATACATATTTTTTTTAATTATTTTAATGTTTAAAATATCGTTTTAGGATTTTGAAAGATGCAAAACAAAGAAATGTATTTAAGTGTATTTAAATGTATCTACTATTTAAGATTCCTCTAAATGTAGCCTACTGTACAGTCACAGTCACATTTTATAAAGTTAATTCATTACAAAAATGATAGTAAAAAGTTGTAATACTTTAATGTGAGTTTTAATGAATCATTCAGTTTATTCATTTCAGGTAGATTGCAGTAAGTTCATGAGAGCGCACATTTACCGCTGGACTGTGCCAAGTGTCAGATTACTTTTGACACCTCATTAGCAAGCATCCATAAAGACTGGCTATGACATCACCTCATCATTGTACCTGATCAAACTGCCACTCAGCCACAGGAACCTTCATTCACACTGCATTTGCATTTAAGTTTTCAACTACATGAACTTACTCTTGCTCTGTTTAATGGTAATACATGTTGTCATGTGCTAAAGCTGCGAAAGAGATCTTAAAACAGCTCTTATATTAAGAATCGTTCTGAAAGAGTCCTCATGGGTGTCAAATCCCACACATCCCTGCTTCTTTTTTCCAAGTTCTGAAACTGGGGACGGGTGAGAATAGGGACAATCTGGGGACAGACTGGCAGCCTAATTAAGCCTGGGGAAAGATGCCTGGGGTCAGCCAATTACAGCCTCATCTATATGCGTCTGTTATGAAGGGTTCTCCTGGGAGACAGGAGGATGGTAACACTGAACGGACAGCAACTGAATCCAATGCCCAAAAACACTGGATGTCCATTAGTTCTAGTGTTGGTGACTGATGTTCTTTGCATCTTTTTCTTTCATTTCTCTCAAATGTTGGAGACATTATTTTTAAATTGTTCTGATGCTGCCACCCCCCTCCCCCCTCCCCACACCCACACACTTTTTTTATTTTCATTTTTCTCACTGTTGGTGAAACTGATGAGGCTATTTTTCCCATGTTTTTTTCCCACTTTATTTTCATTTTTCTCACTGCACTTAAAGGATTAGTTCACCCAAAATAAACATTATATTTATCCATTTTTATGTTATTTCAAACAGTTTTCCTCCCCTCATTTTTCTCACTATGCCTAAAGGGATAGCTCACCAGTAATAAAAATACAAAACATTTAGTCACCTTCATGCCATTTCAAACCTGTATGACTTTCTTTCTTGTGCCGATCACAAAAGGAGATGTTTGAAATATTGTGCTTGTTGCTCTTTTCCATGCAATTACAGTAAATTGAGACTGAAGCTTTTAAGATTCTAAAACAATACAAAAACACTAAGTATCATAAATGTCATCCATACTGAAAATCTAGCTCTCCTCGCTGCATTCATAAAATTACGTTACAAATTGTTTTTTTGAGTAGAAACTTTTCAGTGAATCATTTGATCTGGTTTACAAAAGCAGTCTGAATGATTTGTTCATAAATTAATGTAAAAATGTGAATACTATAATGACTTCAAATTAGTTGAATTTCTCATACACCTTGTATGGCTTCATAATACATGGACAGGGTTTCTGCGGGTCTTAAAAAGGTCTTAAAAATTCTTAATTCACCCGTGCACAAATTAAGGCCTTAAAAGTTCAGAGCAGAAAATCAGATTAGACAATTCAAAGTCATAGTATTAAATGTTGCATGCATTGCAAAAAATGTATGTCTTCCTCAGTATTTTTTTTATGTTACCAATACAAATATCTAAACCTGATGCAAATCAAGATGCATTTACTTGACAAGCAAATGTAAAAAGTCTTGAAAAAATTTACAAAATCAACTGAGTTTATGCTTAAAGCATGAACAAATATCTGTCAAATATCTTTCCTTTGAATTAAGTAGATTTTTCTGAGCCCATTTGCAGATATTTGTTCTTGAACTCATTCATTTTGATCAAGTTCACAGAAAACAAGACTTATTATTTTGTATCTTCAGTAAATGCATCATGATTTAAGAATGTTTAGACAATTGCACTGAAAAACAAGACAATAATACTGAGGAAGAACATCACTTCCCTTCAGTGTGATCAGCAGGTACAGTCAATGATATTTCCATATTCTAATGGTTGGGAGCAGAGCGATTAGAGCTACTGAAGTAACTCTGAAGTGTTGCTAATACAACTCATTGTGTTTCTCCCTAGACATTAACATTTAGAGAACATATTGACATATTGTTTTTCCTTCAGTTTATTACTTTAAGGCCCGGTTTCACAGACAGGGCTTAGATTAAGCCAGGATTAGGCCTTAGTTCAATTAGGACATTTAGGAAGCTTTTATAAATGTGCCTTAGAAAAACATATTACTGCTGTGCATCTTGAGACAAAACAATGGCAATAACACATTTTAAGATATGTCAGTGCAAGTTTCTTTCAGTTAAAACCGCTCAAACATGCATTTTAGTCTGGGACTAGCTTAAGCCATGTCTGTGAAACCGGGCAAAATGTTCCTTACTTGGTCTTAAAAAGGTCTTGAAGTTTTAAATTTACCTTTATAAAATCTGCAGAAACCCTACTTGGTGCACTAGTCATATTTAGCATGTTTTTTTTCTCTTTGAAGTTTGTAAGCCCCAGTTCACATTCATTGTAATTGCACTGAAAAGAGCAACAAGCACATTCTTCAAAATACCTCCTTTTTTGCTTCACAGTTGTACGGGTTTGGAATGACGAGAGAGTGAGTAAATGAAGAAATTTTAATTTTAGGTGAACTATTCCTTAATGCATTGTCCTAGATCAGTGATGAAGGGTGACGTATTTGATGTAAAGATCTCGCCGAGCAGCGTTTTACTCCTCTGAGTCAGGGCTAATGGGTCCGTCAGTAAGACACTAATGACAGATTGGACTAATCACAGCTTCCTTCCATGTGACTGAAGTCTTCTGAACCGCTGTTTTAGCAACACTAATTTCTTCGCCGATACTTCTTTCACATACTCTTTTTCCCGTTGTCCTTTTAAATGGACGCAAAATGATTCTGTTAGTGTATCCGCCAGCATTCTCTATTCACCTGTCAAATGACAGAAAATACCAAATTGCTGTGTCTTTTAGTGCCTCTGGAAGCTATTTGTACAGATGCTGCGAGAGAAAAGAGACGATTGCTTACAGTGTGCGCTCATCAGGGGGGTGACACGCAGACAATAGGTTTTGCTGTGGGGTAATTGCAGCCCGTTGGGTTGTCAGTCTGCCCAACAGTGGCCTGCTCGCGCTGCCATCGATGAACAACTGAGACTCCTCTCCCTGGTGGATGGAGCTTATGGACAACAGGGGGCAGTATTGAGTCACAATAGTTTCTTCTGTTTGTGTGGCCGTCTCCTCTTTTGCGTTCAGTCCTACCCAGATGATGCTGGCAGGGGTCCAGGAGCTGGACCGAGGCAGATTAATTACACTTTTTCAATTAATGTTCTAATGACGAACTGTTGTGTATTCTGCCGATAAGCATGTATAATCTATGTGTCAAGGGGGCTGATAGGGGAGATAATAGCACGAGAAGAAATAATATTTCACACCTGACCGAGGTAAATAGAGCCAGATAGACGAGTCATGTCTGCCTTGACCACTGAAGATCTGACCACATCTGTATAGAGGCAAACAACACAACGTTTTCCATATGTCTGTATATCGAATAATCATTCTGATTCATTCGATTTGAAGCACTGGGCACATTGATGATGATCCAGAAAAACAAATTGCTCATCTTTCATTTCATCTTTCACAGGAGATGGCAAATTGCATCTCCTGAAGATATATAATATTAATATTTATAAATACAATAATTAATGATATATGTACATTACTGTTAAAAAAAATGTAATTTAAAAGAATTGTCTTATGCTCACTGAGGCTGCATTTATTTGATCAAAATACAGTAATATTGTTAAATGTTAACTGTTTTCTATTCTAATATATTTTAAAATGTAATTTATTCTTGTGATGGCAAAGATGAATTTTTAGTCCTCAGTGTCATGATCTCTCAGAAATCATTTTAATATGCTGATTTTCTGCTGAAGAAACATTTATTAATATTATCAATGTTGAAAACAGTTGTGCTACTTAATAATTTTGTGGAAACCTGTGATACTTTTTTTCAGGATTCTTTGATGAATAGAAAGTTCAAAAGAACAGCATTTATTTGAAATAGAAATCATTTGTAACATTATAAATGTCTTTACCTTCACTTTTGGTCAACTTTATACACTATATAATGCAACAGACTAATAGTTGATATAATGTAGTAAATAATGGTCAAATCATATCTTATTTTAAATCTCAATATCTTTACAGTTTTTTTTTCATGTTCTGATCACACATATGTGGCAATATCAACTTTTTATTTTAAGACAGTAGCAGTAATAATAGCTCAAATTCATGAAATTGCTTTAAAAAAAAATTAGCTGTTAAGCTCGGTCTGTCCTCAGACACGAAGGGAAGAAAAAAATCTGTTTTTAATTCCACAGACACTTAACATGAGTCTTATTCTCACTTTAGCTAATCAGGGCCAATGATTTCATTACACATAGTTTTTAAGATAATAGGAATTCAAAGTGTGTTAAATTAAAATACGCTCTCCATCCATGTGCTGCACAACAGTACTGGAGGAGAATAAAATATTGGGACTGAGGGCTAGTCTTCTGTCCATTATATCATCTCCATCCTATTCATGAGGGAGAGAGAGAGAGAAGGAGCGAAAGAGAGAGAAGAAAAAAGAGAGATAAGTCTCTTACTGCCTTGTGACTAAAGACCTGAATTCAACTTCCCATTAAAGTGTTAAAAAATTTAAATAATAAAAAGAGAGAGAGAGAGGGGAAAAAAAACTAACGCACTTTTTAATTAAAAAGGATCCTAATAATCCACATCATATTATACACCGTAGATTCATCGGTCAATTTAATAACATGGAGTCTTTTGGATCTTAATATCTTTGGAAACAGGTTTCCTTCATAACTGAGGGGCTTTGTTAATTACACACAGGGCCTAATGATTTTGAATATTCAGTGGCTCTCGATGTTTTGATAAATGGGCTTCCACTAAGATTTATTCCTAATTATCTCATTTGTCTTTCTCCATTACTTTTTATAGCTTAAATTTATGAAGTCATTAAGACGTTAGTGGCCCTGATAATGATTAGGAGAAAGAATTGTATGAAAGTGAATTATATGAAAATGATTATGGCTAAAGGAGTCTTTAAAATGAAGCCGGTGAGGAAGTTGTGTGGGCTTTGTTTAAAGGTGCAGGGTGCTGTTCAATCACGCAACCCCTGGCACGGCCCTCGTTCGCCTGGGCGCAGGCGGAAATAACGGTGATTAAAATGTCTTTTTGTCACTGTTCGCCCCTCTCTCTCGCTCCTTCTGTTCTGATTCATCCCTTAATGTGCGCTAGTGCTGACGGTAGCAATATTCTCCATGGAACCCGAGATGAGATCGCTCTCTGAAAAAAGGGGCTATTTTTAAAATGGCCCTTTATACTTGCACGTTTGTTTAATTTCAGCCCGTCTTTGAAGATAAAATGAAACACATAAATACAGGCCATTACATCCACATTTGGGCTCCTTTATTATTATTACATTTTTACTGGTTTTCAGCTTCCAGACCGACATCCAGGCGGAAACATTGACTTTATTACTTTTTCCTCACTCTTTCAAAACTGATTTCCACCCTTTTGTACCTAATTAAACAATGAGGTATGTAATATACCATGTGTCTTCTCACATTGACAGTCTGTTATGAGAAGCATCTGGCAATTCAAACATCGGTCATGCCTTGATTTTTATTTTTTAGGAGAATATCGATGGCCACATCTTCCGTTAAAACCATAAATGTCAGCTGAGGATCTAGATCATTGTGAGTAAAAACAAAACAGTTGAGACCTAATGTCTACATCACTTTCACGACGTCCCCTTGAAAGCAACTTCCAAAAACATTAAATGGTGTCTTTGAAAATTAAATATCAAAAATCACATTTTGATGTATAAATTTGGTCATTTGCTTTAATTGGAAAATTCTGCGTTCATCTTTTCACTCTCATGTTGCCTCCAACACTGTAAAAAAGTCTGTTGTTTTAACTTAAAAAAGTAAGTGTTTGTGCAGCCTTCAAATTTTAAGTTTAGTGAACTCAAATATCCAAGTTGTCACGTTTCAAGCTGACTAAACGTACAATTTTAAGGCAGCACGGACACTTACTTTTTTAGGTTGACAATTTTTTTTACAGTGAAAGTAATTTGTTAAGGAGTTATTAGTTGCAATTTTGATTAGTTTTATTAAATAAACATAATTAATTGTATTAAAAAAATAAATATTGTATATTATTATTTATTGATTATAGTATATTAATTTATTAAAAGTAATACTTATTATTATCATAATTTGAACCAGGGTTATAGTTTTTTTTTTTGCCCCCAGAAAACCTCCCTTTGTGGACGTGTGAACTTCAATTGGAATGACAATTTCAATTTTCCGTTTTGTTTTTATACATTACCATTTTTAGGGTGAGTATAACTAACTAACTAACTAACTAAATGAGGTGCAGGAGAACATGATTTGCTGTCCATTGAGAACTCTCCAGATGGGTAAATGCACGCTCATCTGTCCTCCTCTCATTCTCCCTCCCGCCCGCTTCTTTTCTCTCTACTGAGAAAGACAGATCTGAAGAGGTTGTGTAAGCCCTTAGTTAATTAATTATTTAATTATCTAATCAAGCAGATGAAGAGCATCTCCCTACACCAGTGTTAATTATGAAACAGCTGGGGCAGTGTGCTGAAGGAATATTGAAACAGGGCTTGGCAACCTTTAGTTTTTCCTCTCCCGCTTGCAGTCTCTCTCTCATCTCTGCTTCTCTATTCTGCAGTCAGTGTTTATACCAGCAGGGGGAGCAGTATCTCTGCTAGTGGATGATCAGAATGGCACTGGAGAAGAGAGAGTTGGGTTGGGTGGAAACTTCCTAAGGCTCAGAAATATCATAGATTTAGTAGGTGAGTTTAGAGCTCAGATTCAGCAGAGGTTTCGATGAGCAAGTGCGTTTGTTTACCAAACCATATGGGTCTCATCTGAATCACTGTCATTTTTCAACTGTACACTTTATTTTATTTATTTTATTTTTTTATTTGATTTAGCCACTTTTTTAGTAATACCTGTCTATTTAATATTTGGAGAGATATATGCATTGGTATTTCCATTCATCTCAGTGGCAGTAACTTTTTCTCCTTTTTTTTTTTGGTGTTAATTTAATGTTTTAGGAAGGCTTACTGCAGTCTGACATTACTCATTACATATGTGTATATATAGATTGGAAAATTATTACAGTTATATTATATATGAATCTTGGCTCTTTATGTATTTATTTAAATTTTATTTTTATTTAATTGTAATTTTAATTTTATTTAAAAATTACAGAAATAATTTTTAGCATTTTTTTATATTTTATATATAAAAAAAGAAGAAAAAAGACCAGAATCCAAAGCTACTTTTAAATAGCCGTCAATGGAGAAAGATTTTGACTGCATCCGAAATCGCATACTTCATACTACTATACTACTCGCATACTATATAGTAGGCGAAAAACAGTATGTGACAAAAGAAGTATGTCCGAATTCACAGTACTCATAAAAGAGTAGGCAAAAAGTACCCAGATGACGTACTACTTCTGGCGAGATTCTGAAGTGTGCATAAGATGGACACTGTACTATCCCGAGGCCACAGGAGAGGATTTATGAGTAGCATTGAAGCGACGTAACTGACGCTGGTAGGTCACGTGATGATGACAACATGGCAGATTACATTCATACTACACACATTCATACTATATAGAACATACTTTTTTAGCAGTCGTGAAGTAATTACTTAAATTCAAAATAAGTACCTACTCAAGAGAGTATGCGATTTTGGACACAGCCAGTGTCTCTTATCTATTAGCAGGGACTAATGCTAACCAGCTAAACTCTGACCATTTGGATGAATTTTCAATCTTTCATTTTTATTTACATCCAAATGGTGTAAAACTGCCTTAAACTATTGATTAACCACTCATGCGAACATTTAAGGAGACATGTCCTCAATATCTATGATGGTTACAAATATGGAACAGATGAGTGGGAATATCAGTACATGGTGAATTCATACCTGCATTTTCACTATGCACTACCTACTATGTACTTCTGTCTTCACCAGTGCGTCCAGCATTATTGCCTACCATCCTCCTTTGATTTTGCATAGATTTATCTCTCTTCTTCATAGTGCCTAATTAAAGCATGTGAAAAAGGATGTCAAGAATAGCCCGTCACACCGGTCAATGATTAAGACCACCTTGAGTGTTTCCCCCATCTCCTTGCCCAACAGCGTTTCCACCTAACGGCAGCAATGTAGTGGAATTGCCTTTAATTGCAATCATCTAGACAGGCCCTGGGTGTCCGCCTGGTAGGGAGACGCAGTTTCATGGGCTCCATGCGTTGCATAAAATTAAAGGCAGAGTGGGGACTGGATAATTGGCTTGAGTCTCCAGCTCTCCTCAGTCACGCAAAAGCGCCAGCGTGTGTTTCTTCGACACACGCGTTTCACGTTCACTTCCGCTCGCAGGCCAGCACTCAGCAGGCTGAGATTAATGAGAGCTGGCTTGCCTCGTTCAGCTTTACGTGGCCTTTGGGTTAGGAGACCCTATGTGGGGTCTGAAGAACTAATTGTGCTCAATTTGGCAATGAGGGCTGAGTTCTTAGTCAAATGTCTATAACTAATGGTTATTTAGTTAATGGTGGTTAGTTAGCTAAACAACTCGACTTGTTCTAAAGCAGTTTCTGAAGCATGTTTGTGTTTGCTGTAATAGATCGGTCTCACAAACACTCATACTCCATCTTTTTCACAGCTTTACAATTGCAATGCATGCATCGCTTCCATGGGAGACTGAAACGAGTATTTGTGTCACACTTTTCCTCAAATGCTACCATTCCACTTATATACAACAATTAATTCCTGCGCTTAAATCTGAACAGCATTCAAAGAGTGCTGATATCACTTTTTGTATCACTCTTGTCTTGTCTGTCTATTAGTGGAGGGGATTTTCAATGACTCTTTCTGCAGGCCAGTGGCGTATAGCAAGTCAGTCCTGGGCCCATATGCAAAAAATGCAAAAAGTGCAACGAAGAGGCATTTATGCAATGTATCAAGAATATACCTCACCAAACACATTGCAATTATATCTCATTTATTTTTATTAGAGTAGCCTGATAAATACATAATCTCTGAAAGAGTAGTATTAGTAATCGTCAAAAATTGTCTTCTGAGCAAGTTAAAACGCAACCTGGAGTGGCATACCTCTACCCAAAAACTTTTGACAACCAGAACAGAACTAACATAAGTAATGGATAATGCATGGCTAGCTGTGCATTAAATGATTTTAATGCACGACATGGAGGCAAATAACCACTTGACGTGAAGTGGTGACTGGAATGGTAAAAAATGATGGTTATTTTTGTCAGTTATTTTGTCTACGCATCGTTAGATCTAGCATTCTGCCCACTTTAAATCAGACACAGAGATAAAGTACTTCGGTAAGATTACATTTATGTAAATTAATTAAAGAGAGAGGGAGAGAGATGTTGTGTGTGTGAGAATTACCTTCGTCTATGCAGCATCTCTCTATTGAAGGTTTAGTTCACCCAAAAATAAATATTCTGTCATTAATTAC
Source organism: Coreius guichenoti (assembly GCA_039654105.1). Taxonomy (NCBI): domain Eukaryota; kingdom Metazoa; phylum Chordata; class Actinopteri; order Cypriniformes; family Gobionidae; genus Coreius; species Coreius guichenoti. The sequence goes on from CM077188.1 coordinate 16,778,867, forward strand.
TCACCCTCATGTTGTTCTAAACCCGTAAGACTTTCGTTCATTTTTGGAACACAAATGAAGATCTTTTTTTAATGAAATCTGAATCTATCTGTCCCTCGATAGACAGCTACGCAACTGACACTTTGACGCTTCAAAAAGTTCATAAAGAGATCGTAAAACTAATCCATATGAATTGAGCGGTTTAGTCCAAAATTTTCTGAAGAGACACGATCGCTTTATATGATGAACAGATTAAATTGTGGTTTTTATTCACATATAAAAATTCATCAACTCACACATCAGATATGGTAAACAGTAGCTCAAGCATATTCACTTGATGTGTGAGAACCAATGAGGTTCATTCTCGTGTCACGCAGCACGTTTGAGCTTCCGCAAGAACCAATGAAGTTTGTTCTCGCACGTCAAGCAAGTACGGTTGAGCTTCTGTTTATGTTTGCTGATCATTGTGTAAATGTGAATAAAAGTCTGTTCATCATATAAAGCGATCAAGTCTCTTCATAAAATTAATATGGATTAGTTTTACGATCTCTTTATGAAGTTTTTGAAGCGTCAAAGTGTCAGTTGTGTAGCTGTCTATAGAGGGATAGAAAGCTCTGAATTATTTCAAAAAACTGTTAAATTACCACCTCGTTGCTGAGAAATATAATGTAGCGTTTCAGTAGTAAAGCTATTTTAGTAATAAAAGTCTTAGGCAGTGTTGACAAAAGGTTTCTGTGCTCCTGAATGTTTATGTGTGTGCACTGCACGATCTCTGTGTGCAAGTGACTGTCTGAATGTGTGCACATGTGCTTCAATGAAGCCGTACAGTAATGAAGCGATGAAGCACATGCATACCCTGCATACCCAGATGCTACACCACTGCTGCAGGTACATTGTTACACGAGTAGGTGGTGACATTTGAGTGTCTTTATGAGTCAAATACGAATTCGGAACAGCGTATCAATATATTATTACTATTTCTGCCAGTGAAAGCTATTGTAAAAATAGTAAGAGTAGTATGCTAGTGCTACTCTTGCTCAGCATTTGTGCTCTAGCTGTTTATCCTGCTGACTGCTGTACTCGCGTGTGCTTTGCTTGCTTTTGAATCTTTATTTGATATCATTCCCTGTTGTTTAAACTGCTAAATATAATTTACCCATCACCATATATTGTCTAATATTGCCTACCACATTAAATCTGACATCGCTAGCTTTTAATCTAAATCACTATCACGCGTTAGCATTTCGCTAGCCTGTTAGCTTGCCATCTCTGCACTCGGGTCTCTTGTTTTCTGAGTTCATTAAACAACTGTGGTAAGTTGGATTAATCAACAAATACGGTAAGCCATGTCTTCTTCTCCTGTCATTGTCACTTGCACTACATGTTTCATGTTTAGTATATCTTTCTCCGTTGGCGAACAGGGCTTCACATGTGATAAATGTAAGGAGATAGTCAGGCTGACGGAGAAGATTTCAGAATTAGAGACACGCATCCAGACTTTATTTGAGAGTAGTGAGAACGTAACAGCTTTAGACACTGCTTTGGATGGAGAATAGCTTAGTGAACTCTGTACATTGTTCGGTTCCGGCTGTAGAGCCCGTGCAGCAGGGCAACTGGGTGACGGTGAGACGGCATAGTCGCGGATCAAAAAACCACTCTTCCGTTCCGATTAGAACATCAAACAGGTTCTCCCCACTCAGTGATGCACCCACTGAGAATCCTGTTGAAAGTGCCCTAGTTATTGGCGATTCTATTACACGGAACGTGAAAATAGAGACACCAGCCACCATAGTCACATGTTTACCGGGAGCCAGAGCGCCTGACATCAAAGCAAATTTAAAAGTGCTGGCTAATGCTAATCGTAAATTCTCTAAGATTATTATTCACGTCGGCACAAATGATGTTCGACTTCGCCAGTCGGAGATCACCAAAATTAACATTAAAGAGGTGTGTAAACTCGCAAGTAAGATGGCAGATGACGTTTTTTGCTCTGGTTCCCCACCCCGTTAAAAGGAGTGATGAGATACTTAGCAGACTATCATCACTCAATGGCTGGTTGTCTAAGTGGTGTCCGCAAAATAACATAGGGTTCATAGACAATTGGAAAAGCTTTTGGGGCAGACCTGACCTGTTGAAAAAAGATGGTATTCATCCTTCCTGGGATGGTGCCGCTCTTCTCTCTAGTAATTTGGCACATAGTCTTAGAGCTAAACCTTGACTAACTGGGGCCCAGGTCAGGAAGCAGACGGACTGGCTTACCCGACCGCCTGCTAGCTGTCTCACATCACAGAAGTCAGATAAATCCCAGCACATAGAGACTCTTTCACCTAGATATTATCACATAGAGACTGTGTCTGTTCCATGAATTAGTAAATACAAAAAAACATCAAAACCATTCAAAGGTAAAAATTTAATTGATGTCCAACAAATAAACAACAGATATAATACAGATGATCAAATGATAAAGCTCGGGCTGCTGAATATTCGATCCCTTTCCTCAAAAGCGCTTATTGTTAATGATATGATTACAGATCATAACCTAGATGTGCTGTGTTTGACAGAAACCTGGCTAAAACCTGACGATTACATTACTTTAAATGAGTCCATCCCCCAAGATTATTGTTATAAACACAAGCCGCGTCTGAAAGGTAAAGGGGGAGGTGTTGCTGTAATTTATAATAATATCTTCGGTATTACTCAGAAGTCTAGTTTCAAATATAATTCCTTTGAAGTTTTGGTGCTTTATGTAACGTTATGTAGTGAAATTGATAAATCCCGTTTGACATTTGTGCTGGCTACTGTATACAGGCCACCAGGGCACCATACAGACTTTACCAGAGAATTTGTTGATTTTCTATCAGAGTTAGTACTGGCTGCAGATAAAGTCCTAATTGTTGGTGATTTTAATATCCATGTAGACAATGAAAAAGACGCATTGGGATTGGCATTTAGAGACATTCTAAACTCTATTGGAGTAAGGCAACACGTGTCAGGACCCACTCATCGCCGTAATCATACTTTAGACCTGATACTGTCACATGGAATAAATGTTGATATCATTGAAATTCTGCAGCAGAGCGATGACATTTATATAATTACCTAGTATCATGTACACTTAATTTAGCAAAGGCTGCAAAGCTGTCCCCTTGCTTCAAATATGGCAGGACTATCACTGCTGCGACTAAAGATTGCTTTGTAAATAATCTTCCTCATCAGTTTCATCTCCTCAGCATCCCAGATAGCCTAGAGGAACTCGATGTTGCAACAGAAACTATTGACTCTCTCTTTTCCAGCACTTTAGACACAGTTGCTCCCTGGCGCTTAAAGAAGATTAAAGAAAATAGTCCAACGCCGTGGTACAACGAGCACACCCGCAGCCAGAAAAATGGAGCACAGCTGGAAGAAAACAAAACTAGAAGTTTTTCGCATTTCGTGGAAAGAGAGCATGATTGCATACAGAAAGGCCCTAAAAACTGCTAGATCTGCTTATTTCTCGACTCTCTTAGAAGAAAACAAACACAACCCTAGGTATTTATTCGATACAGTGGCTAAATTAACCAAAGATAAAGCTTCACCTTTGTAAACAGCACAGCAGTAATGACTTTATGAACTTCTTTACTTGTAAGATTGATAATATTAGGAAAAAAATTATAACCATGCAGCCGTCTACTACAGTATCACATCAGACAGTGCATTGTAGTGTCACTGAGGAAAAATTACATTCATTCACTGCTATAGGAGAAGAAGAATTGGCTAAACTCGTTAAATCATCAAAATCAACAACATGTATGCTCGACCCCATACCGACTAAACTACTAAAAGAGATGCTTCCAGAGGTCATAGATCCTCTTCTTAATATCATTAATTCATCCTTGACATTAGGATATGTACTGAAAACTTTTAAGTTGGCTATTATTAAACCACTTATTAAAAAAACGCAACTTGATCCTACAAAATTAGTCAATTACTCAAATCTACCCTTTCTGTCAAAAATACTAGAAAAGGCAGTGTCCTCACAATTATGCTGCTTTTTAGAAAGAAATGGTATCTGTGAGGATTTCCAGTCAGGATTTAGACCGTATCATAGTACTGAGACTGCTCTCATTAGAGTTACAAATGATTTACTCTTATCATCCGATCGTGGTTGTATCTCTCTGTTAGTGTTACTCGATCTTAGCGCTGCATTCGATACTATCGACCACAACATTCTTTTGAATAGGCTCGAAAATTATGTTGGCATTAGTGGAATTTCATTGGCATGGTTTAAATCATACTTATCTGACCGTTATCAGTTTGCAGAAGTAAATGAAGAGATGTCACACTGAACACAAGTTCAGTATGGAGTACCGCAGGGCTCAGTGCTAGGACCGTTGCTTTTCACCCTGTACATGCTACCACTGGGAGATATTATTAGGAAGCATGGCGTTAATTTTCATTGTTATGCTGACGATACTCAGCTCTATATTTCTTCACGCCCTGACGAAACTTACCAATTCACAAGATTAACGGAATGCATAGCTGATATAAAAAATTGGATGATTAGTAATTAGAAAAAACTGAATTTTTAATCATTGGACAAAAAAAACTCCACAAGTAGTAACCTAGAATACTGTCTAACACTCGATGGCTGCTCTGTCAAGTCCTCGTCGTCAGTTAGGAACCTGGGTGTGCTCTTTCATACCAGTCTCTCATTTGAAAGCCACGTTTCTAGCATCTGTAAAACTGCATTCTACCATCTTAAAAATATATCTAAATTACGGCACATGCTTTCAATGCAAAATGCTGAACAGTTAGTTCATGTGTTCATGACCTCAAGGCTAGATTATTGTAATGCTCTACTGGGTTGTTGCCCTGCTCGCTTAATAAATAAACTGCAGCTTGTCCAAAACGCAGCAGCTAGAGTTCTTACTAGAACCAGGAAGTATGACCATATTAGCCCGGTTCTGGCAACACTGCATTGGCTCCCTATTAAACATCGTATACATTTTAAAATCTTGCTGATTACTTACAAAGCACTAAATGGTTTAGCTCCCCAGTACTTGAGCGAGCTCTTAACGCATTATACTCCATCACGTCTATTGCGGTCTCAAAATTCTGGCCAGCTGATAATACCTAGAATATCAAAATCAACTGCAGGCGGTCGATCCTTTTCCTATTTAGCACCTAAACTCTGGAACAGTCTTCCTAGCATTGTTCGGGAAGCAGACACACTCTGTCAGTTTAAATCTAGACTAAAAACACATCTCTTTTCTATGGCATACACATAAAACATTTTTAATTTATATTATTCAATTCATTTAAATGATTGTTTTAGGCTGCATTAACTAGGTCAGCTGGAACCGGGAACACTTCCCATAACACCTGATGTACTCGTTACATCATAAAAAGAATGGCATCTACGCTAATGTTAGTCTCTCTGTTTATCCCGAGGTTTACTGCAGTCGGCCGGATCTGGGCCGTATCCGGACCAGATGGTGGACCTTAGCCTGGACATGACGAACGCATCCCTGAAGTGTCTGTAGAGACCGTGTCAGTTAAACTCCCCCCTGTAAATGCCGCATCGACACGACGTCCTCATTAAACCCGTCCCCGGCGTGACGACTCCAATCTTTCGAATAATCCTACGAATATCTATTGATCTAATATGACTTCTGACCTGTAATGTTGCCAGAATCATAATCATACACTATTTGTTCGTCGGCCAGAGGAGAACTGGCACCCCGACTGAGCCTGGTTTCTCCCAAGGTTTTTTTCTCCATTCTGGCCCTGAAGGAGTTTTGGTTCCTTGCCACCGTCACCTTTGGCTTTTGGCTTGCTCAGTTGGGGACACTTAAATTTCAACTATATTACTGATCTGCCTGCATTGACACTATATGATAATTGAAATGAGCTGGATGACATCACCGTTTTCACCAGAACGGCTGTACAACCGAATCAAATTCCGTTGCATTATTTTCCTGTTACCACTGTGAAGCTGCTTTGAAACAATTGGCATTGTAAAAAGCGCTATATAAATAAAGGTGATTTGATTTGATTTGTCTTTGAGTGAGGCATTGAATCATTGATTAAACAAATTAGTTTACAAATACAGATTCTTTCAGGAGCTAAAGAAGTGATTCAGGAACTAAAGAACCGATTCTTTCAGGAACGAGTGAGTCATTGAATCATTCATTTAATCAATTCAGTTAAAAACAGTGACTACTGTGTGTTGCTCAGAGATGTGCAGCGTCTGGACTGTGGCTTTGTTTGGAACTATTTTTGTTGGCAGTACAATATTGCAATATTCTGTCTAAAAAGTAGTTGGTAGTTGGTTATAACTCCCCAACCCAGCTGCTCTGGAGCTCCAAACTCCAATACCTAGTAGTATGTTTATTGAACTGTTGTTGTAAAAGCAATATCACACTTGCAATCATGTAATCATTAGAAATTATTAGAAAATGGAAGAAGTTCAAGATGACGGTCAGTCTCCCTCGGTCTGGGGCACCATGCAAGATCTCACCTCGTGGGGCATCAATGATCATGAGGAAGGTGAGGGATCAGCCCAGAACTACACGGCAGGACCTGGTCAATGACCTGAAGAGAGCTGGGACCACAGTCTCAAAGAAAACCATTAGTAACACACTACGCCGTCATGGATTAAAATCCTGCAGCGCACGCAAGGTCCCCCTGCTCAAGCCAGCGCATGTCCAGGCCCGTCTGAAGTTTGCCAATGACCATCTGGATGATCCAGAGGAGGAATGGGAGAAGGTCATGTGGTCTGATGAGACAAAAATAGAGCGTTTTGGTCTAAACTCCACTCGCCGTGTTTGGAGGAAGAAGAAGGATGAGTACAACCCCAAGAACACCATCCCAACCGTGAAGCATGGAGGTGGAAACATCATTCTTTGGGGATTGCTTTTCTGCAAAGAGGACAGGACGACTGCACCGTATTGAGGGGAGGATGGATGAGGCCATGTCGCGAGATCTTGGCCAACAACCTCTTTCCCTCAGTAAGAGCATTGAAGATGGGTCATGGCTGGGTCTTCCAGCATGACAACGACCCGAAACACACAGCCAGGGCAACTAAGGAGTGGCTCCGTAAGAAGCATCTCAAGGTCCTGGAGTGGCCTAGCCAGTCTCCAGACCTGAACCCAATAGAAAATCTTTGGAGGGAGCTGAAAGTCCGTATTGCCCAGCGACAGCCCCGAAACCTGAAGGATCTGGAGAAGGTCTGTATGGAGGAGTGGGCCAAAATCCCTGCTGCGGTGTGTGCAAACCTGGTCAAGAACTACAGGAAACGTATGATCTCTGTAATTGCAAACATAGGTTTCTGTACCAAATATTAAGTTCTGCTTTTCTGATGTATCAAATACTTATGTCATGCAATAAAATGCAAATTAATTATTTAAAAATCATACAATGTGATTTTCTGGATTTTTGTTTTAGATTCCGTCACTCACAGTTGAAGAGTACCTTTGATAAAAATTACAGACTTCTACATGCTTTGTAAGTGGGCAAACCTGCAAAATCGGCAGTGTATCAAATACTTGTTTTCCCACTGTATGGAGAACATGACAGATTACATGGATAATTTTAATTTAAATCAGCATTGGGTGTATCTGGCAATTGGAAAATTACAACTTTCCCATAACTGACGGTATTCAGTATTCCATGACAGCTCCTTCTGTATTTGTCTCTTGACATCTTTTCAGATCGCTGGTACAGTGAAAACACTAAATAGTTATTATACTATAGTATACTAAATAGTTAAACTGAATATAAATAAATACTCCTCCTTATGCCGTTGAATTAAATTGGACTAGTCAAGTCACATTTATTTATATAGCACTTTATACAGTAAAGATGATTTCAAAGCAGCTTTACAGTAATAAACAGGAATATAATGATCCATGTTGCAAACAGAATTCTGCTATAAAACAGCTCTAAAAAGTCAATAGTGTCATTGTTCAGCTGAAATCATTTTAGTGTTGATTTATTTCAGTTTAATAACTGTGTAAAGGGAATTAATTATGAAATGAGTTCAATTCAGCAATAAAGCAGCTCTGAAGAAAACAGTGATGTCATCATCCAGCTCAGTTCAGTTCTCATCTGGTAGTATCAGTGCAGTCAAATAATGTTTTTTTTTAATTAAATATCTAGTAAATGTCTTTTTATTGGAAAAAGTACTATGGATTGGTTTGAACATCCTAACACATATCTCTTGTATTCACATTGAAATGCACCATCCTAGAAAACTATAAATTCATCTATAAATTCATCATACACTTAAAAAAAATAAAAAATGATTTGCCATTTTTACATTTAATTCAAGATATATTCTCTAAATAACAAGTACATTCTATGCAATTTTGCTCAAGTAAATTTATCTTGATTAAAGTTACACTACACTATCACGCATGCCAACCAGAGTGCCTATGATAGCCACCAGAGGGCACTCCTTCTGTCTTTGTTATATCATCATGGACTGCATTTCCCATAACCCATTGCCCGGACTCATTATTGTTTGATCACTTCCACCTGTGTGTCATCCGTCTCTGAGCAGTACGTGACAACATAGAAGACTTCGCAATGAGTGAGTACGGGCAATGGGTTATGAGAAATCAAAGACTGTAAAAAACATGGACGACGCACCTTCACTCTCTTCCATTGTAGAGAAGTGAAGCCGCCAATGTCCAAATATGGCGCTGACATCTTGGAGCCAGAGTCGGCGCAGTAGTGAACTCGGCGTCCAAATCTGCGCAGTGGAGTGGAGTAAAGTGGAGCCACGGTATCAAGGCCCTGCCCACACTCCTGCAGAATCGGTTAGTACAGTTTACTGCAGAACAACTCATGAAATAAACAGTTATGGAAAGTAGAAATTAAAGTTGAAGCTCCAATCTCCTCCCGAAAATACCGAAAAAAGTGTGTTGGTGTCTCAGTGACTACTTCGCTCAGAGATGCTGTCAATCTCAGCTGTCAATCACGAAGTAACACACACGTTTTTATAGCATCAAATAACTAACTAAAACCAAACTTATTTAAAAAACGAACACTTGAACTTACATCAGCATGATAAAAATGACCTAAAATGACAAACCATCTTTAAAAAAATCAAATTACACTTTAAATAATTTTTTTCCAGTTTGTCTCATATCCCATTAGATTACATAGAGAGTGCGGGGTTTATGACCGATACTGCATCCAGCCACCTGGGGGCGATCGAAACGTGTTGGCTTCACTTTTCAGGACTTGTGCAGCACACTTGTGGGAAATGCAGTCCATGATGATATAACAAAGATGGAAGGAGTGCACTCTTGTGGCTATCACAGGCACTCCGGCTGGCAGGCGTGACAGGAGCACTCTAAATTTCGAACCTCTGGGGAATTACCCATTTAAAAAAATGCCGAACAGAGAAGAGTCTGCTGGCAAAAAGAGAACACGACAAAGATTGTAATAAAATGAGAATCAACACTGGCTTGGCTTTCTGGAGATGGCGAGAACTGAAGGGTTTGAAATGTTGTAAAAGTGACGCTGATATGGCGTTTTTTTTTTATTGAACAGATAAATTGCCATATGTAGCTCTCTAACAGAGTATATTGTAAAGCATTATCTATTGTGTAGTGAAAGCTAATTTCATTGTGGTTGTTGTAGCACTGTGCTGGAATTTATTTTCAAGGAAGTACCGCAATAATGGGTAAAGCTACAGTACCATCTTCAGCTAGTCAGCTTGAGATCCTTTCCATCTAAATTGGTTATATTTTTTATGCCTAGTAGTGAATGTTTTTTAAGCAGTAGAACAACCACATTCATCTGCAAAGTCACGCAGAGCCGAAGCACAAATGCATGCAGTTTTGTTCTTTAACCGGCCAAAAGTTACATAGTGTACCTTTAAAGGATTTTAGATATGTTTTGCTGAAAAACAAGACAAAAATAATTTATACAATTATTTTGATTATGATATAACAAAGATGGAAGGAGTGCACTCTTGTGGCTATCACAGGCATAAATAATAATTTATACAATTATTTTTACACTGTTTAAAAAAGCAATGAATCACACTAATTTATCAAAACATGCCGCTTTGCTCTACAGCAACAGCACCATTACTGTACAACAGAAACTCTACCACACCTACAGAGATCTCACCAATAGTGTGAAGGTGAGCATTCGTCAACCCTGTTTTTCCTCTGTTTTTACCTGTTCCCTTAAAAGGTTAACAGAGAGGACTCGGCGAGGCACTCACTGAGCGGCACAAGTGATTGCCGTATTAATTGCCTCTCCCTTTTCTCCACAAGGTCACCCCTGTCCACTGGAAGATAAGACAAAGTAATTCTTCGGTACTACACTAGAGCACAGCACATCACAGAGCCATTCAGCCTGAACCAGCGAGAGCGGGGTTGGGGAGGGGTGAGGTTTGGCACAAAGTGGCTTACCTTTCAAGAGGATTGACATCCGCAACAATACAGACCTCATTAAAAGGTAGGGATATGCCCTCGCTGGCCAATTTAAAACCTCTGGTCAACTGCGCTGCAACTAATTTGCTATCAGCATCAGTGACGCCTCGCACAAACAGCTAAATTATGCCAGCAATTTTAAGTGCAAATAGTAAATGATCATATTAAAGACATATAGGGTTTAAAAGGGGGGGGGGGGGGGGGGGGGAACAGTATAAATTTTATTAAGGATGATTTTCTGATCCATTCGAACTCTCCATATGAGAGACAATCATGGGTCAGGGCTTCTGGTGGGGAGGTATGTGAATTATCTCTCTCCTCCAGCTCTCTGGAGCTTCTCTCTATGAGGTGAGAAAAGCCTAATTCCCACCTGACAAAGGGACAGATTGGATATGTTCTTCACCCTGCCCCAGATACTGCTGAATATCATAGAGTCATTTCTAATGTGAATTTGGACAATGGCAGTCATTACTCATTCCTCCTCTGGACAACCTTGAAGACTTTGCCAGAGTTTTGAGAATGGGGGACGGTGGTCGTCTTTATGCAAGTTCTAACTGAATATAGCTGGATATATATAAGTGATTCATGTATTTTGCATCTCTTCTGACCATTTGTGACAGCATTTTTGACCTCATGTGTGATTTTAAATAGTTGATTATACTGATGTGTCATATAGAGTTTTATTTTAGATGATAATGCATAATACTGTGGCCATGCAAGTTGCCAATGTAATGTAATTCATTGAATTGCAATATATATTTTGTTATATATTAATATTACTCTTTTGCCATATGATAGCTATAGTATAATAGAAATTTCTTCTAGTCCACATATGGCCTTACAAGATGAATAGTTCCTCCCATGTGTATACGTTTCCCGAAATACAGCTTACTGTAAGCAAGCAAGCTTATGGGATCAGTTTACAGACAGAATATGGACTGGTCTTTTGTGAACTCCCTTGAGCGATAGTAGCTATCAAGTACAGATAATTAAGTTAACCAGCATAGTAGTTTCTTTGGAAGTGTTAAATTGAAAACTGCTTCATTCACTGTACTGTTCCTGTTTACATTGTCATGTTTTGACAGTTTGTCCATTTTTCACTGTGGCTGTAACATTTTCTCTTGCAGAATTATTACAAAGGGAGTTGTGATTCATTTCCAGCTATGATTTACCATCACCAGAAAGAAAAATTGTAAAAAAAATGGTCCATTTATCGATTCATTTCATAGCATTTGCTACAAGAATATAGGCTAAGACACTGATAATGCTTTCCAGATGCCCCTAAGTGACACTTTTTCTTGTTTAACAAGATGTTCAGTGTCAGTAGTAGTTTCTAATATCATTCAGCCCACATTTTCCGAAACATTTGCCAAATTTGCACTTTTAGTCTGGCAGCATTGTACCAAATGCAGAACGAAATCTGACACGTGAGGCTGAGAGAAATAAACTTGTGTTTATCTCTCTTGTGCAAACTTGAGTCCTGACATTTTTCCGTCTTTCTAGCCCTGGCTTCCACTTTCCAGCTGTCATTCATTTATTTGCACAGGACAGATGCCAGCAATCAGCATTTTCCACACACATCTACATTACTCTAAAATTTAAGATGTCTAATAAAATTAAGGTATGATTTTATTAGATTTGTTCCCAGAAAGAGCAATATTTAGGCCACTGTTACCCAGAGTCTCATGCTCTACACTATATTTGCTATTTGAATTTCCCACTAAATCTTCCATTGATCATTGCTCCAAAGATTTGATATTACCATTCAACATCCCCTTTGACTGACACTGGGTGGAATTCGGTATGAAATCATGCTGTAAGTAGCTCCTTAAACTAGAAGATATTTAAATATTAACAGGTCAAATGAATATTCTATATTTTTTTATCCATTTATTTTTAAAAGCGTAGGAACTTGATACACTATATTGACAAAAGTTTTGGGATGCCTGCCTTTACATGCACATGAACTTTAATGACATCCCATTCTTAATCCGTAGGGTTTAAGATGGAGTTTAAAATGGAGTTGGCCCACCCTTTGCAGCTATAACGGCTTCAACTCTTCTGGGAAGGCTTTCCACAAGGTTTAGGAGTGTGTTTATGGGAATTTTTGACCATTCTTCTAGAAGCGCATTTGTGAGGTCAGGCACTGGTGTTGGACGAGAAGGCCTGGCTCGCAGTCTCCACTCTAATTCATCCCAAAGGTGTTCTATTGGGTTGAGGTCAGGACTCTGTGCAGGCCAGTCAAGTTCATCCACACCAAACTCGCTCATCGATGTCTTTATGGACCTTACTTTGTGCACTGGTGCGCAGTCATGTTGGAACAGGAAGGGGCCATCCCCAAACTGTTCCCACAAAGCTGGGAGCAGGAAATTGTCCAAAATGTCTTGGTATGCTGAAGCATTAAGAGTTCCTTTCACTGGAACTAAGGGGCCAAACCCAATCCCTGAAAAACAACCCCACACCATAACCCCCCCTCCACCAAACTTTACACTTGGCACAATGCAGTCAGGCAAGTACCGTTCTCCTGGCAACTGTCAAACCCAAACTCGTCCATCGAATTGCCAGTCAGAGAAGCGTGATTCGTCACTCAAGAGAACACGTCTCCACTGCTCTAGAGTCCAGTGGCGGCGTGCTTTACACCACTGCATCCGACGCTTTGCATTGCACTTGGTGATGTAAAGCTTGGATGCAGCTGCATCTTGAGCTAATCTGAAGACCACACAAAGTTTGTGCGCCTCAGCATGCGCTGACCCTGCTCTGTGATTTTACGTGGTCTACCACTTCGTGGCTGAGTTGCTGTTGCTCCCAATTGCTTTCATATTTGTTATAATACCACTAACAGTTGACCGTGGAATATTTAGTAGTGAGGAAATTTCACGAATGGACTTACTGCACAGGTGGCAGCCTATCACGGTACCACGCTTGAATTCACTGAGCTCCCATTCACAAATGTTTGTAGAAGCAGTCTGCATGCCTAGGTGCTTGATTTTATACACCTGTGGCCATGGAAGTGATTGGAACACCTGAATTCAATGATTTGGAGGGGTGTCCCAATACTTTTGGCAATATAGTGTACATTTTGTCACTGAAAACCATGTCCTCCAGTGTGACACCATATCCTGATTTTAAATTGGGCAATTCCACTGACAAGTTTAATTAGTTGAAGGACCCCATTCAAGGTCATGTTACTGAAGCCCCCTGTGAAGCAGTGAAGTTTTTGTCTCAGAATTGTTCAAATATTTAACTTTTTTATTTAAAAAATATTTAACCACTATAAATGTTTTAAGTTTTGTTGTCCTTTGGTGCGACACCCCTATATTCTTAATTATTGCTATGTCACACCATAGGACACTTTTCAGTAAAAAATTTCAAAAAACAAAAACCCCTTATATTTTCTCAAACATCAGACTTCACACTAGATAATATGTATTTTTTCTTCAAAAGTGGTGTTTTACAAAACATTTTTACTGCATATTTGTTAATTACCCATATTCTATATAGAATATTCTATAAATAAAGGCAAATATGTTGTTAAATTGTCTTAATATTTAATTTCCATTCTTGTTTTGTTTTGTTCACGTGTTGCCTGTAGCAAAACAATGGAGTGACAGCAGGTGGCTGGCTCCAGAATCGTACGGTACATCTGACTAGAGAATGAGTCTCTTTAGTTTCCCTGGCAATCGATACGTTATGACCCAAGAACTTCAGGTCTCCCAGCGGCCCTCTAAATCTGAGATGAGGGAGCAGTATTTTGGGGGGCGGGGGATAAAGTGGAGATTTCTATTAAGAGAGGCCCTGATAATCACTTCAGCCCTCAAACCTCTCTTCCTTTCTTCAAAGGATGGCCTTGTGGTCCGCCACACTTTGGTGAACTAATGCCTCATGGACTATCTGGTAATAGTCCGCTGAGAATTTTGCACCAGGCAGGCTCGGGAAAAGGGAAGAGAGCACAAAGCTGCTGCAAAAAGGGGCACTCAAGAGTTAAGTGGGGCCCCTTCTGAAAACTAAAATGTACCATGCTGCAGTTTGGTGAACTTAATAAAATAAAATAAAATAATACAAATATTTTTATTTTATGCCTGCCCCTCAGCCATCCAAAAAGGAGACTGGAGGAAAGGGCAACAGGATTTTTTTTCTGATGTGGAGCCATTTACTAGAGTCTAAGGGGCCTTTATTTTATTTTATTTTATTATTTATTTATTTATTATTATTATTATTTTTATTTATTTTATTTTATTTTTTATTTATTTTTTATTTTATTTTTTATTTCATATATAAAATGAAATAAATCATGCTTCTATATAAATATATCTATATAAATTATTTCATTTTATTAAATTCTGTTTAAATTAAAATAAAATTAAAGATGCATTAAAGCGTGACTGTGAGATTGTGAAAAAACACAAATATTAAAAATATATTCATATTTTTATTTTACTGTGATTAAATTAAAATGAAATAAAATTTAGAAATGTCTAAAAGTGTGTTAGAGTGAACAGAGTGTCACTGAACTGTATTTTATTTAATTATTTTTTAATTATTTTAGTTTAGTTTTCCTCTGCCATCCTAAAAGATTTTTTTGGGCTGATGTGGAGCCTCTTCCTGTAGAGTCCCAGGGGCGTCCTTGATGCTTGGGTTCCTATCGTGCTTTCGTCCCGCTGCAGACACACCTGTTCCAGAATGCTGGGCTTCAAATGCTACTGATCTGTGACACATCTTCACCAAGCTGTGCAAATATGCTTAATTTGAGACCATTTAGGGACCTCAAGACTGAAAGAAATGAACTCATTCTCACCCTTCCAGAATCAATACCCAGCACTCCAGTCAACATACCGGCCTGTGTGCCAAACTAGCCAGACAGATGCTAATTTGACTCACCTGGTACATTTAGTTTGCCATTTTGGAGTCTGGTGATCGTTTCGCACAGTGAAATATTTCAAATCAAGCATGTGTAAATATTAGAGGAGACAAAAATCTCCAAGTGTTTAAGATGAGCTGGAGTTCAAGGTGAAATCAGAGAGCCAGTTAGCCCTGAAAAATGTTTACTTGTGGCAAGCCTCCATGAAGGGCTGCAGCGTTCTACAAGGCCACGGTCTGTGCTTCTTATTTGCGCAAGCTGCACTGAGTCACTGTGGGTTAAACAGGGGTCTGTTTTTTCATGCTCTGCCAAGCTACCCCTTTGACATTTAGCTGTAATACATAAAATGCTATGTGTTCTGTTGGGCTTAGACTCTCACAAAGCACACTTTTGAGTGGACGATACCATATGAAACTGCAGAACAGTGACAGAGAAATGCTGGTTAATTAAAGCAAATACAGTTTTTTACAATCGCTATGACACCTTTTTTTAATACTTTTAACAGTTTTCCTAAACTCTTAACACACCAACACACCTACAACACACAATTGGCAAAATGGTTAATTTCATGCTCAAAATCACACATTGTAAACTAAACTCCAACACTAATTTTCAAAATACAACAATACACTAACACAATACACTGTCTACCAAAACCCTAACACATGTTCTCTTCCAACAGGAACATTTAGTCAATCATAGCACAATATCATAAAAACACTAACACCAGATGGAATCACAGAAACTGCATTATTTTATGTGTCAGGTCTGCCCTTATACAATAGACAGTATATTTTATTGATCATAGATTGTGTCTTTTGAAGCCTCTCCACATTTTTGTTTTTGTTGGGTTTAGTAAATGCATGCATTTTGTTTCTTTTGCTGCAGAAATTCAAAACAAAAAATAAATGACCCATCTCAGAGTAGCTTTATGCCCTTCAGTTTTATTTCATTATCAGCAATCACCATGTTGACAATAGCAAGTTCCTGTTCTTCGTTTAGGAGCTTTCCACTGCCCCGAGGGAGGTGTTGAATCCTTAGATAGACAAAATACAGTTACATATTAGAGACCAGAGGCATAGAGTCACTGTAATAAATGGTAAAAGTATTTACACTTTGCAGTAGGAGAAGCCCTTATACAATATCCTACCTGTTGGTTTCTCGAAAATTCTGGATAATGGATGCCACTGTGTCTCGCTGAGATTTGGCTGTACTCGTTCACCAGCCTCTCTGTATGATAGTCTGTGGTTTATTACATGGTCTATGATAGTAGCCCTAATTCTGGCCCTTCTTTGAGCACCACCACGCATTCTAACTCCTCAATCTCTACCTTGTCCTTGTCCAGGCATTCCTCTCCCTTGCCCATGTCCCAATCCTCTTCCTTGTCCTGGTACTCAGAAGTTCAAGCATTTTAAATTTGTATTAACTACAGTGGGGAGAACAAGTATTTGATACACTGCCGATTTTGCAGGTTTTCCTACTTACAAAGCATGTAGAGGCCTGTAATTTTTATCATAGGTACACTTCAACTGTGAGAGACGAAATCTAAAATCCAGAAAAATCCAGAAAATCACATTGTATGATTTTTAAATAATTAATTTGCATTTTATTGCATGACATAAGTATTTGATCACCTACCAACCAGTAAGAATTCCGGCTCTCACAGACCTGTTAGTTTTTCTTTAAGAAGCCCTCCTGTTCTCCACTCATTACCTGTATTAACTGCACCTGTTTGAACTCGTTACCTGTATAAAAGACACCTGTCCACACACTCAATCAAACAGACTCCAACCTCTCCACAATGGCCAAGACCAGAGAGCTGTGTAAGGACATCAGGGATAAAATTGTAGACCTGCACAAGGCTGGGATGGGCTACAGGACAATAGGCAAGCAGCTTGGTGAGAAGGCAACAACTGTTGGCGCAATTATTAGAAAATGGAAGAAGTTCAAGATGACGGTCAATCTCCCTCGGTCTGGGGCACCATGCAAGATCTCACCTCGTGGGGCATCAATGATCATGAGGAAGGTGAAGGATCAGCCCAGAACTACACGGCAGGACCTGGTCAATGACCTGAAGAGAGCTGGGACCACAGTCTCAAAGAAAACCATCAGTAAAACACTACGCCGTCATGGATTAAAATCCTGCAGCGCACTCAAGGTCCCCCTGCTCAAGCCAGCGCATGTCCAGGCCCGTCTGAAGTTTGCCAATGACCATCTGGATGATCCAGAGGAGGAATGGGAGAAGGTCATGTGGTCTGATGAGACAAAAATAGAGCTTTTTGGTCTAAACTCCACTCGCCGTGTTTGGAGGAAGAAGAAGGATGAGTACAACCCCAAGAACACCATCCCAACCGTGAAGCATGGAGGTGGAAACATCATTCTTTGGGGATGCTTTTCTGCAAAGGGGACAGGACGACTGCACCGTATTGAGGGGAGGATGAATGGGGCCATGTATCGTGAGATCTTGGCCAACAACCTCCTTCCATCAGTAAGAGCATTGAAGATAGGTCGTGGCTGGGTCTTCCAGCATGAAAACGACCCGAAACACACAGCCAGGGCAACTAAGGAGTGGCTCCGTAAGAAGCATCTCAAGGTCCTGGAGTGGCCTAGCCAGTCTCCAGACCTGAACCCAATAGAAAATCTTTGGAGGGAGCTGAAAGTCCGTATTGCCCAGCGACAGCCCCGAAACCTGAAGGATCTGGAGAAGGTCTGTATGGAGGAGTGGGCCAAAATCCCTGCTGCAGTGTGTGCAAACCTGGTCAAGAACTACAGGAAACGTATGATCTCTGTAATTGCAAACAAAGGTTTCTGTACCAAATATTAAGTTCTGCTTTTCTGATGTTTTAAATACTTATGTCATGCAATAAAATGCAAATTAATTACTTAAAAATCACACAATGTGATTTTCTGGATTTTCTGGATTCTGGATGTTTTAGATTCCGTCACTCACAGTTGAAGTGTACCTATGATATAAATTACAGACTTCTACATGCTTTGTAAGTGGGCAAACCTGCAAAATCGGCAGTGTATCAAATACTTGTTCTCCCCACTGTATATAAAATTTAAAAAAAATTACATATAACCCTATACTTAAAAAAAAATCAACATATATTTATAATGCTATACTTTGTTATATTACCTTGGGTATTAAATTACAAAAAAATAAATAAAATTATAATAATACACTGCTGTGTGAATGCTTCTAATACAACATCTAAGGGAGACACCAAATTTAACATTATTCTCTTATTCTGCTGTAAATTCTTTTTTGGAAAGTCGTGGAAACACTATCATGGATTTTTTCTTTTGCTATTGGAGCCAATGGGAATACAAAAATTCACAACTATTGAAGTTTACTATGATGACTTTCACTTCTGAAAGCCCCTTTAAATGTCAAAAGGGTCCATTAGGGCTGTCCAGAACAAGAGGGCACTGCACCTGGGACACTGAGTCACTCATGCACCCTTGTGCCTGTCTTGCTACATTTGCTGATGCAGTCAGATGCGGTGCTTTTGGCTGTAGACCAGTAGTTGCGTAACAGTATAGTCATAAAACAGCAGGTTGCATATTGTACTGCATTTTTTTGTCGCAGACTTCCAAGTCTGTTAACGGCAGACAAACTGGAGCAGCACACTGAGAGGAAGTTTGCGCAGCAGACATGCAGACAACCTTACGTGCCGTCTTACATCAGAAAACGCCCACCCACCAAGATCAAAGTCGCCGCCTTGCTGTTCTGTCTGTTTTTACACCACTGTCTCCTTTTTCATAACCCAGCATTGAGCAATACCATAGATATACACCAGACTTCTTATTTAATGGCTTGAGATCTTTGTGAATGTAAAAACTTGATGCATAAGTAATAATAAAAATGTTATTCCTTTAAATAAATCAAAATTAATGTATACAATTCAAAGCAATAATACTGTGAGGGATTTTCTAATGGATTTCATCCATGTCATCAGCTCATAAACCCATCTTCAACACATTCATTTATTTAGCACTTATTTAGCGCTAACATAAAAGAAGACTATAGGCTGTATTAAAGGGATAGTTCACCCAAAAAATTTGTCATCATTTACTCACCCTCATGTTGTTCCAAACCTGTATGAGTTTCTTTCTTCTGTTGAACACAAAAGAAGATATTTTGAAGAATGTGAGTAACCAGACGGTTGACAGTAGCCATTGACTTCCATAGTAGGGAAAAAAAATACTATGGAAGTCAATGGGTGCCATCAACTGTCTGGTTACTGACATTCTTCAAAATATCTTCTTTTGAGTTCAACAGAAGAAAGAAACTCATACAGGTTTGGAACAACATTAGGGTGAGTAAATGATGACAAATTTTTCATTTGTTTCTCACGTCAGAAGTAGTGTGAGCACTTGAAGTATATCAGAAATAGAATGGGGCATCAGTTTACTGTCTGAGATTTGTTGCGTCGTATCGTGCAGCATCGCTTATTATAATGGGTTTTTTGTCACGTTGCGCAGTTCACGTCACAGTGTAAGCCAGATTCATTTATTCTGTGAGCAAGTGTCCAATACCAGAAGGGTAACTGGTACAAAGTGAGTAGATTTCAGCTGGTCATGTGATCCTCAAATGTCGGCACAATTGATGTGACTTGCTTCATGTAAAATAAAATAGCTTTTGTGAATTAGCAAATTGTGAGTTAGCAAAATATATATATAATTTTATTTTTTTCATAATTCTATTTTAATTAAAATAAAACAAAATGCCTGTTTAGAAGGTATCACTGGGAAATTGAGATAAACAGAAATATATATTTTATTATAAATATTATATTATAAAATGATTATTTTTAAATTCTATTTTAGTTTAAACTAAAATTCAGAAGGTTATTGTCTAAAGTTGCATTAGTGAACGGAGCGTCACTGAACTCTATAAGCTTCCTTACGCTCATCTCATTGTTGCATTATCTCTATTCTCTAATATTCACTGTATGTATGGCAGGTTCATTATTAAAGCCACTTACAGTAATCTCATCCATCTTTTAATTTTTTTCTCCGCTTCTTAATTTTTTCCCCTTCTCTCTCTCTCTTTCTTGAGACTGGTTTTTGATTAAATAAAAAGCCGAAGGGATGGATATGGCTGTTAATTGCATGGGGCTGATGCGAGAGCTGAATCAACACAGAGGAGAGGTCATTAAACCCAGCCGGTCCTCTCCACTGCGTTTGTCTGACTGCAACCCCCATCTGTTGTGCAAATTCTGCCTCTAATTTAACTTTGCAGTGTTGGGTTGCTTCAGTCCACCGGAAATAATCTTCCCCCTTCATCTTCAAACCACTGTTATCCCCCGTGCTCTTATTGTGCAGTCACGTAGCCCCATTGTCCAACTACCAAACTTCAATTAAAAGAGGACGAATATATCTGGGCATTCATCAACTGATTCATTATTCTGCAATCCGTCTCCCATCATGGTTATTTGGATAGGTTGATTAATCTTTCTGTCATGCATCTATAAAGATATATGATGATTACTTATCAAAAAAAAAAAAAAAATCATCAAGGCATCACCAGTTTCATAAAGATTGGTTTTCTGAAAAGCACGCTAAAACAATCATTTCAGTCCGGAGAATGTAATTCAGAGCAAATCGAAAGGGTGAAACTCACAAAAAACTTCATCTTATTACCATCTTTGATTACATTTAAGTGTTTGTGTGGTGCCTGTTGGCATTATCAGAGAAAAATGTGTTGGATTGACCACACAAAGACGGTCGGACGATCTCGTATTTCTGCTGACGTTGAAGCCTCAGCTGCAGAAGCAGCCTCATTGTTTGCTGGGTCTAAAGGGAAGCATTGTGCTCAACATGTGTTTCTGATGAAGGCATCACTGCTGTGCTGCACCGCAGAGCTTCAGAAACAAACTGAGAGTGACACAACCATGAAGGGAGGGAGAGAAAGAGCAAAAGAGGCATGTTGCAAAAACTTATGATTTCCTTAGGCAAATTCCTTCATATTCATTGCTCTGACATCGCAGAACTTGTCTCGTGGAACACAAGAGCATCTCTTGTTCTCTCTGCTGAGGCCATTAGAGAGGAAGTTGAGCTCTGAATGAGAACTTTTCAGATCTGATTTTTCTTTCTGAAGTAGTGCTACATTTTCTTATAAATTAAGTATGGAGGTGCCAATTTATTCAAGAATACCATGGTATAGTAGGTCCAAAAAAGGAATAGAAAATAGGAATTAGATTTGATGTCATTCATTTTCAGTATAAACGTCCAGATATCCACTTAATAGCTTCATCATAAGCCAATTTACCTGTTATTGGAAGTAAATTGAACACAAGCGCAGAAGTGTGTCCATAAGGAGCCATTTGAGTCTGTGTTATGTTCAAGCTTCATTGTGCAAGTTAAACAAATCCAGACCGAATTAAATCCATCACTGTCTGCCAGGCTGAGGCAGTTTAAAGGAGCCACGATAAAATACACATTTTCCTCTTATTTTAAATCATTTTCTTCTCGTATGTATTTCTTGTAATAAGCTCCATTGTGTGTGAAGTAATTCTGAGCACATTTATGAGCGATGTGTCATGCTGAACCTGCACATACAGTATGCAGCAGTGCTTTCCTGACTGCTTCAGTTTGGATTAATATATATGTAGCACAGTCATGAATATCTTTGCGTTGGCTGTTCTGATTATTGGCTACATGGGTGTGCATGTGTGACATAATAAAAAAACTTTTATTATTTAGGAATTAAGAATAGTATGTTTGTGGAATGTGCATTTTC
The DNA here is from genome assembly GCA_039654105.1 of Coreius guichenoti. NCBI lineage: Eukaryota > Metazoa > Chordata > Actinopteri > Cypriniformes > Gobionidae > Coreius > Coreius guichenoti. The sequence goes on from CM077188.1 coordinate 16,800,885, forward strand.
ATTTTTGTAAACAATACATTTCTGTTCCAAACGTTATTGAAAGACCTCTCTTGCTTCTTGTGCTCGCCAAGATTGATAAAAAAAAAAAAAAAAGAGTAATATTGTAAAATATAAAAATTTTAACATATATATATATATATATATAATACATTTTAAAATGTAAATTATTCCTGTGATGGCAAAGCTGAATTTTCAGCATCATTACCCCAGTCTTCAGTGTCACATGATCCTTTAGAAATCATTCACCTGATTAGGTGCTAAAGAAATATGTCTTAATATGCTGCTTAATATTTTTGTGGAAACCATATCGCATTTTTTTCAGGATTCATTGATGAATAGAAAGTTCAAAAGTGCAGCAATTATTTGAAATATAAATCTTTTGTATTATAAATATCTTTACTGACACTTTTGATTAATTTAATGCGTGCTTGCTGAAAAAAAAATATTACTGACTTCAAACTGACTTTTGAAATTCATGTTTCTAAAATTTTATAATTATTATTATTTAAATATTTGCAATATTAAGTGTTACATATTTTTTGTTTCTTATTTCTTAAAGTAAAAGGTATGGGACACACTATTACAGGGTTAGAAAAGGTTATGTTAATAAACTGACATTGATTAAAAACGTTAATGACAAAAATGTCAGAGAAAATATTTTTAATGACTAAATATAATATTTAATCAATATATATATATATATATATATATATATATATATATATATAGATTATATTAATATTAGACTAAATAAATGGTAAAAATTAAATTAATTAAAAAATTGTGGTTAAATGATAAAAAGAAAAATTATTGTTTCAAAAATATGATTTCTTGTAAATTGCCTTTTCTATCATTCCACAAAAGTTTTCATGAAGGAATCATTTACTGATTTATTAATCCTCTTTTCAGGGGAGCAACACATGCTGTTGTGATTGTGTATTGGTGTTTGTTTGTGCAGAATCTCGTAAGTGCGCTTGAGATACAGTGTGTGTTTGAGATATAATGATGGCTAAAGACAGGCCTGTGTGTAAGTGGGAGGAAAAGATGCTTCACTGTAGAGAGCGTATCTGGCTCTGGTCCCACATATTTGGTGACTCACCCGGCCTCTTCAGCACTGATCCCTGTGTCTGTGTGTGTGTGGGAGCGTGGGTGGGTGGTATGTGTGACTGTGGTTCTGCATGTACAGTACATGTGCACGTATCCCACAAAATGATCATAAAACCACCAGCTGTGCTCAATCTTTGGTATTAGTGAAATCCAAACAGAGAGATGTGCTCCATTGAGAGCCGTCCTCATTAAGAAAAACCAAAAGAACCTGACCAATATATTATATTACGCACTCAATATACCCACTCTCTCCGCAAAACATTTATTCTACTCTCTTAGATATACATTTGCAGTTGGTTTGATTAGTGAGGCCGGATGCATTAAGGGTAACCGATTATTCCTCTATTTGATCCGGTTTGGTTTGGATGAGCAGAGGGAAAAATAAGGAGACCATTGTTTCACAGGCATTACTGTTAAGTGCTCTAGTGTCCTCTAAACACTTCACTAACACGCTGAACTAGGGCTGCATGATTAACCGAAATAAAACTGATTAAATGGTTTAGTGCAATTATCAAATTGCAGTCTGCGATTTAATTAAATAAATATATGCGCTGTGTGTTTCAGAGTAAAGCATGGCACACTGTGTTCATTTTGGCTGTGTTTACACTGCAAGTATTGATGAACGGATCTGATCTTTTGACCATATCCAATTTTTTATCCCACCTGTTTACATTCACTTTAGACAGGACTGGTATCCGATATCTGTGTTTACATTAATCCCGCTTTACTATGCCACATGGTTGACCCTTGGGTTTTCAATGGCCGTTCTAAAAATATTTTATAATTCACATCGGGTGGCCATGATTATTTGCCAGCATGGATTGCAGCGCAAAATCTGATTGAACGGATATAGATTGGAAAATAACTGTAATTTTTGTTTGTTATTTTAGTAGCGCGGTAAGATTTCATTTATTTGAATGAATTTGAAGGAACCGCTTAGCGCGTGTTTGGGCAATGTCACGCCCCTTACCATAATTGTGAGCTCTACTCAGATGTAAATATTAAGGATGGCGTCCATTTCAAACCAATTCAAGCCTGATTCAGACTCAGAATGTTAACAAACAAGAGGATCGTGCAGAACGGATTTCATGCACAGACTTTGCAAGCACGGATTTCACAGGACGTTTTCAGAGTGGTATGTTTTTTTTGTGGTAATCTTCTTATACAGTTTAGATACAATGTTATGTTCATGATACTTGTAGGGCAACTATGGTAATACAACCAGTAATCGGTTGGGCGGTGAACCAGTAAGGGCGGTGAACAGTTTTATAAAAGCTACAGTAAACACTATATCAACACTAATGTTGGCTAGCAGGCGAGCGAAGGCAAAGCTTTGCCCTTTGCAGTGTTAATTTCGTTGACGAATAATTTGTCATAATTTTCGTCAACGACTTTTTTTCACTGACGAAAACGAGACGTTAACTAAATAAAAACCAGCTTTGAATGACAAAAACTATGATGAAAATCTACTTTCATTTTCGTCAACGAATAAAAACAAGACGAAAATGTTAGGGACGGACGATTAGGGAAGAGATCCAGTCAGAACTGATGTCCTGTGTAATAGATGCGCACATGTGACTTGTAATGTGCTCAGTGGCGCCCACAGAAGCTTTTAATAGGGGTGGCCAGAGGAGGCCACAGCAAATCTTGGGGTGGCACCAAAAAAAAAAAAATTCTGTTGTTTACTTTTGTTCCTGGTTAATGCATATGACTTTAAAGTTGTAGTTCATAACTTTTTTTGGTTAAAATGTATCCAAAATCAATCTATCAATCGATCTATCTATCTATCTATCTATCTATCTATCTATCTATCTATCTATCTATCTATCTATCTATCTATCTATCTATCATACACCTCAAAACATTAGATTCTTTTGCGTAAAGAAAATAACTCCACAAATAACTGCAGTTTCTGGGTTCAAACAGAGATGGCGACAAAGAGGTAAAACTTACGGAATGCAGCTTTATTTAAAGAGTAATTAATTGCTCTACTACTAGCCTAAATAACATTAGAATATGAATATCATGACTCATAATTCAATGTAAATAATGCAATATTAACATTAATTAGTGCGGTCAGTCGATTAAAAAATTAACTAATTAATCAACTTTTTTCTGTAATTAATCGCGATTAACCACGATTAAAAACATTGTTTTTAATATTTAATATTGTAATGATTTCACAGTTACTCTCCAAATTAATGTAGAAGCAACTTAAAGACAGTGGGCCTCATTTATGAAACGTAGGCTACATAAACTGTGCGTACGGCCGTTTCCACGCAAAACTTTGCATTTATCAATATGGACATGAGCGGTGGCTATGATCAAATCTCACGTCAGGTCTCAGCTCATGTACGCAAGTTTTTGAATTAGCGTGAACTTGCGTGCAGCATAGCAAATCTGGCGGAGAATCGAAAAGCTTTTTGTTCATTTAGATTATTTTCCTGACCGACCATTGATGCTCAATCGATCATTAAACTAAATTAAATTAGAATAGATGGGTGTCTGTGACCCATTTTTTTCAGGGGCTTTAAATTTATATGCGCAACAGCATAAACAGAACACGAGGATTCTCACATCACGCCTGCAGCGCTTCTGTGAACAGAATAAATTAGCCTAAGTAGGCTATAAAAGGAATAAAATAAATGGACTGCACAAAATATATTTCACTTAACAGATTAACAAAATAAAAAATAAAAACTATGCGACAAGTAGCCTAGTATAGGCTGCGCTCATTTTAGTGACACTCTAACGCGTTGTAGTTTTCTTTATATTTATTAAATCCAACTGATCGCGCAGGTGCCTCATACGCGCGCACACAACATAGGCCTATATAGCCTATTCTGGCGTTGCTAACTTGACATTTCAGCCATTCATCAAACTAAAATGCAGTCAACCAAACATAAAAGACACTGCTCAAATGAAATTGTCTGCTGTAAAATCAGCGTGCCCAGCGCCCAAACAAACACATTTTTGCGTATGTGAAGGATGCTGTTTTCCGTGGATATTGGCACAGGAGTGAAATACAAAGCCTTGTTTTCATAATAAATAATTTAGCAACCAAACGTTACGTGCTAACATCATTGGATTCTTGCCGAATGAGCGAGATGAGCCCAGTTTCACTTTTAAATAAATTCATTTTGGCTTGATGTTTGTACGTTGTTTATAATGAATGCCACTATATTTGTGTTTTATTTTATAGTTTATTATATAATGTATAGCTAGGCAACTTATTTTCATTCTTGTTCTGTTCTGAAAACCGTTCAATTTAAAAGATTTTTTGTGTAGTTAGGGGAAAATAGCCTAGGCTATAGGCCTACGTGTTTATAATTTTTGTAAATGTTTCGTTTTATTTATTGGTATTTAATATACATATAAATGTAATATAGCTAATTGTTTGCAATTACAAGGTAAACGGGTGTTTTTGGAGTAAGATCAATTTCTCTTTCATGAGATTAGATATTCTTGGCCGGGTTACGTTTCTCCATGTAAATTCTAGGGGAAGGCTTCTAAACCGTGAATTTTTAGGGATTGTTTTGAGCCGCCACATTTATCAACGTACGATTATTGAATCGTGAACCCTGTCGTAAGATGATTTCTGCGCTCGGATCTGCGCTCGTTTCTACAAATGAGGCCCAGTATATTTTAAATATTTGTTGTAATTGCTCTTTTTTTTATGAATGCAATGAAGGCCAGTATCACCGATACTAAAACTGGTACTGATGCCATGAAATTGCTTTAAAAAAAAACAAACAAACAAAAAACAGTAATGGCAGACATCCAACATTACAGTATAATTGAAAGCTCTATCAATTTCAACATTTATTAGGGTATGGAAAATAACTTTATGTTCATTTTATGAACTATATCAAATTATAGTTGTAAATAGTATAGTTTATAAATTAAAATAATGTCATTATTTCGAATCAGTGTTTCTGATTCGAAACACATGAACTGTTTTAAATACATCTTTAGTAACTTTCTGGATCTTTAGAGGTTCAGTGACTTTGCTGGCAATGGAGGCCTCACTGAGCCATCGGATTTTATCAAAAATATCTTAATTTGTGTTCTGAAGATGAACTAAGGTCTTACAGGTGTAGAACAACATGAAGGTGAGTAATAAATGACGTTTTCATTTTTGGGTGAACTAACCGTTTAAAACAATCTTCACATAAACCTATTATAGTAAATGTATTTACCTGTGGCCTTCTGTCTAACAGATAGGAAATATACAGAAACTGAATAAAATTATCAAACAGTCTGCACTGCATAAATAAATTAAATATAGATTAATCCTTATTAAAGCTACACTTTATTCTGTAACCTTTGTTCTTTTGATTAACATTGATGACAGCCACTGGTTTATTAGGCTAGCTACTGTGACGTTAAGATCTGCCGCTGCCGCACATGACTCGCGTCTCATTTTCTCATAACTCTTTGATTTAATTTAATTTAAGGCGTTATTTCACTAATTTAAGACTGCTCTTATGAGAATACACCACAAAACAGACATTTTGGCATAATTCTGTGTGTTATTGTTCGTTCAAGCACGAAATTAAGAGAACTCAATTCTCGCGCGTCACATGACAATATTCACAGACAGTGCGTTCTCTTTGGTCTTGTCGCGCTTGAATGGTTTAAAAGCTACTCTGGTTGCGCCAAACAATCTAGTCTTTTTTTGGTGGCTGCAGCGGGTGCTTCATTTTATTTTTTTTCACTTCATGAACTATTGTGAATTAACATTATGCATTCAAATGAACAGTACCCAATGCAAAATCATACTAGTGGTGGCCAGAGTTTATACAAGGGTACACCCCTTAGGGGCGCCCCTGAACGTGCTGATCTAACCGCGGGAAAACACGGCACTGTTGCGCATTCTACAGGCTCACGCAACAGAGCTTCAGAGCGGTTTAATCAATTAATAGCGTACATTTATGCCAGGCAATTGTTTATGAACTAATGCTGAGGAATAATGACACTGTTTACTTTACGATGTTTATATAGTAATATGTTTTAGACGGCTGTAACAATGCATATTTTATCTCCCTCATCTGAATTTGAATGAGCATCCTGCAACTGCAATAGTAAGTAGACATTTCAAAATAAGAGTTTGTTTATAATTAAAAGTCACGCATTATATATACATTTTTGGTTACACAATAAACTGTATTTAATTTAATTCCCATTTAATTCATAGTCAGGAGGAAAGACTAAGAACAGTATTTGACACATATTATTCAATAAGGTATCAGGGTTATAATAGTTAAATAAAATTATTAAAAAATATTCATTACTTGAAATTAAATAAATGTTAGCTGAAATTTAAAAAAATAAATTATTTGAAGCTTTAGCTTAACCTGATATACTAACTAAAACAGAAATACAACATTATAAAAACTATATAGATGTTTTTAAAAAACAAACAAAAAAAGTGAATTGACAGTTTTGACATGTATTTAGTAATCGTCGGTTATGTAATGCTTAAATGCTCAATGAATGCATTACAATTTAACTAAATGCATTAGATTTTAGTCGACTAAATCTACTGTAAATTAAAAAAAAAATCTTATGATATTTAGTCGACTAAAACTAGACTAAAACTAAAAACAATTCAGGTGACTAAAACTAAATGGCATTTTAGTCAAAAGACTATGACTAAAACTAAATCAAAATTTGCGGTCAAAATTAACACTGGCCCTTTGTTTACATCATAGCAACAACATAAAAACTTATAATTGGAACTGTTAATAGAAAACGCACCCAGATAATGCAAAATGTGCAGCACACAGATAAACGTTGGGGTTATAATGTTCAGGATCAGTGTTTAAAATAAATTTTAGCCACTAAGTTCGTCAGCCTTGACGCGCTTCTCTCGGCAGTGCATATACTTACTTCCTGGCAACCCGCCAAAATAAAATTGCTGCTGATTTTAGGTTTGAAAATTCATATAAAGTAAAAAAAAAAATTAAAAAAAAATGAAAATGTAAATATTAGCATTGTATTTTAAGTTAACTATAAAATATTTGTATTTTTATTTAATACTAATTTTTATTTTTATTTTATATATATTATTATCACACTTTATTTATTATTTTGTTTATTTTATTTTATTTAAAAAAAAAAGAACTAAATAAAGTGCAATAATGCTATTATAAATTATTACATTTTTTATAGTTATATTTAATGGCTCACACTATGTGCAGTGTGAGCACTAAACCAAATCTCCAGGTGCTCTCATGAGAACCAGACTGAAAAACTTATGTGCACCCCTGAACATTACACACTACCTAAAGTTGAAAGTATAGGGATACCTGAAGTTTTTCCGACAAAATAAAAGCTTGATGGTTTAACATTTGGAAAAGAATTAAGACAGCCATAATTATTCTTAAATACTATATATATATATATATATATATATATATATATATTACACACACACCGATCAGGCATAACATTATGCCTAATATTGTGTTGGTCCCCCTTTTGCTGCCAAAACAGCCCTGACCCGTCGAGGCATGGACTCCACTAGATCCCTGAAGGTGTGCTGTGGTATCTGGCACCAAGATGTTAGCAGCAGATCCTTTAAGTCCTGTAAGTTGCGAGGTGGGGCCTCCATGGATCGGACTTGTTTGTTCAGCAAATCCCACAGATGCTCGATTGGATTGAGATCTGGGGAATTTGGAGGCCAATCTCGTTGTTGTGCTCCTCAAACCATTCCTGAACCATTTTTGCTTTGTGGCAGGGCGCATTATCCTGCTGAAAGAGGCCACAGCCACCAGGGAATACCGTTTCCATGAAAGGGTGTACATGGTCTGCAACAATGCTTAGGTAGGTGGTACGTGTCAAAGTAACATCCACATGGATGGCAGGACCCAAGGTTTCCCAGCAGAACATTGCCCAAAGCATCACACTGCCTCCGCCGGCTTGCCTTCTTCCTATAGTGATCGGACCACACAGGCCAGCCTTCGCTCCCCACGTGCATCAATGAGCCTTGGCCGCCCATGACCCTGTCGCCGGTTCACCACTGCTCCTTCCTTGGACCACTTTTGATAGATACTGACCACTGCAGACCGGGAACACCCCACAAGAGATGCGGTTTTGGAGATGCTCTGACCCAGTCGTCTAGCCATCACAAGTTGGCCCTGGTCAAACTTGCTCAAATCCTTACGCTTGCCCATTTTTCCTGCTTCTAACACATCAACTTTGAGGACAAAATGTTCACTTGCTGCCTAATATAGCCCACCCACTAACAGGTGCAGTGATGAAATAATCAGTGTTATTCACTTCACCTGTCAGTGGTCATAATGTTATACCTGAATTGGTGTATATATTGTAATATTATTTTTAAAATATTTTAGATTAGTTGTAATATTAATAATTTATTATATAATCATTGATATTTAATCATAAAATTTTGGGCCAAATTGTGCAGCTCTACAAACAAGCACAATAAACCTGCAGTTAAAAAAAAACACAAATCGCAATTGCAGATTTTGTGAAGCCCCACTCTGAACTCTGAACAACTATCATGACTTTTTAAAAGTCACCAAGGACAGTTCTCTCTCTTAAAGCAGTCAAACTAGCAGCGTGAACTGGACTACTTGGAAAAACAATCGAAATATGGCCGCTATTGCCCTCTTTTGACCCCTGCATTAATAAAACAGACACTATGTCTTCTGTTTGGCATCTTTGTGACTTCTGAAAAAAAAGAGAATCTGAATTTTCTCAGAGCTTGAGGCCAGTGGCGTTTTCACGCCAGGGTTATTAATCTATGATTTTCATCACAGCTGGCGACCCCTTCACCTCCATTATAATGCGCGCTTTGTAATTTCATAGTTATTATTCAATAATGTCCTCTGTTGCTGAATTGTGAGAATATCTGGATGGTATTTGTGTCTGAGTATGAATACCCTCATGAGAAAATGAGAAACTGTACAACTGCATCGTGTATGAAGACACTGGATTCCTCAAAACAGATGCAGATGTTCAAGAATATGTTTAACCTTTGGCTCCTCTGGTTCATGCAAACATTCAGAGACCAGAGCTGCTCTTACCACCAGGTTAAAACTGTGAACTCCCTATCTATAGATGTGTGTGGTTAAGACTCAACCAGGGATAGAATCTACCACCCGCAACCATATTTATAGAACATACACTTGAAAGAGAGAGAAAAACAAGGAGAGAGAGAGAGAGAGAGAGAGAGAGAGAGAGAGAGAGAGAAAGAGAGAGAAAGGGAAAGTGAGCAAGAGATGTAACAGAGAAGGTCTTATCACATATTGCACTGTTGCCTTGAACAGACATTCCACTTCAACGACTTTGGCAGCCCTTTAAGAGCCTATTAAACCGCACTGTTTTCTGTTGCCCAAACCTCACAGAGCTTTCTTGGGCAACAGAAAAGAGGTTAGAAGCGATGCCTGTCCAACCAGCAGTCTTTATCACACAACTTCACATAGCTAATTGCCAAATAAGATGAAAATATGAGAATTATGTGTAACAAATGCTAACAAGATGCCGATATGGTTATGTGATTTGGTTATGAGCAAATAAAGCAGATACCGTTTAGCGAACTGAAAATGATTTCCTAGCATTAAAGGACCTTAGTTGTTTTTTGGTTGTCAAGTACTCGCACATGCCTATTCACTAAAGAAATAATACGCATGCGCATGACATCACCGTTTTCACAAATTTGCATTTTTGTAGTTTACACTGAGACAATAATCCTATTGTTTTCAAAAACGTGCAATTTTTCAAGTTTTCAAAAGTTTGCCCCCAAAACGCTGTTGTCGTGTAAATGAACAGCCAAAACACACAAGAAGTTTTCCGTTTATGGTTGCAAATGGTTTTGTGTTAATGGCCCCTTAGATACATTTTAAAGGGATAGTTCATCCAAAAATGAAAATTATCCCATGATTTACTCATCATGTATACTTTGTATATGAGTTTCTTCTTTCTGACGAATACAATCGGAGTTATATTAAAAAATGTTCTGGCTCTTCCAAGCTTTATAATGGCAGTAAAATGGCAGCCCAAAATTTGAAGCCCAAAAAAGTGCATCCATCCATTATAAAAGTAATCCACACGGCTCCAGGGGGTTAATAAAGGCCTTCTGAAGCGAATCAATGTGTTGTAAGAAAAATATCCATATTTAACACGTTATAAAGTAAAATATCTAGCTTCCGGCGGACCGTCTTCCATATTCAACTTACGGAGAAAGTGAAACACCTCTCGCAGTTCAAAATGCTTACGCTACGTCCAACATCATCGTCGCGCCAGTTACGCTTTTTCCGTAAATTGAATATGCAAGGCAGTCCGTCGGAAGCTAGATATTTTACTTTATAACGTGTTAAATATGGATATTTTTCTTACAACACATTGATTCTCTTCAGAAGGCCTTTATTAACCCCCCAGAGCCGTGTGGATTACTTTTATAATGGATGGATGGATGCACTTTTTTGGGCTTCAAATGTTGGGCTGCCATTATAAAGCTTGGAAGAGCCAGCACATTCTTTAATATAACTCCGATTGTATTTGTCTGAAAGAAGAATGTCATATACACCTAGAATGGATTTAGGGTGAGTAAATCATGGGGTAATTTTCATTTTTGGGTGAACTATCCCTTTAACGGTTGAACTCTGATGCAAGACAATTAGATGCCTCTCTATCAAATAACAAAACAACCATACAAAAGATACAACATCAAATATGACAGTGATAGATTTATTTTATCCTGTTCTTTTGTACACATCATTGTACACTCTTGTCCAGTTAAAAATCCTGTTTACCTCCACTTTTATTGCAAGCAACAATAGAAACATGTTCTTAAAATGTAAACGATTCAAATCAATGCATTGCTTTTCACCATCTTTCTGTAAAATGATTATGTACAGTTTATGGTATGAATTATGCCGTGTTGATTCTCAAGATTACATCAACCTCTGCTCTAGATTTAGATTTCAGCCATTTTTTTCTGGAAAGGATAAAATAATACTGCTAATGCTAGGCATTTACTACATCAAAAAAAATTAAAAAAACAATAGGTAGATACGTAAAACTAACATTTAAATTCACACACAATTGATTTAAATGGAAAGTTTTGGAATTACAAGACAGACATTTCACATTGGAAAAAAAAAATATGGAGCAATTCACAATGGTTTACAGTATAATATTCCAGTATGTAAGAAGATTGATTGATGAAGTGAAAATGCTAGAAAGAGTGAGGATAAAAACATCACAGGACCAAATGTAGAGACTGACAGGATTCTCTTCACGTTTATATACAATCTATGATACAACTGTAGTATGGCACCATATATTAAATACACGCATCTTTCTCCCACTTGCATACATCTATGAGTTTCACACTCACAGTTTATGGCTTTTGTAATCCTCAGAGGACTACACCAGTGTACTACAGTAAGTGTGCGTACTGAGAGATGATATTTGGGATTACCGTTAAGAAAAAATAGCAGTAGAGAACTCGACGTTGGAATGTTATTAGGAGACTCCATTGTTTTCTAAAACAGATCTGGGTTGCAATTCAAGCTCTTTTATGGTGTGCATTATTGTGGAATTCTTAAACCACTGGATTGTGCATTTATCAAAAGCTTGGCACTAAGACAATTTCAAATAACTAACAAACACTGACATTTACGAATGTTTTTTGGACCTTTCTCAGTGGCCTCATAAGTCTTCTGGATGTATTTGTATTCAGCATCATGCCAATGTAGACTCTACAAAACATTTTTAGCAGAAATCAGTCCAGAAAGTTCATATGTATAAAGAGTACGACGACTAACCCTGCTCCTAGCAAGAAAAGAAAGCTACTAGACTGTAACTCACAACTCCAACTTGGTTTGCGGCCACTCCAGATCACTGATGTCATTCTTTGCTTGCTTCTTCTCAGGTCTCAAAACATTGAAAGAGGCAGCGCCCCCTATGGGAGTCTCAGGAGGAAAAGCACAGGCCGCAGCATTCCATGCAGATCTCCAGACAGTCTGCAGACTCGCAGCACGCGTCGATGATGCCGCAGTCCATGTCACAGGGCAGGTCGCAGTCGCCACATTCCTCTGAAGCGCAGCAGCAGCAGAAGCACGAGTCGTCTGATGCGCAGGAGCCGCAAGTGGCGCAGTCCAGCACGATGTTGCACAGTGTGAGGAACTCACAGAACAGACAGGCCAGGATGCAGTGGACACAGCAATCTGGACGCAGCAAAGAAAGATAGTCACAACAAAAAAACTCACTGGCTAGTGATGCTTATCTGTGTCAGTCAAACTTCCTGCAAGTGAAAGAAATGTGTACAAACAATCACGGCAAATGATTGCCTCACCATCCTGAGCCTCTGTGGGGATCTGGGAGCTGTTGGATTTGGAGCTACCTTTGCTCCTCTTGCTGCTCTGACTGTTGATGGATGGGTTCGACTGCAGCTTCTTGGGGTTTTTATGGGCTGAGGATGAAGATGAGGAGGATGAGGAGGCGGCTCGAGAAAAAGTTCCGTTTCTGACCCCATTGCTGTGTGGCTTGCTGTCTCTCCTGAGTAGCGCTGCTGATTCGGTCGAGCTAGCTAGCGTGGGGTTTATGGGTGTAGACCGTGCCTGAGGTTGATCTGAGAGAGAGAGAAAGAAAACAAACAAAAAGGTGAGCAGGGTTATAGCTGGGTTTTATAACAGCTTTTCTGCTGCTGTGTAATTATTCTCCTTCTGCTGCCTGAGGATGTGTAGAAGAAAAGCAGCAGCTGCATATTTGTGGCCAGTAAACGTAGTTAGTATCTTGTTTCTTATAATGGAATTAGCCTTTTCCTGACGTGGACCAATCAACTTCCAAGAGAGGGCATCTGGCAGATTCTTGTGCAATACCTAAGAATTTTATTTTTGTAATTAGCTCTTAATCCTAAATCTAACAAACTACCTCTAAGCCATGTCCTAAGACAGCCATTACTCCAGTCTTCAGTGTCACGTGATCCTTCAGAAATCATTCTAATATGCTGATTTTGTGCTCATTAAAACATTATTTATGATCAATGTTGTTGTTGTTTTGTTTTCTTAAATCAGAGACTATTAAAGCATCTGTAATGCTTGTTAGCTCACAAAACTAGTCTAATGAGTCTTTAGGAAACTTAATGAGCATATAAAAAGCACATTGAAATCACAATGTTGCTTAATTTTATATCCCAAACACAAACAAAACCAGTGAATTCAATTTATCACCCAGCCCTAGTTTTGTCAACAGGTCACTCACAGAAGGAAACAAAGGGCAAGATCGATTGAGATTTACACCAAATCCAGGTTTGTTTCTGGGAAACAGCCGTCAGAATTCAGTAGGGACAAGAGTCCTGATGGGAAGAGCGCATGTGTTTAGAATATCGGCTTGGAGCTTGCTGGTCTGCCGTAAGCATTGGGTCTAGACTGTTTATATGACTAGACACAATGATATGCCTCATATTTGAGATTCACTTAGTTACTCTATCATGTTCATCTGTCTCTTCTATAGTTTATTTACTCATAATGTTTCCTTTCATTTTTGGTTGTGTATCATTTCAGTCTGATGGCTTTCTCTCCTAACCAGCTTCAAAGAACCAAGTAGAAAAAAAGTCCAAAGCAAACAGACAAGCAAACAAACAAAGAAACAGGAATTAATAAACCGAGATCAAGAGACCAGAATGGATTTGCATATCATTGCTTCAGAGTTGCAGGAAGAGTACACAAAGGAACAAATAAACAACATGAGATCACCGCTACGCTTCAATTCCCACAGAGAGCAAATGACAAGACAACATACACAAATCAAGCAACAGAGCAGAAGTTGCAGGAAACATTTCTGTGTGCCTTGAAAATGAAAAATAAATAAACCCACAGACGTCTAAATTGAAATAAAATATTTTATAAACAGGATAGCTTTAATATAACAAATGCAATAATCAGGTTATACAGTAAAGTGTCTAAAACTTAAGATGTCAAGATGCTAACTAGCAGCCAACCCTGTCTACTGCGTTTTCCGGAATATAAGTCACGTTTTTTTTATCATCTGAAATGTGCTGCGACTTAATTCCAAAGCATGCATGTAAAAAAACCAATTTGTTTTTTGGATTTGTGCTGAATGATAGAGGTATGTGAGCCTAAGTTTATTTGTGTAGAGCATTCCCCACATGCTGATAGTTTAAAATATCATGTTTATAGTGTTTGTAACAATTTGGTTTCATTTACCGGTATATTACATTATTTCTGAATGTAATAATTAAATGTGACTTGTATACAATGTGACTTGTCTGTTTTTTTTTTCTTCTCTTTTTTCTCGACCTGATGTGACAGTATAGGCTCAGTGCCTGTGCCTGAAACAAAGCATTTATTTTTAATCAGACTTGAATTTTTTTTTTGACTTTTACGAGACGTTCAATTTCGAGAGAGTGGCTGAAGTCAGAAAGCTTGCAGATACAGTATTTTCTGGAAAATAAGGCTACGTTCACACTGTCAGTCCAAATCCAATTATTTGCGTATCCGATTGTGCGACTGTTCAGATCCTATTTGTGTGTCCATGCAGCTCTTTCGTTTTCCGGAATATCTGCATTGGTTTCTATGTCAATGACGTTGCGTTGGTAGGCATAAGCCAAAAACAGCAGCAACAACCACAACATAGAGGGGTTTGCAATACAGATGTTGTCTTATTGTCGCGCTGGACTACTTCGTCTTTTGAGGCAGCGAGCGGCAGAACGTAGGAGGCTGGTATAAGCAGCTTTAATCCATGCTGTTGTCTTCGCCGGTTTCAAAACATGTCTCCGTTATATTGTCATTTTCTGCTTGACCAGCACTTTGCAACAACACAACCTTGTTTCTGCAGCGCCTTTCAGCATGTTTCTTATATCAACGTCTGACGTTTACGCTTTACGTGCCGTGAGAAAGTCACATAAACCACGCAAAATCCGATCAGAGCGGTCAGACTGAAACGGATTTCCAGAAATGCGATTTGAATAGGATTCCAAACCACATATGAATGTAGCTTGAAACGGATTTGTAAAAATCGCATTTCATGTGATTTTTGGCTGTTCAGACTTGCTAAATATAATCGGATTTCAATTGGATATGCACAAAAATCGGATTTGGACTGACAGTCTGAACGTAGCCTTATTTTCCAGAAAATACTGTATCTGACTTCAGCCACTCTCTCGAAATTGAACGTCTCGTAAAAGTAAAAAAAAAATTTCAAGTCTGATTAAAAATAAATGCTTTGTTTCAGGCACAGGCACTGATTAAACAAATTCTCAATTAAGCTCTTGAATGTGGGCACCGTATGGTGGGCAACTGTTTGAAAAGTGAACCGCAATCCACGCAGCCAGGGTAATGAAAACAAAAGGAGAGGCATATCAGCGAAGTTATGACTAACGTTATGATTAAAACGTTTTTTTTTGTGCTGGGTGTGAGGATGAGGCCAATCGCTTGGCGTTTTGAAGTTCAGACACCGTCTCCCTGTGAGTTTACAGCCTACAAATGTTCTAGTGTTCCTCCACAAACTGCTCGTGGAGTTGACTTTGGCAAGCGCTCCACAGCACTTCGTATATTTTACTCTTGAGTACCGCAAAAGACTAATTATTCTGGAAGAAAGAAAAACTATGTGAAATGCAGACCATCAGAGCCAAAGGAAATAAACCCCCAAAAACAGAAAAAAGCTAAATGGACCTTTTACGTGAAATGTTTTGTTATATTTTTTTCTGTGAATGATGATAGTATTTAATCCCATCCTTTTGCTGCAATAAACATTTTCTTGACCTTAACGCATGTTTCAGGTCATATGAGAAACGACTGAAGGGAATATTAAGAGAAAAAGAGCGAGAGGTCTGGTGCCCATGCGGAGGCATGTGGACTCTGTATAGTCCAGGAAAAACATACACAAACACACCTCGTTCTATTCACAGAGTCTGACGCTCGAAGGTCTTAGAAGACAGAACTGGCAATCAGCTACATTAGATAATGGCTGAGCGGACACATGCCCACAGTGTGCTGGTTTTGGAGCCTGGCCGAGCAAATCTGCTCTGATTGGATATTTTGCTGTTTCAAACTTTACTCCAGATGTTCAGTTTGTTATAAAAGGAAAACAAAAAAAGATAATTTATATGAAGTGCATTAAAAGTCAGAGTCTATGAAAAGACTAAAAGCCAGTTCCTTTCCATCGGGTAAACATCACCCTTGAGTCCATATGTTCGGTGTTAGATTGGCAGGGTGTTTATATTGTTTGTCAGGCTTTAATGTGCATGTATCTTGAGTTTGCCAGCTCTTTTTGGAGGATCAGCCCTTCAGAAACAGCTACAGTTCACCCTGGATTTACATCTGACATTTTAAAGCTGTCATGTGTGATTCTCTCATACACAAAGACAGAAACCCTGAAATACTTTGTCTACATCACCACCAGCTGCTGTGGTCCGGCATCTACGTTATACACTACCATTCAAAAGTTTGGGGTCAATGAGATTTAAAAAAAAAAAATTAATACTTCTATTCAGAAAGGGTGCATTAAATGTATCAAAAGATGTTACAAAAGACTTCTATCTCAAATAAATGCTGTTGACAGAAATTAATTTGAACTCAGAAATGATCGTGAAAAACTATATGTAAGAAAAATATTAAGCAGAAAACAGTTTTCAACATTGATAATAATAAGAAATATTTCTTGTGCACCAAATCAGCATATTAGAATAATTTCTGAAGGATCATGTGACACTTAAGACTGGAGTAATGATGCTAAAATTTCAGCTTTGCCATAATTAAATGAATTACATTTTAAAATAGATTCAAATACAAAACAGTTATTTTAAATTGTAATAATATTTGACAATATTACTGTTTTGCTGTATTTTTGGTCAAATAAATGCAGCCTTGGTGAACATAAGAGACTTTTTTTTAGAAACACTAAAACTCTTATCGATCCCAAACTTTTGAACGGTAGTGCATATATGAATATATGTCCACTAATACATAATGTGTTTACTAGCAACCATAAGACCATGTATTTAAACACAGAATCCCAGCAGTGCATGTGCATCTCTCTTCTCAAGAAGCAGTGCTAGCAAATCACAGAGATGGAGGTACATATATTTTGATACTCCTTTGTCTACATAAACACTATACATTTACTAAATATTGTGTCCAATTATCGAAATTAACTAAATACTTTGGTTAAAAAAATAGCACAGTTCAAAATACATTTGTACTTTATTTTCTAAATCAGGGTACAATGGCCTTGTAGTTCCACTTGTTAATATTCAATAAATAGCTAGATATTGTCGTCGGACTGTCAAAGTTGCACTAAAACTCAAAGGATTTTATCACAATGGATAAAGACAGTGTTAAGTGTTGAAATGTGAATCACTTGATGAAAGCTACATGAAATTGAATGCTCTTTATGAATGCCCTACTGAATGCTCTTTTGTAAGAGTAAGACTAGGTATCTTTAAACAAAGTGGCTCAATGAGAAGATGAACAATCTATCTTGTTAGAAATGACACAATGGCTTTTCAAATCCAGCAAGAGAAAAACTCAACATTTTCGAGAAAGATTAAAACTTAAGTCTTGACACTGTTAAGAAATGGTTTCACAGAAACACATTGTTTTCACTTGTGACTCATCCAAACTTACATTTAAAGGGTCTATTTCAAGGTTAAATAGAAGCATTAGTGGCTCTCAGAACAGCACCGTATTGTACACTGCTTGAGTTACACCCACAGCATTTGAAACTTTTTTGACCTAAATAAAAGTGCACATGCGGTTAAAGGGTGTAAACATTTTCAAAGACCACAGGGCATTTTTTTTTTTTGGGAAAGTTGGTGGTCAGGAATTGAATCCATAATAGCAATGGGGCATATTTGTGTTATCCTGTGCTGCAGTTTTTGGATGAGGTATTTGAATCAGGGATGTTACTTTGTTTGTGTGCATTTGTGTTTAGAGCAGTAAACAGGCAGCGTCAGCCGGTCTCCTGGGCATCTGCCAGAAAGACAGAAATTTCTACAGAAGCCAGAAGTTACTCTGCTGAGAATCAGAGGGCAAAACTACAACACGCTTTGTGCTCTTAGCATTCAAAATAAAGTGCATAAACATGCATACACACATGTGCGGTTGCATACACACAAACTTAGTCAGGATGATTAGGCATGGAGCTGTTGCTAGGTTGTGAGTAAATCGATACTAAAACAGGCTGCCACCTACCATCAATTTTCATAATTTACCATGTATCCAAAAGTCCATAACACCAGAAAAAAAGGGAGAGATGAGTGTCAAGAAGTAAATGTGGGTGTGAAGCTGATGACAACTGGTAGGAAGTAAATCAAAGGGGAAACAATTCTTTAGAAGAAGTGTCTCTCTTGTCCTTAAATAGTCTTCTTCTGCTAAATTAACTGTTTGTGTATTACACTGCAGTCTGACATCATCTGTGGATGTGAACACAGGCAATGAGTGAACTTCAAATCATTAAATAAAATATGCTTTTTAATTTTTCTTAAAATGTCAATTTATGATATTTAAATACTTATTTAAAATATAACATTTAAAAATTATTTTCAAATAATCTACTGCACAAAGGAAGTATAGATCCAAGTGTTATTTCTTAAATTCATCCAAAAATCCTCCATATAGCACATGGACCAACAGCTCTCAGCATCACCTATTCTGTCCTTGTCTAAAATGTACAATTTAGCCCTGAGATGTCAAGTTTCTTTAGGGGTCTAGAATCACTCAGGGCCCATATCATCTAAACACAAGCCTCTCCGGGCCCCTGAGACCCCCAGACATCAGCTGCATTATCTCATCTTAAATTCCCTGCCCAGGGCCCCAGGCTTCCCATAACACCTCATTTAAAATCCCCCGCTGCCCCAAACAGCCGTGAGTAACACCACCTTCTGTTTTAAACCCTCAGGGCCACAGAAGCCAGTGAGTCAGCAATTTCTTATTAATACAAAATGAAAACACAAACACATGAGATCTCCAAGAGCAACAAACTATTAAACGCATAAATGATTATCTTTTCTTAGAAATGTTCAGCTGAAGACAAAAAAAAAACGTGTAGGACAGATGGTGCAAATGAAAGCTCCCTATCTTCACACCAGTTAGATGGAAATCCCCTACTTTCTAAACAAGGATGTCTTTTGTCAGAGCTGAAAAGAAAAAGAAAACATCCAAATGTAGTAAGGGATAAATGATATGGCTCTTTGAGAAGCAGAGCCAGATTTTACAGGGTGGCATCAAAAAAAAATAAAGCATACAGTAGGTTCACAAGAGAGACCAAGTAGTCTTTAATCCCGTTCTGCCTGAGCTCAGTTCAATGACAATCTCCAGCAACGACTCTAATCAGAGAATTTTAAAGCTGTAATTTAAGACAGCATTTTCCCCTCTTCAAGACGTTTATTTCCCCTGATGCCGGCCCCTCTGAACTCTGATAATAGATGATGCGATGAATGAGACAGGAACTGTGCTTTAAACCCTGCTGAAGCTGAAAAGTTCACTGAAAAGGCCAGAATGGGAGTCTGTTACTTTTCTAGTTGCCGTTCTGACAGGAGAGAGGCAAGTTCATGCAATCGATTCAGAGGGAATGCATTAATAAAAATAAATATCTTGAAGTGCTTCTGCTGATGTATGAGGGAGATGAGTGAGTGTATTGATGGTCTTTAAGTATGTGTATACACCAGCATAAATAAAACACTAGTGTCTAGACTGTCAGTACTGATTACAGTCATTATGTAATTTTACCATACAGGGTGAGTTTAAAACCAGACTTCATAGGCAGATTAAATGGCCCTTGTGCCTTTTCTTAGAGAAAATTCTTTAAATTCATCCCAGGGCTCAATAATAAGGATGACCCAGTGGTCCAGGGCCAATGTGAGAGTGTTTTAGGCAAGTTGCCATTCACTGCATTGGTTTTAAATCAAAAGAAGACATCTTATGCAAACTTTCTCAAAGAATGCGTTCTCTCAGGGACAGGTGAAATCATCCTATTTATTAAATGGCTTTCTTTTGACCAATTAGTCAGATTTTCTGCAAGGACTTAAATATATTAACAATACCTTGAATTAAGTATATTTTAATGCAAATGTTGGAAAGTAAACTAGATACTATAACTAGATAATGTTTGAAATATTCTAGACAAGGATTAACCTTTTTATGGCAAAAAACAGCGAGCATATTTAAAAAAAAAAAAAAAATGCATCCAACAAATGGTTTTGTAAAAGCAATTTACACTTACATCAAAACAGACTCTGCTAGAGGACCTGAAACTGAACCCATGTTCTCACTCTCTTTTTTATTTCTCACTCACACTAGACACAGATCCAAAGTAGCAAAGTGAATTTAACAGCCCTTTCTGCACTCTCACAGCCTGTCGAAGGCATTCAGTCTAGACACGTTTGGAACATCCATGGCATCATCGCCCTGAGCTGGAGCATTTGGACCTGGCTGAATCTTCACACTTCTGTGTTCAACAAAAGTCACTGATTTCTGCTTGTCAGAAAAACATTAAACTTGCTACATCACTGTCGAGAAGCAGAAATTTGAGATATATGCAAAAAAAAATAATAAAAATCAATAAAAGAGAAAAGATAAATAAGCAACCGCCAGCCTCAAAGCACACATGGATCCATAAAGGATTGCACACTCCTTATAAACCTGATGATGCAATAGTGTTTAACATTTTACGAGTCCCAAATAGGCACATCTCACGGGTCCATCTGCAAATAAAACCAAACACGTCGAGGGAGACACGTTTGCAAGGAAAAAAGTTGGGATGGAGCTGTACATTTTGTCCGTTCTGTTATGCAATCGTAATGCTGCCATTTTTATGGGCATTTTAAAAAATGTGCTGGGGACGAACAGCCAAGAAATGCAGGATGCATAATCTCCTTTTTATGTTTTCTTCTTACTGACGCGGAACGCCGGGTCTTCAAGGGGTCTTAAACACCCCAATGCTCTGGCCAAGCGTTTACACGAATCAGCCTGTAGAGAGACTCCGTTGCACTCCGGCCAGCTCATTACTAGGAACTTTTAGACAGGTAATGTTGTTCTGCCACACTAAACCTGCACATTATGACTGCACTTAAAAGGTGTAACAGATTTGTGGGAGTGGGCTAACATGAGCTACACTTTCAGTATCATTGCCATATGTCCAAACATGGTCGACGTAAACACATGGCTTCAAGACCATTCAATTTACGTCAACATAATTAAATGTTGCTAGACTGTGAAGAGGCAATGAGATCATGTTACAAGCCTTTCCGCTCTCAAAGTCTCCCCAAGAATTCCAGTCACCAAAATCCCAACCACTGCAATCTATTTTGTTTTAGTCTGTGCCTTGGTTTCCTGCAAGATAAAAGCTGCCTTTCCACCATCAGGCCGAATGGTTCTAAGAACAGTAAGGAACGGTTCCAGTTGTGTTTCCACTTGAGCCCGGTACTGCACGGCATTCGTGCTGGTAGAATGCGTGTAGTTACGTCGCCACTCCGGATTGGTCACTTATTGATACAGGATTGGTTATTAGCCCCACAGTGGAAAATGAAACCATATCCGTACCGGCTGGCCCTGATCGGCACGGAATGGAATGGTTAAGCAAAGAGAACGGTTTGGCCCGACAGTGGAAAGCGGCTAAAGTCTAGCTGGTTGCATGCTCAGATGTGCTGTAAGGGTCTTTAGTAGGAGGTGAAGGTGAGAGAGGAAATGGCAGCAGAGTCCGGGTGCAGCCGCCCCAGCACAATTATTCCTGTAAATAAGCAGCAGTAGGTGTCTGGAATGTGTCAGGACATGGGCTCGGACTGGACAACCAGAGCATGACCTCAACTACCGCACACACACAGTGAGCGCCTGTCCTTAGCATACTTTCTCTCAGTAAGTTTTTCATAACCTGTGACTGTGTGCAAACAGGTTAGGGGTCCTGCACGGATCTATTTATTCCATCATGGAATAACACTTATGGGAAGTCACTGTCAGCTTTTTTCCCCAGCTATAACTGGTAAATATAGCAGTACGATGAGGCTAAGTTAGGGCTTTCATGATGTCTTTTAAAGAAGCTTGTATCCATGGAAATAGCCAAAATTCTTCTGATCAAAGAATACTGAAAAAAATGAAAGTTTCCACAAAAGTATTAATCAGCACAACTGTTTTCAACATCGGTAATATGCACCAAATTAGCATATTAGATTTGATTTCTGAAAGATCATGTGACAGATTGGAGTAAATACTGCTGAAAATTCACTGGAATAAATTACATTAAATGTTTTATTTTTTTTATTTTATTGTATTAATATTTCACAATATTACTGCTTAACTGTATTTTTCATCAAATAAATGCAGCCTTGGTGAGCACAAGAGACCTTAAAAAAAATCTTACCAAGCCCAAACTTTTAAACGGTAATGCATGTAAGCAACAAAATAAAAATTCAACCTCTTTATTATTATTACTATTATTATTATTATTGTTGTTGTTGTTATTATTTATTTTAACATAACAAAACATTAGAACAGTGACCACAGATTACAAGTACATTCCAACATAAATTATAGACACATGTATCATTAAAATAAATAAATAAATAAAAAACATTTAGGTTCATGTTGGCCTGCCAAGGTTTTGCAAAAAGGTATACGTGAAATCCTGGTACCTATATACTAAAAAAAAGGGATCCATGTCTGATAAAACATATCAATTTCCCTTTTGACCAGTAGGTAATGTATTGCAGTGAAAGAAAATCAAATATCACTTTATGCCACTCCGACACTGTCGGCAGTTTATCAGAGATCCATTTAAGAAAATGCTCTTTCACCACCTCTTAAGAACAAATTCTGCCTCATTTTGACTTGTTTTGGGACATGTTTTGCTGTATATTTTTGCACCATCCATACTGGTATATACCACTCAGCCCTATTATACTTCAAATAAATTGACATCATACAAATCAAAAAGCCCATGTTTAATGTGAAAAGTAAGCTGAAAGACGATGTAACACTATCGCTAATATATGCTTTGGAGGGCAATAAGAAAGCTGGCATTGACTGCCAAAAGCACAGTGCTATAATTCACCTGGCACTGTTGCCAAGGCAACATCACAACAATAGCAGCTACCTCCAAAAATATCAAATCTCAGTTGTTAAATAAAGCAAGTATGGGCCATTTCACGCACCTCTTAACCAGCTTCAGCTGACACGAGGAGAGCCTCTGCCATTGTCCTGCCAAAGTGAATCTATGTCTGGGTTCTTACAGCAATATTTGTTAAACCCCGCATTTTTTGTACTGTACTGTTTTATGGATTTATTTAATACACTGAGCTGTAGATAAACACAAACACAGCTGAGTGTGTGAATAGTCAGTGTGCTCATTATGTGTTTGCAGTCATTTCAGGTTATGGGTGGATATGCTGTCCCAGAGGGGACCGGTACTGGTGTGACTCAATGACAGGACATATCCACAATCTACCCCTTAGTCAGAGGACTTAGTCACAGCCTACTGACTAGTACACACCCAGTCTACATCTACACACACTCAGACACACACCCCGGTACACGCATTCCTCCATCTCCAGAACATTCATTGCTCAAGATTTTATGATCAGTCAGAGCCACGGCCCTGAAGTTAGTGTATTTGCACTAACATATTGTGCCAAAGCTCTTATATAGGTAATTTTCTTCTTGTTTTTTTGAGAAAAACTTAAGAATGTTTTTATCTTTTTTCTTAAGATTGCTCTAGATATGATTATGATTATTATGATTCTTACAATAATCTGCAGGCAGCGAAAAAAAAGTTGAACAGCGAGTCTTCTGCAAGAACCTCTCTACAATCAGATAACATCAAAGCCTGTAATTTTCTTTATAATAAAAAAAACAACGCTAAGAAAATATTTCAGAAATTATTATTTTTCAATAATAGTTACAAACTTCTTTACATTTTTTTAACCTCTTCTACAGCATATTTTCTTGAATCTAGCCCCTGGCTGATCCAATTCCCCACACCATTTCCTGTCCTATAAAAACTGCAATACAAAAACATTTCACTGACAACCCCAAGTTCAAGAGACCTCTGTCCCTCTGGCCAGTGTCATAAGTCCTAATTTCCTCATCATTTCATGTTTCCATAACGCAACAGGTATACCAAGCACAAACAAACTGTGAAGGGCTGCTGGGTAACGTAGTCCAATTGTTTCATGCTTACATATTATGCTTTTGCCAGGAGTGCTGGTGAGGTCTGGTTGGGACAGGCTGTTGTTGTTGTTGCCATTCTCCACGTCTCCTGTCTTTTCCATGGGTGGAGTGTTTGAATTCTGTGCTGTCTGCTCACCGGTTTCATTCCCTTCTGAGGCCAAAAAACACAAACACGGAGAAGAGAGAAAGAAAATAAAAGTTACAAAGAGATTACAAAAAGCATTGCTTTCAAATCCATTTCTAAAGTCTTGATGCAACAAAAGTACAATGTGGATGCTCAGTTTGTGTTTATATTTGCATCAGCTATTTTGCTAGATCATCAGATGGTGTGCTGTGCTCACGTTTCCGTGAAAGCGCATTCATGCGGTCAGCAGCATGTGTTTGTGTGTGCGTGTTTTATAAGTTAGCGCTGGAGCCAAGTGGTCTTATTATGTGGCCTGGTAATTATACAGGACTGTCTGAGAAGGCTAGAGCAGCGTGACATCAAAGAGGGTCAGGACTGGGTCTTACCGAGGAGAAGCGCTGTGTTTAGCTGTGCTGAGTACAACTGAGCTCTGCTCCTTCCTGGCCTCTGTCCCATACCTACCCAAATGGAAGCCAGCTGGGCTTTACTGGCTGTCTGATAAACACACAGCATCTCCCGTGGAACATCAGTCCACTGCTCTCTGTTTATTTGCTTTAGTGACTCTCTGCCTTTTATCTTGGCAGGCTCCAGTTTCTACCTTTTTTGTGTGATTGTGTGTTGAAGGATTTTTATTCCTTTTTCCTTATCTTGTAATTTTGTGGACAAGAGGATCACTTTTTTATAGAAATTACCTTAGCAGGGTCAAGATGTCTTGTCAAGATGGCAGATTAGTCGATTAGTCATCCAATGAATGACTATTAGGCAGTTTGCACGGTAAAACCCTCTCAGAAAAAAGTTTTTTTAATCTAATTTTAAGCATTGCAGTTACAGCATTCAAATGGACGTTTTTGGACAATGCATTGTAAACCCAAATCCAACCAAATAAGACCAATTAGTCGACTAGTTGTTCAGGCAACCCACAGACGAGTCGATGTAGTTTTTGAAAATAAAATAAAAGTTCTCTAGACCTTAGTAAGAAAGAGAGCCAGAAAAAGAAAGAAATAAAAGAGAATTTGAGTGACAGAAATCTTGAACAGACAGATCTAGCTGCTGACAGCATCGTAACCAGATGGCCTTATTTATTTTCTCTACTAAACTATTTCACCTCAGAGCAGGCAAACCAAGACGACTCATGAGGGGCTTCCATCCCCCCATTTCATCAACCAAAACTCCAACAACAGACAAATTGTCAGGGTCTGAGCTCATGGCTCACAGAAACATCAACCTTTTCTCCTCTTCAACCTCAATGACAAATAAAAGTGTTTGCAACACTTCATGCTAGCAGCAGAAATATCCCCTGACACTTTGCCTGCTGAGGTCTGAATGCATCCTGTGGTGCTGTGCAGACCCCAAGGCCTTATATCCTGTGCTGTGTAGTAATAAAGGAGCTGGAATTGGTAAGTTCACATCTGGAAGCAGCTGCTGACAGAGCAGAAAAAGTCACAATAACAGCAGCAAAAGTCGCAAAAATTAACCTCTAACCACAGCAGAGAACTTGTGAGCCTAAAAAGCAAGAACTTTGAGAAAAACACATTTTTAATACATATCTAATGATTTCTCTCAGAAGTGACTAAAATTTAACATCAATATACATACTGTATAATCTATTTACAGACAGATGATCAAAAGGGTGACAAGGGTGATCTTGTAAAGAAGGGGTTTACGTTGCGATATATAAGATAAAAAAACAAATAAATACAAATTAATTAAATAAAAATTGAATATAGAAATTAAAATAAATACACTTATTTGAGTTCTGAGGGAGAAAAAAAGAGACCACAGCATAATAAGAAAGTCTATTATACAGTTCAGAAGTTTAGCATTATACAAAAATATTTGACCATGGAATGCTGTGATTAAGTGAATTATAGCTTGATTCTGTGATCAGAATCAAAGAATTCCAGAAAGATGTTCAGTTTATTAGAGAAAAGCAATACAGAGACACAGAAAGAGAAAAATGAGAGAGTGAAACCTGCAGGGTTCAGAGAGTTTATAAGCTGTTGTGGGTGAGTGTGAGAGCAGAGCTGGGGCTGTGGACAGACAGGGATAACGTTTATGAACCATTTTAGCTTTAAAACACAGACCACTGAAGCCTGCCTCGGTAATGCTGCTGAACAGAGGTCTGCCTTTATACCTCTGTGGCACTGAAGCGTGCGTCAGCTCCTTCTGTTCTCCCATTGCTGTGGATCACTGAGCATTAGCAACTGGAACCCAGCCGTTATCAAAGGCAGAGCTTTAATTCCTCATCATAATCAAGCCGTACAGCAGGCAGGGGAGATTTACAGTTCAGGCATCATAGTTTCAGCTAAGCCTTACACATTATGTGGCTGAAGCAATGAGGAATTTCTAGAACCAGCTCTTAATGATCTCAGCAATTACGCCACGTTTGCAAAAGCCTTTCTAAATCAGATCTCTAGGTTAACGATCTAGTGCTTTAGACATGCGAGTTGTTTTGAGCTGGCCAAGTACATAAAAAAAAAAAATGCAAAATGTGATGGGTTATGGCGTGTATAGGACATTATTTGTACACGCAACATGTGTGGACCCTAGAGGCAGAAAATGTGTGGAAATTTTACTTGACTTGTAAACAGGGCTCATGGATAGGAATAAAAATATAGTATGTGAATAATAGTCATAAAGCGTTTATGGCATTAAAGGCATTGTGCTACATGTAATGTTTGCTGTTGTGGGGGGAAAAGGCCCACCTAAATTTTATAGCACTTTTCCCACGACAACAGGAGAAATGAGGTGTCTTGTGGTAAAGACTGCTTGGAAAATGTACATCGACATCCTATTGGTGCAATCTCAGTTAAGTTTCACAGTGGTATTCTGTATTACACTGGCACATGTGATTATTTCTTAAATAGATAGTTCACTGAAAAAAGAAAAATTCCGTCATTCTTTTTTTCGTTTTGAATAATGTTTGAACTGTTTTGTCTAAGTCAGTGGGGTCAAAAACAAAACTGAAACCCAATGACTTTCATTATGTTGTTTGTTTGCCATTTTCCCCTCAAAATATCTTCCACAGAAGGAAGTTATACAGGTTTGGAACAACATTAAAGGTGTGTATATGAGTATATGATATGATTCATGAACTATCCCATTAAAAGTGTGTTGTTTCTGCACTAATAGCGTCACTAAACAGAATTGCAAAATAATGACGATTTCAAACAGTCACATCCCAAACTCACGCTATTGGTTGAGCCAATGAGTCTGGATGCTCAAACAACCACAAAATGTTACACTTTTTGGGGACATCAACCTATAAAGGTTTCCTCTGAATATTAAACTGGGACAGAATGATTTCACCATCCAAAAAAATGACACACTTCACCTGAATTGAGCAGAATGACCAATGTTTTGCGGGTGTGTATAACATCCGCCGGTTAATAGGCCAAGACACTCATACACGGCTGATTCTGAGTCACTCTCTCTGCCTCGAAGCTCTCCATCTCCCTCTGTGTCTCTCTTTTTCTCAATCTCTTTCTTTCCTTTCTGTGGTGTTGCCTTATTTACTCCTGAGGTCTGGGAGCGCACACTGAGATTTTCTATAATCTTCGAGCAGTCAGGTATGAGGCCTGGTATTAGAGACTGAGCAGCCATGTGGCTTTACAGGGACACTTTGAAATACTCTCAAACCTCAAGCCCCAGCCTTTCTTTATTTTGTGGCAGAGTTGCTCTGTCCTCAGCAACCCCTACTAATGCTCTTTCAGAAGAAAGAGACAAAAGAGAAAGAGAGAGAGAGACTAACAAGAGACTTAGAGATATTTCACACCCCCATGCGTCTCAGTGGAATAGCTGAACTGAAGACTGGGCAAGAGACATGCTTGTATTAGAAATTTCTCCAACTCTGAGATCCTGAACTTCTCCTTTGACTCGACGAGACCTCCCCTAACAGTGATGACTGTAAATTCAGTTTTTAATAGAATACAAGAGATTACACCATTTGAAAAGTACTTTCTCTTGTGTGCCAGTGAAAATAACATCCCTTTCATTCTAGAGATAATTTGCAGAGTTGAAGTGTAAAACTCGCAACTTCCTATTCAGTGTATGCCTGGAGAAAAATATATTGGCGTAACGTGACAAAGAAAACTGTTAAATATCAGGCAATCTCAGAGGCGGGCCTGAAGGAGCAGTACACCGGCCACTTGTGTTGGGAGTTAATTACTTGTCATTACCCTGACTAATTAAAACCATCACTCTTTAAAATCCACAGAGGGTGATATTATGCTAGCACAGTGCGAGGATGGGAAAAACAAGGGGGAGAGGTAAAAGAAAAAAGAACAGATGAAATGAAAGGCATAAAAATGAGGTCGATTTTATGCAGCTGTAGGCTAATATTATCATCGGCTTCAGGTTTGGCAGACAGGGTCCGCTGTAGCTCAGCAGGCATCTGGAACAATGTGCTGGCCACAGGGCACAGAGAACAGAGGGATACAGATTTGGGAATTGGAGGGCTACAGAATCAAACTATGCTGCAGGCTGCGTTCCTTAAATTCCCAACTGGTGTACTTTGAGATCACTTTGACAAAAGAAGGTGCTAAACACCAGATTTAATCTTAAAATGCAAATATAGAAGGCAAAAACAAGTCATCAAGGACAGATTCCTAATGTGTTGTGTCATGTCTGCATAATAATTGAGATTGCTCTCTCTAAAATCATTATGCAACATGTGAAATGTAACAATACATGCTGGGAGCTGCTATAGGTTATGTGTGTTAAAGTGGAATTTGTGCTTTCATAAGACCTATTTGCAAGTATCAACAATTGTGAGCAGAAGTTAAAGTTTGTCATTTTATTGAGTAGGTGTATAGTATGTGGTCAGAGATGTCTGTATACAGGGCGCAAGACTGCAAATAAACGGACACATTTTGCAATATCTTTTCTTGCCAGTGTCACAAAATTGTTAGAGGTTGCACTGATGCAAATTCTAAATATTGCTGTAGCATTTTTGTAGTATTTATTTTAGCAAGAATGTTCAATAATTATATTAAGTATTCTTAGTAATCATTTTATTTTAGCAGAAATATTGTATAATTATATTATTATTACTTATAATTAGTGCTGGGCAATCGATTAATCGTGATTAATCGCATCCAAAATAAAAGTTTGTGTTTACATAATATATGTGTGTGTATTGTGTATAATTATTATGTATATATAAATACAAACACATAAGAAAAATATGTTATATTTATATATAAAATATTTATATTTATATATACGATAAATTATATAAATATATATACACAGTATATACATGCAAATATTTCTTAAATATATACATGAAGGAGTGTGTATTTATATATACATAATAATTATATACAGTACACACACATATATTATGTAAACACAAACTTTTATTTTGGATGCGATTAATCGATAGCCCAGCACTACTTATAATATTATGTTGGTTTATAATGTACAAATGTGCATTTCCATGGGACAAGACATACAATATTTGTAAAATGAAACCATATATACAATATTATTAATAGTACAACTACTATTATTGCTTTTTGTCTCTATTTTTGTTTTTTTACAGTAATCAGGTGGTGGTGCCTGGAGCCCTGGGATGACTAGATCAGCACCCATTGGACCCTCAACATTATATTCTTTTACTGTTCAACTATCTGGAAATGTATACCAATCATGTTACAGTATATTCAAATCCATATGGTTGGTCTTTGCTAGGCTTTTGAATCAATTACCCTCAGCCATATAGTATGCTGCTCCCAGAAACAAAAACTCAATTGACTGTTGCATATTTATTCACATTCATCTGTACCTTACTCAACACACTGCAATTGTACTGAGTGCTACAGGAAACAGGTGGTGCCACTTAGTGCAGCATCTCAGATGGATTAAAGCAGAGCACCTCATTTAAAGCCCACATTCATGCTCCCCTTGTTACACATTTGTGAGCCCATCATGACTTTGACACAATTTTTATAGCAATGACCCCTCAGGGATGTAATTAGGGAAGCAAAAAGAAAATAATTAAGCAAATGTCTGTGGCTGATCCTCTGAAGAGACATGCTGATAACTACGGTAACGTCTTCACTAAGCTTGGCTCTAAAACAATAGAGTCTAATCTGGGCTTGTACACTGGCCAAGAGTAAAAACACACGCTTGGAGGAAAAAGCTTCAAAGAACTGTTTTGGAATTTATCCAAATTCACAGATTATTTAGTAAGTACAATAGAGGAGGGGGAAAAAACACTGTAAGCTCATTAAAAAAGAAAATGTCTGGTATTTAACAGGCTTTAGGGAGGATTTAACAGTACTATATCTTGTGCTTGAAAGTTTTTGTGAGGAGATAAGCAGTGTGAAGAAAGTGGGGGGTCTGTATCTCTGTTTCAGGGCTTGGCATCTCCGTGCGTGACATTCCATGTCTCCTGGTTCTCTTTAACATAAAAACATTTCACTTTTGCACAGTCACGCACCTCTGCTGGCTCCAAAGAAGCAACAGGAAGTTTCAAACACACTGGTGAGTGGCCAACAGTTGCCTCATAGGTCAGCATTGATCTGCGCTCGCTCTCTTTCTCTTGCTCTCTCATTTGAACCCTCTCAGTCAAAAAATCCAAATGTTCTTGAGCAATGCTTGCTAATTTGCCATTTTAACAGCAAGATTTATAACTGAAGTGACAGCTGCAGGAATCCCCCCCACATGAGAATCACAACAGCAACTTAAAACCATCAGGCCAGGTATCAAACACAGACCCCACAACGCTCCAACATGATGAAATCTCCTCAATCTTTCTCGCACAAAGGAGACCGGCGAGTGATATCTGCCCCAGACATGTCAGGAGAAGCCAAAATATACATCTTGAAAGGCCAGCTGAGCATTTGCAAATAATTATGCACCGTGAAAATATCAAGCCATTTGAACAAGACTGCTCAAGTGTGTCAGAATATATAATATATATGTCATGAGTGGACCATAGATTACTGCTGTCACTTGGCAATATCATTTACACTAGAGAGTTTTACTGGACTGCTTCAGTAAGAATGAATCAAATGAAAATGTATAAATGCCTTTCTTTTTGAAGATGCACTAAAGATACCCCAGTTTTTATGGGGTTATGAACTTGTTAGGATCCAATCATAATAAACAAGGAGAAGCACCAAATACATACAGTTAAAAAATGATAAGGATGTTGTGACAAATTAATTTTTACTACATAACCATTATTTTCTAAAAATGCAACTAAAATTTTACAGTTAAGGAATTAAAATGGTGGGTTATATAAACCTATGCTTTAGTTAAATAGTTTTATATTTTATGTTTTCATCCTCAAAATGGTATTTTAATAATATCTTTCCCTTGGTTCATACAATACATGGTTGCCTTGTTCATAAAGGTAAACTGTGTCACTCTCAAGTGACAAGTACATGTGTGATGATGCCAAACGAGAATTTTCTTAAGAAATGAAAAGAGCACGTTCTTAAAAGTTTAGTTCACCCAAAAATGAAAACTGTCATCAGTTACTCACCCTCATGTTGTTCCAAACCCGTAAGACTTTCATTAATCTTCTAAACACAAATGAAGATATTTTAAGATATAGAGCTTTCTGTCCCTCCATTGACAGTCCACACAACTAGCACTTTGAAACTTCAAAAAGTTCATAAAGAGATTGTAAAACTATTCCATATGAATTGAGACGTTTAGTCCAAATTTGTAGTCCAAAAAGAGACATGATTGCTTTATATGATGAACAGACTGAATTTAAGCTTTTATTCACATATAAAAATTCATCTACTCACACATCAGTTATGGTAAACGGAAGCTCAAACATGCTTGCTTGATGTGTGAGAACCAATGAGGTTCATTCTCGTGTCATGCAGCACGTTTGAGCTTCCGCAAGAACAAATGAGGTTTGTTCTCGCACGTCAAGCAAGTACGGTTGAGCTTCTGTTTACATTTGCTGATCAATGTTTATATGTGAATAAAAGCCTAAATTCAATCTGTTCATCATATGAAGCGATTGAGTCACTTCAGAAAATATGGACTAAACAGCTCAATTCATATGGATTACTTGTACGATCTCTTTATGAACTTTTTGATGTGACAAAGTGGTAGTTGCGTAGCTGTCAATGGAGGGACAGAAATCTCTCAGATTTTATTTAAAATATCTTCATTTGTGTTTTAAAGATGAACGAAAGTCTTACAGGTTTGGAATGGGGTTGCGCGACTTGAGATTTTTTTACGTCTGCATTTATGTGATGAAAGTCAAGTTGACGTCGACTAGTCGCTGATGACGTCATTAATGAACAAATAAGCCTGAACCTCGAGCTGATACTCGAACTAAGAAATATATGCAAGAACTTTTCAATTTCTAAGCTGTTTTATTGATAAACCACAGAACACTGTTGACAATGCATTTCTGCGCTACTGAATGATTCTGTGCGTGCAATCTGTATGTGTGTGCGTGACAATGCAGCAGCGCATTAGTTTAGAACGGCAATTAACTTAAGTGTACAATAAGCTGTTTAAAACATGCATTCTCCCGATCAATTTAGAGCATCCAGATGGTATAATCAGACGTATCTTGTGGAGTGCTCTCGGAGTAGGCATTTATTTGCCATTTTAACTGTTTGGAAACGGAGCGTAAAAGTGGACTTCAGAGATTTCTTATCCTGTTGCGCCATGATCAGCGTCTAGTCGATGTCAAGCTTAAAGCTGAACTGACCCTTCAACCTACGGAATGTGTATTAACTTAATTTATAAATAATTGATCAATTTAGTAATTCTTTGATGGAATGAACCATGGCTTTTTTAGAAAGTTGATTATTAAAATACAGTTTAAGTACAGAATGTTGTCTATCAGGATGCTTGAGGATGCACAATTTCTATATGTAAAGAAAAAAATCCCACCCCCATCACATAACTCCTTTCTGCATCGTTGACCACAGTTTTGTGAAACATAATGCAAAATGATCTTATCAAACCACAATGCATAGAAATTTAAATAGCATAGAAATCTGTTGCCCTCTTTGCAGTCTCCCACATCTATGAAGTTCTCGTATATTTGCACTTTACGTAAAAACTGCTACAGGATTCATAAATCTTAAAACAAACAGTGCTCTCTGTCATCGCTGTCAAATCATAACTCAATTCAAGCATAAGCAGAGATGTTGGCAGTTCGTCAAGTTTCAAATTACACAAAAAAAGCCTTAATTCTTTGCTGAACCTAAGGAAAAAAAGATCAAGATTTTCGAAATAGCAAATCCTTCTGTGTATCTAGCGAAAACAGCTTTAGTCATGCACTCTGGAGAGCAGGGAGTTAGTGTGGATGGTTCATCTCCCACAGTGAGTCAGGCCTGTACACAGAACTATGCCACTAAAGCTGAAGAAGGCCAGTCAATGCAGGCAGTGTTCAGCCTCGGACGGGCGCCATATCCGTAACCAGGCGGCCTCATGCAAGCTTGTGTTTGCAAAGAGTTTTTTAGACTACGAGTGCAGATCCTGTTGGGCTTAACTGTAAAAATTTAAAAAAGAAAAAACAAAACTGATCACAATATCATCATTGTTTAAAATGTAAACGTTTAAATTTAGACAAATGCAAACACCAGGATGAACGACTTAAGCTAATGCCTAAACGCAGCGAGATGAGAATTCCTCGCAGTCTAAATGAGTGTGCTTCATGTTGAGGCACAAACCTCAAATGTTTAGGAACAATTCAGAGCTAAATGTAATTAGCGGTTATTGGGCAGATGGCATATATGCCTGGTAACCTAATTTTTACCATGGTGTATTGGCTGTGGCAGTCACACAGGAATCAACACGCTCGCTGGTTTTTGCAGCACTGTTATGCAAAAGAACAACTGGGCCAGGACTTGCCCTCTCCCACAGTAAATACAAGTCCTCTGCCTGCAGATCTGATTCCTCCGGAGAGGACTGTGGCAGTTTGCAGAGGTGGTGCGCTCAAAGCCACTTGTTGTTCGCACATGTGCATGTGTGAATACACATGTTCACCGGCCCCCAGACCAAAAACGGACATGTTTGGTTGTACACACACACACAGGTCACACATATTCCGCAGTGCCCTTTGTATAGAGCCCCATGACTAATCTGGAACTTTGACCCCTCGCTAATAGGACAGTCTGAAGGATCTGAAGAGCATTTCCAAGTGACCCATTCCTCTGGAATTCAGAGACCCTCCATGCCCTACTGACAAACCAAAGCTTGCTAAACCCCATTCACTGCAATGCTTGATTCCAAAGCTAAGCAAAGTACATCGCCTGCAAACCATGGAACGTTTCACTGTGAACTCTGTTTGCAGACTTCCACTAGCCAAGCACAAAAACAATAGTGTCTACTCTTATTAGCTCTGTTCTAAACCTAGTGAGCGGCCTTGCTGTCTACTGCCTTCATAGGCTGTACCTGAAATGGAAGGAAATTTCAATACAGCCAATGCAAGTGGAACATTTTAATTATTTTAAATGATTTTTGTTGATACTCTTTAGTATCTTTTTAATATACACACAAAGGTTGGGGGTCAGATTATTTTTAATGAATACTTTCATTCAGCAAGGATGCATTCAATTGATCAAAAGTGACAGTAAAACGTATAATGTTACAAAAGATTTCTATTTCAAATAAATGCTTTTCTTTTAAACTTTCTATTCATCCAAGAATCCTGAAAAAAAAAATGCATCACAGTTTCCACAAAAATATGAAGTAGTTTTCAACTGTTTTCAACACTAACAATAAGAAATGTTTAAAATCAGCATATTAGAATGATTTCTGAAGGATCGTGTGACATTAAAGACTGAAATAATGGCTGCTGAAGATTCAGTTTTGCAATTACAGAAATTAATTTATTAAATATATTATTAAATTAAATATATATAAAAAAATAAATTGTAATATTTACAATATTATGGTTTTTACTGTATTTTTGATCAAATAAATGCAGCTTTGGTGAGCATGAGAGACTTCTTTCAAAAAAAAACAGAAAACCAGACTTGAACGGTAACAAACAATGTGCAATATAAGTTTCTCTCATTTTCTCCAGCATTTTGGAATTTTGGCTGCATGAGATTTTTTAAGAGTTCATGAAAAAAAGTGTTTCTTTGGAAGCAGCATTAAGTTGCCTATGTTCCCCATGATGCCTTCAAATGCTGCCTAAAGAGGTTGCTGACTAGGTTTTAGAACAGCTACTGTATTATATGTATCTTTTCCTTAAAAAAAAACCCCATCTTTTCTGTTTTAGAAAACTATAATCATCCTGACTTATTTGTAAAGATATATTGTATTTAGCAATGTTGTGTTAAAACTGAGTTTTTAATCATGGCACTGAATGAATTATATAACCAGCATTTCTGTCGCTTTACAATTTTTTCACTTAGCTTAAAGCAATGCATTCTGGGATTGTCATCTCCATGAAGGATACATAAGATGCTGCCTAGTAATTATGTTTAAAAAAGTATCTTCAGGCAGTATAATTAAGTTACCTACATTTCGAAACAGTCGGATGTGTACCTATGATGCCATAAAATACTGCCTTTTTGAATACTCGCTTTTTGCATGTGATCAAATGACAACAATCCACTTATTAAAGTCAACATGAATGAAATGGCTTCTCAAACAGGTAAAAATGTAGGGCGGGTCTTTATTTTGTCCATCGTGAATCGATTGGATCGTTGGATGGTTATGGTTTGCTATTGCTGTGATCTCATGTGAGTGACAGGTTGTTCCGCCTTCGCACCGAAAAATCATCAGAAAAGAGAAGTCGTTGCAAGACGGAGGGGAAGTTATTTTGATTAAAGATTACAAGGGCATATGATTTTTATTAAATAATGATGAGCACAGATAAATCATTTATAATAAATACTGAAATATTACATTAAAAAAAAGAATTGTAATTTTGATTTCAAGGAGACTTTAAAAAATATATTCAAGTTACATCCAGAGACCTGCTGGCTGTGTCTATTGTACCTGGGCATGGGTCGAGAGTTTCCAGGGGCCGGCTGTCCAGTTGGGCTCCATCTGAATGTTCGGGTGGGTTGGCACTGTGGCTGTGGTCCTCCTTGGACATCTGTTCTGGAGCCAGGTGCCAGGCGACTAGAAATTACCCTGCAAAAGAAGCACACAGATGAAAAACAGGCTCAAGCCTGCGAGCACACAGCTGTCCTTGTTCCCACTATCACTTTTCCCTCCTATTGTTCGGCTCATGTTAGTGGGCCAAAGTACTTAAAAACACCAGCGGCTTGGGAAATAATGCTTGGCAGCAGAAGAAGAAACAAAAACGGCACAATGAAGCAGAGAAACATGGCCAGAAATGATACCAAAAAACCTTAATGTCCAAGAAATAAACAACCAATTTTGATGCTCAGACCATGGCATTCCTGTGGTGAACATGCTATTTCAAGAGTTTCTTTAATTAAAATGTCATGTGTTGAATGAATAATTAACTTAAATTAAGGCCATGTAGGCTACTTCAAGACATGATAAAGTTACTTCGTAACTACTAAAAACTCTACTAGTCCGAAAAATCATAATAATCTTGTATGAATCACGAGCAGCACACAGAACAACATGACTATGTTGGTTTTCATGCTGTGGTTTGTCTGTGGCGAGTCTCTGCACGCTCCTGCTAAAATTCACTCAAACCTGTTGAACGTGTCCACAGTTCAGTTTATAGACAAACCTGAGGCAGATGTAAAGCAAAACAGTCTAAACGTCTTACCTGCAATGGTCACTCGGTACCAGTGTTGTTTCAGTGATGCATCTTTTAGTGCTCGCGCAAAACAAACTTTCAAGTGTCCCGTTTCGCGGGGGAAAGTCTTTTCTTTCTCTTCATGTATCTCTCTCTCTCTTCAAGTTTTTGAGTTGCTTTATTATTTACATTAATGTTGACACTCGTTATTCCGTTATTGTTAATCTCGACAGTTATCTCCAGTGTTGAATAAACGAGTTATCTTCGTCTTCAAACTCTCCCAGAGCCAAAAAACTTGACAGAACACATCGTAAAGTGGAGTCTTATTTTTCACTGTACTAAAGGAAGACAAGAAATAAACAGCTATGAAAAGTTTTTTTCCCTTCTCATATCCTCCTAAATTCC
Source organism: Coreius guichenoti (assembly GCA_039654105.1). NCBI lineage: Eukaryota > Metazoa > Chordata > Actinopteri > Cypriniformes > Gobionidae > Coreius > Coreius guichenoti. Next base: position 16,838,341 of record CM077188.1, read on the forward strand.
AGTAATGATGAAAGTTGTTGAGGTCGCTCTTCAGTTGTTTTCACTGCGCGCACTGTCGCTCAGGACTCTGCAGCAGCAGCGCGCACTCAGCTCGAGCCTTCGACAGGAAATGACATTGAGGGCTGATTACTCCCTGCAGGCGAGATGCCTGTACACTACAATTACACTCTCCAGGACCACATAATAATAGACAAAACAAGTCTATAATATATCATTTTTAATATTTACTATATATAATACACACACATATATATAGATATATAATGTACACACATTGTATCAATATGTGTATGTGATGAATATTATATTGAAATTATATATTATGAGTATTATGTAATACATATTGTAATATATATTATTTATTTTTATATATGTATATTACATGTATATTTTATCATTTCTTTCATTTTCTTATATTTATTTAATTTGTAATATATATTTTTTTAATTATATAGTCTAGAGATTTTTTTTTTTTTTTAAAAAAGGAGAAATTATATTTAAGATTTAATATGTAAATCATATGAAAGATGTATGTTCAAATGAAAGAAAATGAATGGTACATACAATACGCAGGTAAAAATAACGTTTTAAAGGTCAACATAGTCCGTTGTTCAGTATGCTGTTATGAAAGCCTGCAGGCACATTGAATGTGCTTTTAAACATGTTTGGGCAGAACAGATAAAAATCATATGTACAACTGAGATAGAATTTTTAAATCAGTTTTAGGCCCCTGTGCCATCTGTGCCAGTTAAGTTTTTTTTTTTTTTGCACAGGGGGCAGGAATGATTTTACGCATTCCAATTTATATTCATTTATGTCAGTGTCAGGCCTGAATTCCATGTTTATGGTTCCATCACCTCTCGCTCTCTCTTTTAGCGGTTTTCTGCAAATGCTTTGCACATGTAAAGGGAATGCTACACTTTGATACACTCCCATTGGATCCGATGTCTATTAACAGCAGCAGACTTATACTCTGTGTATGTGTCATACAAACTGATATGATGAAATCAAATTAAAATGTTGATGACTGTGTAAGGTGTAATGTCCACACCCTCACCCACTACTAAATCCAAAATGACACTCATTGCAAATAACACAGCACTCCTAAGACAACGTCAGACACTCATTAGCCTCTGCCAATGTTTGTTGACCGGTCAATGATATTCAACCCTTCAAGGTTTTGTCTTGGTAATTAACCTGACATTTACCAGGTGCCACTCTGCTTAGTTTCTTCTCTCTATGGCCTAAGATTGCTGTGGTTCTGAAAGCCTTAATCTACTGCATGGTTCCATGGAGACATGAGATTTTATGCTTTGCATGCTTAAATGTGGCCCAGATTGGGTAGAACAGTGCTTGGCCAAGCATCAGTTGTTAAAGGGATAGTTCAGCCAAAAATGTAATTTCTCTGATCATATACTCATCCTCATGTCGCTTTGAAAAATGTCCATACAGTGAAAGTCAGTGGGGTTCAGTGTTGTTTTGGACCCCATTGACTTTCATTATATGGAAAAAACAGTCGAAACATTCAGTGTTCTGCAAAAGAAAGAAAGTCTATGTCATGAGGGTGAGTAAATGATGACAGAATTTAATTTTTTTTGGTGAACTATTCATTTAAAGGGTTGGTTCACCCAAAAATGAAAATTCTGTCATTAATTACTCCACCTCATGTTGTTTCAAACCCATAAGACTTTCGTTCATCTTCGGAACACAAAGATCTTTTTAATGAAATCTGAGAGCTTTCTGTCCCTCCATTGAGCATATGCAACGACCACTTTCAAGCCTCAGAAAGGTAGTAACATCATACGGACACGGGTTTGGAATTAGTGACAGAATTTACATTTTTGGGTGAACTAACCCTTTAAGTTCCTGACTAATGCATCAATCCGTGATTATAGGTCATTATACCTATATATCAATATATATAGGTGCTGTATATATATTATATCAACTGCTGGAACCTGGAGAAACTGAAGTGCTGACTAAGTAAATGACTTCCCATAATACTTTGTAGTGATTCATGTGAAACCGATAGAATTACAGTAACTATAAATTACAGTAAAATTACAGTAGCTATAATAATGCTAATTTACAAGAACCTCTCCAAGATAACGGTAAGAAATATCGAGGCACACGCATTACTCATGTCCACCAGTGTTTTTCTCTTGGATGTTATTTTAAACGTTTGACACTGATTGTTTGTAGCGGAATTGAACATTTTGGCACGGGTCGGGGAAAGAGAGAGGGATGAAAATGTGTTTCTAATCACTCACAAAGATGCCTTTGTTCTCCTGTCCGGGTCCTTCTGTAAGCCAGCGGTCCGGGCTGAGGTATTCTGTCAGAGCCATCTTAATTAGACTCATTATGTAGCGTTGGAGTGTGCAGGATACACTTAAATGAGTGTTTATGTGCGTGTGATTTCTCATTTATCTAGCCGGATAAGTGGTACGGATGGCGTATTTTGACACTCAGTAGCAGGAGTCACTGTGCAAACAGTATCAGTCAGACTTCTGAGTCAGTCGGTCTTGAAACTCAGAAAATATCCGGAGTTTACCTGAGTTTAATGCTGTTTCAACAAACGACCATTTTTTCCAAAACTTTTACCAAATTGAGCGGCCAGTGTAAGTTTCCTTCCTGTCAAACTCTGGGAGAGAATCTCAAAATACTTTAAATCAAATAAAAGTAGAACTTTCTCGAAAGCGCCCACATTTTTCCATCTTCTCTCTCAATATTGCAGCAACAAGTCTTCAGAACGGAGGCCTGTGTGTTTTAAAGATAAGCTTTCAGGGCAGATTTTAAACGAAGCGAAGAGATGGCAAAAAAAAAAAAAAAAAAAATCAGAGAACCTGATCCTGGTCTAAATGGGTTGGAATAACACTCTCCACCCTGTCTGTGTCAGTGAGAGATTTTCTCAGAAGACTGAAAGGGCTCACTGACTGGGCCTGTCCTGTTATTTTCCGTTTCTTTTCCTTTTTTTTTTTCTTTCATTCGGTCCCATTCAGTTTTTGGCTGGTTTATTTACCCCTCCTGGTGGACAGAGCCTGTAACACAACAACAAGACCATCACATGGACACACTTCTGTAGGGTTTGAACACATGACTATTTATGTTGTCAGTCTGCTGGTCAGAATGTACCTGTCAGTCCGAGATACTAGACAACAATGCATCAGCAACAACAAAAATCTTTTTTATGCTAGTCAGTTTTAGTCATAATGTTGTTTTTGAGCTGTTAATGTTGCTTTGTTAGTGATAATTGAAAAAAGAAAACGTATATACATTCAGCACTTAGGTATATCAATAGGTACATCAGTGTGTACACAAGGTCAGATGTTCTTTATATGAAGCACACAAAAAAATTAAAAACTGTACTAAATGTATTCCAATAAAAAAGATTTTGAACCTATTTTTTAAATAACATTAGACATTTTATTAAGATCAATATTTATGGTCACTTTTAAAAAACAGAGCAATCGTTGAAAAGATGCATTGTTGTCATGTGATTGATGCCTCACAAATCTTCTATGATTGTATCCATTACTGTATTCACCCGCTAGCAGTCAGTCTACAGCTTACTCGACAGAATTTAAAGTAAGTGAGAGAAGGTTTGTGCTCAGATTAAATATGTGCAATAAATTATATAACCTAGCGATTAACTGGATGCTATTACACAAAGAGTTAATTGCAAACATTAGCCTATTACTCAACATGTATCATCAAATGGACTGGACCATGATGTTCCTATTCCTAAGTTAGTTGGAAAGGCAAGTGCTCTGTAGACATTCCACTTCCTTGAAGTTGAGGCCCCTGCTTTCCGGTTCAGTCACCCACTTTGTGACCCGTGTCACATGCATTTTGCATGATTTAGGGGAAGCCACCTCCCTTGCTTGCTCTTAATTGAGAGCACATTTTCTACACCTCACACAATGGACTACTTTTGGTAGCTGTGTCTGTGTGTGCGCGTTTTAGATAGAAACACCATACGCACAAGGTCCAGCAGAGCCACACAACCTCGTGTCTTATTGCAAACTGCCAAATGCTGGCAAGGATGTTTGCATGTTTTAAAGTGAATTATATATTAACACTCTGATGCATGATGAGAAAAAGACATTTTGAACCATTTAGTGTATGATGTACATCTAAACCACCATGGGTGATCACCTTTGACCCTTTCCTGTCATTTTTATGGCTGTCCTAGTTATGTCATTGTGTTTTTTATTTGTGACATTTATACAATAAATGCAAAATGGCTGTACATTCCGAATATGTACCTCTATAATTTAGTCTGATATAGTTTTAGTAGATTAAGGAACACTTTTATTCATTTTATTTGTATTCATTTTGGTTGCAATTTACTTTCCATAAATGAAAATTTGTCAGTCTACTGTACTGAACATAATGAATCAAACAGAATATTCATTGAATTTCCTTTAGGTGTTTTTAAAGACTATTTAAAATAAAAAGAAGGATATTTTCATTAAACAGTACTGTGGATAATCAATAACTAATTAATAAATAATAATAATAATACTTTAAAGGGATAGTTCACCCAAAAATCATTTACTCACCCTCAAGTTGTTCCAAACAAAGTATCTTTTTCTCCATACTATGGAAGTCATTGGGGTCCATCAACTGGTTGGTTAGCAGCATTCTTCAAAAGATCTTATTTATACATCTTTATTACACAGGTTTGGAACAACTTGAGGGTAAGTAAATGACAGAATTTTCATTTTTGGGTGAATGATCCCTTTAATGTGAACATAGGGAACAGCAATAGGGATATAGATTATAGACATAAAAATATGAATGACTAAGAAAAAAAATTCCTTTGTGACTTAATTCAGGAATAAGAGGGTTATTTACAAAAACACATTAATATGTTAATTTTAGTGTTAATAAAAAGAAAATAGAAAGGAAATTACAATGCACAGCCTTAGACAGTGTAATAAGTATTTTTATTGCATTTTATAATGCCATTGTCAATAATTAGTACAGATTACATGCAACTAGACCTACTGTACAGTTTTTTATTGTCTGCATGAACAGACACAAGAAGATTCAGGTTACAAATACACAGATATATGTGTTTTTTTATACAGCATGAAGAAAAACGGCAGTGACTGGCATAAACATGGTCACCGGGGGTTAGAATGACAAAAGTGGATGGCTAGTTGCCTTTTTTTTTTCTTTTAATTTTCTATACCATTTCAAAAGCCACCACATATTCTTCCCCCAAGTCTCATCTGAAAAAGCAAAACAAATGTAAAAAAAAATAATAAAGAGAAGTAAACAAGTTAAAATGAAACTAAAGTACATAGAAGTCACTGCTGAAAATGTACACACATTCGTAAAAATACAATGAGAGGAGAGTCGAAGTGGTAGTTCCATTTGATTGGCCGAAGAAGTTAATACCATCAGGCAAAAGCTCCCCTGCAGGGGTCCTTTACTTAGAGAGCGGCAGCTCAAAACTATTCATAACCGGGCAATGGAGCTCTGGGTTGTAGAGTGGATAACCGTGAAATGTAAAATACCGCTGTCACCTTCGTCACGCATTTGTTTGGTTACAGTTGTGGCAGACTTGATCAATTTGGAATACAAACGTCTATCCACAATCCCTTTGGTGGTCACTGAAGATGAACTGCATTTCTAAAAGCCTTTTCACAATCTTATTTGGTATGCTACTGTGGAAAAGCCACACCAAGTTCACAGCGAATGGCAAACAGTGGTCGAAAATAGCCTGCATGACTTCATGGTCCCATTTTAGTGCCATGAGTGTGCAGAAAAGTCTGAAAACATAAGGAAGATGCTCTCAATCGACATAATGCTGAAGAAAGCCAATCCGTGCACTTTCTCAGAGACTTTCTGTACAAATCTGGAGCGCTATTGCCTTATGAGAGACAGCTTTGAGTGCTCATGGTAAATATGAGTTGACTTTAAAGGGAGTCTGTACACATATTGGCACCTAAAGGACCAATAATTTAAAAAACACCTTAAAGTTGCTCTTTCTTATAAGCAAGAGAGGGCTACACATTTTTTCTACACATTTTTTTTTTCTTCTCTTTCACTGTTTTTCTGAAGTTTTGGTCCTGTCTTCTGAGAAAAGTCCTTCTGAGGTATCATTACACAATGAGTTCAACTTTTTAGTTTGTTTTCTCTCTTTTTTCCTTAAAAATGCATAAATGCACTACAGAGACAAAAGTATCAAAATAGACCTAGCTAAGATAAATATACAAACAGGTGTGTTACCTAAACCACTTATCTAACTCTTAATCTGTCTTTTTTCGAGAGATAATACACTTAAAAAAAAAAAAAAAAAAAAATCATCGTCCCAGACGTTTTATGACAGAAAAACTGGGAAAAAAAAAAGGATAACAAAATTTAACCATGATACCTGCAGCACATAATATGATAAATACATACACTTTAGCATAAGCAATACAGTATAGGAATTCTGAGCTCAAAACTTTACAATAGCTAAAAAACAGGTGCGGAAAAATAAAAACGAAAAGAAAACAAGTAAATGAAACACAAAAAAGAGGGAATGCCCTTGAGAGCTAAGCCGAACGGTAATATACAATAATACATCATTACAACGCACGTAAAAGTAACCAAGGAGTCATGGCGATCACCACTGATGTGTTTCAGTCCACATCTTACAAAACAGCTTTGTTTACACATGTACCTTAAAGCACAATTGTAGTCCATTTCGTGAATGCAGCAATTCATTTGTTAGAGTTTTTCAATTCCTTCGCAATCCTCAGTTCTTGTAGCACAAGCTCGATGGTTCTCTTTGGATATTTTGGTTTCGTCGTGCAGTAAAAATAAAGGCCCATTTTACTAGGAGCGTGATGATCTCTCTGGGATGGTGTGTGTGTGTGTGTGCTATTTTTTCCACAGCCGTCACGAAGCTACACTTTGCATTAATTGGGAAGCGGGGTCCGTGCAAGAGTGGCCTACATTAATGCATTCTGCCTATCATCATTTCTGACACCCAACTGACTGGCCCATTGAGTACGCTCTAATGACCGGCCAGCTCGATGGCTCTCATTGGCCTGGCCTCTCATTATGCATGCGGAATTAGAACACACAATTAAGCCTCCGCACAGAGGACCTGTACATAGACACTATGCTAATAGATCACTTAAAGTGGGGAATATGTGATTTGGAGTAGACCCTTTTAAATATGTTGACAACTTAATGCTTCATACTTAACAGGACTCAGCATTTTTTTTTTTTTTTTGGGAGGGGGTGGAGAGGTAGTCGTCTTTTTTTCCGTTGTGTCTCGTTTATTTGTTTCCATTCATGCTAATGAATTTGGAATCGAGAGGAATCGACAAGCTCCGTTCACAGCTATGCAACAAGAATCATATTTTGGTTTTTCCGACAATGTGTGTTTTTTTTTTATTTTGTGGATGAATGAAAAGCTAGAAAGAATTTACACCTTTTGAATGACTATAGGTGACTTTCATTGGCCTATCTATTTTGTGAATCGTTTTCAAAAGGAGGTAGCATTATTTTTGGTTTTATTTCTTTGAAGGTGTTTCGAAGGTGTGTATGAAATGAATACACAGGTCGCGCGTGACCAGGTATGTTAGAAAGATCCTCCAACATAGAAAAAAAAAGTGGAAAATAATAACTTGAACAGTCCTTAAAATGATTCCTGTTGTGTTTGAAACGATCTGAGTCCCATCAGCCATCCCTTATTAGTGTGGTAAATAATACTGTTCAACAGGCAGGGTAAGCACAACAAACAAGTGCTCGCCTGCTTTTTTGGTATTCGTTGAACTGCGTTTTATTGTGAAATACTGGTAATTGAAGTAAACCATAATGCTGAGTAACTGCTGCTGGCTTCTAGTGTCACAAAGTACATCAACTGTTATTCAAGTGCCTTTTGCATGTAAAGTCCTTTGCAATCTTAGACGGTAAAGACTGCGTTCTCAACACTGCAATCGCCTGAGCACAAGATGGGGTAGAGAGCGTCCTTTCTCAGATCGTAAGTGCTTTGTACATTAACTAAGGAACTGCAAGAGGCTTGTTAATACTGCTTTTTTTGCTTTTTGTGTCCTTTTCGGTTTGTTTTTTGGCCTTTAAACATATGTAGTGTTAAGAACTCATTAGGTTAACATATTAAAACAGTTCTCTCCTTTTTTTTTGAACAACAACAACAAAAAAAAGCATTTGCATTTTACACTTTGGTTTTTGGAATGCTCTGTAGTGTAAGTCAAAAAACGAAAAAATTAAAAGGAAAAATTAAATATTCAAATGACGTGTGTGTGTTCTTTTGGCCAGTTCTTTAGGAAGAAGAAATGATAAATAAAAAAAATTTAAAAAAAAAAAAAAGTTTTTTTTTTTTTTTTTTGGTTTACTAAATATCTCTTTGGTTACCTGTAACAAAAGAAAAATGGGGAAAAAACGAAAAAAAAAGCAACATATATTAAATTAAAACTTGAAATTTGGCATGGCACTACTGAGAAAAGGTTTTTTTTTTATAGTTCAGTGAAAGCAAAATCTCACATGCTAATCAGACACTTTCTACTCACACAGTGAATTGCAAATAACTTTTATATATCTAGTAGCTATAGAACTTTGAACTGATAATGAGAGAGTCACTATATTGGTTAGCCACAGTACAAATCCCCTTTGTAATAACAGCGAGAGGGGGCAAACACTGTGGTCTGAGGTATTCCGTGACCGTGTTATCTTTTACGTTAAAGCAATATTTTGTATCGCAGCTGATATCAACTGGCTACTACAGAATATTCTGAAACGAACGAAGGAAATGCTGCAAATCTGGGAAAATAAGATCTAAAATTTCAAAATAAATGAAGCAAATTTGTGAAAAAAAGAGAGATATGAGTGCCTGTAAAGTTTTTCAGGATCTTACAGGGAGCCCTGCAATGCGTATTCCACCTCTTTAGTTTCAGCTTCTCTCTGCTATAGAAATGTTCGAGTGGTTTTGTTGGTATTTAACATTAGATTTCATCTGTGGTTCTGTTTCGAAAGTTTTCACTTAACGCTAAGTGCTATCCTCTTTACTTGTGATCTAATGCTAGGATAAGTTTTGGACTATTTTTTTTGGGGTGGAGTTTGTAGAATAAGGATTTTGGAACTTCTCTCCCAAACGTAACCCCTTTTTGGAATGATGAGAGAATTTAAAACAAAACAAAACAATCATTAACAGAAGACATATAATAGTTGAATTACATCACAATGAAAAATGTTGATCCTTTAGAAATAAATGACTATGAAAGTAAAACGAAATCGAAAGCTACTGCACACATATTATAATCAACAATACAGTCAATAAAGTCTCTGAGCCGGTCCTCCACAAGCCTCGTGTCAGTCTGGCTGTCATAACAGCACCACAGGAGAACAACAGCAAAAAGTTCCTTTTCCTGAAATATGCCTTTTTTGGGGGTAGCAACATTTTCTACGTTTCGTCTGACAAAGAGTGAGGGGGAAAAGCACGTTCTGGCAGATTCTTGTGGATACCATCAGATAAAGATAAGGACAGCACAAGCATTCGCCGTCTGATCGGAGGCTAACACTGCCTCGAGACAGAACGTTTCCCCTGTTTCTCCAGTCCAGTCATGTAAGGGAGACGAAAAAAAAAAAGAAACAAAGGAGTTGGTCAGGTGGCCAGGGATGCCGTTGTCAGTCTTTCAGCTTGTTTTGTTTCAGT